>JAVSCE010020828.1:0-640910 GCA_032199065.1 Smutsia gigantea | reverse complement strand
CCAAACTCCTCCTAAACACATCTAATTCATTAGGAGCATTAATTTAATAGCCAGTTAAACAGTAACAAATCAGTATGACTTCCCAAAGACCACAGTTAAAAAGTATATTACTAGACAACAGATCCCTTGGAACTTATGTAATTACCAGGATGACCTAAGCTAGGAACAAACTCAACCACCATGACCAGGAAGGTGAGTGTGCTTAGACTCAGCTCCAGACATGGAACAGAAATGAAGTAGAAATCCCCAGAAGTGCAGGAGGTTTACACCAGAGGGGAAAAAGTGCTGAAGCCAGAACATAAATACATGCTTAGGCAGATTGGTCCTGACTGGCAGGACACAAGATGGTGTCTAAGTGAAGATAACAAGGACAGGAAGAGAAGGAACCAAGCCAGATGGCAGAGATCTATGCAAGCCGGTCTGCAACTAGATATAGGAGTTGAAAGGGATTTCCTGCTGAATCAAATTCCCAGTTAATTTCATTAAGATGCTTAAGAACCTGCCCTTTGAAAACTCTTCTACTTGGTTTGTATTTCCTTTATTTCACTTTGTTTTTCTTCTATCTTTTCAAGTTCCTCAGACCCATCAGTCTCCTGAATATCCCTCAATATCCTAGGCTGGCTTTTCACTGAATAAATTGCACTTTCTGAAATCTAATATCTGAGATCAGGAGCAGGCGGGCTTAGAGGGAGTATTCTATTATACCATCTCACTGTATTTCATGTAACTCAGAAACAGCTAAGGAAACTTGGTGTAGCCTTTGATTTCATAAACAGGAACTAGCAACAACTAGCCCGAGTGGGCTAATTCTAGATGTCAACCAAATGCTCCTTCAGTGTCTTCATGGAAATGAGACCTCAAGAATCAAAAGAAATGAGAAGAAAAGGATTCTTGACAAAGAAAATTGCCCTTGAATATCAGTACTGAGTAATTCAGTAGTTTCTAGCGTCCCAACCATTTGCACAAGAGATATTTTCTGCAAAGCCACCATTTATGAAAATGATAAAAGCATAGTTGCAGTGGCCCTCAGAGACACGCAATTTCACAATTTGCCTCCCCTCATTCCCTTCTCCCCCACGTTCCTTCTTTGCAGCTGCCTCTGAGGCAGAACTGTAGAATCCAGAGCTACATAAAACATGATTAGAAAAATACTGGCTAAATCATGCAGGCTTCAGAATCAAGAAATCCTAGTTCCGAAGACCAGTTCTCCCATCATTTGGCTATATGAATTTGAGCAAATTAACCTAAGCTTCTATTCCTCATTTATAAATGCAGATAATAATAGCAATATCAAAGGCTGTTTTGGAAATTACATAAGATAATGCATGTAAAGTACTTGCATTGCCTGCCCTATAATAAGAATTCAATAAATGTCAGATATATTATCATTAAAATGACACATTCTATAAGAATCAAATTAAAGTCTTTGAATAGTGGAGACAAGGATGTGTAACTTGTCCTTAAATTCTTCTAGAACATTGCTTCCAAAATTGTGTTCAGCAGAACATTATCTCCATGAAATATTTCATGAATTAAAGCCTTGTATTCAAATCTATTAGAAAAAAATGGTCTAATAAAGCCTCCTAGAGATTCACAACACACAGTAAAGGGCAAGTGTCCGGGTCAGAGGTTAGTGAGTCACGTGACAAAATTTTGCCTTAGAAAAATCACTTTTGCTGTATTGTGGAGAATGTAATGTAAGAGGCAGGAATGATGACAGGGACAGTAGCTAAGAAACTGTTGCAAGGGAATAAATTATGGAGGCCTGAACCAAGGTAAAGAGAAGTGATTATATTCAAGAGAAAAGAGGGAGGGAAAGGACATGAGAGTCAACGAAGAAACCAGGTGTCTGGCCTGGGATCCGTGGTGGTGTCAGTGATGGGAATGGGATACACAGCAGGACCAGACTGGGGAGAGACGAGTTTCATCTTGCACTGTTAAGTTTGAGATGTATATTTTCCAGACATTTTCCATTCCTAGTGACAGTAACCCCATTCAAACTAACTAGAGTAAAAAGATGCACTAACTCTTAACATGAAAGAGGGGCAACTTGGTCTTGGACTCTGGAGCGATGTCCCTTGCCCACCCCATGGCTGGTGTCATTTTCTTTCGGCTTAGCAAGAGCCCTGGAACAGCCTGGTTAAGCAGGGATCTTTCTGACTCTAGAGAACCCTCTGAGATATGTGGGACTGTGCCTGCCATTGCCTTGTCCTGAGAAACCCACTCTGCAACCCTTGCTCAAATCCCCTTACCCCCTGAGTGAGCCACTCCTATGGACAAACTCCCTAGCTGGACTCTCAGCTAAGTCTGAGACCTGTCTATGCCACAGAGGACTTGTGAAAGACTTAGAAAACCCCAGACTTCAAAGCTTCTCAGCGTAAGCATTCAGCAATACCAAATTCTCTTTAGGTTTGGTGACATCCCAAGTTGGGTACACAGACCTAAAAGCTGGTCACCTCGAACAATTACAAATAAGGATAATGGGTGAGAGGACCCTGTAATACTCTCACTTGTCTAAAATTCCTATTTCTAGGCTGAATTTGGAGAAGAGGAAAATGGGGATATTATCTGTCATGCCTCTTTCCTCCACCCTCGCAAATGCCTGGACTAGAAGGGGTGATGTTTGCTCTAGGTCAGTTCTTCTCAAATTTTAGTGTGCATCAGAATTGCTCAGGGCTTGCTTAAAAAATTAATTGCTGAGCGCTATTCTAGTGTTTCTGTTCAGTAAGTCTGAGATGGGACCAGGGAATGGAATTTGCATTGCTAACAAGTTCCCACGTGATGCTGACATGGCTGGTTTGGGGACCACACATTGAGATCCAGGACTGTCTGTCCTTCTTTCCCTCAAGTCTTGTGGCTAAACCTCATTGCAAACAATGGGATTTTTTCCCCTACACATTGAATGAACTCTATGATCCAAATCCACTCTTGAATAAGGGTGTTTTCTCTGCATTAAAGGAGAACTCTATGATGTGAATCCTTTAAGTTTATTTTAGCCCTTGATTTTTTAGATATAACCTAGAGTAACTTAGTAAATCCTTCATCACTCTAAGATGCCTGGTTTTCAGACCTCTTGTCTTACTGCATTGTATTTTGCATGCCAAGAGCTGAAAATTACTCTGTACCTTCTCTTTGAATTCCTTCTGTAACATTCCCAACATACCTGCCGGCAGACGGATATCCTCAGCTGAGTGAGGAGAAAGTCAAACTCAGAAAGGAAAAAAATCACATTAAAACATTTTCAGAATATACCCCATAAGATGTTTTTTGCCCCTGGAATTGTACAGAACACTCTTCTCTCCAAACAAATGACTCTTGTTCCTTCAGCTGTAGGTATACAGTCGTGGTACCTCCTCTCGAACTGACATAGGAAGCTCATACTTCACTTTAGGTTTCTTTTTGATTGTTTCTCTCAGCTGATATTTTCTTAACAACTCTCCACTTTAATTTAACTTATTAGTCCTTTTCATTCCTGGATTCTTTTGCCCATTTATAAAAATTCTAGGAAAAAACTGTTTTTTAAAAGTAGTGTTCCTATGTCTAATAAAAGGTTCACCAACATAAACACCATAAAAAATTCTTTTCAGAGAAGCATTCCTTCCTCAGCTGTTCTGAAGGGTGGAAAGGGAAGGGGTCTGTGTCCAGACTCAATTTTATGAGGAATAATAGGACCCTAACCCAAAGTTAGGTGGTATCAGGGATTATTAAAGGAGCGGCCCTGCCCTCAAGTGGGAGGATGCAAAAACAGAATAGGATATTTGGGAACTGATTGGACAACCATCCCTTCCATGGGTAGGGCATGTCCAGGGAAAAGGGAGGGGAGGAGGAAAGGGTAATCATAATGAGAGTAGATTAAAGGCCTCCTCTAAAGCTTCTCAGCTCCCAAAATGCTCCTATTCCCAACACCATGGACATTGTTCATTCAGGTTGTTATTTTGTCTCCAGATGTACCCTTATAAATGCCAGTAGTCCTGGTAGGCATGCCACATCCAGAAAGAGAACACTGTGATAGGACAAAGGGGTAGGGGAGAATACAGCTCATGACTGCCACCCAGAATTGATGAACCCTGGTTTGCGGTTCTCCAGAAGCCAGAAGACAGCATGAGCCCCCGTGAGAGTGGTCACAAATTATGCTAAAACTCCAAAAGCAGAGACAGGTGGGGTGTCTCAGTCATTAGTGAACCACTAATGAGGCTTGTAAAACCACAGCATATGAGTGACAGTCAGAATCAGAGTCACAAATTACACAGTAGGGTTCTGCTCACATCTTAAGACCATGACCCTGTAGTTGCACAGTGCACAGCCTGGGCAGCTGTATGACAGCCTAAGTCCAAGGACGCCAAAATAAATCATCACAAAGAGAAGACATAGAATGCTCCCTTGAGCCTCAGTCTTTCTCGTGCTATACTGAATGAAACCTCCCTGGGAAAATGCCAAATCTCAAGACTTGCCAAGGTGGACAAAAGCAGGCATGTTCTTCTTTAAAGGCCTTAATTTATGAGGTTAACTGCCAGAAATGCACATAGCCTTCAGGCAAAACAAGGAGAAAAACATCTAGCCTTCAACTGCTGTTGCTTAACTGAAGCTTTTGGAAAGTATCAAAAGAAGACCCAAAGACCAGCAGGGAAAAAAGGTTTTCCTCTGAATCATAGAAAGAGCCACCCTAGGGAAGGACCCGAATCAGTGGCAACTATGCGGCAATCCAGTCTGTCCCTGAGAGCACCTCTTTGAAAAGAGCTTCCACAGCTTTGGCCTGTTCCACAGGAGGCCTCTGGAGCTGCCACCTAACTACACAAAGTGGTGTTCACTGGCCATGGAAGACCACATGTGATTTATTTTGTTCATAACTAATGTCAGCAAAATTGTATTAAAAGCCTATAGAGACAATGGTGTTAACAGGTGAATTTCCCCAACAATGCTGTAAATTAGCATTAATTAGCCAGCTGTCCTTCGGGTAGATCCCTCTCTCTGGGCCTCAGGTTCTTCCCCTTGAAGTTTGCGGGATGAGACTTGCTGCTAGGCACCTTTCCATCTCTAACATTGCTTTCTATGTAGGACCCTCTAGTTCTTTCAGCATCTTTCCTGTGATAAGCTATACAAAATCCCATCATGAATTCTTATCAATGAACGCAAGACCCTATAGTGTTTCTTAAGAAGCTCTGCAAAGACAGGCAAAAGTAGAAAGCAAGACACCTGCTTCTTACACTGACTCCTTTAGAATTTCTATATAAAGACCATCTTCAGTGTCCTCTATGCATCAGGCACTAAACTGAATGTAAAAAGTTGAACAAATCAACTGTCCATCAAACTATGAGGCTCCTCTGAGCCCGTTGCTCCTCCCCTGCCCTTGCACAGCGAGCCCCTCTGCGAGCCTTGTCAAAGCCAAGGCAAGCAGAGCAGGTGGCGTCTCACCTCATGTTAGCTCATTCCGGCATTGCTGCAACGGCCCTGTACGTTCAAACAGGAGTTAACAAGCTCTGGGCTCCTTCACCAGCACTTCAAGCTGGGGACAGGGCCCGCTGCAGCTTGCCAAATGGAAAAAGGACCGAGCCACAGCAGAAAGAAATCATGCTTTCAAGACCTGAGGAGAAATGACAAACAATGGGAAGCTCTTCAAGGTGTCGAGCCTTACCTTTAAAATTTTCCATTCTTTCCTGGAGGACCTGGAGCCACTGCCAGAAGGTGTCTGCTCTTTTCATCTTCCTTCCAGGGCTCTTGTTTTCCTGGAAGCTGCTGAGGACGCTCATGGACACCACCCCTGCTTTTTTCTGTGGCAGTGTCACCCCAAACTGTGGAACCAGCCCTCTTATAAAGAATGATAATAGACAGCAATAATATATGATGACACTTATCACTCAATTCCCACATTTCAGGTGTGCACCTGGTACATTCTCAAGGTATCATTGGAGGAGGTCATGGAGGGACGTGACTGCTGGTTGACCTGCAAGCTGGCCTGGGCACTCAGAGGCTCCTCACCTTCTCCCAGCCTTGGAATGTATGTTCTGCCCACCATTCCCACAGTGGGAGCCATTTCAGAGACACAGCCTTGAGAGAGTAAAGGGTTGTTGAGACCATCTGGACTGACTACTCAAATAACCCCTGTGGATAAAGTGAAGGTTCCTGTGACCAGGATTCTCACCTGGCCCTGGCTGGCTAACTCACTACACACGTGTGGGCAATGAGTCGTTATTGACTCTATGTAAGGAGCCCTGCTCAGTGCTCTGGGTGACATGGTGGCATAGCTGCAAGACTTCAGGAGAGCAGAGCAGAGGCTGCAGTGGTGGCAGTGCCAAGGACAGAGACTGGGACGGCTGTGCGGGCAGAGAGGCTCAGAGGCAGAGACCGGCTCGCTGCGTGCAGACTTGCTCTGAGTGGATGGCATTCTAGTGAGTGACCTGCCACCATGGAAAATAAAGTTAGGTATGACCCTTTGTCTATACCCTTTCACCCCAAGAACATTCTACTGTCGTTTCTTTGGTCACATTGAATCCATAGTGAACTTGCCGGGGGCTGAAACCCATTGGCAAGACACCCCTGCTAAGGCTTCTGCATTAACGTTTGAAATTCTGGAAGGGGGTGTGGAGACCTACTCATTTTACTACAGCTGAGGCCAAGCCTTGTGCATTCCTTTACTTATTAACCCACCACCTGCCAACCTGGAGTGGTCTGCCGTTTTCTTTGGTCTCTCCTTGCCCTTCACGTACGGGGCCAGTTTCAGATTTTCCCCAGGGAACTCTCAAGTTTGTAAACTAACAGTTACCCTCACAACAACCCATGAGGTCAGAACACCTTTAACTCCAATTTAAAAAGATAATAAAACTGAAAGTCAGGTTAAATTGCTTAACATCACACAGCCAAGTAAGCAGAGTTGGTGCAGGGAAAATCAAAGAGCCTATGGCCAGTGTCTTGCCAGTGGGTTTCAGCCCTGGGCAAGTTCACTATGGATTCAGTGAGACTGAGGAATGACAATGGAAGGTTCTTGGGGTGAAAGGGCTTATTAACTGGCTTGTTCTCCCAGCGATAGGTCAAGCACTAGAATTACGTCTGCATCCAGCAGTCTGCAGGCCTGTAACTCTCCTCCATCTCTGCCTCCGCCAAGAGTACTGGGTGAAGCTCTTTATATAGTGACTCAGTCAGTAACAGCTTATTGCCTACGGGTGTGGAAGCAGTAGCCCAGCAGCAGGCCTGTTACATCATCAAGTAGTTTAGGTTCAGGTGAGGATCCTGGCCATAGGAACCTTCACTTTGTCCACAGCTAGGCCCACCTGACCCTAATTACTTGATGATGTCATTGGCCTACTGTAGGCTACTGCTTACACACCCATTGGCAATAAGGTGTGTTACCATATACAGAGCTGCACCCAGTGCTCTGTGGGGAGGCAGAGATGGAGATAGATTACAAATGCTCCAGAGGTAGATGTGATTCCAGCTCTCAACCTGTTACTGTGAGAATAAAGTTTGGTAAACCCTTTTACCCCTAACATTCCATTATTGTTATTCAGTCTCACCAAACCCAGATGAACTGAGGGGGAGCAGTCCCTCTCAGGGGAGACAGCTGGGTTTAGAATCCAGACAGTTTGAGGACAGAGCCTGTGCACCCTAACCCTCTGCTACACTGTGTAACCCAGACCCTTCTCTACACCCCAGCTTCTACAGCCTTCTTCTTGCCTAACTCAGGTCTCCTACTTTGTACCTGCAGGCTTCAAAGAATCTAGACCCAACCATTATCTCAGGCAAATGGGTAAAAGGATTTGAGTGACTTTGTACATATGCTTAGGACCAAGACACCCTTCCCTGTGGCCCTAACCTTGACTATGTACCCCAAATGCATAGTTAAGTTCCTCATTTGGTCTCTGGATCTGAGTCTCTGTATAGTTTACTATTACTATTATACAATCCTTCACTCCTTCATTGCACAAATATTTCTGATTACTACATATCAATCATGAAGAACAGAATGCAACCAATTAATAAATATGTTATTGTGCCCATTTTACAGAGGGGAAAATAAAACTTGTGATGTCAAATCACTTGTCTGCTCGTCCTACAATCCAATTCAATTCTTACATTAAGTATCAGAGTTAACACAGGACACCATAGGTTAAGGACTCAATCCCACAAGATACTAATTCCAAATGGGGTTCCCAATACCTGTACTTTTATCCAGTCATTTTAAATTGAGAAGTCCCATAGTTCTTCCTCAAGTATGAAAATTCACTAAAACTGATTCACAGAACTCAGGAAAGCTCCAGACTTATAATTACAGTTTTATTGTAAAGGATGCAGTTGAGAAACAGCCAAATGTTAGTCACATAGAGCGGGGTATGGGAAGTAGGGGTAAAAGAGTTGAGTGCAGAGCTTCCATGACCTCTCAGGGTGCACCACCTCCCAGCATATCAATGTGATTATAAACTTGGAAGCTCCCTAAACTTTGTTATTCAAGAGTTTTTATTAAAGCATCCTTACTTAGGCATGGTGATTAAGTGTTTGGCCACTGGTGATTGAACTTAACCTCCAGGTTTCTTCCCCTCCCCAAAGGCTGAGGGCAGACTGAAAGTTCCCACTCTGATCACAGTATGAGTCAGCCCCTCCCTTGAGACTATCTCAGGGACCACCCTGAGCCATCTCATTAGCATAAATTTAGATATGGTAGACAAGGATGTTTTATGAATAACAAGACATTCTCATCACTCAAATTCCAAGGGTTTCTGAAGCTCTGTGCCAGGAACTGGGGGCAAAGAATATATATAGATATGATGAAAGAGAGTTGTTTTTTTTTAATTATACCACAGCCTCTCCAGGAACCACAGCCAGGGACTGAAACACTGCCACCTCCATCAGACTTCCCGTAAGGGAGCCACCTGCCTGGTTTTCTGTGAATGCTCTTTGGCTTCCCATTACTGTATTCTGTACACCTGTCAGGGCAGCCTGTCTGCTTTCCTAGAAACTCTCTCCCATGAGGTTCTGCCTCCAGGAATAGTCACTGCGAACTGTGCCCATCCCGTCCCTCCCAAGCCTGCCTCACTCCAGGGATCTCATCTTCTTCCAGAACCACCCCCATCCCAAATCTATACCTATAGGAATTAACTGTGTCATGTTCTGCCAAATACCAGTGTGACCCAGAAGTCATTTGATTTTTGCCAGTCATGGACATGGCAGGTCACAGGCTTTGGCACTGAAGAAGTTAAAGAACTGGGTCAGTATGAATCACAGCAAGAAAAGTCCATAGAGTATTAGATTTAGAGAATATTACTCTCCAGCATTATTAGAACACCTCTCTGGCCACACTAGCTAGGCCTGTTTCAGTGTTTCCATTATAAATCCTATTTCCAAGGGTTTATGACTTGCTGTAAAAATTCAATCAAAGCTGAAAAGCAGCATAGTGAGTTTGCAGTCCAGGAAGCAGTATGATTCAAGAAAGGATAAAAAGTGGAGAAGAAATAAATAGAAAAGAGAAAAAGGAAACAGAGTGTTTTAAAAGAGGACAGAGCAATGCCCTGCTTTTCTGCCCTCATATTACTTTTGTTTTTAAATTTGAATTTTCACAGGTTATTAACTTCCATGTGCAAAGAGGCCTATGAGGACACTGAAACCAAATACATTTAGCTACATGATGCATTTTCCAATTGGAAAAGCTGTGACAGCAGCATGTGTTAAACCTTGCTGCGTGGGGGTCCTCTGGGGAACAGTACCCCACTTTGGGGACTGCATTCAGGTAAACTCTTGGGGGACACACATCGAATTTTTGCTGGTTCAGTAAAAGGCAGGGGTGCAGGAGATGCTCAGTAAACTTACATACTCTCTGAGGAGGTAAAGGCAAATTATCCAATTGCTCATTTCCTGAAAACAAAGCAATTGTCTATGTCTCTCTCTCTTACCCCTCAAAGCGTATTTTGAGGCAAGCACCCAAGACTTCCACACATCTGGGACTGTTTATGCAGTTATAATTTCATTACAAAGTGGCCCAAGAGAGACCCAGCACTTTTGCCAGCATTATCCCAACCCACTACCCAGGGAGAAGGCACTTGTGTTAGTTCAGAAATATCACTTCCCACACCTTGGAAGTGCATGCTTGGAATGCATGACAGTTCTCCAAAGTCCACCCTGCCAAGTTTGAAGATGGGTCTTTGCCCTCAGTTTCCAATAAAGAAATCTTAGGACAGCTCAGAGGAGTGAGGAGAAGACAACAATCAGTCTTTGGGTCCAGACTTTCTTCATAGGAGAGAGTTCAAGGATGGCAATCTAGTTGGAAGGAGAAAATAGGAATTGGTCTGGCTATAATTACACAGTGAGAGATCCTACCACTCTTAGATTGTTGGATTATTTGGGAGATCTATAAGAGAGAACTAGTGAAAATTATGTAGAGACACTAATGCCCGTCCAATTCTTATTGTCACTGCAAAAGTGAATTCTGCACTTAGGGAGGTCATCTGTCTGAAACTCATGGTTTGAGCTCAAGTAGGAGAGTTGAGTAAAAGGAATAAGGAATGGAATTTGTTTTTATTAAGCATCACTGCTATGCTGGACAACATGCCAGTCATCCTTTATATATCACACCCTATAAAAACTCTATGATATTGATATGCAGTATCTATGCCCCCTTAAAAGAGGAAATAAAGACTATGAACTCACTTAAGGTTAAACCACAAGCAAAGTGGCAGAGGTGAGATTGAATTCACACCTTTCTGATTTCAAAGTCCTTGGATCTTTCCACATTAGCTGTAAGCAACATTTCAATGGGTAAGTGTCTTGCCAATGGGTTTCAGCCCTGGGCAAGTTCGCTATGGATTCAATGTGACCAAAGAAATTGACAGCAAAACGTTCTTTGGGGAGAAAGGGTTTATGATCCGGCTTGTTCTCCCGGCGGTAGGTCGAGCACTAGCATCTCTGCATCCGCCCAGAGCACTGGGCCGAGCTCTCTATATAGCACAATAATAGCTTATTGCCTAAAGGTGTGGAAGCGGTAGCCTAGCAACAGGTCAGTTACATCATCAGCTGGTTTAAGTTCAGTGAGGATCCTGGCCATAGGAACCCCAACTTCCTTCCCCACAGTAAGTTACAGAATGGAAATGAATTTGAGATGGTCCAGAAGTTTCAAGCATGATGTTATCTGGGGTAGACTGGGGAGAGGTCTGGTAATCATCTGTACAAAGAAAAACAGGCTTTAATTATGTTAATTCCTCAAATCTAGAAAAATAAGCTTAAATTCAGAAAATCAAAAGTATCTGGGATTTTTTTTTAAAGCATCTAACCATCTTTCTAATTTTATACAAGAACAGTCCTCCTGTGAACTCTGAAAGATAAGGCTTCCCCCTTCTAAAGGTAGAATTGGTAATTAGCTATTGTCTCTCAACTCCCAGCCCCCTGCTATCATCTGCTTTATGGTGCTGGGGCTGGGAGCCTGCAAACTGTATTTCTGCTTTGCCAGCCGGTGCTCTGTTAGGCTCTGCCAACAAGAGTACTAGAGGGAGACTGGAAGTATGCAGGAGGGGATTCTGCCTCCTTTTTTTTGCTTTCAGTCATTAGTCTAAGTTTCAAATGTTTCCTCCACTCCCAGAAACTAGCTTTATTGCCTCTCTTCAGAGATATTAGTACCAGCCAGCTGTCTGGGGCCTCTTCTCCCAGATTCCATATTCTAATTGCCCCAACTTCTTGCCCATAATCCCCAAGCTTTAGAGGTAGCAGCTTCTTCCTGAAGCTATTATGTTACCTCAGTGTTCTCTTTTGCCTTTATTTAAATACCTGGTTATTAAATCCTTTTATTAATTTACTTATTTCAAAATAACTGGTGTGGTTCATTTTCCTGAATGGGCCCTGAATGACACAGTCCTCTAAAGGAAGCTTCCTTAACTTCTTTCTGAAGTTCAATTCTCCTTGCTGCCTGACAATTCTTTTCTATACTGTGTCATATTAAAAATTAACCTAAATCATTTTGTAGTATGTACTTATATAGAGAGAGAATCATTATTTTGTGTACCTAAAATGAATACAATGTTATATATGAATCACATCTCAATAAAATAATTAACTGATTTTGATGGAAAAAGATATTTCATGGAACTAATAGGGAGAAAAAAGCAGGAGTTGCACTACTTGTATCAGACAAAATAGACTTCAAAACAAAGAAAGTAACAGGAGACAAAGAAGGACATTACATAAAGATAAAGGGGTCAGTCCAACAAGAGTATATAACTACTATAAATATCTATGCACCTAACACAGGATCACCTACATATGTAAACAAATACTAACAGAATTAAAGGAGGAAATAGAATGCAATGCATTCATTTTGGGAGACTTCAACACACCACTCACTCCAAAGATCAACCAGACAGAAAATAAATAAGAGACAGAGGCACTGAACAACATATTAGAACAGATGGACCTAACGGATATCTACAGAACACTCCATCCAAAAGTAACAGGATACACATTCTTCTCACGTGCACATGGAACATTTTCAAGAATATATCATATACCACAAAAAGAACCTCAGTAAACTCAAAAAGATTGAAATTGTACCAACAAGCTTCTCAGATCACAAAGGTATGAAACTAGAAATAAATTACTCAAAGAAAACAAAAAGCACACAAACACATGGAGACTTAATAAAATGCTCCTAAATAATCAGTGGATCAATGACCTAATAAAAACAGAGGTTGAGCAATATATGGAGACAAATTACAACAATAATTTAATACTGCAAAATCTGTGGGGCACAGCAAAGTCGGTACTAAGAGGGAAGTATATTGCAATACAGGCAATTAATGGAATTAGAAAAAGAAGAGCAACACAGGCCCAAAGTCAGTAGAAGGAGCAACATAATAAAGATTAGAGCAGAAATAAATAAAATCTAGAATAATAAAACAATAGAAAGAATCAATGAAGCAGGAGCTGGTTCTTTGAGAAATTAAACAAAATAGATAAACCCCTAGCCAGACTTACCAAAAAAAAAAAAGAGAGTCTACATACAAAAACAGAATCAGAAATGAGAATGGAAAAATCACTACAGACACCACAGAAGTACAAAGAATTATGAGAGAATACTAGGAAAAATTATATGCTAACAAACTGGATAACCTAGAAGAAATGGACACCTTTCTAGAAAAATATATTTCAAGGCTGACCCAGGAGGAAACAGAAAATCTGAATAGACCAATTACCAGCAATGAAATTGAATCGGTAATCAAAAAACTACCTAAGAAACAGACCTCTGAACCAGATGGGTTCACTGCTGAATTTTATCAAAAATTTAGTGAAGATATAATACCCACCCTTCTTAAAGTTTTCAAAAAAGTAGAAGAGGAAGGAATACCCCCAAACACATTCTACAAGGCCAGCATCACTCTAATACCAAAACCAGGCAAACACACCAGAAAAAAAGAAAACTACAGACCAATATCCCTGATTAACATAGATGCAAAAATACTCAACAAAATATTAGCAAACAAAATTCAAAATACATCAAAAAGATCATCCATCATGATCAAGTAGGATTTATTCCAGGGATGCAAAGATGGTACAATATTAGAAAATCCATCAACATCATCCACCACATCAACAAAAAGAAGGACAAAAACCACATGATCATCTCCATAGATGCTGAAAAAGCATTCGACAAAATTCAACATCCATTCATGATAAAAACTCTCAACAAAATGGGTATAGAGGGCAAGTACCTCAACATAATAAAGGCCGTATATGACAAACCCACAGCCAACATCATACGTAACAGCAAGAAGCTCAAAGCTTTCCTTTAAGATCAGGAACAAAAAAAGGATGCCCACTCTCCCCACTTTTATTCAACATAGTTCTGGAGGTCCAAGCCACAGCAATCAGACAACACAAAGAAATAAAAGGCATCCAGATTAGTAAGGAAGACACTGTCACTGTTTGCAGATGACATGATATTGTACATAAAAAACCCTAAAGAACCCACTCCAAAACTACTAGATCTAATGTCTGAATTCAGCAAAGTTGCAGGATACAAAATTAATACACAGAAATCTGCTGCATTCCTATACACTAACAATGAACTAGCAGAAAGAGAAATCAGGAAAACAATTCCATTCACAATTGCATCAAAAAGAATAAAATACCTACGAATAAACCTAACCAAGGACGTGAAAGACCTATACTCTGAAAACTACAAAACACTCATGAGAGAAATTAAAGAAGATACCAGTAAATGGAAACACATCCCATGCTCATGGATAGGAAGAATTAATATTGTCAAAATGGCCATCCTGCCTAAAGCAATCTACAGATTCAATGCAATCCCTATCAAAATACCAACAGCATTTTTCAATGAACTAGAGCAAATAGTTCTAGAACTCATATGGAACCACAAAAGACCCCAAATAGCCAAAGCAATCCTGAGAAGGAAGAATGAAGCTGGGGGGATTATGCTCCCAACTTCAAGCTCTGCTACAAAGCCACAGTAATCAAGACAATTTGATACTGGCACAAGAACAGACCCATAGACCAATGGAACAGACTAGAGAACCCAGATATAAACCCAAGTATACATGGTCAATTAATATATGATAAAGGAGTCATGGATATACAATGGGAAAATTACAGCCTCTTCAACAGCTGGTGTTGGCAAAACTGGACAGCTACATCCAAGAGAATGAAACTGGATTATTGTCTAACCCCACACACAAAAGTAAACTTGAAATGGATCAAAGACCTGAATGTAAGTCATGAAATCATAAAACTCTTAGAAGAAAACTTAAGCAAAAATCTCTTGAATATAAATATGAGCAACTTTTTCCTGAATGAATCTCCTCGGGCAAGGGAAACCAAAACAAAAATAAACAAATGGGACTACATCAAGCCTAAACGCTTCTGTACAGCAAAAGACACCATCAGCAGTACAAAAAGGCATCCTACAGTATGGGAGAATATATTTGTAAAAGACATATCCGACAAGGGGTTAACATCCAAAATATATAAAGATCTCACATGCCTCAACACCCAAAAGCAAATAACCCTATTAAAAAAAGGACAGAGGATATGAACAGACAACTCTCCAAAGAAGAAATTCAGATGGCCAACAGGCACATGAAAATATGCTCCACATCACTAATTATCAGGGAAATGCAAATTAAAGCCACGATGGGCTATCACCTCACACCAGTTAGGATGGCCAACATCGAAAAGACTAGGAACAACAAATGCTGGCAAGCATGTGGAGAAAGCGGAACCCTCCTACACTGCTGTAGGAATGTAAACTAGTTCAACCACTGTGGAAAGCAATATGGAGGTTCGAGTGGGCCCGGAGCAGGACCGCCGAGCAGTCCCATTCCCCCAGGTCCGCGGCCACTGCCTGGAGCTCGGCTCGCTCGCGCCTGGGCAGGCTGCCCGCTGGCAGAGCCAGCGCGCCCTCCATCGCCCAGAAGGTGCGCGCCCCCGGAGTTGGCCCATAATGGGGATCTTACAGCCAGGGACATCTGCAAGGCTGGATTCTCCGAAGAAGTTTACACAGCATTAATCTCCCAAAATACTCTGGAAGGAGAGAAGCTACTCAAAGACTTCCGGGAAGATGGCAGTGTGAGCAAGGGGGCAGAAATCTCCTCCCAACACTAATCTACGAAAACACAGCAAATACATATATTCCTAAAAGAGAGACGAGAATACACAGGAAAGCGCACAGTGTGCAGCTACACCCGAGACCACTCGGCAGCCCAAGAGGCGGTCTTAAAGAGCCCAGCTGACATACGTGGCAACTATCAGTGACCAATTCTATAGCCATGAAAAGACAGAGGAATATGGTTCAGACCAAAATCAACCAGAC
This sequence comes from Smutsia gigantea, assembly GCA_032199065.1. Lineage (NCBI taxonomy): Eukaryota > Metazoa > Chordata > Mammalia > Pholidota > Manidae > Smutsia > Smutsia gigantea. Next base: position 625,111 of record JAVSCE010020828.1, on the reverse strand, counting down.
AACCCCAGAGAGGGAGTCTGAAGGGATGGAAATGCACAGTCTTCCTGAAAAAGAATTCAGAATAAAAGTCATAACCATGCTGATGGACCTACAGAGAAATGTGCAAGAGCTGAGGGAGGAAGTGAGGGAACTGAGGAAAGACAATACAGAAATCAGACAAGCGATCGACGGGCTTAACAGCAGAATGGATGAGATGCAAGAGACTGTTAATGGAATAGAAAACACAGAACAGGAGTACAGAGCAGCTGAGGCAGAGAGAGATAAAAGGATTTCTAGGAATGAAAGAATATTAAGAGAACTGTGTGACCAATCCAAACGGAACAATATTCGCATTATAGGAGTACCAGAGGAAGAAGAGAGAGAAAAAGGGATAGAAAGTGTCTTTGAAGAAATAATTGCTGAAAACATTCCCTCGCTGGGGAAGGAAGTAGTCTCGCAGTCCACCAAAGCTCATAGATCTCCCAACACAAGGGACCCAAGGAAGACAACACCAAGACACATAATAATTAAGATGGCAAAGATCAAAGATAAAGACAGGGTATTAAAGGCAGCTAGAGAGAGAAAAAAGATCACCTACAAAGGAAAACCCATCAGACTATCATCAGACTTCTCAACAGAAACCTTACAGGCCAGAAGAGAATGGCATGATATATTTAACGTTATGAAACAGAAGGGCCTCGAACCAAGAATATTGTATCCAGCACGATTATCATTTAAATATGATGGAGGGATGAAACAATTTCCAGACAAACGAAAGTTGAGAGAATTTGCCTCTCATAAACCACCACTACAGGATATCTTAAATGGACTGCTCTAGATGGAGGCACACCTAAGGCTAAAAAGATGTCACCAGAGAAAATAAAATCATAGCAAAGAAAGCAGACCATCCAAATACTAACTAAAGGCAAAGAATAAAACAACTATTATAGAAAGAATGGAGGAGGAGGAATAAGAAGGGAGAGAAATAAAGAAACATCAGACTGTGTTTACAATAACTTAACAAGAAAGTTACGTTAGATGGTTAGATAGTAAAGAAGCAACCCTTGAACCCTTGGTAACCACGAATCCAAAGCCAGCAATGGCAATAAGTACATACCTATCAATAATCACCCTAAATGTAAATGGACTGAATGCACCAATCAAAAGACACAGAGTAACAGAATGGATAAAAAAGCAAGACCCATCTATATGCAGCCTACAAGAAACTCACCTCAAATCCAAAGATATACACAGACTAAAAGTGAAGGGATGGAAAAAGATATTTCATGCAAACAACAAAGAGAAAAAAGCAGGTGTTGCAGTACTTGTATCAGACAAAATAGACTTCAAAACGAAGAAAGTAGCAAAAGATAAAGAAGGACATTACATAATGATAAAGGGGTCAGTCCAACAAGAAGATATAACCATTATAAATATATATGCACCCAACACAAGAGCGCCAGCATATGTGAGACAAATACTAACAGAATTAAAGGAGGAAATAGACAGCAATGCATTCATCTTAGGAGACTTCAACACACCACTCACTCCAGAGGACAGATCAACCAGACAGAAAATAAGTAAAGACACAGAGGCACTGAACAACACACTAGAACAGATGGACCTAACAGACATCTACAGAACTCTACACCCAAAAGCAACAGGATACACATTCTTCTCAAGTGCACATGGAACATTTTCCAGAATAGACCACATACTAGGCCACAAAAAGAACCTCAGTAATTTCAAAAATATTGAAATCCTACCAACCAACTTCTCAGATCACCAAGGTATAAAACTAGAAATAAATTTTAGAAAGAAATCAAAAAGGCTCACAAATACATGGAGACTTAACAACACTCTCCTAATTAATCAATGGGTTAACAACCAAATCAAAACAGAAATCAAAGAATATATAGAGACTAATGACAACAACAACACAAAGTCTCAACTTCTGTGGGACGCAGCAAAGGCCGTTTTAAGAGGAAAGTATATTGCAATCCAGGCCTATTTAAAGAAAGAAGAACATTCCCAAATGAATAGTCTAAAGACACAATTACTGAAATTGGAAAAAGAAGAACAAATGAGGCCCAAAGTCACCAGAAAGAGGGACATAATAAAGATTAGAGAAGAAATAAATAAATTGAGAAGAATAAAACAATAGAAAAAATCAATAAAACCAAGAGCTGGTTCTTTGAAAAAATAAACAAAATAGATAAACCCCTAGCCAGATTCATTAGAGAAAAAGAGAATCTACATACATAAACACAATCAGAAATGAGAAAGGAAAAATCACGACGGACCCCACAGAAATACAAAGAATCATAAGAGAATATTATGAGAATCTATATGCTAACAAGCTGGAAAACATAGAAGAAATGGACAACTTCTTAGAAAAATACAACCTTCCAAGACTGACCAAGCAAGAAACAGAAAAACTAAACAGACCAATCACCAGCAATGAAATTGAATCAGTAATCAAAAAAATACCCAGGAACAAAACCCCCAGACCTGATGGATTCACCTCTGAATTCTACCAGATATATAGAGAAGAAATAACACCCATTCTCCTTAAAGTTTTCAAAAAACAGAAGAGGAGGGAATACTTCCAAACTCATTCTATGAAGCCAGCATCACTCTAATACCAAAACCGGGCAAAGACCACACCAAAAAAGGAAATTACAGACCAATATCCCTGATGAACATAGATGCAGAAATACTCAACAAAATATTAGCAAACCGAATTCAAAAATACATCAAGAGGATCATACACCATGATCAAGTGGGATTCATCCCAGGGATGCAAGGATGGTACAACATTCGAAAATCCATCAACATCATCCACCACATCAACAAAAAGAAGAACAAAAACCACATGATCATCTCCATAGATGCTGAAAAAGCATTTGACAAAATTCAGCATCCATTCCTGATTAAAACTCTCAACAAAATGGGTATAGACGGCAAGTACCTCAACATCATAAAGGCTATATATGACAAACCCACAGCTAACATCATACTTAACGGCGAGACGCTGAAAGCTTTTCATCTAAGATCGGGAACAAGACAGGATGCCCACTCTCTCCACTGTTATTCAACATAGTACTGGAGGTCCTAGCCACAGCAATCAGACAAAACAAAGACATACAAGGCATCCAGATTGGTAAAGAAGAAGTCAAATTGTCACTATTTGCAGATGACATGATACTGTACATAAAAAACCCTAAAGACTCCATTCCAAAACTACTAGAACTAATATCTGAATTCAGCAAAGTTGCAGGATACAAAATTAACACACAGAAATCTGTTGCTTTCCTATACACTAATGATGAACTAACAGAAAGAGAAATCAGAAAAACAATTCCATTCACAATTGCATCAAAAAGAATAAAATACCTAGTAATAAATCTAACGAAGGAAGTGAAAGACCTGTACTCTGAAAACTACAAGACACTCCTAAGAGAAATTAAAGAGGACACTAACAAATGGAAATGCATCCCATGCTCTTGGCTAGGAAGAATAAATATTGTCAAAATGGCTATACTACCTAAAGCAATCTACAGATTCAATGCAATCCCTATCAAACTACCAACAGCTTTCTTCAATGAACTGGAACAAATAATTCTAAAATTCATATGGAACCACAAAAGACCCCGAATAGCCAAATCAATCCTGAGAAGGAGAATAAAACAGGGGGAATTACACTCCCTGACTTCAAGCTCTACTACAAAGCCACAGTAATCAAGACAATTTGGTATTGGCACAAAAACAGACCCACAGACCAGTGGAACAGAATAGAAAATCCAAACATTAACCCAAACATATACAGTCAATTAATATTTGATAAAAGTGCCTTGGATATACAATGGGGAGATGACAGCCTCTTCAGCAGCTGGTGTTGGAAAAACTGGACAGCTACATGTAAGAGAATGAAACTGGACTACTGTCTAGCCCCATACACAAAGGTAAACTCAAGGTGGATCAAAGACCTGAATGTAAGTCATGAAACCATAAAACTCTTAGAAAAAAACATAGGCAAAAATCTCTTGGACATAAACATGAGCAACTTCTTCATGAACATATCTCCCCGGGCAAGGGAAACAAAAGCAAAAATGAACAAGTGGGACTATATCAAGCTGAAAAGCTTCTGTACAGCAAAGGACACCATCAGTAGAACAAAAAGACATCCTACAGTATGGGAGAATATATTCATAAAAAACGTATCTGATAAAGGGTTGACATCCAAAATATATAAAGAACTCATGCACCTTAACAAACAGAAAGCAAATAATCCAATTAAGAAATGGGCAGAGGACATGAATAGACACTTCTCCAAAGAAGAAATTCAGATGGCCAACAGGCACATGAAAAGATGCTCCACATCGCTAATCATCAGAGAAATGCAGATTAAAACCACAATGAGATATCACCTCACACCAGTGAGGATGGCCAACATCCAAAACACAAACAACAACAAATGTTGGCGAGGATGTGGAGAAAAGGGAACCCTCCTACACTGCTGGTGGGACTGCAAATTAGTTCAACCATTGTGGAAAGCAGTATGGAGGTTCCTCAAAAAACTCAAAATAGAAATACCATTTGACCCAGGAATTCCACTCCTAGGAATTTACCCTAAGAATGCAGCAGCCCAATTTGAAAAGACAGATGCACCCCTATGTTTATTGCAGCACTATTTACAATAGCCAAGAAATGGAAGCAACCTAAGTGTCCATCAGTAGATGAATGGATAAAGAAGATGTGGTACATATACACAATGGAATATTATTCAGCCATAAGAAGAAAACAAATCCTACCATTTGCAACAACATGGATGGAGCTAGAGGGTATTATGCTCAGTGAAATAAGCCAAGCCGAAAAAGACAAGTATCAAATGATTTCACTCATATGTGGAGTATAAGAACAAAGAAAAAAACTGAAGGAACAAAACAGCAGCAGACTCACAGAACCCAAGAACGGACTAATAGTTACCAAAGGGAAAGGGACTGGGGAAAATGGGCGGGAAGGGAGGGATAAGAGGGAAAAAGGGGCATTACGATTAGCAGATGTAATGTTGGGGGGGCACGGGGAGGGCAGTACAACTCAGAGAAGACAAGTAGTGATTCTATAGCATCTCAGTACGCTGATGGACAGTGACTGTAATGGGGTTGGTGGGGGGGACCTGATGAAGGGGTAGTTTAATAACCGTAATATTGCACATGTTATTGTAGATTAATGATAATAAAATAAATTATATTTTAAAAAATGGAGGTTCCTCAAAAACCTAAAAATAGAAATACAGTGTGACCCAGGAACTCCACTCCCAGGAATTTACTCAAAGAAAATAACTTCTCAGATTCAAAAAGACATATGCACCCCTATGTTTATCACAGCACTATTTACAATAGCCAAGATGTGGAAGCAACCTAAGTGTCCGTCAGTAGATGAATGGATATAGTACATATACACAATGGAATACTATTCAGCCATAAGGGTATTATGCTCAGTGAAATAAGTCAGGCAGAGAAAGACAAATACCAAATGATTTCCCTCATTTGTGGAGTATAACAACGAAGCAAAACTGAAGGAACAAAATAGCAGTAGACTCACAGACTCCATAAAGTGATTAGTGGTTACCAAAGGGGAGAGGAGGGGATAGGCCGGTGGGATGGGAGGGAGAAGGCGTTTGTGAGGTATCATGATTGGTACACATGGTGTTTCTGGGGTCACGGGGAAGACAGTGTAGCTCAGAGACGACAAATAGGGACTCTGTGCATCTTACTACACTGATGGATAGTGACTGCAATGGGGTATGGTGGGGGGACTCAATAATAAGTGTCAATGTAATACCCACATTGTTTTTCTTGTGAAACGTTCCTAAGAGTGTATATCAATGATACCTTAATTAAAAAAATTATCCCATTCTGTTTCCATCACTAACTTATTAATGTGACTTTAAGGATGGAGACTTAACTTTCCTAAGGCTCAATTTTTTCATGTGTGTTCCTGGGATATTAATATCTACTGAGTAGGGTTATCATCAGGACTGAATGAACTAATCTATGTGCAAGCATCAAGCATAACAGCTGGTGTATATGGATGCTTGTGATGGACATATATGTCTGCTGAGCATCCCTGTATTTGAAAAATCACTTCCCCAATTCATAGTAATCCTAGTCCATCCCTATTTTTTGAAAAGATAATCCTTCAACTCAAGGTGAACGCATGCGTAAATACATCAAAGTAATCCATCTCACAGGCCACAGAGAGTCCAAGAATGGACCTGTGTTCCAAGTCAGGCCAATTATAATGGCCACATAGTCAGCTTCACTGTCCCTGGGTTTAAGAGATAATTATGCTATTTCTTGCTCTGATGCCTAAACTGTAAAATTATGTAATCCCAAGATTCTGGGAGGCATCTTTCCTACCATCTTGGTGACCAACTCTCCTTGGTTTGTCTGAGACTTTCTTGGTTTTAAATCTGAAAGTCCTATATTCCAGAAATTCCCCAGTCCCAGGCAAATGGAGATGATTGGTCACCCCACCATGGTGAAACCCTGCAAGAGAAAGCAGTCTCTACAAAAGGAAGCAGGCATTTCTCCAAAGAATATAAGCAAATGGCCAACAGCACATGAAAAAGCATTCAGCATCATTAATCATTAGGGAAATGCAAATCAAAAACACAGTGAGATGCCACTAGGATGGCTATAACCAATGTGGGGGGAGGGAGGAGAGAGCATGTTGGTGAGGATGTAAAAAAATCTGGACCCTTGTATATGGCTAGTGGGAAAGTAAAATGGTTCAGCCACTGTAGAAAACAGTTTGATGTTTTCTCAAAAAGCTAAACACAGAATTGACATATGATCCTGCAATTCCATTCCTACCCAAAAGAATTAAAAAGATATTCAAACAAGTGCATTTACACACATTTTCATAGCAGCACTATTCTCAGTAGCCAGAAGGTTCGAAGCAGCCCAAATGTCCATCAATGGATGAATAAACAAACTGTAGTAGATACATGCAATGGAATATTATTCGGCCGTGAAGAAGAATGAATACTGATACATACTACAATATGGATAAATCTCCAAAACATGATTGAATGTCTCCAAGACATTGCTTGAAAAGTCCTTTTTGACTGGTATCTGAATCAGAATAGCACAGAATATTTTAGAAAATTCCTTGGCAGAAGTCGAAGTTATGAAATACAGAACTCCCCATCCTTATCAACCAGAAATGGCTGATGTGCCTCACCAGAGAAATTCTGCTTTCCATCCAGTGGCACATGAATGCTGACCAAGTTGTCTAAAAATGAATCCTTTCGTACATCAGACCTTCTCCTCCTCCCTCGTAATCACCCTAACGTTTCTTATATTATTAGCAAATAGATCAGTTTGCTAATTTTCTACAAGAGATTGGATTTTATTAACCCTCCTTACCTTCCACAGCTAGTTTAATCACACAGAGACTGGCATGGGGCTTGGGGTGGCTTAAACTCCACTGAATGGGTAGAGTCCTCAGACAGGCTACCATAAGAGAAAACTGGATAAAATGCTGACAATGGCAACAGTCTCCAGTACAGGCCAAACATAAAGAGTCCCTTACTGTGTGACAGATAGCACTAGGCAAGTCTTTCAACCTCTGGCCTTGAGATTTTCATCTATAAAACAAAGTGGTTGGTATTGATTTCTAAGGTCTTTTCCAGCACAAAAATTTTGCATTCTACATATCAAAATGAGATAGGATGTTAACTGGTTGCATTCATTATAAAGAAACATGCTAGAAACCATTATTCCCATTTTACAGTTGTGTAAATCTAAGCAGCAGCTCAAAACATAAGAGCCCAAAATAAAAGCAGGAAATAAAAGCATCAGCCAGATAGTGTTCTATTTGTGCATTTATTTAGTCAGACCATACTTACCAGGGCTACTTTTGTGGGGATGCTCCAGAATGCTAATTCTAAAAACTCCTTATTAGAGACATAAAACCTGGAGGAGCATCTCAGAACCCCTTGGTTAGCAGACATCAGTTGCTGGAATAATAAAACAAATACCATACAACAAAAAACTAGTGATCAAAATAAATAATAAATCATATCAATTCGTATTAAATATTCCTATATAATAAGTAGAAGCCTACATTTATAACATGCTTTTCTTGGGCCAGAATTCAACTACCTCCCAAGCTAGAGGATTTCTTATAAGCCAGTTCATTTGACAATCAACACCCTATGGAAGTAACAGAAGAATACAGAAGGAAAAGCAGTGAAGTTTTTATGTATTAGTTTGTGACACACTGGAGCTGAATATTTAATATGAAGGTGACATCAGTTGGCATGTCAATCAATAATGGATGCTAAGACATTACTGGAAATTTAATGAGATAGAAAAAGTGTACTTTATAAGAGCTCTTTTCAAGATGCTTGTTTTGTCTACATGATAGGATGAAATATTTTTTAAAATGACTTGAGGTTGGATGGACCCCTCATCCACCCAATAACATGTTCAAGTAACATGTGATGGCACATTCATGCATGGCCTTCTAACCTGATTGGGTTAATACAGAGTTTTCTCTTATCTAAATTGGGTAAGCAACTTTGGGGCTTATATGAATCACTTTGAGCTGTAATCTGCATCTTTTCTCCATCTGCAATTTCATCCTTTGTCCATGAGATATGTCCTCGGCCTCTGATGAATAAATCTTTAAGAATTATCAGATTGATAGGACTTCAAATTATTATCATGTTCCTGGGATGCTCCCATGTTTTAGCCCAGCCTTCTCCCGACCTTGGATCTGGAAGAAGCAAGTATACAAGAATGGAATCACACACAATTAGATTCCAGGCAGCAAACTAGACTCCTATCTCCTTCTATTCACAGGTAGCTGCGTAACTCCTTGTCCAAGCAATGGAAACAGACTCAGAGGTGCAAAGCACAGTGAGAACTTGGGGAATGCACAGGGCTTCTTCAAGTTAATCCTTTCCTGTTTTGCTCAGAGTAGGTGACATGATAAATAGTTCACACGGTTGGAACTCCATTCATTAATATTAAAGGTTACTTATTAAAACAAAGAATTTACTAAGTTTAAGAAATTAAACATCAAGCTGCTAACAAATGAATGTGAGAAGTCTATTATCAATGGGGAGTCTTACCATCTCTGTGCCCACCATGGTGTTGGGCACTAGAGATCCCCAAATTAGTGAGCACAGCCCCTTTCCAGCCCCTCTCTGACTCTCCTTGCAAAGTGCTTTCAATGCATTGAATACTTTTCAGCAATGGCCCTGGGCCTTAGTTTTCATTACTCAGCAAATCTGCCTTTTGCTTTACATATAGTGCTTTTTTAGAATGTACCAGAAGCTCCCCAGGCCAAAGAGATTCAATTGTTGAACAAACATTTATCATGCATCAGTCTGCACTAAATACTGCAGCAGGTGCTAGAGATACAAGGATGGGTAAGATAAAGTGCTTACCCTCAGGGCGCTCAAAGCCAGGAGCAACCTCAGCAACTCGGCTCTAAGTGCTGGAATGGAGGGAGCCACACAGATACACAGAGACGAGATAAAAGGCATGATCTGATTCCATTCAGTGATGGTGATGATAAACGACTGTGCTAAATCCTCTCTGTTCACTATTTCCTTTCATCCTCTAGCAACCCTTGGAAGCATTAATAACCCCACTTTGTGAGTAATGGTATTCAGAAATGTTTGTCTTTTTGTTAACAGCAGCTGGTCAGAGAATTCTTCTGTAAGGAAAAAGCTAGCTTTGTTGAAATGCTGTTTCATCCAAACCCAGATGAATCCGCCTCCCAGGCAAGGGTACTGGGGAATAGATTTCCTTCAGGGAAGCAGAGAGAGCCACATTACATAACAAAGAGAAGAACTAGTGGATGCCAAAATGGGGCAGAATGGGGTAAAAGCAGCTAAGCTCTGCATGGGATAACCATCAGCAGAAAAGCAGGTGTCGGGGAGGAAAGGAAGCCAGAAGAGACAACTAACAGGGATTTTCCAAGAGCAGTGCTGTGTGTGCAGAGGAAGGGGCCCCTCCCTGTGGCCCTGTGGGTATTCAGTAATCCTACGTGAATTTCTCATAGAAACTAGTGAAGGCGCTGAATTTTGCCTCAAAGTTGACGAATTGTTGGATACACTGCATACACTGATGGGAGGAAGTGTGCGCATCTGTGTCAGAATAAAAATGGGAAATGAGATGTGAGGAGATTAAGCTAAAAGCCCAGGCTCTCCCACTTCCCCCTTCGGAGGTACAAGGATGTGGAGAGGCCATAGGACTGTCTCTGCTTCTTAGGGAGATGGGAACGTAGTCTTCAGTCTGGGGCCGCAAAGGAGCCCCTTGTCAAAGAGTGTTCCCAACTCTGAAAATGGAAACATGGGAGTCAGAAGGCTGAGATGACAGAACAGGTCATCTGGGCAAAGGGCTGTTGGAAAGGAAGGACTTCCACGGCCCTGTAATGAGGAAAAAACGGAGATTCACAATACTGCACAATGAGTTTGTAAGACAGAAATGCTGGTCAGTCATCACGGGAAAGTGAAAAAGCCAAAAAGAAGAAAAAGAACAAAACCTTAAAGGTGCCATGGGCCAGGAACCTGGGATGAGATGAGAGCTGATGTTCAGATGGCAACGGGAGGTCGCTTAGCTGAGAGGAGAGAATGCTGAGAATCTGCTCTAAATATGGAGCTGTAGTAATATCTTTTTTAAGACCTATAGGAATGAGTTTTATTTTCAGGAAGGGATGTGGATTTGTAGCCAAAAGAAAAGAGAATTTTAAAGGGATTGAGGTGTTGAATAGGAAACCCAGTTTTGTTGCCATTCCTCTGCTGTCTGTTCGGCTTTTAGGCTGAGAATTGAGGTTAGAGGAATTTGCACAGTATCACAGAAAGCAGCTCTCCTATCTCGTTCACCTATCCCATGGAGGGAATACCTGGGATAAATGTGGCGTGTAGTCCTCCCCCACATTTCTAATGACCCCATCTCCTGCCCTCCTGTGGCTAATCTTGTCCTGGGGGCTCAGACTACTTTTCTTTATTCTTCACTAATTATCCAGTTGCATCAGGGTAAATTTTTTCCTGTACCAATGTAGATGCCTTCTCAGGTTTTCAGAGCTTAAATACTACAGTCTCTTTGAATATGACCTTTCTACTTCAGAAGGATTTTATTAATTTGCAACTCAGCCATGGTCTCCAGGTCCTACACTGCAATCCAGAGCATCAACTATGTAATGTCATAATAGCTCTTTGGTGTTCCCGGAACTTCAATATTGAAATGGGAGTTCATTTAACTTGCAGGAAACAAAGGCTCCACAGCCACAATGTCAACAAATATTGAGTAATGCTCCTAGCTCACTGAGAACTAAAACCCAATTTTTTGGTTGTTTTTTTTTTAAGTAGTAACTGACAGTCATGAAAGAGGTGAATTGCTTTATACTGTAAAATGAAGAACATGTACTAGTGAATCTGAAGGTGGGGGGGGGAAACACAGAGATTATAAGCAAGGCATTATGTAGATTCATTTTAGAATGTGAAGAGCAGAAACTGTTACTATGACACGTACTCCAAACCAGTTTTCGCCATTGAATAAAGTAATTAGCATTCATTAATCTCTGCAAGGATTATGAAAATGTGCTTGTGAATCAGGCTCCTAAGTACTTGCAGCCATGATTATAAGGACCGATTTGTCATCCCAAATAAGCAGATAATCCTCCAGTTTAATGAGCCTCTCTTCTTCTCTCGTCTAGAGATCAAAATGCATTGTAGGAATCTCAAGAAAATGATGCTCCAAACACCATTTGTTGCTTCTAGGGTTATTCAATGTGATTAAACTTTTTAAAAAGCACTTTTTCCATCTGATCCTGTAGTTCTCTTCCCTTGAACTTCTTACTCATAAACTCATTTCAAGCATGCCTATGATATCAATAGAGATCTCAGAGTTTGTTTTCCTCCTCATCTTCTTTGGTTTGATTAACAGTGTCATCAGCCTGCCACAGTGCGCCAAGCAAGTAGATTCCACGGCTGGGCAGCAGAAAGAGCAAAGGACTTCGCAACAAACAGTCGCTGTTTGAATTCCTATTCTCCCAATTATTATGGGTAAGTTACTTCATCTCTCTCAGCCACAGCTCCCTCACCTGTAAAATGGGGGTAGGGTGGTTTGAATGATGCAGTACACGTAAAATATGGGTGCTCAACAGTGGGTCCTCTAGGTTTTCGCATCCCTCTGTCTCCATCCTGACTGTTGGTGCGCTAGGGCTCTTGGCAGTGGCAGAGGCATTGCCAGTGACTTCGGCTTCAGTTGTCACCTGACTCATTTGAACTTTCAGCATTTGGAGTCTGTACTCTCTGTTTTGTATATTGACTTCAGTGCTTCGACACAAGTCTGACTTTTCCTGTGCAACTCAAGTTTCTAGGCAGTGTGGATTAGGTCTTAAGCTGTTTAATTCTTTTAAAACACTAACATCCCATCAGCAAATTCAGCCATGAATATATTTTTTATATACACAGTATTTCCTTTTTTATTTAAATGGTGAACAAGTGTATTATTTAAGTTATTGATTCTCCTGCTTTATTTAGAAGCCAAGTAGCTATCTTAAGAAAGATAGATATTAATTCTTTCTCAGCAAAGATGTGAAATGTTAGGCAATCACCAGGGTGTGGACAACTCTACTCCAATCTGATTGCTTCTAGCTGTCCCCAAAAGTAATGAATCATCTGTGTGGTTGAAATGGTCTAACCACCAGTAGGAAGAGGAAAAAAGAAGTGGAGCTTCTTTTTAAGGACATACCCACAAACTTGCACATGTCACTCACCTTCATGCTTTATTGAACAAAACTTGATAAGTGGCCACACTTAGCTGCAATGGAAGCTGGGAAATATGCCATCTAGCTGGTGGAGGGAGAAGAAGGGGGCAGATGTGTGCCTAACTAAGCCTGGAAGGTTTTGTTACAAAGAGAAAGAAAGGAAAAGTGGACCCTGGGGGCAATTAGCAATCTTTGCCACAGTTATCTTATTTGAAATCAAAGGATTTCATATAAAGTTCTAAAGTACTGAGTTTTTGCTTAAAAATAGAAAGATCTGACAACACAGGGATCCAATGTAACAATAATTCGATGGCTCTGAACAGCAGCTGCTCCTTTTAGAGAGTACATGCAATATCTATTTTGTCTCCATCTCCGCCAGGCCCTTATATACATTTCATACTTAGTCTCCTCATTCACATCATTTGCCTGGGCCCTGTTGCCATTTGACTTTGAGCTTAATGCATCTGATGAATCATCTATTGTGCACCCAGTGCATATCAAGCACTTTTCCTACATTTTCTCATTTTATTCTGACAGCAACTTTGCAATGTAGCTTTCTTTACTCTGTGGTGTAAGTGAGTAAATTAAGGCTCAGAGAGGTTGAATAAGTTGCTAAGTTTATCTGGAAAGTGGCAGAATTGAAAACAATATAAACCCAAACCCTTTTGTGTGGGACTCATATGTCCATGCTGGGCAGCAGGTAATAAGGGATGCCCAAAAAGAGATTTAGCATCTTTCAATTTACCATTTTTCATGGAGAAACTATTTTCTTCTTTCTTGCCAATGGCATCTTGAATATCAACTCCCCTGACAAAGCAATAACTCTATTAGGTGATTCAAGTCATTATGGGAATACATCTTAAGACCATTATACAGAGTGACCGTGAACCAGCTTGAAGCAGAAGACATGAGGGAAGTTTTCAGCCCCCTGAAAAGACCTGTAGGTTCCAGCAAGAGTCCACTAAAGCTCCCATCCCCAGTGGTCCCCAAACATACCCTTCACTGTCCAGTCAGGTCCTCCCCTCTCCAAAGACTCCCCCTGCTATTCTCACCCTCTAGCCACTCCCCTCTGACCCTTCAGGGCTCAGGCCAAATCCAGCCTCTTCGTGAGGTCATCCCCGTCACCCTCCTGTCTCAGAGGACCTTCTGTCCTCGCCGTTGCCTCTGGCCACCTGTTCACATTCATTCCTCCTATCTCCCAAGCTAGATAGCAAGCCTGCCCCACGGAGCTCAGTGCCCAACACAGAACAAACGCTCAAGAAATATATAGCTACTGATTAATGTCATCAGATTGGATGTTTTCCTGTGTCCCACTTAAAAAAAATTAAATATAAAAAAATCTAAATTTTTGGTTTAGTGCTTCCTGTTCCCTAAGTTGCCATTTCTCCTTTTCCTCTGATAACTTCATGGTCACTGTGGGCTAGGAAGCAGGGCAAAAGGAGTGAAGGAGCATTTGCTTACGAATCACAGGACCGGATCTTTGGCCTTGGCTCTCTTGCCATTCACTCATTTGCCCCAGCGCACTACTGGGCACATGTGCTGTGTGCCTGGCCTTGAGGCGCACGCCGAGGAGCACAAGCTGGGGTTCTGTACTCCAGAATATGTCGTTCTGGTGGGGGAAGGAGATAAGAGAAAACAGTCATGTCACAGGGCCAAGAGGGCTCTGTTAGAGGCTGGAGCGCAGGGAGGAGCGCGCAAAGCAAGCCCTGTGGGAGAGACGCCGCTCCTCTGCGCCTGGGTCCTCTTACACATCAAAACAGAAGTGTCTGTTCCACCTTTGCCAGGCTTTATGCAATCAAGTGAAGCAAAGTATTGGATTCATAAGAAGTCTGTATGGAAATTTTCAGTTTTGTTCTTCCACCAGTCTTGACAACCTTCATTAATCTTGGTAGTTCTTACCCGTTTACCAATAAAACACTGACTCAGAGCTACATCACAATTAGAGGTAAAGTTAATTAAAATCCAGATGTCTTGACTGTTCTTTTTCAGCAATTGCTCCCTGTTTAACTTGAAAGATCACTTTGAGTAATAAATACAAGCAAAAACTCATTGGCAGTGGATTAAAAACATGTATGTACAGAGGATTTTAATTTACTTCTGGATATTGAGTTTGGGAGAAGAGCACTTTTGGTCTGGGGGCTGGGAGACCAGACATCAGTGGTGCCCCCGCCACTGCTGGGGGCTTCTCCCCGCCACTGCTGGGGGCTCCCTGCAGGTTTCTGAGCACCCTGGAGGAGAGGGGCCCGGGCGAGCCAGGGGAGATACAGAAGAATGACTTCTGATTCATTGGCTTTTCTCTATATTGAGATAGTGGCGAGCATCTCTGGAGAGTCCTAGAAAGACAGTAATACTAACAGTAGCTGAGCTCTTTCTAAGTACCACACAGTATTTTAAGTGCTTAACATATATTTTATTTATTTTCTCATTTATTCCTCACATCCTTATGAAGTATGTTCTACTGTTAACCTCATTTCATAGAGGAGGAAACTAAAGATTAGGGAAAATGCTCTGCCAATGAACGTGATCCTTGTTTGAACAGTCCTCAACCCGAAACAGGGAGGGGAGAAGGAGAAGGAAATAATTTCTGCTGATTTCCTCGCCGTGTATGGACTAAGAAGAACACACAAAGGCAGAGAATGCCTGAGCAAATGCAGTGGAGATGTCCCCCCCAACGTTCTAAGCATCCTGCCCTCAGAGCGTAAAACCCAACGAGGGTGGCGAGAAGCAAGCGACCAGCACAATGTGAGACTCACCGGGAGAAGGGAAGCCCGGACTTGAGAGACAGGTTTCTGCCTCCTGCCACTCACAACTGACAGGTAAAAGGAAACACGCAGTTTTTCGGTGCCAATTAAGTAGTATTGAAAACTGAAAACTAACAATGATATCCACTTAAAAATCCAAAAGGACTGTGAGTCAGTTCTGAGTTTAACAAGCCTTGGCTAAACGCTTCAAGAACTTTTCTAATTAAAAATATATATATAATTTAAATCAAACCTGGGTACAGCTACTGTTCCATGACTCACTCAAAGTATGCTTTGGGCAAATTTTATTTTACTTATTTTCCCCTTTAATAAGCTAAGAGCTCTAGCAGTTGGAGCTTGTCACAGATAGGGGCTTAATGGGGAAGGAAAATAATGAATAGTGCAGTAGTCAAAAGGGAGACACTTTAGCACCAAGCCAGCCTTTTAGGAAGGCAAACTCATGATTCAGCAAGGTCATCAAGATGATGATCTGACTTGCCTTTTGTGTAATAAAAACAGGCTGTAAGGCATTTCCTGCTGGGACTAAAGAACCTCTGCTCAGACTGACCAGTCTGTGTGTCCACAGCAACCCCGTCCTCCCAAGAGACAGCAAGCCACCCACACTGACCCACACAGCCACTCAGTGCCCCTCTGCAGCCGCACGCCTCCAAGGGCATCGTGGCCTCCGGGCCTTCTTCCTCCTAAAGAGCTCTTACCTACTGACTGAAAGAATCTTCTTTTAATCAACAGACAGGCACTGAACACATCTTAGACCAACTACTCTGAATTCAGAGGCCACTTCTTTTCTCCAGACATTTACAGACTACTGAGACAGAATCATGTCCAGTATAAATAAAACTGTAATTAAATGTAATTAACACAGTGGGTAGATACACAGAATCACAAGGAATAGAGAGAGGGGGTAACATGAACCAAGGCAAGAACCGGGGACAGGGAGAGAGTCCGAGGAGACCTCTCCAGCTAATCTGAGTGACAGGTGGACTGGGTTGTACAGGATAAGCAAGTCTTCCTGTGCTTGCATTCTCTGGTCATCTATAGATACCTGAGATAGGGACCATCTTTTGTTTGGAGCTATGATTTATAGCAACTAGCATTTTGTTGGAGACCTTTGCTGAGGGAAGGAAGGAAGGAAGGAAGGGAGGAAGGGAGGGAGGAAAGAAGGAAGGGAAGGAGGGAGGTAGGAGGGAGGGAGGAAGGAAGGGGCCTGTTTATTTCACAGGCACAGAGAAGGTATATAACAGACATCCTTTGACATTCCCACCCATGTTTTCTGGAATCTACCCATCTTGCCCATAGGCACTGTATTAATTAGTATGTTCCAATTCTACCATTTGATCCTGGTCCCTGGGCATAACTGACTGGTCCAGAAATGGGCCATTGACACAAAATGAACCGGTCAGAGTACCTTTCTTCTAATTTGGGATTGAGACCCAGAAAGAAAGAGAGCGTTAGCCTCTCTGGGCAGCTGAGTCTGCATTGTATAAACTTGGGAGCTTAACAGAGGCCATGTCTTCCCCCATGTGAGCAGGCATCAAAGAAAACCAGTCCACAAATAGCAAAAAATGGAGTGGGTGGGCAAAGAAAAGCAGAGATGAAAAAGGAGAACTGTAAGACAGAAAATACTACCTGAATTCCTACTGCCTCCCAGTTCCTAAGACCAGTTTTGTTTCTGCTTTGGGGTTCTCTGAGTCTCTCCTTTTGTCTTTCCAGGACATTTTCTCTTTTTCATTAAGCCAGCTTTTCTTGGTTTCTGATTTGGAACCAAAAGCATCTTATCCAGTGACAGTGAGAGCTGGGGTAGGCAAATCCCAGACAGAGGCTTAGCGTGAACAGAGGCACTGGGGTCCAAAAGACTTGGTCGTTTGGAGAATGAGGAGAAAGGAGTATTGTTCTCCATTAGTTGAGACAAAAGAATAGGGTCTTGGAATGCTAGAAAGTCCCAAGAAAAAAAGGGACTGAATATGATGGACACAGATCCATCTTCCCCTGGAAATTCCTGTATTGGGAATGTGCCTAGGAAACATGCTCAAAAAGTCTAAGAGGGGAGTTCAAGCTCCATTTGGCAAAGGGATAGAAATTAAAACCTTCCAGGGGCCTGAACTACATAAGCTTTGGGGACAAGCAAGGTTTAATATTTTGGAAAGGGTCAGAAGAAACAGAGAATGGATATCAACACTGAAGAGAGACTGATATACCAAACAAGGACAAATGGACAACTAGTCCATTTACAATGAGATGCAATGATCACAGGCCCAGGAACACACAAAGTCCATCTGTGCAGGACATTCCACATTATCCGACCATAGGACTCCTGTGGACACTGATTAGAATTTACCCATATGCACCACCCGCCCATTCTCCATACAAATATCCCACCGTGCTCTCCTCGTCAATCACATTGGAAGTCATTAAAGTAGCTCCTGATACATTTTCAACCCTTCTAATGCTAGGCAGAATCTCATGGCCCAAGGTACAGGAAAACAAATATCCTCCTGTCCTCCCACTCTTTCATACTATAGCAACACAGTGTGGCTACACTTCCTAGAACCTCCAACTCTGTATAACACACACGAAACAGATATATAGGGTAGAGTTTATTAGCATTACAAATAGCATTACAAAATGAGCCTTCACTTTGCAAAGGACTGGGCTTCAGGGATCCTTTAACTTGCCTGCTACTGCAGTGCAATAAAACGTGATGTGATTTTCCTAAACAGCACTTACACATACCCTCCTGGAATACAATTATTTTATGTGATGGGTTTGACCTATACTGAACTTAAGGTCTTTGGCAAAAGTAATTTTAAATCACAGCTCTGGGAAGTTTTTCAAGGAAGTCAAGGGAATGGAAGTTGCTTTTTGGAGCATCAACACGTGAGGACATATGAATCAAGCAAGTCCCTCTTGGTTTTAATAATTCACTGCCTGGTGTTATCTACACCCATGTGATCAAAAGCCTGGGCATTGGGCGTACACGCAACAATGTCCCAGGCACATAAATAAACCACCTTCTGCTCTCAGTCCAGGAGGTAATTACTGATCTGGGCTGTGATCTTTTCCTACCTGACTTTCTGATGATTTCTTAAACAGCTCACTTAACGGGAATTAGAGACTCAAGTACTTTTCTTTTTCCTCTGACCTATAAATAAAATCACCAACACTTTGCAAAAGATGAATTCTGACAGAAGGAGCATCAGCATTTACTGTGATGGCCAGACAACTGACCAGGTATCTTAGCCTGCAAGCTAAGAGACAGAAGGAAAAACTGAGAGTCCCTTGGTCACCCAGGTCATCTTGCTCCATCAAGAATCAGGCTCTAAACTACCATTCTGGATCTTGATCGGCCAAAAACTAAACCATGTGATCTCTGTAGATCACATGGGAAGAAGAGATGTGCTGGTACAGAAGTCCTCCCTCTCCATACACGCGGTTGCCCATTTTGGATACCTAACTAAAAATGTAGATTTAAGGCCTAGCTGCTACTAGCTATGCAACCTTGGAAAAATCCCATACTTTTTCAGTGTTTCCATTGGTCAGGTACCAATGATCAGCCACGTAGCAGGCATTTCCAACCCTCCTCCCTCTGATTATCTACAACTACAGAGACTATGAATGCTGAATTCTCACTTTCCTAGCCTTTCTTGCAGTCAGGGTCCTATGAGGTATTTAGGGAAATTGGCTGGGGGAATTCTGGATAAGAGTTTCATCCTTCAAAAGCAGAGACAATCTGATAAAGGACTGTTATTCAAAATATACAAAGAACTCTTAAAACTCAACAGTAAAAAAACAAACAACCTAATTTAAAAATGAACTAAAGACCTTAACAGACACCTCATCAAAGAAGGTATACAGATGGTAAATATACATATGAAAAGATGTTCCATATCATATGCCATCTGGGAAATTCAAATTAAAACAGCAATGAGATACTACTACATAGCTACCAGAGTGGCCAAAATCTGGAACACTGACAATACCAAATGCTGACGAGCATGTGGAGCAACAGGGACTCTCATTCATTGCTGATTAGAATACAAAATAGTACAGCCACTTTGAAAGACAGTTTGGCAGTTTCTTATAAAACTAAACATACTCTTACCATATGATCCAGAAGTCACACTCCTTGGTATTTACTCAAAGGAGTTGGAAACTTATGTCCATACAAAAGCTTGCACCCAATGTTTATTAGCATCCTTATTCATAATTGTCAAAACTTAGAAACCAAGATGTCCTACAGTAGGTGGATGGAAAAACAAACTGTGGGACATCCTGGCAATGGAATGTTATTCAGCCCTAAAAAGAGCTATCAAGCTGTGAAAAGACATGGAGGAACTTCAATTGCATATGACTAAGCGAAAGAAGCCAATCTGAAAAGGTTTCATACTGTATGGTTTCAAGTATATGAAACTCTGGAAAAGGCAAAACTATGGAGACAGCAGAAAGATCAGTGGTCGCCAGGGGTTGCAGGGCAGGGGAGGGATAAATAGGCAGAGCAGAGAGTTTTAGGGCAGTGAAAATACTCTGTACGATATATAATGATAGATACTTGTCATTACACATTAGTCAAAATCCATAGAATATACACCAAGAGTGAACCACAATGTAAACTATGGACTTTGGTGATTATGATGTGTCAGTGTAGGTTTATCAATAGTAGCAAATGAACCACTCTGGTGAGTGACACTGACAATGTGGGAGGCTGTGCCCGTGTGGAACCAGGGTATATAGGAAATCTCTGTACCTTTCCCTTCATTTTGCCGTGAACCCGAAACTGCTCTAAAAGATAAAGTCCTAACTTGAAAAAAAGAAAAGAACAAGAGACACAAGAGGAGAACGCTGTCTCACCACCCCTGACACCCTCTTGATTCCTCTTTATACTCTTTCATGAAAATGTGGTGCTTGGAGCTGAAACAGACATCTTGCAACCTCAAGGGCAGACACTGTCGTGCGCAGATATGGCAGAGGAGGAAGGCTGGAGGAGCCGGCATCTTTAGGGGTATCAGTGAGCCAATGAACCCACCTAGACTATAACTTCCTCCAGCCTTCTTGTCAAGTAAACAACATGTGTCCTTATGATGTAAGACCTAGTGGGGAAGTTTTCTGTTACTTACAGACAAAAGCATCCCAGAGGATACATACATCCACAAAATATAACGGTCAGACTGAAGACTACGTTCTTTCTACCTGTAAAATTTTTAAGGTAATTTTTATGTCCATCCTTAGCACCCTCAAATTCTCTTCCACTGGCTGGCTTACCCACAAAGAGTAAGCATAGCCACATAGTTGCTCTTATATAATAATATAATAATGCTATTATTATGGAAGTTGCTTATCTAATAAGGATTTCCACAAAATGAAAAACTAATAAAAGTGGCATTACGTCTCCAGTTGGAAGGTGGAGTCTCAGGCCCACCAACGGCAGAGTGCAATTCGGGCCGAGCAGTGGGTCTGCGCTTGTATTGCGCATCCATATGCACGGACACGTGGCGGGGTCCACCGATAAAACGACAGGAAGACTTTGGAGACTGCACTGCGGCAATAACAAAATGAGTGCACATCTATTGGGATATGATTTGAAAACTATTGGTAAAAGAGGAGCAATATAGGCAGAGGGACGGCAGAACTGTGTTCCATTGTTAAATTTCCAAAAGACTAAAAGCTTGCTTCAGTTAACGGGAATTTTATATAAAGATACACAAGGAAATAAGAGACAGGAAACCATCTCTGTGGCAAGACAGTCAGACTTCATTTGGAATATTCAAGATTCAACACAGTTCTTAGTACTCAGTTATCTTGTGTTCACTTAGAAGTTGGCCCCTTATTCTAGCGATCCGTCACTCTGATGATGAAGCCTCTCTCTGCCTCTCTGCATCTCTGTGTATCTGTGTGTGTCACCATCTTTCTGTCTCTCTGTGGAGATGTCCACATCTCCAGCCATGCTTTTTACTGCATTCCTCTGATTTCTGTCCACTCATGGCATTTACTGCCACTAAGCTTCTGCCTACCACCTTCCTGTATGCCTTTGCGCCTTCCCTTGTTTCTGCTCAGTGTATCCAAACTCACCGAGTGCAACTCTGCGGGCCAGCCCCCGTCTAGTACAGAGTACTCCCCTGGAGGCTGCTCCAGCGTGGTGTCTGTGTGTCAGATGCCTGTCCCTGGCTGAGTTATCTGTATGCAAAGCAGTGGGGTAGGTGAGATAAAGCACACTAACTTATGCACAAGTGGCTCTGTTCAGAAGCTTCCTCTCAGCGTCCCAAGCCAAAGCACTGGGGTAGAGAAGCAGTTCTGTGTGGACTGGCAAGCAGCTTGACCATGTTGGATGATGTAGCTGGAAGAGGGAGGGTTTAGGGGCAAGACTGGCCTGGGTCCTCGAGGGTTTTGTGCTCAGGGTTAGGATATAGCAGGGATGAATCTCGATCTACAAACTCAGATATGCAAGAATCTCACATTTCTGCATGTACTTTAAATTAAATGAAGCCCCTTCAACGTGGTGGCAGGAGATCCAACCTCAGTCAATGGAGAGGCTTGTCCCTGGGCTTGTGCAGAGGCTCCAGGGCCTTCTGCAGAGCCAATGCGTCAAGTAGGCCGCTCCTGGACTCCTGCCATTGGTTCACACAGGAAGCCACTAAAACATCTGGCAGCCCTGATCCCTCATTACTCAGGGGGTGAAAGAGGCTGGAAAAGAGCCCAGCTTCCAAGTCCATACCTGCTGCTGTCTTGTACGGATGGGCAGGCTTGTAACATGGATACTCTCCTCCCAGAATGCCAGCTCAGACCACCTGCCCTTCCTGTCCTTCTGCCAGCTATGCGTGGTTACAGGATGGAACTGGGGTTTTTATAGGACCTGTCTGTCCCATGAGAGAATTTGTTTATTGAACAGGCCAGCTAAAGGAAATGAATCACAGGATAACACATCTAAAAGGGGGATGGGAGACAGCTGGGGATTCAGAAGGAAGTGCAAGCAATGCCGAGGCAAAGGACAAAAGAACATCACTTTTCTGAGGAAGGCTGCTTTGCTGTGGCTGAGATGAGAATCCATCAATGACAGAGAGGAGATGGGGACAAGCAGAGAGTGACTGGCTGGGGGTAGGCATATGGAGATCGGTGAGGCAGGAATGTCTCTGAGGATTGACTTGGCAGGAGAGGAGACAGCAGTATTTCAATGGGAGCTTAGACCATATAGAAAAATCAGCTCTCTGGCTGAAACAGATGCAGAAGAAAAACTGTGTATTTGGAATACATCTTCCCCTTCAGGAAGAGAGAATCATTTAGGACCACAGAGAAAAGCCTTGCAAACTAGGACAACAAGGAGTCACCATCATGAGAGCCCCTTCTATGCCAGGAAGGCCTGATGGTAGGAGGGGGATCGAAGATCTGGGCTCACCCGTCACCTCCTGTGTGATACTCTGTGACAACCTTCCACTCACTGAGCCTCAGTGTCTTTCCTGTGAAATGGGATAATACCTGCCTCACAGCTGTTGTCATTAGGACGGTGCTCTGCAAGCCCCCAGGCCAAGGCCACCCTCTACTGTATGATTCCAACTATACATTCTGGGGCAGGCAAAGCTGTTGAGAGAGTAAAAAGATCAGTGACTGCCAGGGGTTGGGGGAAGGAGGTGGATCATAGAGGATTTTGGGGGCAATGGAACTACTCTGTATGATACCACATTGACAGATACACACCATTATACATTTGTCCAAACCCCCAGAATGTACACCACCAAGAGTGAACTCCTGGGTAAAACTGTGCACTTTGATGATGATGTGCCAGTGTAGGTTCATTAATTGTGACAACTGTGCCATTCAGATGAGGGATGCTGACAATGGAGGAGGCTGTGCATGATGGAGGCCAGAGTATATGGGAAATCTCTGCACCTTCCTCTCAGTTATGCTGCGAACCGAAAACTGCTCTAACAGTGAAGTCTATTAATAAGTAAATAAAGACTATTTTTTTAAAGAAGCCAGAGTTAGTGTCATCCATGTCATCAGAATGTCAGCATGCGATGCTCTGGGTGCATGCATGCACGTCTGACACCGCCCCAGGGCTCTCCCCTGAACACCCCGTTCCACCTCTGCGCAGCACTGAGCCTCACCCTGGGCTTCCTCAAGGTCACACGGTTCCTTGGCTACTTCAGGCAGAAGGAGCGAGCCTCAGTCAGCCCCGGGGCTTCTGACCTCAGGCGCCTGTTCCTTCCGCCCTGTCGGGTTTGCAGATGGCTCAGAGATGGCTTCTACCCACACCACCGTGCCTTCCTCACCAGTGCTCAAGGGCTTCCAGGACCCACCATCCTTTCTCCTGCAAATGCGTCCTTACCCCACTTCCCAACCACGGCAACTGACAATTGCCACAGAGACCACACAGGCCTCCCTCCTGCCCCCTCTGCATGTGTTCACAAATGTTTCCAGATGGGCCAGACTCCACTGAACTCATATCACACCAGGAGTTTCTGCCCTCAGCCCTCAGAACTGTCATCTGTTACAAATTCCCCTACAGAAAAACAGCCACAGTAGCATCGCTATTGAGCATTTATTATGCACTGGGCACCTTTTTATATTTTCTCATAGAATTCTCACTATAGCTTTTTGACTTAAACTAGAAGTCAAAAACTAGTGTCCCCATTTTTCAATTGAGAAAATTGAGGCTCAGGTGCGAATTCCCAGTTAGTATTTAGAGGACTCAAGACTCAAAACAGGTCAGCGGACCCCAGAGCACATGCCGCGCTCCATCCTCTAAGTTCCTGTACTTGAAATGTTTTTCTTCTCACTCTACTTTCCTTCCAACCCTGTTTGGCAAAAGGGTTTCTCCTGAAGCCCAGACATAGGAAAGAGGCACTTGAGTTTCCCATCCTCCATTCTGGGTCCCTTACCCGCTTTCCCTCAGTCTAACGTCCAGATCATCGGCCTATACCCATCCTCTGCACTTCATCACAGCCTCCCTTCTGCTGTGATGCTCTTTGTTATCATCTGCAAGGCTTCTAACATGCTTACTGATAATCCCTTTAATCCTTCAGCCTCTAAGTTTCCCTCAAGGCTGGTGCCCTCTCTCTGCTCCAGCACAGGAACCGCAGGGACGTGGGAATTGATAGACACGAGCATTCCACCAACAGCCGCAAAGCATCGCACCACGTCTATGCACTCTGACAGTCCCCACTCCCGGTCCTTCCTCCACCTCTGCAGACTCTTGGGATCTCCATTTCCTCACCTGTGTCAGCACCCCCGTGCATCCGCCGTCCCAGGGCACAGTCACGTGCACCACAGGCAGTCTCTGTCACAGTGCACTCACTGCCATGCTGGAGCCCCGCTCGCCATCCACATGCAGCCCTTCCACAGCCAAGCCAGCCCCTTTCCCAAGACTTTCTCCAAAAACTATTGGCAATCCAAAAAGTAGGGCAAGAGTAAGAAAATGACCTCTTTCAATGTGAAATCAAATAACAAGCCACTAATCCCAGAAGGGCCCTTATTTCTGCAGAAAACCCCCTCATTCAGCTCTCAGCTGTCTCCCTGGGAGTGGCAGCCACTCCCCCTGTTTCCCTTGCCTCAATCCCAAATGGGCCCCCTTATTTTCTATAGATAGTTTTATTTTTACTGGGAAGATTATAATAATTTTATTTTATTTCATTCCCTCAGCTTTCCCATCCTCTCCTTAAAATATCTCCAGAACTTCCTTCACTCTCATGTCTGAGAAGTGTCTGCCTCTTCGCCAAGACTAACACTTCCACCTGCTCTCAATCCCACTCCCTCTTACCTCCTCCAGCACCTCATTTCATCTTTGGTCTGATCTTTCCTCCGACCTCCAGTCTTTCCCTCAATCCCCCCTCCACAGGCTTCTTGGATATGCCCACAACCAGTATGGTCTCCACTGCTAACTGAGTGCTTCTGGCAAGGCCGTGTGTGCTCAGGCCTCACTGCCGAACATGGTGAAGTGCGCAGTGCACTTGGTGCTGGAGAGACAAGGAGAAGAGGGAGCTCAAATTCCAGGGTGAGAAACCAGTAAATGAAGAGTGGGATGAGTTCTAGGCAAGGTGTCAGTGCAGGATTATTTAGGATGACAGATAAAAGGCTTGTCCTCTAGATGGGGATGTTCTCAGAAGGGGTGACCCTGAGCTTGGTCTGTGTCCATTAGGAATACATTCTGCAAAAATCAAAGAAAATTGATCAATAACTTCAACAGATACAGTTTATCTCTCATGCTCAATTAGAAGCCCAGGAGAGGCAAGTCCAGGCTGAGCATGACAACTCAACAGTGTCCTCAAGGACGCAGGCCCTTTCCTGCCTTCCGCCTCTTCATCCTTGACATGCTGCCTTTCACCTTCACACTCGCACCTCACAGGCGCAAGACAGCTGCTGTGTCTCCAGTCTCTTCTCTACTTTCCCAACAGGAGAAATGAACAAGAATGAAAGGACAAAGACCCCTGAACAAACTTTGCCTTTTTATTTGGGAATCAGTGTTCTCTGCAGGGACTTCTGCCAAGAACTCATTTTTCAGAAGTGTATTCCTAGTTCAGGACTAGACCACCCTAGTTGCAAGGAAGATGAGGAAGTTAGATGGCTTAGTAGGACAGAAAAAATAAATAGGCTTGGCAGAGTCAGGAAGCAGAGAAGAGAGAACAATCGAAGCAGAGGGCATCACATATATGGGGGGAAAGTGTAAGGTCTGGGAACTGGCAAGCAGTGTAGAAAGGGTAAAGCTCAGGGAACCAGAAGGGGCTGGGGGAGCTGAGGTGGAAGAGGTGGGCAGGTCTGGGACATGCAACACCTTGGTGCCAAGAAATGGACTGGGCTTTGTCTTAAAGACCCTTGTAATAGTGATGATCAGATTTATATTTCAGAAAGATCATTCTTCATGCAGAGTTGAATGGACTTTAGGAGTACAAGATTGGAGGAAGAGAAACGTTCCAAGTCACTGTTTCAAAATAATGGTAAAGAATATGCTGATGGGGCCGAAAGATGGCAACCGAACCTGGAAGTATCAGAGAATATGCCCCCTCTGCAAGGACTTTCCTCAGCACCCTATCCAAACGGCCGCTGAGCCACGCTGTCTGGCAGCAGTTCCCCCTCTTGCCCTCGCCTGTGTCCAGGGCCACAAGACCGGGAAGCACGTTTTCCAGACTCCCTTGCCATTAAGTTCCAAGGTCATATCCCAATCCAGTTCCTCACCTCTTCCTTCCCAGATTATGGCAGGCGTTCCCCTGATGGCCTCATGGTTTCAAATCATCTTCTAATCCAACCTGCACACCACTTCAAGGGTGAACAGCACTTCATGACAAACACTTCACTGGTAAACATTGCTCACCAACTAAAGATGCAAAAATAGCTCAACTGAACTGCACAGCGGTGGAACAAGTGGCTTGAAAAGTAGACGATTCTCCCCATTACTATTGATACCACTTATTAATATTTATCCTGTCACCTCTCTTTACTTGTTATATTTCCATTTGTATGTGCCTCATTTTTTAAACTGTCATTTCCATAAAAGAAAAACTGAAGATAGAGGAGTTCTTTTCTTTTTCTACTGAGTCATGCCATGTCTCAGTTCCTTCTAGGCTAGAAAAATAAAAGGCAAAAGATAAACCAAGAAGTGTTTGCAGCTTATATGGCAGCTATGGGTCTTACACATATTACACATAAAGAGTTTTAATAAATCCAAAAGAAAATAAATGAACATCCCAATATAAAAATGGTCAATGAACATGAAAGGCATTTTGCAAAGTAAACAGAAGTGGCTAATATATATAGTTTTAAAAACTATTTAACCTTACTAGTAATAAAAAAATGCAAATTAAATTACACATCTCTTTTAATATATGCATTGCGCAAAGATGAAACAAAGTGACAGTAGCTAATATTTATTGGGTATTTGCTATGATCCAGGTTCTCTTCTAAGTACTTTACATTAATTCATACATTTAATCTTCACAAGCAGCCTGTGAAGAAGTTACTATTATGATCCCCAACATTTTAGAGATAAGGCACAGAAGGGTTAAGTAACTTACCCAGAGTCATACAACTAGACAGTAAAGAAAGAATTTTAATTCAAATACTTAGGCTCCAAAGCCACACTCTATTTCACTCTTTTGTCTCCTCTAGAAGACTAAACAATTTTTTTATTTAAGTATCATTGAAATACAGTCTTATGATGGTTTCACATACACAATACAGTGGTTCAACATTCACCCATATTATCAATCCTCACCCCCTCCACTGCAGTCACTATCAATCTACTGAGATGTTATAGAGTCATTAATTGTATTCTCCATGCTGTACTACCATCTCAGTGACCTACCTATACTGTGATTGCAAATTATAGTGCCCTTTAATCCTCTTCTCCCTCTCCACCTACCCTCCCCAACACCTCCCCTTCGGTAACCACTAGTCCCTTCCGGTGTAGAAGACTAAACATTTATTTGACGTTTTCTATTTGCCAAGTAGAGTGCTAAGTGCTGCACATGGATTATCTTACATGTCTCTTACAAAAGCCCTTGAAAAGATTCTGTTTCTTTTTTCCCACTTACAAATGAACAAAACAAGTCTCATTAAACTGAGACTAAGCAAAACTAAAAAACTTGGCCAAATAATGACTATCTATTGATACAACTAGGTTTGTTTGCCCAGAAGCCTATACCCAGTGTCAGGAAGCACTTACATGTACTGGTGGAAACACTAAATGGTATAACCATTGTGGGAGGCAATTTGGCAAACAGCATTAACTTTTGCAGTTTACCATTGGCTAATAATGGTTTTTCAACCAAGTATATTATTTCCTTTAGAAATCGCTGTGTACAAAGATTTGTATAAAGACATTTAATAAACGTGATTTATAATTTGGGCTGGAGAAATAGCTTATGATGTGTCCTTATAAAGGAACCCAATTGCAGCCATTAAAAATGATGCTATAGTAGAATACTTCTATGAACTGAAAAATAATGTTAATATGTTGCATGGGGGAAAAGGTAGATCCCCAAACAGCAAGTACCATATGATATCATTTTTAAGAAAATGTATACTATAAATAAAGTTGACTAACTAGACAGCAGGTAGATGGCTGGCTTGTTCGCTATATATAGCTAGATATTTAGGTACATAGAGTTACTAGACAGATAGCTACAGCCAGCTTTTTTTAATGTTAAGAAAAAGTTTAAAGTGGTTGCTTCCATAGAGGTGGATTTCAGGTGATTTTTGCTTCTTTGTACTTCTCTGCATATTTCCAATTTTCTGTTTTTCCACTTGCAATAGGGGAAAAATGCCAATTTTTGTATGTGGTTCTACAGAATAAACTAAAGGTGTCTCAGGGCTCCTATAAAGTAATAGTTCTAGCTGAGGTTCACAGACAAGGGCAGAGATTATAATGTTGGGGCAAACAGAAGATAAGAACAATGGTTAATATTCCCACAGGCCATTCACAGAAAAGTTTTGCCCTTTCTCACAAGCCCAGGAAAGAAATTCTCTAGATTCTAGATCCTTCCTTATCAGGGTAACCTAGACAATTCTCTCTTGCCAGAAAATACTGGGTTTTCATTTGACGGTGTTTCCCATAAACACTCCACCTTCAGGCCTACTGTGCTTTCTTGTCTGATGAACCAGATGATTGGGTTAGAACCGTGTCACTGATTACAGAAACCAAATTGGAGAAACAACGTAAAAACGAGTTTACTAACAAGATAAAGGTGGCTCTCACAGGTATAGGACTGAGGCCACAGGAAGCTTCTGCTCAAACACCTGCTTCATTCTGTGTCTCCATACATTCTGTTTCTCTGCTTTCCAGTGGAAGATGACCCCAAGCTCACAGCCTTGGCATCGACCCCACAGGCTGGGGAAGAGCCAGTCAGTGCCGCTTGCCTCAGGCATCCAGTCTTGTCAGCACAGCCTGAGCTGTGGGTTCCAGGGTACACCTGTGGTTCCACCCTGTGACCCCGTGGTGGAGGGTGTGGTTCCCAGAAACCGGGAAGCTCCTAAGAGCAGAGCAGACCTCCCGAGAGGTACCCTTTGCCAGTCCACTGTGCCCTCTGCCTTGGCTCATCTGCGGCTAGGAGCCCACCAGTCACCACAGCTGCTTGTATTTCAGGTCGGTGAGTCCGGTCCGCCAATTCAACGGTAAGGGCAGAGACAAAATGAAATCTCTCTTCTTTTATATCTTCCTCAGCACAGGACCTCAGAGGCTTTGAATCCCTATTGTTTGATAGCCTGAGAGAAGTGTCAGCCTTTAATACAAGCTAATAATGTGATTTAAACACCCTAAAACTAGCTTTCAAGTGATGAAGGCAAACAAACAATTATTCTCCAGAATCAGAAGTAAGGATGAGAAGTGGATTGTAAAATTTGTGTAGTTTAGAGAAATATTAAAGTGGAACTCAGTTTACTCTGCGTGTGTGTGTGTGTGTGCGTACACACACCAAACGTGTGCACATTTTCTCTTCATTGGCCAAGTGAGCAGATTAGAGACTAGAAATCACTTCCATTTTAACAGAACACAGTTTTCCATGCTGGAAGCCTATTAAAAGATATTTTGGCCTGTGAAATAAAGGAGAAATGTTTGCATAAGAATGCAAACAGAGTAGAATTTAGATCACATCTCTTCAGGCCCACCTGATACCAAGCTCAAACACATTAAGAGAATGCCATTTGGGAATCTTGATTTAATTGGATTTTCTAATCTTCCATATATTCTAATGAGCTTGGAGGAAAAAAATATTCAGTGTTTAGGATACAGCTTCTATCAAGATGATCCTAGAGCTATCTTCTTTTGGGGTTGCTCTGTGTTGGGAAGTTAGGGTGATGAAGAATTTAGTGAGAATTTCTGTCACCTGAGGGAATTTCCCAGCCAATCAGCCTTCAAGAGGTACCTGTCGAAGCCTTTTGTCCCAGTCTTCTGGGGGCCATGCGCCGCACAAGCAAGGCCCAAGGCCCAAACCTCTCACAGGGAACTCACTGCAGTGGAATATGTTGCACTTGATGATGATTTAACAAGGATCCACAATTCCAACAGCAGCCAGAGGTCGGTGGCCTCTGGACTTGGAGCAGAGGAGTCTGCTAAGCTGCACCCACCCAAAAGGGCACATCCCTGACTCTCACCAGACCAGATGGACATGGATGCCCAGCTCCTTAGCAATACTGTCTAGGAAAACAAAGCTGGCACATCACTTACCACCGCTGACCATCTGTACTAGTTTGCTAAGGCTGCCATAGGAAGCACCCCAGACCTGTGGCTTAAACAGCAGAAATGTATCTTCTTACAGTTCTGAGGCTGGACGTCGGAGAGCAAGGTGTCAGCTGGACGTTGGAGAGCAAGGTGTCAGCAGGACTGATTTCTTGTGAGGCCTCACTTGTCGGCTTGTAAGTGTCTGTCTTCTCCCTCACATTGTCTTCTCTGTGTGTGTGTGTGTCTGTCCAAATTTCCTCTTCTTATAAGGACACCATTCATACTGGATTGGCACCCCCCCACCCCCGACCTCACTGTAACTTAGTTATCTCTGCAAAGACCCTGTGCCCAAATACGGTCACCTTGTGAGGTCCTAGGGGCTAGGATCTCAACATATGAATGTGAGGGGGGCACAATTCCGCCCATACACCACCTGAAGGAGTGAGCGGAGAATGCACATACTTCCTCTAAACCTCGCTGACCCCAGTGGAGGGTGAGACCAGGTCTGTCCCCACATGTACAAACTGTGGACAGACAGCCTGGGTCACAGTACTGACACACCCAGACACTGGCTGTGAGGCCTCAGGGCCACAGTTTCTCAGATGTAAAATGGGGATGATTGTAACAGTACCTAAGTCCTGTGGTATAGGATCACCATGACAACTAAATGGGTTCACACGTATAAAGGGCTTAAAACAGCACCTGACACAAAATAAAGGCGTATTAAATATGGTGACTATTATTATTAATTGAGCCATCAGTCACCCTGGTGATTGCTGGCCCTGCCTGGGCGGGTATCTGGTGGGCAGACCCAAATCATCACTGAAGAAGCCCCCGAGGGACACTGAGGACACTCTTGAATCCACAGTGAGTCTGACCACAACCTGTCAGCCACAATTTGAGAATAAATACCCATTCACCTTCCAGAAGCCTCAGCCAGTTCCCCCTTCTAACTGAGGCCCCTGAGTACTTAAGGCTTCTGTTTCTATGGAATGAATTTGCATCTGCTTGCAAATCCCTTGTACAGGTTGAACTAGCAGGCAATGAGTTTTTCCTTTGTTTTTCTTGTTCTCACTGAAGACTACAAAGAAAAGCTTAAACTAATCCTTGGAGGATCAAAGTCTTCAAGCGACTCTTCTTTTCCAAGCCTATTTAGTCTTGCCTATAGCTAATCAGCTTGCTTGTCAAAGCAGACCCTAGATCTGCTGGAAATACACGACAGGGAAGAATACATGAAGATAAGCAACATTTTGCTCTGATATGCTGGGTGTTTGTCGTGTGGCACCAGTCAGTGGGCTCCTCCCCTTCCATCATAAAAGAGGAGTGGCCTCACTTGACAACAACCTTTTTTGAGAGCTTAGTAGGTCCATATCACTGCCCAGAGGTGGGAAATGAAGAAAATGTAGCAATGGATAAGCAAGTCCCTCAAGGCTGCTGAGAGTACGGTGGAACAGACCACTTCACAATCAACAATAAGAAGGTGTGGAGAGTTCTGGAAGAATGATAACCACACTCTTGGGAGCCAGAGGAGGTGGTGGGTGTGACTGGTGATGGGGAAAGGCTGTACCTGAGACAGGCTCGATGAGTAGACAGGTAGCAAAGCAGGGATAAAGACCTTCACAACAGAATAAACAGGATAAGCAGAAGGGACAGGAGCATGAAAATGCTGGAGGTGGTGAAGTAATACCATTGGGGGCAGTACAGGGAGTGGTGAGAAGAGGTTGAAACCCACAGGCTATTAGGACTTACAGGGACAGGCCTCTCTGCACATGTCCATGGAGACCAAGCTCACCTGCCTTCCTTACTGAATACCAGTCCCCATCTTCATTCCCATTAATGCTTGTTTTCCTAGTATTTGCCTGTAAGCTGGGGGTTGAAAAGCCTAGAACATTTCCATCACTGTGAAAGCTCTATTGGACAATACCATCTTAGAGAATATTATTTAAGACAGCTGGTGGCTTTTGAACTGTTTGCAACAAAGCAATTCCATAAATTACTCTGGAAAGTTAGAGATCAGAAGGGTGACAGTTATTTCACATATAGTTATGTTTACCTTTGCCAATGAAGCACCTAAACTTTCTGAAGGAGGACCTGATTTAGACCATGCTGTTTTCACATTTTCAGTCTCAAATACTTTTTGAGGGTTTCATGAACCCCTCAGTAACCACTATTATTTAGAACCTAGCCATCTCTGGATTGCTGGCATCATTTTCACGCTCTTTGTGTAAGTACACAAACCCATATACACATCTGACCTCTGAAGAAGATTTTAAGCTCCGTACATGTGAGGATTTGTTCTTTTAATGCTTAATATCCCTAGTGCCAACAGGCCCAGTGCATTGCACATAGAATGCGCTCAAAAACATACATTGATTGGTCCACCTGGCTCTCTGACTTAGTCCTGTTTCCTTTTGGAGCCATATGACTCCCAGGCCCAGACCTGCCCTTTACAGTTCATTTCTACTGAGTTCCACACAGTTCCCTCAAATGCTCCAGGTTTTATGTGCTATCATTTAAAATACAGACAAACAAGAATGATAAATCCAAAACTCAAGAGAACACTTACCTCAGAGGTAGAAACAGGGCCTTGGGTTGGTGAATTAGAAAAAGACAGTTCACCTAGATAGATGAAAATGTATTTTTAAGGTGCTAGTTTTTAAACTAGGTGGTGGGTTGCTGGTGTTTAATTGATTCATGTTTTATAACATATATGTGTTACAAATTTATGGATCAACTATTGCAGGATGTAAAGTAATCTAAAATGTTAAGAGTTTTATTGGTCTTTGGTGGAAAGTTAATTTTAATTTCATCTTTAACTTTTTACAAAATTTTACCTCTTTCACTGCTTTCATAAATATTTCAGCAATCACTTTTGTTTTTTCAAATAGGGAACAAAGGGTGCTACCTTGAAGTGTAAGGAAAATGTGCTCATCCTTTTCCCACCTGTGAGGAAACGGATGTCACTCTCTGTCAGACCCTTGAGACGTCTTTAAAAGGTTGTTTTTCCACGACAGCCATTTGGTCACACATGTGCTTAAAAGCACAGCTCCTAATAGCTCATCCTTGTTGCAGGGTGACACTTTCTTCCAAGGAAACAATGAAAGGTGGCACGGGTGGGCTGTGGAGCAGGTTGCTATTCTCCTCAATTTAGTGACGGCTAGTTGGTGCCTATGTGCCCACGTTGTGATGTGCGCTGAGAATGCAGTGAAAACTAAGACAAAAAAAAAACCACAGCTGCTGATCTCCAAAAACTCACCTTCTCCTACTGAGAGGCCAACAGAAGTGCAACAGTGTCAAGGAAACACATGACTCAGGTACAGGAAAAGTTAACTTTAAATTGTGGGGAGGGAGGTGGATGGTGAATTAGAAAAAGCTTCTGAAGGTGGGGAAAAAGACATTTCGGGGAGAGGAGACAGCATGTGCAGACATACAGTATAAATGTGCTAGTACTAAATGGCATATTAAATAAGTGCATTTAACTTCTTAACTGCCTCCAACCCCATTAAAATGAGAAAATCATTTAGCCTGGGAATAAGAAGGGCGCCGGCAGCACACCAGGAATTTTGAGAATTTCGTGAATGTGTGTGTCCACCGCCATTACGTGTGGGCCCTCGGCTGCTAGAACTGGCAAGGTGCAGGTTATATTAAGAATTATTTAAAATTTTCTCTGTAAGACTTCATGCCTAATTATATTTGACTTTGATCAATATTAAAAATTATTTTACATCTTCTAAGCATTCTACAAACTAAAGTAAAGAGAAAAACAGCAGCTCAGAACTACTGGAGAATAAAATCATACTAACCCAGAAGTTCGAAAGTTTTTAAATTAAGGGATAACAGAACCCAGGTCACTGGATGTTCTCCGGAATCACAGCAGCAGCTTTCTCCATGGAAGGAGAGGACCTTTTCTGTAACCTTCCTTGCCCCCGTCCTCTTCTATAGACATAATCATTCTGTTTCCATGAATCTTTCTGAAGAATTAGAGAGCTGCCCCAGCTGGATAGAGGCATGTGGTATCACTTCAACACCCCAGTCAAAAGAAGACTTTTATTACTAGGCTGTGGGTGGATTAAGAACTCAGGAAGTCTGAGTTCCCAGGCTTTCTAACAGAAGACAGCCAACTGCACGTACTTGATTCGCCTTTCCGTGGCTGATTCTTCTCTGGCTCCTTTTGGGTCTCTCCCATTTCCATTCTGCATAACAGGCCCTGCTGGCAGGGATCGTAATTAGGTGTGATGTAAGTGCTGCCTAATTTGTACAATGCTAGAAAATGCCAATGCAAAAGCAAGGGAGTTTGGTCAAGAGGAAAATTTATTTTGGAAAAGAAGAGGAGAGGGGGAGCAGGTGGCACTGGGCCATCTGCTTCAGAAGGGATAATTAGGATTCTGGTTTCGCTGAGAACGTTTCTAGAAAAAGCATTTGCAAGGGTTGCTGAAAAGTAGCATCAGTTCTGAGAAGGAAGTAAGAAGAGAGAGCAAAGGCTGAGCAAGCCAAACTCTCCAGATTAAGCCAGTATCAAGTCAACCTTGAAAATGAAAACTTTCCAAAAAGACCCAGCCCGAAAGAAATCTTGCAAATAAAAAGTAGCCATCAAAGTGCAAAGGATAACCCTGGCTCTGATATACTGTCTCTTTCATCCAGTGATATTATCCCATGCCTTTCATCTCCAGGTAGCAGAGGAGCGTTAGAAGATTAATGGACCAAGTGTTTTGAAAATGTGAAGATTGTCTTCCTTTTCAATCTCTAGCCTCGATGTGGCCATTTGTTAGTACCTCTTCTCCTGTCAAGACAAAGGGTTTGGGCATATAACAACTCAGGTATAAATATCCATGGAGAAAAAGACAAGCTCTTAAAGGTCTCAAGGAAAGAAGAAAGGGAGGGAAGGAGAGATGGAGGGAACAGAAAAATAGTGCAGAGAAGAGTACGTTGCTGACCTCTAACTATGAGAAAGAATTGATTTGTGAATAAGCATCATTAATTTAGGTCAATAAAGATAGGAGATGGTTTCTATAAAATTACCAATTCAAAGGTATTTGTGCCATGTGATTTTAAATAAATATGGCAGTTAGAATTTAAAGCTTAATAGTTTCTGAAATGTGAACTAAATCAGTTAATGTATCATGTTTTCCAGCATCTATTATAATCACTGTAATTACCTTCATCTGTCTATTACAGGACAATTTCTACTTCATATCATTATCCATACACTAAATAGTACAACACAACTTAGAAATTATATATAGACAAATGGAAATTCCCTACTAGAGTTTTGGTTTCTCATATGAAAATCAGTGGTAGAGTCCAAGTTTGGTTAGAAGAGTTTAAACTTAACTCATAATCTGGCATGAAATGAAATTTGATGGATAATACTGAGTAGAGAGAAAACTCATGAACTCAGACTTCATTCATGTGGACTTTGCCATGTTTATCTTCATTACATTCATAAAAACATAGTTTCCTAGAAAATTGTTATAAATTCAGTTATACCAAGAAGAAGCTCCTAATGGGATCTTTAAGTGTCTTGAGGGTTTTAAAAGCAAGAACGTAAAAATGTCTTAAATGCTACTGTAGATTATGTCCTGTCATAATAGCCCTGCTTACCCCTTTTTTAGAACTGAATATAGTATTAGACCTACTCCCATCTAATACATGTGGAGAAATATACCTTACTAAAATGTTATGTGTTTCCCCCTCTTCCTCACTTGAAAACACTCTTATTAAAGTTACAGAGAAAGAGTTAACTGAAAGAAAAATAGACAGCAGTATCTTCTTGTACATAATAAACACACAGAATTTTTTTTTACATGTTAAGACAGAGTCTCATTGGTTCTCAATACTTCTACACTGTATCTCTTTTTAGAAAGGTGATAAATGTGAAAGCCTTCCTTTCTCCCCAGTTTGGACTTCTTTGTGTCATTGGTTGGCTTGGAATCTACCTCTGTTCAGTGCTCATACATTGAGCTCTGGATAATTACTGAAATATTCTCCTAAATCACTCAGAACTTGGAGCAGAAATGCTTCTCAGCTCCTCTCAATGCCCTTCAATGCCTTCTCTATGCCCCTCCTATGTCTCCCTTTGCCCCTTTGTACACAGAGGCAGTCAGTGTGCCCTTCTCTAGGTGCTATGGCATGAAACGTAGTGAATTCCCCTTAAATCACCCTGGCTGATGAAATTGTAAATAATTCCAAGTCATCAATCATAAAATCTTAGCATCAGAAAGAAAAGCATTCAATTCAAAACCTTCATCTTAGAGCTGAGGAAAATAAGCCCTAGGTAGGTGAAGTGACTTGCCAAGGTCACGTATCGCTTCTTGATAGCATTGTTAAGCTATGTGGGGATTCACTAGATGACATAATGGCCATTAACCTACTAGAACTTGTCATACTAGAAAATAATGATGATTTTTTTTCTAGTTTGATTTTCACATTAACTTATCTGAGCTTTCTCCTTAATAATCTGTGGACCCATACACCTTTATTCTATGAATCATAGTTTGTTAAGAAGGGAAATAATCAGTTTATTTCCCCACATTTTGGGCTTGGCCCATAATACAGAAAAAAAAAAGGTTTTGTATTTGTACAATGGCCCTCTGTCTACTTATTTCCTAGACCCTCCCTCCATGAGAAGGGCTTGCCTCTCTGATTGGTCTGAGCCTGAAGCTCATAAGACCACATTTTTACCAGATGGTTGTGTTACCATGTCTTAAACAAGAATGATGCTCTTCTTTCTTTTTTTTACTTCCTGAACCATGAGCAGCAGGCTCAGCTTACTGGCTTTTTCACTCCCTAGCACTCATCTGTTAGAAGGCAATAGCCTTATCTGCCACCTAGGAAAATGCCCATCCATCTCCTCTCTGGCCCCTTTGGGCAGCCTGAGTTGGGCTGCTGACCTGGCCTTGAGCCAAACAG
Source organism: Smutsia gigantea (assembly GCA_032199065.1). Lineage (NCBI taxonomy): Eukaryota > Metazoa > Chordata > Mammalia > Pholidota > Manidae > Smutsia > Smutsia gigantea. Next base: position 587,527 of record JAVSCE010020828.1, on the reverse strand, counting down.
CATAAACACACTTTGGGCTACACACTGGCAGTAAGTATGAGTCTTATTAGTATCTACCTAGCTCCTTTTCCCCAAACCTTAACTGACATGCTTTGGATTAGCCTGTCCTTGACTGATTCACAATTCAAGATCCGCTCTTTAGGGTGGGGGTGGAAGGTGAAAATTAGCAGAGATTCAGAGGGAAGGAAGCGGAAGGTGGAATTTCTCCTGAAATATAAGGCATTCAGCCTGCCCAACTCAGTTCTCTCAGAGAAACCCTGCATGGGGTGGGGAAGTGGGAGACAGAGGGAAATAGGGTCTTTACCAAGCCACATTACTACTATTAATGCTGAAAATGTGTTTCTCAGGTGGTCTTTGTTCTTTGTGTACGTAGATTCCCTGGAAGGAACTCCAAAGAGAAGAGGAGTGAGTGGAAGGGTTCAAGGACAACTCCTGCTCCAAACCCAGCAAACAGGCACCTGCTCTATATCATCACAGAATAGAAAAGACCCAGGTCACCTCCTCACAAGACCCCTGATCCAGCTTCTAAGGAAGGCCATCTACAGATGCCCCACACCACAACATCTCTGTTCAGTGTTTCCTGAAGCCGTGTATGAAATAATGGAAATAAATACCTATGTTCCCACTGGGTTCATTTCTGGTTCTTTCCTCCAGCAGAAAAATTCATCATTTTACCAGAAGGAAAAAATGTTTGCTCCTACCTGCTTTAAGCAAGACTACCTCCAGAGGGAAAGAGAAGAACTATTTTACTAATGGTGAGACTACATTGAGAAGCTGACCTCCATGATCCTTAAGGTCCTACCAACAGTAATTAATCTTCTAGTTGTAATTCAGTCTGTGCCTAATTTAACTGATATTTACTTATGTAAGTAATGGTATTTTTCTAGACAGAGAAACAAACAGAAGTGATGCTTGTAAGGGTCAAAATAGGGTGTCCCTGGAAGACTGTACTGGTGAAGGAAGGCCCCAGTAGATCCAGGCTGTGCTGGAAACCACAGTCCTGGGTGAGGAGCAGTGTTGGTCAGGGTGACCATCGGTGCAGTGAAGTGGAAGGAGCCCCATGCAGTGAGGAAACCCTGGTGCTACTCTTGCTGAGCTTTTAATTAGCCATGAGACCAGACCCGCACAACCTCTCTGAACATTTCCTATGTGCCTCATCTATAAAATGAAGTCGGTGACTGCTGGGCCCCTTTCAGCTCCAGGACTCCATGTTGTTACTGAAATTCCCCCTCATTAGAGATAATGAGAGGCTAATGCCTATCTTTTTAACCATGAAATGTACACCTAAAAGTGACATATAGCTTCCCCCTTATTTTTGAACAAACAAAACTCATTTAAAATAGTCTGAAAAGACTGAAATTCAATCCAGTAAAGTAATTGCTTCCTGTATCCAAATTCGAAATAGATTTTTCAGTCCATTATGAGTGGTTTTTAAGAAATCTTATTGTAACAACAATTTGGCCTTTTTCCTAAATATTCCTGGTGACTCTTATTTGTGTTCCGTAAGAGCAATTAACAGCCCTCTCCATGGAAACATGAGCAACAACTTGGGGCCATAAGTAACCGAGGAGGCCATTTTCATCTCCAAGGGTATGAAAGACAAAAACCCAGGGGTTTGGGCAGAAGCTGGAAAATAGCAGAAATGTTGTGTTTTTAAGACTTCAATTTCATTTTCAAGTACAGAACGTGCCCAGAAGCAAGACTCAACAGAGCAACCTACTGCAAATGCCCTTAATTACTCCTTTCCCAGGCTCCTTTGAATATTAGCAATCTGGAGGCTTCATCCATAAAACTGGCCAGAAATCTCTCCAAATCATTTTCTAATCATTTCCTTGAAAAGTAGGCAGAAATTACACTGTTATGTGCCTCCCATAAATATTCAACAGCGTGAGGCTCTGACCTCTGAGATCCTCTAGGAACAATGGGATTTCAGAGGCAGAAATGAACTAAAATTTTGTTCCCCTTGAGATCTAACTTGCATGGTTCTCTCTGCTCTCTTGTTTTCTACACGAAGATGGAGTACTCATTGCCTTCTAAGTTCTAGGACAGTCCAAACATAAAACAGTCTGCCTTGCTGCCTCCACTATTACAAGCATATTTTCCAGACTACGTGTCCCAATGTGTAGCCTGAAAAATTGGGTATCCTGAGGACAGGACCTACTATAATTTGTCTTCTATGCCTTTCATGTGCTCTTTCTTGCTCTCACTTTATTTATCCAGGCTGGTACTAATCAAATACCTTGGTATTTCTTCAAATAAAACTTATAAGGCCCAGCACCCCAAGTTCGTTTCGATCAAAATATTCCTTCAAATATAAATCAGTAGAAAGATGCCAATGTGAGAGGACAGAGGCTTCCTCCTAAAACTGCATATAATACGAAAATATAACTAATACAACTACTCTTGAAAGAGCAACAGGGAAGAGGACTGCACCAAACTGCATACACCTGGATACAAAAGCAGACCTCATGGAAAAGGGTAACGTACTAAAGCTGTGGTCCTGTGGGATCCAAGCCCTTCCCCCATCTTAGCTCACTGGTAGGAGTAAGAAGAATGGATCAGGGAGGGAGTGGAGAACTGGGACTGCTGAATACCTAACTCCGCAGACCTGCTCTGGGAGCACAAACCTACATTTCATGGTGCTTTCATGATATTCTCGTAATTAGGGGTTTGGAAAGCTAAGACAGGCAGAATTCCTGGAAAGACTAAGATTCCAGCTGCCTGTGGAAAAGCAGGGATCCATACCCAGCTGCTCTGGGACAAAAGAAAGGCAGGCAATCTGAGAGACTTCCTAACAAAGAAGCCCTTAGCAAGAGAGCTGCTAAAGGGGCAAGGATCACACAGAGCTTACTCCTCAGGAGAAAGGACAGGTAGACAAAATTGCCTGGGTGCACTCTGCCTAGCAGGTTTGGAGCTTTCACGATCTTCAGGTGCTCCAGCTCCCTGGCTGCCTACACAGCTCCAAGAACCCCTTCCGTGATAGGCAGCCTACTGTGCCTTTTATCTGGCCAGCCCCATTGGGCTTGCAAACCGGGAAAGGCAGTGGAGACAGGCACAGCAGCCGGGAAGCAGGAAACAGCTCTTTCCTCCCCCCAGGCACCAATATCACTCCCCTGCAACCCCCAACATAGCTTCAGGTGCTGAGCATCTCCAGAGAGTAGAGCTTCTGGGCACTAGAGGGCGCCATACACAAATATGAAATGCCAAAGAAACCTGGTCCAGAGTAAAATTATTAAAACAACTCCTGAGAAAGATTTAAATATCGACCTCATGACTCTCACTGAAAGGGAGTTCAAAATAAAAATCATTAACATGCTCATGGAGGTACGGAAAGATATTCAAGAACTCAGGAATGAACTCTAGTGGGAGATCCAATCATTGAAGAGCACAATGGACGGTATTAAAAGCAGATTGGATACAGTGGAGGAGACAATAAATGAAATAGAAACTAGAGAAGAGGAATATAAGGAAACTGAGGCACAGAGAGAAAAAAGGATCTTTAAGAATGAAAGAATATTGAGAGAACCGTGTGACTAATCCAAACGGAACAATATTCGCATTATAGGGGTACCAGAAGAAGAAGAGAGAGAAAAAGGGATAGAAAGTGTCATTGAAGAGGTAATTACTGAAAACTTCCCCAATCTGGGAAGGAGATAGTCTCTCAGGCCATGGAGGTGCACAGATCTCCCAACACAAGAGACCCAAGAAAGACAACACCAAGATATACAGTAATTAAAATGGCAAAGATCAAGGATAAAACAGACTATTAAAAGCAGCCAGAGAGAGAAATAAGATCACATACAAAGGAAAACCCATCAGGCTATCATCAGACTTCTAAACAGAAACCTTACAGGCCAGAAGGGAGTGGCATGATGTATTTAATGCAGTGAATAACCAATTACTTTATCTGACAAGATTATCATTTAAATTTGAAGGAGGGATTAAACAATTTCCAGATAAGCAAAAGGTGAGAGAATTTACTTCCCACAAACCATCTCTACAGTGTATTTTGGAGGGACTGCTGTAGATGGAAGTGTTCCTACGGTTTAATAGCTGTCACCAGAGGTAATAAAACCACAGTAAAGAAAGTAGAACAGCTAATTACTAAGCAAATGCAAAATTAAATGAACTATCCCCAAAGTCATTAAGGGATAGACAAACAGTACAAAATATGGTACCTAATATATAAAGAATGGAGGAGGAAGAAAAAGGAGGAGGAAAAAAAAGCAGCCTTTAGATTGTGTTTGTAATAGCATATTAAGTGAGTTAAGTTAGACTCTTAGATAGTAAGGAAGTTAACCTTGAACCTTTGGTAACCACGAATCTGAGGCCTGAAATGCCAATAAGTACATACCTACCCATAATCAACCTAAATGTAAATGGACTGACTGCACCAATCAAAAGACACAGAGTCACTGAATGGATAAAAAACAAGACCCATCTATATGCTGCCTACAAGAGACTCACTTTAAACCCAAAGACATACACAGACTAAAAGTGAAGGGATAGAAAAAGACATTTCATGCAACTAATAGGGAGAAAAAAGCAGGAGTTGCAGTACTTATATCAGACAAAATAGACTTCAAAAGAGAGAAAGTCACAAGAAACAAAGAAGGACATTACATAATGATAAAAGGGTCAATCCAACAAAAGATATAACCATTATAAATATCTATGTGCCCAACACAGGAGCACCTGCATATGTGAAACGAATACTAACAGAATTAAAGGGAGAAATAGAATGTAATGCATTCATTCTATGAGACTTCAACACACCACTCACTCTGAAGGACAGATCAACCAGACAGAAAATAAGTAAGGAGACAGAGGCACTGAACAACACATTAGAACAGATGGACCGAACAGACATCTACAGAACTCTACACCCAAAACCAGCAGAATACACATTCTTCTCAAGTGCACATAGAACATTTTCAAGAATAGATCATATCCTAAGCCACAAAAAGAGCCTCGGTAAATTCAAAAATATTGAAATTGCACCAACCAGTTTCTCAGACCACAAAGGTATGAAACTAGAAATACATTATGCAAAGAAAATGAAAAATCCCACAAACACATGGAGGCTTCACAACATGTTATTAAATAATCAATGGATCGATGACCAAATAAAAACAGAGATCAAGCAATATATGGAGACAAATGACAACAATCATTCAACACCACAAAATCCGTGTGACCCAGTGAAGGCCGTGCTAAGAGGAAAGTATATTGCAATACAGGCCTACCTCAGGAAAAAAGAACAATCCCATATGAGCAGTCTAAACTCACAATTAATGAAACTAGAAAAAGAAGAACAAATGAGACCCAAAGTCAGTAGAAGGAGGGACATAATAAAGATTAGAGCAGAAATAAATAAAATCGAGAAGAATAAAACAATAGAAAGGATCAACAAAAGCAAGAGCTGGTTCTTTGAGAAAATAAACAAAATAGATAAACCCCAAGCCAGACTTATCAAGAAAAAAAGAGAGTCTACTCAAATAAACAGAATCAGAAATGAGAAAGGAAAAATCACTACAGACACCACAGAAATACAAAGAATTATGAGAGAATACTCTGAAAAATTGTGTACTAACAAACTGGATAACCTAGAAGAAATGGACAACTTTTTAGGAAAATACAACCTTCCAAGGCTGACCCAGAAAGAAACAGAAAATCTGAACAGACCAATTACCAGCAACAAAATTGAACTGGTAATCAAAAACCTACCTAAGAACAAAACCCCTGGACCAGATGGCTTCAACGCTGAATTTCATCAAACATTTAGTGAAGACCTAATACCCATCCTCCTTAAAGTTTTTCAAGGAGTAGAAGAAGAGGCAATATTTCCAAACTCATTCTATGAGGCCAGCATCACTCTAATACCAAAACCGGGCAAAGACACCACAAAAAAAGAAAACTACTATCCCTGATGAACATAGATGCAAAAATACTCAACAAAATATTAGCATACCGAATTCAAAAACACATCAAGAGGATCATACACTATGATCAAGCGGTATTCATCCCAGGGATGCAAGGATGGTACAATGTTCAAAAATCCATCAACATCATCCACCACATCAACAAAAAGAACAAAAACCACAAGATAATTAACATAGATGCTGAAAAAGCATTTGACAAAATTCAACATCCATTCATGATTAAAAACTCTCAACAAAATGGGTATAGATGGCAAGTACCTCAACATAATAAAGGCCATATATGACAAACCAACAGCCAACATTATACTTAACAGTGAGAAGCTGAAAGCTTTTCCTTTATGATCAGGAACAAGACAAGGATGCCCACTCTCCCCACTTCTTTTCAACATACTACTGGACGTTCTAGCCACAGAAATCAGACAACACAAAGAAATAAAAGGCATCCAGATTGGCAAGGAAGAAGTTAAACTGTCCCTGTTTGCAGATGACATGATATTGTACATAAAAAAGCCTAAAGAATCCACTCCAAAACTACTATATCTAATATCTGAATTTAGCATAGTTGCGGGATACAAAATTAATACACAGAAATCTGTGGCATTCCTATACACTAACAATGACCTAGCAGAGAGAGAAATCAAGAAAACAATTCCATTCACAGTTGCATCAAAAAGAATAAAATACCTAGGAATAAACCTAACCAAGGAAGTGAAAGACCTATACTCTGAAAACTACAAGACACTCATGAGAGAAATTAAAGAGATACCAATAAATGGTAACACATCCCATGTTCATGGATAGGATGAATTAATATTGTCAAAATGGCCATCCTGCCTAAAGCAGTCTACAGATTCAGTGCAATTCCTATCAAAATACCAACAGCATTTTTCAACTAACTAGAGAAAATCATTCTAAAATTCATATGGAATAACAAAAGACCCTGAATAGCCAAAGCAATCCTGAGAAGGAGGAATAAAGCTGGGGGGATTATGCTCCCCAACTTCAGGCTTTACTACAAAGCCACAGTACTCAAGACAATTTGGTACTGGCACAAAAACAGACCCATAGACCAATGGAACAGGCTAGAGAGCCCTGATATAAACCCAACCATATATGGGCAATTCATATATGATAAAAGAGCCATGGACATACAATGGGGAAATGACAGCTTCTTCAACAACTGGTGTTGGCAAAACAGGGCAGCTGCATTCAAGAGAATGAAACTGGATTATTGTATAACCTATACACAAAAGTAAACTCAAAATGGATCAAGGACCTGAATGTAAGTAATGAAACCATAAAACTCTTAGAAGACAACATGGGCAAAAATCTCCTGAATATAAGCATGAGCAACTTCTTCCTGAACGCATCTCCTTGAACAAGGGAAACAAAAGTAAAAATGAACTCATGGGACTACATCAAACTAAAAATTTCTGTATGGCAAAGGACACCATCAACAGAACAAAAAGGTATCCTACAGTATAGGAGAATATATTTGTAAATGACATATCTGACAGGGGGTTAACATCCAAAATATATAAAGAACTTACATGCCTCAACACCCAAAAAGCAAATAACCCAGTTAAAAAATGGGCAGAGGATATGAAGAGAGAGTTCTCCAAAGAAGAAATTCAGATGGCCAACAGACACATGAAAAGATGCACTACATCACTAATCATCAGGGAAATGCAAATTAAAACCACAATGAGATATCACCTCTCACCAGTAAGGATGGCCAGCATCCAAAAGACTAAGAACAACAAATGCTGGCAAGGATGCGGAGAAAGGGGAACCCTCCTACACTGCTGGTGGGAATGTAAGCTAGTTCAACCATTGTGGAAAGCAATATGGAGGTTCCTCAAAAAACTAAAAATAGAAATACCATTTGACCTGGGAATCCCACTCCTTGGAATCTACCCAAAGAATACAACTTCTCAGATTCAAAAAGACATATGCACCCCTATGTTTATCGCAGCACTTTTTACAATAGCCAAGATATGGAAGCAACCTAAGTGTCCATCAGTAGATGAATGGATAAAGAAGAGGTGGTACATATACACAATGGAATACTATTCAGCCATAAGAAACAAACAAATCCTATCATTTGCAACATGGATGGAGCTGGAAAATATGCTCAGTGAAATAAGCCAGATGGAGAAAGACAAGTGCCAAATGATTTCCCTCATTTGTGGAGTATAACAACGCCGCAAAACAGAAGGAACAAAATAGCAGGAGACTCTGAGACTCCAAGAAGGAACTAGTGGTTACCAAAGGGGAGGGTGGGTGGGGAGGGTGGCAGAAGGGGATTGTGGGGTATTCTGTTTAGCACACACTGTGTGGCGGATCATGGGGAAAACAGTGTAGCACAGAGAAGGCAAACAGTGAATCTGTGGCATCTTACTACACTGATGGACAGTGACTGCATTGGGGTATGGTGGGGACTTGATAATATGGGTAAATGTAGTAACCACATTGTTTTTTCATGTGAAACCTTCATAAGAGTGTATATCAATAATACCTTAATAAAAAAAAACACTCAAAAACAACAAGAATTAATTTTATGTCCAGGAGTCAGTCTATTATTGGTATAAAAGCAAACATCTCATGGAGACTTAAATAAATACCCTGTCTAGCAATGTCAACCATTTCAATGTAGGGAGAGGGGAAGGAGACCGGGAAGGTGCGATGCGAGATTATATAGGGTCAGAGAAAACAGAGTGATGCTATTTATCTTGGACAAAAGGCATATTTAAAATCCTTTCAAGTTTTCATAAAACATCATCTTAGGAACAGGATCACCAATAGGGGAGAAAATTTTGACCCAGTCTGTGCTAGTGTAGTATTTGGCAGAATCTAAGCAAGAAAGTTACCCTGAGGGAACCTAATGCTCTCCTCAGGCAGATGGAGTGTGCTGGACACCTGCAGAAAGATGGGCGTCATTCAGACATCTTCCTGCCACAACCCCCTCTTCAGAGGCCAAAGAGGCAATCCTACTGCTGCAACTTTCCTACCCATACTCGTGCGAATAGTCCCTTGCCCTATGAAAGGCTGGGCTCACTCACTAATGATGTAGCGGAAGCCACTCGACCTCTCTTCAGGAGTTCCCTCCTTCCCAGCAGCCCTCACCAACGCAGCCCATCCTGCAAGTGCTCCGGCAGACAGCACGCAATGACTGGAAGGCAGATGTGCCTCCCTTCCTGACTAACCAAGGCAACACATTCACACTGGTGAGCAGCAAAGAGCAGCAGGTATAACAAGACAAAGAAATGGGTTCTCTTTCCATAAGTAAACATACAAAAATGTTCTAGGACTCCTAAATCATGAAAGTGCAACAGACACACCAGGTTCTCCTTTATTTACCATGAAAACCTTCGTATTATGTAAGAATTATTTGGTGCTTGAACAGACATTTCAACCTCAAGGCTCTTTCAAATGTAAGTTCATGTTAACACTGGAATAGCTCTGGAAGGTGAACTCTATAGTCTAGGGCATGGAAGAAGGGGAACTTTCTAGGCCTTTTAGTTTTCAGAAATATCTTCAGTCCCAACCAACGTGATTATTTTAAAACTTAATAGAGTCCTCTAGTGTGCCAATGTGTCCTACTCACATCTGGTATATCTAACTTGGTCTTTAGTTTTAAATCTGACCCCAATATATCTTATGGTTTTGGTGAAACCACAGTTGTGAAGCCACTCATTTTGTATGATGGACAAAACCAAACCACCGATGGTAGAGTTGGTCAGGCAGGTGCCGTGGAGTTGCAGTCCTGACCAGCACCAGCCTGGGCCTGCCAGTCGTGCTAGATCTGTGAGCCTTTGGCAGCCCATCCACCAGTTTCTCTTCTCTCTTTCTTCTTCCCTTTTGTACATTTTATTTTTAAAGTTCCTTATGCATAGATACACACTTACAATGAAATGCACAAGTGTATCATATCAGACATGTTGGTTTTGGCTTTGTTTTGCTGCTCTGCTCCCCTTCTCCCTGATGGTTCCACCCACCTCATGCCTCTTTCCCCAGGCAGAAATCTCCTGGAAACAGCCTAACAGGTATCCTTTGCCCATATAATAATAAACACACATATATACTATAAACATATACCTATAGAAGAGATAGGGCATTGTTTGTTTTACAAAAATGAGATTATAAATACTTTTCTGCATCTTACTTTTCTCACTACAAAGCACCTCATGGAAATCCCTTCAAGTCAGACAATGGAGATATAAGTTTATTTTGTTTGGTTTTTGCTTTTACTTTTTAATGACTGCATAAGCTATCATGGTATGAATGAAATAAAATAATTAATAAAATCACTACCCTCCTGAGTGTTCCACATGTAATCTGCATTAGTCAAGGTTCTCTAAAGAAACAGAACCAATACAATGCATATACATAAACAGATTTCTTAAAATGAATTTACTTATGCAATTATGGAGGCTAATAATTCCACAGATCTGTAGTCAGCAAGGTGGGGATCCAGGACATGCAATGGCTCCGGTCCAAGTCGGAAGGTCTGAGAATCAGGAGGGCCGGTGGTGTACGTGCCAGTCCAAAAGCCAGCAGGCTCTCCAGACCCAAGAAGAACCCATGTTGCAGTTGAAGTCTGAAGGCAGGAAAAGACCAATTCCTAGTTCAATGCTCAAGTTCCAGACAGGCAGGAGGAAATACCTCTTACTCTCAGGAGGGTCAGTCTTTTTCTTCTATTTAAGTCTTCAGCTGATTGGATGAGGCTGACCCACACTGGGGAGAGCAGTCTGCTTTACTCAGTCTCCTGATTCACTGTTAATCTCATCCAAAAACATCCTCCCAGACAAACCCAGAATAACATTTGACCAAATATCTTGGTAATCTGTGGCCCAATCAAGTTGACACAAAAAATTAGCCATTCAATCTCTTTACATACTTGTGTTTTGTTCGTTTTTTAAGTAGGATAAAGTCCCAGTACTGGGATTACTGAACAGAATGTTGTAGTATTGATTGCAATGGTTTTAACAGTTTGTTTTCCACAAACACTAAAAATTTCGTATTTTGCCAGCATTGTGTAAGAGGACTCTTTTCTCCATATCGCTATCAGCAATGGATGTTATTGCCCTTTAAAATTTGGTCCATTTTATACCTCCCTTAAAATCGGATACCCTAAACATGAGTGACTTTTAGTATCTTCTCATAAAGCTTTGGCTGTTTGGAGTTATTCTTCTGCCAACAGTCTCTGAATATCATTTGTCCATTTTTTTTTTACTGGGTAGTTTGTCCCTTCTTGACTAAGAATTGTTTGTATATTATTAGATATATGACTATTTACCCTGTTTCTTCATTGAATTTTTTTCCATGATTACTGTGTATTTGTTTTTGTTTCATATTGTTTGGTGAAATCATTATATATATATATAGTTTGTGGGTTACTACTCTTGGCTAAGATCTCCTCTGCCACCAGGTTATACAAGTGAAATCTCAATTTATTTTGCAAGATTTGCATTACTGCATAAATATGAAAGTGATCCAATTTTACTTTCCTCCAGATGGGGAATCAGGAGTCCCAAAACTATATTATTAAATCAGCCTTTTCCTGTTTGTTTTTAAGAATCCTTTGATAACCATTTTTATTTTATTTGTATTTTTTCCAGTTTTATTGAGTTGTAATTGACATGTATAAGTTTAATTGTGAAATGGTTACTACAAGTTTGGCCAAAACTTGCCATCTTATATAGAAACAATTATATATTTTTTCCTTGTGATGGGAACTCTTAGGATTTACTCTCTTAACAACTTTCATAGAACAATACACCATACAGCAGTGTTAACTATAGTCATAGTTTCATAATGCCTTTTCCTGTTGAATTAAAATGCCACCTCTGGGAAAGATTAACTTTTTGCATAAATCAAGCACCATTCTAGATAATCTAGTCTGTTTCACTAATTTCTTTGTCTACCCCCATGCCAGTAATATACTGATGTAATTTCATTGTCATAAAAGTGGGTGGTGATTCCTGCTGAGGGAAATCTCTCCTTCATTTTTCTTTTACATACTTTCTTGACTAGACTAAAAAACTTAGTCTTCTATGTAAACTGTAAGATTATTTTGCCTAATTCCCAGGACAAAAACTCTCTACTGGGAAACTGACAGGAATTCCTAAAATCTGTATATGAATTTTAAAGAAACTATCTTCTTGTATTAAACATTTTTTCTTTGGAAAAAAGAAGTCTTTCCAAATATTCAGAGGCTGTTGTGTGTCCCTCAATAAGGGTTTATCATTTCTTCATAGGTTTTCAGTCTTTTTTAACATACTTACTTATAAATATGTCATAATATTTAAAGTTATTATAAATGGCTTTTCTACTGCCATTCTGACTGTTGCTTGTAGGAAACAAGACAAGTTTTGATATTTGCATATGTATCTTATTCCAGCTACTGTATAAATTACCTTATTAACGTGAGTAGTTTTTTTTATACTGAAAGTAGAGCTTTTAGGTTTTAAAGGTTAAAAAGAACATCACCAATGAAAATAAATTGTTTTATTATCAGTTATTTCTTTTTTGAGTTATGTCACTCACTAGAAACTCCAACACAATATTGTATAATGATGTTTGGAATATTCCTTTTTAGTTTTTTATTTTAACAGAAGTAGATTTAGTATTTTGCCATTTGGGATAATATTTGCTGGTGGGATTTGGTGGGTATCCTTTATTGTGTTTAGGTTGTTTACAACTATTTATAGCTTAGTTAGCTTTCTCTTATAAGAATTTTTTTAGTGCATTTTCCAAATCTATTAATCTAATCATATGATTTTCTCTTTTGATATGCTGATTTAATGAGTTATATTGATAGATATTCTATTTCCATCTATTCTTACACATCTAAAATAAATCTTTCTGGGTCACAGTGTAGCATTCTTTTAAAACTTCACTAGACTCTATTTGCTGTTTTATTTTTTGCACCAGTGCTTATAAGTTAGGTTCATTTGTAGTTAAAAAATTTCCAATTATATCTTCTTTATTAGAGTTGAGTGTTAAAATTAGGTTAGCCTCATTAAGGGAATTCAACTTTTTCATATTTTTCTATAACCTAGAAGAGTTTAAACAACATTGTAATTATCTTTCTTTGAACATTGCATCAATCTGGTGCCTGTTTAGGGGACTGTTTCCACTGGGGATTCTTCCATCAAGGCTTGGCCTCTTCTCTGCTCTTTACACTGCTGTCCCCAGATCTGGAAACTTCTTCATATTTCAGGGTCTACAGAAAAGCAAGTTTCTTTGCTCAATACTGTCTCCTTTCCACTTCATCTTCTTCTGGGTCAATTCATTTGCCATTTGTTTTGAGTCCTTATCAAGTGTTTTGCTGAGATAGTGAATGTGAGTGAAATACTCCAGAGTATTATGTATCTTCAAATCACTTTTTTCTTCTTGCTTTGACAAGTGAATGATATCTTGGCTGGGAATAGGATTCTTGTGTATTTTCTGCAGATTTTCTTCTAATATCCTTTAACTTCCAATTGAGAAGTCTTATGTCGATCTTACTCTTATTCCCTCGTAAATTACTTGTCCTTCCTGTCTAAAACTTACAAGATTGTCTCTTTATTCTTAGAGTTCAGGAGTTTTGCCAGAATATGTTGAGTCTCACTTTTCTCATTAGTCTGACCTAGAACCTGGCTCATCCCTTCAATACAAAGAGTCAGGTTCTTTCCGGAAAGTTTTCTTCTATTTTGTATTTAATTTTTGCCTCTTCTTCAGCTGTCCCTTTTCCTGCTTCCGTAAATCCTTTTACTTGCAGGCTGGGCCTCTCATTCCATCTTCCCAGCCTCCTTTCCTTTTCTCTTGTGATTTTCACCTCCTCGTGATTTTGTTCTTTGCTCTTTGGTCTTCCAAGCCACCAACATGGATCTCTACAGCGACTGTGACTGAACTGATTAATGAGGGTTTTTTTTCCATGAGAAATCCTTTTCTGTATGGCACTTAAATCACTTAGGTTCTCTTACTGCCTTTCTGCCTATCACCTCCAGCAGCTCTATGTTGCTAAGGCTATGCTCTGTTTGCTCCGACTCGCTCTCTCTCTGGCTGCTCCATCTCTCACCTGCATGCTGTTTTCTTCTGTCGGCTGAGTGGGGTCGGGTCTGGTTGGTGGGGGGTTGGAAGGTGTCTCACCATCCAAGGCTGACAATACAAAAAGAGGTCCTGCTGAGGCTGCGGGCAGAAAGTGCTGGATCCCACCAGACTCAGAAGAAAGAGGCCCCCAGCCCACCCCACTGGCTTTCCCCTGGCCTTTGAGACACCAGGGGGATGAGAAGTGCCCCAGGGCTGATGCCATCCTTCTTCCCTGGGGAAACCGAGATATTTCTGGCCAAACCCTCTGCAGAATCAACCACTTCTCCAGTCTCCACAGAATTCTAGTGGCTGCCCAGAACTCTTGGCAAGCCTGTGTCCAGGTCTGATGTAAAATTCCTGCCAGAGTTCTCTGCTTCTGCACAGCCTCCAGCCCCAACTAAACCCAGTGCTCACCAGCTCCAGGTGCCAATTAGTCCCCAATATGCAGACACATTGGCATCGGGAGTGTGATGAAATTAACCTACTCACAGGTCAACAGAACACAAAAACCTAAAAAAGAAATAACTTCACATGTTCTTCCTCCTCCCCACAGCCTAGATCCAAAAACAATATCACATGAATGTCTGCAACACAGGCTGCGGAAAAAAAAAAAGAGGAGCAACCCAACTTCAGTGACACTTCAAGCAATGTGCTCCTTTGTCTCTGCAGGGCCTGCCCTGATTCTGTGAAGGCCCCCAGCCTGTGGGTCGGTTCCTGTGCTCGCCACTGTGTTCATTAAACACAGGAAGCTGGCAGAGAGGTAGCTCTGAGGAGAGGAGTTGCTTCCCCTTCCCTCCCTTCAGATCCCACCTGGTCCTCACATAATGCAGCCACAAAGCCAAGAAGACTAAATATTACAAAGCAATAATCCTTCTGTGAGCACTAAGTTAGGAAATGAAGAAAAATATCCCTGGCTCATGCCCTAATAAAGCAGAGCGATTGAAAAGGCTGAGAATTTATGTCAAGTTCCCCTCTGAGGAGCCAAATGACCATTCAACCTCACTGTCCTCTTCTGATTGATGACTGAAGTGTGTTTGTGCAGCCTGAAGCTCCTCCCGAACGGCAGCCTTGCTCGCTTCAAGTCACAGGATCCAAAGGTTCAAAGTACCGGTGGGCTGCAAGGGATAAGCGTGAATACACCCATGCCAGGCACATGTCCATCTGGACCAGAGGACGGCCATGATGGGAGGAGAAAGCTCCGGACTAGGAGGCTGCCCCTTTCCTCACACTAAGGTGGAGACCACAACGCCTGCCTCACAGGGCTATTGGAAAAGTAAAGCAAGAGCTTCATAAAGAACCAAGGATAAAGCAAGGTGCGGAGCCGTTATTATTATCAGCATCACCCCAAAGACGGTTGTGGCTTCATTTTCTAGGTCCATGCTTCTGCTCCATTCAATCCTGGCAAGTTTCAGGAAACACATTTCTTCACATCTCCATCTATTTTTATAGTCCACATTAGCAACAAGAGGCATCCGAGTGATTAAGCTAGTGCTACTATTAACAGTCTCTCATTGATTTACGACAGTACAAACAGAAGCAGCAGCTTATGGGTGTGTAGTTAACTGGATGCATTAATACATAAGTAATAAATCAATCCTAACTCCTTAAAAATAAGGCAAGAATAGAAGATCTCAACTGGTTCAAATATTTAGGGAAGCATAGTTTTTTGTTTTGCTAGACTTGTTCTCAGCTTTCGTTTATTTCTTTGTTTTCCCTAATGAAGCCCCTCCCTCTAGTTCTTTCAGCAGAGAAATAATAAGATTGCTCTTTGCTAGAGCACCCAGCAATCAAAGGATATGTCAGCTTTGACTTTGTGCCCTCCCACTAATAACAGAAAGAGGAATCCTCTCCAAAAGGTAAAAAACAGTTGAGAAATCTGGAGTCACCACTAATCCCGTAAACTGTCAAACCAGAGTGGTTCAGCGAGAGGCTTCCTTCCAGAGTCACAGATTTTTAGCTTCTAATCATATTCCTCCATTTGATCTGTCCAACTAGTTGCTCAAATAATTTCTTCAACTTCTTTTAGCTTCAGTTTCTTTGACTTTAGAACATAAGGATATTCCATAACTCACCAATGAGGACTACTCTAAGTAAAATAATTCTTAAAAGTCCCTATCCCAGTGTCCTGCAATACCAAGAAGTCAGTAATTTAATACTAGTTTATGTCAACAAATCATTTGGTTCTATGCTAAAATCCCTACATTTTTCTTCAAAGAAAATAAAATATTGATGCAACCAAAACTGGGGTTATAAAACTGAAGGCTGTGACCCAGATGAGTGATTCCCCCACCTGAATGTTCTGATTAACTTTAAAAGGCAGCTGCCTCCGCCCCAGTGAATCAGAACCTCCTGGAAGAGGGGGCCATGGCAAGAAGCTGTATCTAATACAAGTATCTCAGGTAATCTTGGTGAAGTTGTGTATGGGAACCACTAGTTTAGACAGTCAGGGCCCAAGAAAAGTTAGTTCCATTATATCAAAAGCAAAAGCCAAAATAAATTCATCTTCATTTCACTAAAAATTGTGTTTTTAGATTCCCTTTTAAAAAACCATTTTGAGAAAATCTTGTATATGTGTAAAAATGTTATGAAATAAATATAAATACATAAGGAAACAACAGAAGGAAAACACCCATAGAAGCCAGCAAAGTTACACATTGCCATAAATGAGCTTCATAAAACATAGACACATTGTGTAATATAAAAGTAAGCCAAATCATCCTTTAGTTTTTATATTATAATTGGTTAAAATTCAGTAAGGAGTCCTGAGGGTTATTGTAAACTGTCTCCTAAAGATGTAGCCCAGAAAAGCCTCCATCAGGTTGCGTGACATCTTAAGAAAAAAGTGTGGTGTATATGGGAGGTATGTGTGGATATAACCTTCCCTCATAAATATCCCTTAAGGCTAGTCCTTTCCTGTATTGCTGCCCAAATGCTCAAAACATTGACTCCTCTTTTCCCCACAACTGCCTCACCCAAACAGTGACGACCACAACCTGTTCATTCCTCCTTCTAGCCATTTTTCCTGCGGTCTCTTTCCACATGACCTGTACTAGCCTAGGAGAGACTTTCATTTTCCCATCCCAGCTATTCCATCGCCCTTGTCTGCCAGAGGCCTGACAAGAAAAGGCACAGAAATTCATGGACATGGAGGCTGGACAAAGTAGAGAAAATGTACTATAGTTTAATATAATATAATACACAAGAATTGGGGCAGAGCAGGTATGGGTTTGAGCTACATCACTGCTGTTTTATCTTAGACAAACTATTTAATCTCCCTGAACCTCAGTTTCTACACTTGAAAATGGGAAGAATAATGCCATTCTATAGGGCTACTCTGAGAAGTAGAGATATTTGATGGCAGTAGAGCAAGGGAGACCAGTGGAAAATAAAGGAGATAAGTGGGGAAATACATTTAAAAATTAATGATATTTGAAGCCTTATTACAACCAAATAACCATCAATGGCCTTGGCCAAACAAGAAAGAATACACATTCAAATATAAGATATCATCTTATATTTGTGTTCACCTACACAATCTACCTAGAATCAGAACACCCATCTTGCAGCATGTAAGAAAATATAATCTTAGATAAAGTGTATTACAGTAAATAAAGCTAGCAGCTATAACAATCACCCCCAAATCCCAGTGGCATAATACAATAATAGTTTGTTTCTTTCTTACATCATTTCATGAGACAGGGACCATGTAGCATTTCATGAGACAGAACAATGTAGTAATGCAGGGACCCAGACTCCTTCCATATCATAATTCTGCCCTCTTTTAAATGCTCAGAATCTTCTCCAGCCTACTCTAAACAGGGGGAAAGAGAGGATCATAAGTGGTGAGTGTTTATGGCCCATCACTTCCACTCACATTCCAGGAGCTTGAACTCAGTTATGAACTTCCCACCTCCACCAACCCACCCATCTACCTAAAAGTAACAGAAACTGATATAGTCCAACCGTGGCCCTGCAAGAAGAGATAACACACATGAATGACTATACACCAACAAATCAGACAACCCAGAAGAAATAGAAAAATTCTTGGGAACATACCATTTACCAAGACTGAATCAAGAAGAAATAGAAAATCTGAGAAAGCCAATTACTAGTAAGGAGTTTGAATCAACAATTAAAAATCTCCCAAAAAAGAAAATTCTAGAATGAGATGGTTTCACTGGTGAATTTTACCAAACATTTAAAGAACAATTAACACTAATCCTTCTCAATCTCTTCCAAAAAAACTGAAGAAAAGGGAATACTCTCCAACTCACTTTATGAGGTCAGCATTATCCTGATGCCAAAACCAGAAAAGGACTGCACTAGAAAACTACAAGCCAATATCCCTGATGAAGATAGATGCAAAAATTCTTGAGGAAATGCTATCAAACTGAATTCAGCAGCACATTAAAAGGATCATTCACTATTATCAGGTGGGATTTATGCCTGGGATGCAAGGATGGTTCAACATATGCAAATCAATCCATGTGATACATCACACCAATAGAATGAAAGACAAGAGTCATATGATCATCTCAATATATGAAGAAAAGTTTTTGACAAAATTCAACATCTGTTCATGAAAAAAACTTTTCACAAATAAGGTATAGTATAGGATGAACAAATCTCAGCATAATAGAGGCCATATATGACAAGTGCCCACAGCTAACATAATACTCAGTTGTGAAAGGTTGAAAGCTTTTCCTCCATATTCAGGACAAGACAAGGGTGATTGCTCTCACCATCTCTATTCAGCATAATCTGGAAGTTCTAGATAGAGCAGTCAGGCAACAAAAATAAATAAAAGGAATCAGAATTGGAAAGGAAGAAGTAAAATTGTCTCTATTTGCAGATGACATGGTTATATATAGAAAGTCCTAAAGACTCAACCAAAAGTCTATTAGATCTAATTAATGAATTCAGTAAAGTTGCAGTATATAAAATTAACATAGAAAAATTAGTAACATTTCCATATACTAACAATGAATTTTGTGAAAAAGAAAGAAATCTATCCCATTTACAATAGCATAAAAAACAATATGTTTAGGAATAAATGTAACCAAGTAGGTAAAAGGTCTGCACACTGAAACTGCAAGACATTGATGAAAAAAATTGAAGACACCAGTAAATGGAAAAGTATCTTATTTTCATGAATTGGAAGAATTAATATTGTTAAAATGTCAAAACTACAAAAGCCATCTATAGATTCAATACAATCCCTATCAAGATTCCAATGACATCTTTTACAGAAGTAGAAAAATACTCCTAAAACTTGTATGGAAGCCAAAAAGGTCTCAAATAGCCAAAGAAACCCTAGGAAGAAGAATAAAGCAGGAGGCATCCTGATTTCAAGCTATACTATAAAGCTACAGTAGTCAAAACATTATGGTACTGGCATAAAAACAGACCAAAAATCCCAGACAAATAGACTAATGGAAAAGAATTGAGAGCTCAAAAGTAAACCCAAGCATACATGGTCAAATAATATCACACAGGGAGAGCCAAGAATACTTGGTGGGGAACAGACAGTCTCTTCAATGAATGATGCTGGGGTAACTGGATAATTACATGTAATTGGACTAATCTAGACCCATATCTTATACCACTCACAAAAATTAATTTGAAATGATTAAAGACTTAAATGTAAGACTAGAAACTATAAAACTCCTAGAAGAAAACATAAAAATAAAGCTCCTTGACATGGGCCTTGGTAATGACCTTTTAGATATGACACCTAAGAGCACAAGCAACAAAATAAAAATAAAAAGTGGAATTACATCAAACTAAAAAGCTTCTGCAAAAGAAACCATCAACAAAGTGAAAAAATAACCTATAGAATGGGAAAAAATATTTGCAAGTCATATGTCTAATAAAGGGTTAATATCCAAAATATATAAAGAACTCATACAACTCTGCAAAAAATAAAACCAATTAAAAAAATGGGCAAAAGACCTGAATTGACATTTTTCCAAAGATATATGAAAAGATGCTCAACATGACTACTCATTAAGGAAATGAAAATTAAATCCACAATGAGGTATCACCTCATACTTCTTAGAATGGCTATCATCCAAAAGACAATAGATACCAAATGCTGGTATAGATGTGGAATATGGGGACCCTTGTGCACTGTTGGTGGGATTGTAAACTAGTACAGCCACTATGGAAAGCAGTATGGAGGATCCTCAAAAAATTAAAAATAGAACTACCCCATAATGAAGCAATTCCACTTCCAGGAATATATCCAAACGAAACAAAAACACTCAAAGAGATATCTGCAACCCTTGTTCATAGCAGCATTATTTATAATAGTCAAGATATGGAAACAACCTAAGTGTCCTTGATGGATGAATTAATAGTGTGGTATATGTATAAAATGGAATATTGTTCAGTTGTGATAAAGTTGTGGGGGGTGTATAATGGAATAGTACTTAGTCATAAAAAATGAGTAAATCTTACCATGTGGGAGAA
Source organism: Smutsia gigantea (assembly GCA_032199065.1). Taxonomy (NCBI): domain Eukaryota; kingdom Metazoa; phylum Chordata; class Mammalia; order Pholidota; family Manidae; genus Smutsia; species Smutsia gigantea. Next base: position 567,038 of record JAVSCE010020828.1, on the reverse strand, counting down.
CATGGATGAACCTTTCTATGAAGGTATTATACTAAGTGAAATAAGTGAGACAAAGAAAGACAAATACTGCATGATCTCACTTATATATGGAACGTAAAAACAACTCATAGAAAAAGAGATGAGACATGTGGTTACTAGAGGCAGAATATAGGGGAAGGGGGAATTGGAGGAAGATGATCAAAAGGTGCAAATTTTCAGTTATAAGGTAAGAACTAGGGATGTAATGACTACAGTTACACTGCTATAGGAGATATAGGAGAATAAGAGAGTTAATCCTAAGAGTTCTGATCAAAAGAGAAAATATTTTTCTCTTGTTTTCTTTCTTTTCTATATATTATATCTATAGGAGATGAAGGATGTTAGCTGAACCTATTGTGATAATTATTTCACAATATATGTATCATGCCTATGCCTTAAATTTATACAGTGATGTATGACAATTATTTCTCAGTAAAACTGGAAAAAATCATTTTTATTTCCATAATAAATCTGGATGAAAGATTAAATAAGTATGACATGAATAAAATATGCAAACTAAAATGAAGAAGAAGAGAGAACACAAATATGAGTAAGCCCCATCAGTCTCTGGGTTTTCTCAAAGCAAATACTATACTCAGAGAATTTATTCACTGCGCATTGTTTCCAAAGACTTGGAAATTTATTGTTTTTAAGGCTCTTTTCTCTTACTGATTTCAGGATCCACAAGTCCTAGTATCTTTACATGTAGCCCCCGGCCTTTCTAAACTGCTCTGGACCCATCCTACCTGTCAGAAGTCACCCAGGTCCTACCCCTCAGGCCACTAGCACAACCAGCTGAGGACACTGAAGAAGCAACCAAGCAAGATTCCTAAATAGGCATAGATCCCAGGTGGGGTCAGAGCCTGGCAGCTAGAAGACTGAGGAAGAAGTGAGCAGAAGTCTGTGAGAGGTTCCCAAGGGACAGCTACCAAGGAGCCTTCACAGCTCCCTCCCAGAGACACTAGGGTTCCTCTGCTGTCCTGTGATAAGCAGCTTAACATGAAATTTTTTTCATGTAATTCTCACAAAAACCTTCTGAGATAGGTTTTACTATTATTCCCATTTTACAGAGGAGGGAACTAAGGCATGGTGTGGTTCAGTCACCTGAGCAAGGTCTCCCAGCGAATAGAGGCACAGCTGGAATTCAGTCAGGTCTGTCTCCAAACCTGAGAGCAGAGTCACTACAATATGTCACCTGCAAAACCCCTGATGGAGCTTCTGGTTCTTTTTCTGCACTGAGCAGTGGGGGAAGCTGACCCTCCTTAAGTAGGAAGCAGTCGCTCCACTATACCTAAGGTGCCTTTATCGTGGTAAATGAAGGGCTCCCAGGGGGGTGCTGTGCAGTGAGAATGCATTTGCTGCCACACCCTTCCAACTCCCTCCTCGCAGATCCACAAACGACATCCCCCCACCTAGGGGGCAGAGTAAGGCCTGGTGACTGCTCCAGGAATACAAGGCCGTCTCCCCCATAGACATGCTCTGCGGTCCTAAAGGTTTGCACCTGCAGATCACCCTCCATTTAGGAGAATGGAGGGGGAAGGCACATGGAGAGCCTTATTTGTCCCATTGCAGCCCCCATGTGATGCTTTATGTCAGTGTCCCCTGATTTTAAAGTGATAGGAGGGGAAAGAATGGCACACAGCTAGCCAGGTCTTTACAAGAATTGGAGCAGCCCATTCATTCCAGGCTACAGAGATTATCCCTGGAACAACCAAGGAGTGGAGAGCCACCAGGCATGCGCTTGTGGGGAAGGGGGTGGGGATGCAAGCCCATCCACAAGGAGCAGAGGACCAAGCCCCCAGCGAGCAGGCACCTGACCCATGCTGCAGGCACGGTGCCCTGACAAATGCTTGGAGGTCAGAACAAACAGTTTTCTTTTTGTTTTTCTTAACAAGTGACCCCCAGAGGCAGGTCACAGTGTCCCCATCCACCCAGTCTGAGCTGAGTGGGTAAGTGCTTTGGCATGACCTTGTTAGGATCCCAACTGAACACGCTCTGTACACTTAGTACCTAATGCAGCACTCAGTGCAGACAGATGCTTAGAAATTACTTTTAAATGAGCATTTTACAGATGACCTCTCCTCTCTCTCTGCAAGCACATGTTGAAATAAATAAGACAGCAATGATGGTAATACACAGCGACCTTGTTATAGCACTATTTGTTCTACCGAGGCTCCATCCTGGATCGTATCCAAAGGGATTTGGTTATTCAAATATCTAAAAGACACATTATAAGGTGGTTTCACCAAAAAACAGTTGAGATACATCGATTAAAAAAAACTAAATGCCCTGCTGTTCTCAGGACTTAGAAAGGGGACGCAGTGGAAAGTAGGAAGTGGAGAGAAGGCAGGTCATGTTTTGTGACCTCCCAGTGGTTTAACAATGTGTGGAAGAAGGACAAGAGAGAACACTCCTTCCCCAGTTCACTTCAGCAGCCTCCCGTGGCTGTATCAAGTCTCCAAAACATCCGGCTGTGATGGAAGCATAAAGACTAGATGCACATGCACACATCCCTTGCGATGCTCTAATGCAGCAGGCACTCTGCTGTGCGACAAGGATAAACAGGGAAAAAGACCAGCACGAACTTGCCCTTATGGAGCTCCCAGTAGGGGAGCAATACAGTAGGGGGTTCTAGGAACATCTCACCTACCATGTCAGATATCTGTTGGTTTCATTTCCTAGCCTCTCAGCCCAACTTTTGCCCCAGCAGCTGCCCAGAGCTGTAACCTGACAGCGACTTACCATGTCTCTGAATTTCTGTCCTGGGGACTCTGCAGCTGCCATATGGGATGCCAACAGGACACCCAGGGCACTCATGCAGTCACATAATCTGGAAGAGCAGGAGAGTTTATGCCTCATGGGGCACTGACAGTGGAGATCGAGAACCAGTCCCTCTTCAGTCTCTTGGGAAGACAATTGAGGTAGAGTCTATATGGCTTGTTTTGGGTTGAATTGTATGTTCAAAAAAGATGCTGAGGTCTAACCCCTAGAGCCTGTGAGTGTGACCTTATTTGGAAATAGGGTCTTTGCAGATGATCATGCTCACAGATCATTAGGGTGGGCCTAACCCAGAATAACTAGTATGTTCATAAAAAGGGGAAGTTTGGACACAGACACAGACACACACAGAGGGAGAACTCCATGTGAACATGAAGGCAGAGGTCAGTTGAAGCTTCCACAAGCCAAGGGACTCCAAAGACTGCAGAAAACCACTCATAGCTGGGAGAGAGCCCTGCAAACTTGTTCATAGTCCTCAGAAGGACCAACCCTGCTGACATCTTGAACTGAGACCTCCAGCCTCCAGAACTGTAAGACAACACATTTTTGTTGTTTAAGCCACCCATTTGTTGTATTTTGTTCTTGCAATGCTAGGAAACAAACATACAACTCAGAAATGTCCCGGTCAGATGGTGCCTCAGTTTCCCACAGTGAGGACCAGCTTGATAACCTATACCCTGGCACTGACTTCATCTCAGTCTCTGTTGGAACTTTCCCTGCAGCCTTCTCATACTCCCCTGGATCCCAGATAAAGCCCTTGCACCAAGCCCTTGTCTCAGACTCTGCTTTCTAACAGGAAACCCAGGCTAAGACACCACTCTTGGAAAAGTCAGCCATCATTCTTGATGCCTGAATGACTACATGGAAGGGAGTGACCTTGGACTACTACATGAGTGAAAAACAAACTAATACAGTGTTCATCCTGTTGGTATGTGACATTTATTAGTTATAGCAGCTCAGCCCACCCTGAGCCAATGGGGTAAGCCTTCTAAGGGCCCAACAACTGCTTTACGTACTGACAGGTACATCCCCTCTGGCGCAGGGATGTCGTCAAGCCCAGGGGGCCATATTCAGGAGAAATGACTACACTCTGTGGCAAGGTTTCTCCAGTAACTCCACAGCGCTCACCTCCACATGTTCCCAATGCAGATATCTTCACTGCCATTACTTGGATGGAGTATAGAGGTAGGGTTGTCCTTTTGGGGGCCCACTTTTTTGGTTCCTGGGGGACCCAACCCCCTGTACCTCACTTCTGCCCCCATCCCTTCCTGCCTTCCTGCTCATCCATTCCTCCCTGAATAGAGGCTATTGGATTGGTCAGCTACATTCACATAACTGTTCCAGCTACTTTCCTAAGAGAGTTATTCCAGAAGAAAGAATAAATAATCCTATATGAGCTAAAAAGTTGCTTTGTATACTACTTATGATGTTACTGTGATTTTTATGTTTATACCTAACTCCTGGATGGGGCTCCAAACTCCTTGGTGTCGCCAAAGAACCTCATTATGAGGTGGTTCCAGCAGTGTGTGGCTGGGGAAACCTTTCTTGCTTTGTATAGAGTAGGAATTGATTAAATATTTAAGAACTGTTTTTCCATATTTACATCTAATATTCCCTAATCCCCTTTGTTTTCCAAGTATTATCTTAAGTATGGCAGTAAAAGAGCCAAATTCAGCAATTCTCTAATGTACATTTTTTTGCCCACTCTTAAGTGCTGCAGTTTGAGATGATCGTGGGGTGGAGAACGGGGGACACCCGTCCGCCCAGGCCTCGCCTCTGACCATAGGCACAAGGGCAGTGTCGCTCTCGCCCTCTCCAGTCCGCCTTCCATGCACATTATAATCAAACAGCATCCGTCCATCTGGCACTCAAGGACTTGGAAAGGGACAGAAAAAACAAAGCCAATCTCTTTCCACAGAGCTTCCCACCTGCAGAAGAGCTGTGATAACACTCCTATTTTTAGCACAGAATAATCACCCCAGGTGCTGGGTGAGGAGGGGAAGGAGGAGGGCTGGGATGGGCCAGAAGCTCTACCAGCACACATTCACTCTGCTTCTCTGCTGCGGGCACCCCCCGAGACGCGCTTGCTGCTGGCTGCACTGAAACATCTCAAAGCATGTGAGAGAAGCTGGGGGCGCAGAATGCTAAACACTACAACTTAACTCTGGGCAATTATTTGTTCAAGATAGGTGCATGGCTGCAAATATTTGGGCAAAGTTTGAATGGCATCAGCATGGAGGGCTGGAAGAGAGGTTAAGGTAAGCCTTACATTTTACTACTAGGGCATGGTGAGTGCTTTCAGCACTGTTTAAAGATGTACCTCCAGGGGAAATAGGTCTGCCCCAGTTTCCAGCATCCTAGAAAGCTCCAAGTCTCTCTGATGACACTAGGAAAGCAAACTAGGCAGAGAAACTGGTGATTCAGTGGCTGGGAAAATACTGTGTAGCTCCCTCTGCATACAAAACTGGACCAGATTCTAACTCGATGTAACTCAACTATGATAAACCAATTATAATTGTAAGTTCGGAGCACCTCGTATTTGCTGGGCCTTTCCCCATTTGCAAATGAAGCTCTTTCTCATGTGAACTGCCTGGGGAGCAACACTGATCGAGGGCTTTCTCTTTTGGCTCCAAAGATCAGAGATGTTTTCCAGTTGATCTCACCTGTGTCTTAGTTTTAATCACTTTGGGAAATACCACACACCTTCTGCTCTGAAGCTCTTGCCAATAAAAAAATAAATAATCTCCAGAAGTAATCCAGTGGCATATAATAAAATTACAGAATATATCAATTAAGGTATTAACATACTAACCAATGAACAATGTTCACATGTTCAGCAGGCCCAGTAAAACTGACCCAATGGCATGATGTGAGCATTTATTTCCCTAACAAAGGGGGGACCAATATGCACCATGTTTTATGGCACTGATAATTAGGGAGAGCTAATCGGTTCTGCAAATCTTTATACATTTAGTAACAGGATCTTCTCTCTCAAAACTGTCACCAAAAGACTTTCTCTGTAGAAGTGACATTTCAACATTAAGGCCCATCTGTGGTGTGTGGGGACCAAGGACAGTGAATCCAAAGCACCCCAGTCTTGGGTGACAGGCACAAGACATGAGGGCCTTTATTATTCCAAGAGTATAATGATGTTCCAAGAGTATGAAGAGGCAATTCTGTAAAAGCTCTGGGAAGCTGGAGACAGAAGGAACTTTCGCTGTCAAGCCTCAGATCAGAGAGAAAGCATGTGGCTTCTTGTCCCCACCCCCACTCTCCCCAACACTCTGGTCTCTTGGGGTCTCCCAGTCTAAAGGCCACAGAGCTCTCTCTGCGTTAGATAGGTGGCTGGCTGACAGGCAGGCCACGGAGGAACAGAGCTCGGACAGACAGCCAGAGGCTCCACTGGGCCAGGCAGAAACCTGAGTGCACCAGAGTCCTTTCAAGAGCACACTGACTTAAAGGAAAAATAAACAGGTGAACTGAGGTCTGAGCCCTTACTTTAAAAAGAAAAGCCACCAGGTCGTGCAGGACCAAATCAGCCCTGTGAGAATGGCTCAGGAGGGAGCTGTAAGGACAGTCAGAGACTCATAAACTGGGAGCTGACATTCCTCAGGTCAGGAGGCACCTACTCCAGAGGAGATGGCTGGCTCCAGTGACACCAGCAGGCTCCCTGTGTCTGTGCTGTGCGGTCAAAGCATGGGAACTTGAGAGTAGCTTTCTGATGTCTGTCTGGATGATCACTCTTCCCCAAAGGGTCCATCCTGCCACCCAAGGAGCACACCGGGGCCATCCTGATGTGAGTTTGTTGTGGATGCCGGGTAGGATATGGGGAATGGGGCTCCAGGATAGGAATCAGGCCTTTCCTGTCCTGGGCTTTGTCCAGGGTATAAGCAGGTGGTGACTTAAATGGGGCTCCCCTAAAGGGAGTGGGGCTTTAGTGTTATTGCGGGGAAATCCAAGCCCAGAAGAAGCAGGCCTAAAAGGAGGTGTCAAGCATTGCTACAGGGACAGTAATCTGGAAGGATTACACTATAACTGGCAATTACTTACACTTGTGCTGGAATTTAAAAACTCACCTTTCCTCTGTGCCCACCCCCCAGCCAGTTGCTTGGACTCTGACATACAAGCCAATGATTCTCTGACACTGGTTGCCCCAGACAGTGTGTGTTGGTATATGTTTAACAACAGCTCTTTGGGGGGGGGGCAGAAACGTAAGCACATATATAAATCCTCACATTGATTATAAATTTTACAGCTCTAAAATGCACATAACGTACAAGTGACAACTAATAATAACATTTATGATACTCCCAAATGTCATAGAACTAATTGATTGTTACAGAATGCTCTCCATGGTTTTTGTCAAAGTCTTCTAATTGATGGAAGAACTATTTGAGGCCCATCACCCATAAGGACGACACTCAAACAAGGGAGTAGACAGGCAGAACCGTCAGGGTGACATGGTTTGTCAAGAAGCATTTTGAACACAAAATAGAATTCAAAAGTGGCTCCTTCCTCATGGCTCTGCTCCTGCACATGTAGTGCAGAACACATGTGGGCACACAAACCCATTCATGCATGCACACCTGCCATCCAGAACAGCCTCACTTTCTGTACCCAAAGCAGCAAACTCCTTAGCTATGATGTTAAACATGGAGTTACATTATGATCTAGCAGGTCCAGTCCTGGCTATGTCCTTAAGAGAAATGGAACCATATGTCCACACTAAAACTTATGGATGAATGCTCCTAATGGCACTATTCATAATTGCCAAAAAATGGAAACAATCTAAATGTTCATCAACTGATGAATGGATCTGCAAACTGTGGTATATCCATACAGTGGAATATTACTTGGCAATAAAACAGAAAGAAGTACTGAGACTTGCTATGAACCTTGAAAACACTGCTATGTAAAAGAAGCCAGACACAAAAGGCTATATATTGTATAATTCCATTTATATGAAATGTGAAAATTGGCAAATTTATACAGACAGACAGCAAATTAATGGTTGCATAGGGCTGGGGAGGAAAGAGGGGGAAGGGGACAAACTACCTAGGCAGGAATGAGATTTCTTTCTAGGGAGATGAAAATGTCCAAAAATTGTGGTGGTAGTTACATAACTCTGTGAACATACTAAAAAAAAATCATTAAATTATTACTTTTATGTTAATAATAAAAAATGTATGGTATATGAATTATGTCAATAAAGCTGTTCTTTAAAAAAATATCCTGAGCTATGAACCTTTGTGTATTATTTCAATCTTGTGAATGCAGTTCTGCTGCTAATGGTTTAGAGGCAAGCTTTACAAAATGCCATGGCCTCATTTTCTGATTGGATTCCCGCAACTCCCCTGTGAGTGCAGAGGAGACAATGCTCATTTGCAGAAGGCTGGGGTTCGGTCTGTTATGTGACTGCTTAGGGTCACACAGCCAGCTTGGCAGCAGAAGGTGGGAATAGGAAAATCTGCCTCCTGGTGCTCAGAGTTACCTCCTCCTCCTGCTGACACAGTTCAGCAGAGTATAACTAAAGAGCAGCTGACACCTACAAGTGGATCACACAGCCAGACCCGGAGTGCGAGCCCCCTGCGGAAAGCCTCCACGTGGCGCAGGAGAGCTGAGGGGCTGGAGGCCGAGAAGAGATGAGATCAGGGCTCTACAGCTGGGCGTTAGGGACATCTTGTTTATCTATTTAGCATGTAAATACTAATACTGGGCATCTGTGAAGAGCAAGGCACTACATGGGCCCCAGAGATTCAGTGGAGAAAAACCCCCTGCCACCAAGAGGGGTTTTAAGGTAGGGAAGCACAGGTGTTAAACAGACAATCCTGTTAACAATTAGAATTGTGGAAAGGGCTCCAAAGGAAATATAATAGGTCCCCAGAGACCGTGTACTGGGACCTGGTCTGCTTTGGACTAAAGACAAATGGAAAACGGAAGGTCTGGTATTTCGTCAGACCTTATCTCTCCAGCCCTGCGTGCGTCTTTGCCTTGCAAAGGCGAACCGGGTGACCCGTCTGTGCTCTTTGTTGTTCCTTCCGGTGGCATATGACACTTACTCCCCAACCCTCAGGTTTTCGCAGAAGAAACCTCTGCAAACACTTCCACTTTCCCCAGAAGTCCTTCAGAGAGGGGTTTATCTGATCAGTGAAGCGAGAGACGCTGACCCCCCCGGGCCCCTTTACCAGGGGCAGGTCCGCACATGTACCAGAGGGCTTATTGCCCACCTCTTGCTCTATGAGGTTTTCCTTGGACTCGCAGCCTCATTTTATTCGACAGCCAAAGAGTGCCTGCCTGTTCTGCCAAGTTTGCCCCCTGTCTCAGTGTTCCAGTTTCTCTCTCTGGGGCTAGGTGAATGTTCCGTTTATCTATTGATGAGTAACATACTACTCCAAATCTTGGTTCCTTAAAACAGCCACCTTATCATATGTCACAACTTCATGGATCAGGAATTTGGGCAGATCTACTCCATATGGCACTCACCGGGGTTGTCATACCCAGCTGGTGGCTGGGCTGGGTTGAGAGGTCCCAGACAGCTTCACTCATATGCCAGACACCAGAGCAGGGATGGCTGGAAGGCAGGGCTCAGCGGGCGGGCCCCTCTTGCTCTCCAGGGAGAGTCAGGGCCCCGCTCCCTGCTCTCTCCAGCAGGGTAGTGGGATGTCTCTCAGAGTGAGTATTCCAGAAGGCCAGAAGAAGGACAGCTGGGAAACGGGCCCAGGGTCACTTCCACCCACAATCTATTGGTCAAAATAGTCCAAGATTCCACCCAGATTCAAGAATGGGGTCATAGACACTCCTGGCAATGGAGAAATGTCAAAGGTTTTGTGACCACCTATCTACCATGAGGGGTAAATCTGACTTTGAGGTAGGGGAAGAGGCAAAAAGCCCCATTTTGACCTCAAGCCTACTTAGTTTCCTGGGGAGCCCTTACTTTGGGAAACAAAGGTGACATATGGACCCCTGTGTGGCTCAGTTCTTTGTGTTCACATTCTACAAGCCAAAACCCTGGACAGTAGAAGGGATGACTGCCCCCCAAAGACCTAGGAAAGGCTGAATTCAGAGAAGCCAAGATCCTAAGAAACCAGGGCAGGCTAATAGGGTGAGAACCCCAGAGAACACTTCAGTTTAGTCTCAGCTCTTTTCTGCTGCCAGCATAAAACTCAGAGGTGGTGTGCTCAGCAGTTGCTATCCTGCAACCAGTGGGTGGGATAGGCTGGGTCTAAGAAAGAGAGACTATGAGTGATGCTTTTAGAGTTCTTCCCAGGCCCTTGCATTTGAAATAGGCCTTGTGGGGCCTGGAGGTGTGATTCCTGGCATCCAGCAGCTGTGGCCTCTCTGCTTGGAAACTTTTCTGGAGCAAACAACCTCACAGCAGGCTTGGTATGCATGCCCTTGAGACACTGCACCATCCGAATCGCAGATGGCGCTGGGGTAGCAGAGCCCTATGCTGGCACCCACAGACCTGAATCTGAGTTGCACATGTGTGTTTAATCAACCTCATGCCCAATCTATGCACAAGCCCCGCATCCCTCATCACCAAGGTCACACGCGCAGCAGCTTGTATATGGAACACTGCATATTCGGTGCACAGATCCAGGGCATGCCTGGCTAGAGCAAGGGTATTAAGTAGTGAAGGGCTAGGGCATCTTGTTCCCCATCCCAAACCCAAGTGAATGATGAAATTGGCAACAGTAAAGGTGACAGCAGCCACCGCTCAAAATGCTGACCTCTATCAACTCTTCATCCTCAAAACAATCCTACAAGGCAGGGACCAGTAGTGCCCACACTTCTGTGTGAGAGATCCAAGGCCCTCGGCCATTGAGAGACTTGCCTGAGGTCACCCAGCAGTAAGTGATGGAGGGGGGACTTGAAACCCAGAGTCCATGCACTTAACACGCTGTCCTTAGCGTGACTAATCTCAGCAACATGGCTGTGGACTCGGCAGCCATACAGTCAGGTACATGGAGCAGGACCTTGGCTTCTGGCTTCTCAGCTTCTCTGGTTTCTTAGAGCTGTCGTAACAAATCACTACAAACCAGGTGGCTTAAAATAATTAGAAATTTATTCTCTCACAGTCTGGAGGCTGGTAGTCTAAAACCAAGGTGTCATCAGCCAGAGCCGGGCTCCTCTGGAGGCTTGTAGGGAGGATCTTTCCATTCCTCTTCCAGGTTCTGGTGGTGGCCGGCAACCCTTGGCATTCCCTGGCTTGTAGGTCCATCAGTGCAGTCTCTGCCCCTGCCTTCAGACGGCCTTCTGGCTTGTGTGTCTGTCCTCTGGGCTTGGATCTGTGTCTCTTTCCCTTTTCTGGCACACAGTAATCATAATGCACTTAGGGCCCACTTTACTCAGAATGACCTCATCTTAACTAATCGTGTCTCTAAGACCCTATTTCCAAAATAAAGTCACATTCTGAGGCCCAGGATGAGCATGAATTGTTGGGAGTGACGCAAACCAGTGTACCTGGGGACAAAAACAGGGTGGTTCCACTACAAAGAGGAAAAAAAATCTCGATTTGGACATGTCAACTCTACCTTCTCTCAAGTTAGAATGGATGCAATCAACTCAACCAGCTTAGGTCTGCAGTCTCTAAACTCATTTTTTTTTAAGCCTTTGTTCACTTTTTTTTTTTAGGAGAGCAAGGCAGAGGCTTTCGTTTAGAGATAAAGTGAGAGGACAGAGCTCCTAGCTCAGGCCAGGAGGGGACAAGAGAGCCCCCTCTAAACTCTTTTTATTAATTTTCATCCATGGCAACATCTCTAGCATTTCACTGGCTCACTTGTGAGTTTTGCTTGAAAGGAGACTCTTCATTTCCTAATGGTGGGGTTTTCTCCTCATTTCTGCCTCTCATGACATCTTGCACCTCTGGTCTGCACACAGCTTTCAGAATGGTCTTTCTAAAAGCACAGTCTGAATGGGTCATTTTCCAAGTGATGAAATCTTTCTCAAACCGTCACCCCCCCAGGAGCTCAGCATGGCATTCAGTCTCCTTGAACGTGTAGAACAGCCCTGTGCTTACAAGTGTGGGCTCCGGAGTCAGACTGCTTGGCCCAAAACTCTGGCTCTGCCACGTACAAGCTGAGGTAACAAGGGCCAAGCCCTTAAGCAGTGTCTGGCACACAAGAAGAGTCTGCTAAATATTAGCTATTATTATTGCTGTCGTGGCTTTGCAGCCCGGGTTCCTGATGTGCATTGCACTCAAGTTTCCCACTATTGCCCAAACACTCTGGGATTTTTCAAACTCATGTTAGTCCCTTTTCTGGAATACTCTTTTCCTTCTTTTTTGACTGGAAAATTTCCATTTTTCTTTAAGGCCCACATCAAATTCACCCTCTCCCACCTGGCCTAGGAAAATTATTGTTTTCTCCTCTGTGCCTCTGCAGACTTTCCAGCTTTCAATCTTCTACCTCTATTACTTGTCTCTTACGTCTCCAAAAGTATTCAGCACAGTGCCTGGCACATTGGTTACTGCCAAAAATTACTTGTGAAACAGGTGTACCAAGTACTGAACAGTGGACACTTCCTTTCATTTTTTTCCCTTGTCTTTCTCACCCCCAGAAGACTCACCACTGTCCTTCACTGACCTACTCACAACCCCTCCAGGCAAATATATAAATAGGCAATGACAGCTGCATACAAATATATCCCAGAGGGCAGATTGCTCTGAAGACAAGGTCAGGCACATTGATTTTTTTGATACTTTCTGAAGTAACTGACTGCTGCCTATTTCAGCTTCTTCCAGATCTAACATGCAGGCTTCTTCCTCAAGGTCAGTGAATGCTCTGCTCACCTTTCAACATTCTGCATGGAAGGACTCTCTCCTTAGGCGGCAGCCCTTCCCCAGGGTAACTCCCAGCTAGTTCTAAAGCACTTCATTTGAAACAATTACACCACGCCCAAAGAACTCAAATGCTTTAGCGGTTCACCCATTTAACACAGCCTAACAAGACAGAAAGACTTGGACCTGTCCCCAGGGTGGGCTGTCAGGCGAGGAAGACACTCTTACTGCATAGTGGTGACATGTTCTGTAGGAATTCTGAACGCTCAAGGGGTGTGGAGATTGCAGCACGGGCATGTGAACTGGTTTGAGCAGACAGGCAAGTCCCTGAGAGGAAGTGATGTTCACTCAAAGGTCGTGAAGGAGGAGGAGGAGTTGTCCAGGGGAAAAGCGACAAGGAGAGGGCTGGAGGCAAGAGCCCCCCCCACGCAAAGGCCCTGAGGGAGGAGAGAAGGCGGGCAGGGGCCGTATGGCAGAGGACACTGGGGGTCCAGGCAAGGTTTTAAACCTTCTCCGAAGTGTAGGCAGGGAAGGAGGTGCTTTTATCTGGTGTTAGAAGACCCCTCAGGCTGTGGAGTGGATACTGGATCGGGGGGGCAAGCTAAGTCAGCAGGCTGCTCAGGAGCCCCCGGAGGCGCCCTCACGCTAACGTCGCCCTAACCTGAATTCTAATACTCCTTCCTGAGCGTGAGGGAGAGGTGTGGCGCCGGCACGGTGGGAGCCAGGAACTGCGGGGCTTGGCCCACTTGCGCGCCACCCGTGCACGCCCTGAGAGCCGCCGTCCAAACGCCCGCAGGAGCACTAGTTGAAAGCCGCCGGCAGCGGCCGTGCTCTCCATCACCGCGCCGCGCTCTCTGCTCGCCGGCCTCGCCTCACTGCTCGCGGGACTGCGCTCCGCCTGTGACCCCCCAGCGGCGGCCCCCCGAGACCCGCCCTGCCAGGCACCGGGCCGACCCGCCACGCCGTGTCCGCCAGCTAGCTTCCCTGGCAGTTAGGTGAGGCCGTGGACGGAGCGCTCACCAACAGGGTGCGCTGTCACGTGGGTTATTCCCGGGGCGACCTGTTCCCCAGACTCCCTCGCCAGGGGCGGCCATGACTCCGCCTCCGCCAGGAGAGCGCTGAATGGCACCCAGCCACCGGAGGGAAGGGACCTGGTTCCCGCCCACTGTCCGGGAATGTGCACTTTGGGCATGAAAGGCAAACTCCCTTCTTCCTCATGTCACTGAATTTGGGGTCTTTTTTGTAACAACAGCTCAGTTTCTGCACACACACTGACCTCCTCCCTTCTACCCCACTCTCGGACCCAGGAACTCGTCGTTTCTCCTGCTTCCTATGCATCCAATTCTTCTCCCAAACATGCACCAGGAAGCCTTTTACAGTCAGGAGACAGTTTAATTTTTCTATTCTTTCCTTTTTCAAAGAAAAAAATTATAAATGCTGAGGAAAATTAAAATGCAGATAGACAGGAAAAGAAAAATGATTCATAATCTCACCAAAACATGGAATTACTTAACATTCATTCTGTATCACTATATCTGTAACCTTTTAAAATTTAACAGTATCATGATATCATTTCATATCCAGAAATATATTTTACAATAGAACTTTTTTTTAATGGGCACATACTATTCTTTTGAGTCTGCCATGAATGTACTCATTTGTTCTTCAATTACTGGAATTTATGTTGTTTCAGGTGTTTTTATTTTGATTATAAACAAAGCTGAAATGAAGACCCTTCCATATCCTTTATTATTTCCTTGGCAAAGATTGCTGAAAATGAAGTTGCTGGGTAAAAGAAACACATAATTCACAGCTTTTGATATGTATTGCCAACTTATCTTCGAGAAACAGCAAAACACATTTAGGGCAGGTTGGTCTAATTATTGCTATACTGAGTATGTGAAAAAAATATTTGGCCCTGCGCTCCACTCACTGCACTTGGAAATAGAACACCTCCTCAGAAGGTGCCGAGCCTCTGGACTCTGGGCCCCCAGGCAGCAAGTGCGGCTGGCTGTCCCTGGTGTAGAATAAACATCAGCAAAACAGGAAAAACTCATCATTCGTTATTTTTTTAAAGGCAGCTTCTTGAGATTCTCGGAACAGGACTAATTTCCATTTTCTGAGAACTTAATAACCCTTTCCAACAAAGAAAAAAGTTAAACCCAAATACACACTCCTTGGAGGTCTCTTCTCAGAGCTCTGCAAAATTGTAATGGCAGAGCAGAAGTAAGGTCTTAAACTACATCAACAGCTTAACCCCTCAGCCTTCACACATATTTGCCTTGCATGAAACAGCGAAACCATTTCGTCTGTTCTAAATAAACACAGGGGACAGTGTCTGTTGGCTTTCGCTTTTCCCAAAGTTGCTCACATAGTCACAAACTTGCCTAAAGACAACTCTTTCCAATATCCTGTAATGCTCATGGGTCTCCTCATTTAAGACATCATCCTGAAGATTTCTGTTTGGATTTGTTCCTTAAAGAGTCAAAGTTACAATTATTCTGAAGCCCAGATATTACCGTTTTCATTAGGAGTCTGCTCTCAGAATCTTCTCATCTTTCTTTCCTAACTTTCTTTTAATGCTGGACCACAGAATTCTCATATTCCCTCCAAGTTCCGTCACCTCCCCAGAAGCCATCCTTAAGCCCTTCACAGAAGCCAGGGGTATGGTGGCTGTTATTTGAGAGGCCGGGAGGAAGGGCCACAATAACCTGACGGCATGGAATATGCTCACCTCCCTCGGCATCGTTTCCTTGCCTATAAACCGAAGGCGCCCGGGCCTCTGTCTGACTTGTGTGCCCACAGTGGTGCCACAGACACAAGCACTGCAGTGCATCTCCAGGGAGAGTCCATCTCAGCAGATCTTCAGAGTTGTCTCAGTAATGTTGAAAAGTGCTTACTTTACTCAGCTGGAGGCATAATCTATTGAAAAGAGATGGGCTTGCAGATAAGACCCCCGCAGATTATCATGGATCTCAGAGGAACACGGATGTTACACTGACGGCAGCAATTTGAGTATTTTTAGATTAGAAGAAAAAAATGAAAGAGAAACCTTGGGACTTCAGACAAGATACAATACCGTAGGGAGAAAAGCACGCCGTTGTTACGTCTCTCCCCTGTAGCCACGCCCCTGGGGGCTCCTCCTAAGCCCAGCTAGACGTGGCCTGCCGCGGCCGCTGGGGGGGGGGGCTATGCCCCCCAGTTCTCGCCTTGGCAGCCACTCCCAGCGGCACTGCGGCAGTTCTGCGGTTCCCCTGCCCAGACTCCCTTGCGGGAGACTTCTGGTGACCCAGCTGGCTTCTTTTCTCTCTCATGTCAGCCAAGCCAGAGTTTGCCGGCCGTAGTCTGGCCCCCCCGCCGAGTCTGGTCATCTGGGACTATGAAGCACCAGGTAGCAAGGGTCCCGGAGGCCAAGCCTGGCACGCGGTGGGACGGGTCTCTTTGGGTAGAAGGTTCCGTGAGGGTGGTGGTTGTGGTACCAGAAAGACCTCAGTTTATGGGTTAATAGTCTAATAGGAAGGAGAGAAAAGGAAATTCGAACAACCTAGACAGCCCATGCTGAAGCCTGAACCACCCCAAACAAGTTCTGGTTGTCAGGCGTAGGAGGCACAGAAAGAGAACGGGAGAAGGATTTTAATTTCTTCCTCAGTAAGAAATTCCGATCTGTAGTCGTTGATAAAGTATCCAGACTATTTCCGCAATAAATTACCTACTCACCTTGCTGCCTGAGCCAGGAAGGAAGAGCAGGCTCCCCTCTGGGAACCGCCTCCTCTGGCTCTCACCTGTCCCTGCGCTGTCTTCCGGAGCATCTGCAGGTGTGTGCCGGGGAGGAGGGCGGCTCGGAGGCAGGACTCGCCTCAAGAGCCGGCCGGCAGGGCTTGGATGCAGGCGGCCCGCCATCAGGGTTTTCCATGTACCTGCAGGACACTCCCACAGGAGTGCGTGCTCCGGGGGAGGCGACCTGAAATACCGTCCTCCCCTCCCTCCTCCCTTCGGTGCCCTTTTTGCCAGAGAGGCAGCTTCCCCCTCCCTCCTAAGGGGCCGCCTGGCCTACCCTTGCCTTTACCACTGACTTCTGAGAGAATGAATTGGCTGCAGAGCATGAGTCAGCCAGAAACCGCGGTTCAGAGTCCTTCCTGAGCAGCCGGACTGTCCGTTTCCTGCCTCAGCACCCTGTGAGTGAGACGGAGCTGCAGGATGTTCTGAGGCTCAAGGCCCAGGCCAGCGGACCGTCTGTGCTCTGGGCCCCTCCAGGCCACCCTCCCACCAGATGGTTACTGCCAACTGGGTATGGTCCGCGCCATCAGGCAGGAGAACATGCCCTCTCCGCAGGGCCAGCACCGCTGCCTCTCCACCATCGAAGCCTTGGAAGGTGAACCAAGGCCTCCAGAGGCAGCCTCGGAGTCCCACAGCTCAGGGGCCTGCGTGGGGACCGCCATCCCTGATGCGGGCACTCGGTGCGCTGCTCAGCCAGCCCACCGACATGCGCCGGGGCCAGGGCAGCACTACGGCGATGAGGCCTGCCTTTGGAATGAGATAAACCCAGTTCAAATCTTGGTTCTGTGTGATGTGGGAACAAATCACTTGACTTCTCCACCAGGTTTCCTTATCTGTACAATGGGGAAAACAACCCCCTCCTGTCAGAATTGTTGCCTGGATTAAAGGAGATAATGGATGCAAATGGCTCAGCACACTGCTTGGCGCTCAGTCAGGCTGCGTCCGCGGCGCTCTCATCCTGCATCTGTGCAAACACACCAGCAGGCCCGGGGCTAGGGGCTCGAGTATGCAGAAGTCAGACAGGTAAACAGCTACTTAGACTGCAGCACAAGCAAGCTCTGGGTATTGTGCAAATACAGAGAAGACATCTAACTCCGGCTGGAGGAGGAACCTAAGGAAAGCCCCCCAGACAAGGTGGCGGCAAAGAGCCAGAAAAGAAGGGGCAAAAACAGGTGGAGGACACGGCATTGGCTGAGGGAGCAGCGTATTCAAAAGCGTGCGGCTACAAGAGTCTGCGGCGTGCGGACCCTCGAGGCCACAGACCCTGGCAGCTGTCTAATCCCACTGCAGCGAGCGCCTTTCTCGGCGAAGCTGAAGGCTGCTGAGGTGTCTGATTGTGGCTATAAACGCACATGTAATGCTATTAGGTTCAAAGGCTTCCACGCCGGTGCCTCACAGAGGAAGCATTTGCTGACAGTGAACATCTGTGGCCTAAAGCAATCCAGTGCTGGTGATGGGGACACAGTTTCAAATTTAGTAACATTTTTACTTACTCTTGGATGGATTCCTGTTAAGCCTCAGGGCATTGGCACACAGCAGAAACACACAGGTTTGTTTTTACTCAGAAAAGAAGATAATAAATAGATGAGGATGAAAATTCCAATTGGATAAAGGTAGTTTGGTAGTTTGAGGACAAATTAAAGACCTTTATGAATTACCCAGTTTAACAGGTTGTTGAGTGATGAATCCAGCTGGAGTACCCAGCCAGTCAGTCACTCAGGATAACTGACAGGCTGATGTTTCGGTGACTCATCTCTGCAGTGGTGGGGCCAAGACTAGAGGCGGAGAGATGCTCTTTAATTTAATAAACTATCTGTACGAAATGCAAGGTCTTCAGTTTAGCATCTTTGGTTTCCCTGTATAAATACTTCTACATTAAAGTCTAGCACATCTCTAATTAAAATCTGAATTGCATTCAAGACATTTACATCCAAAGAATGTCATTCTGTTCAACAAAGACCTAGCCCCCTGAAATCCCGGCAAATATCCAAAAGCTCTTGAACTCTTCCTTCCCCGACGCACCATCTCCCATTTCAGCCTGGATGCCAGTAACCTTGCTATGAATGTAACTAGTCTCATTTCTCCTCTTAGCAGATATAACTGACACATCATAAAAAAATAGGCAGAAATCATCAAATGATTCATCCCATCAGCAGCATAACAACATCTTAGAAATATACTATATTTTTTGAGACGACTCCTACGTGCCAGAGAATGTGGGGAAAGCGCACCATCCATATAGCCGATTAAGTCTCTGCACAGAATACTAACTGCAGGGCTCCACTGCCCGTGCCACGGGTTCCCACCCGAGGTGCACAGTAAAACCACCTGGAAAAGATTAAAGGACACTAAGAGATGGAGCAACTAAAATGATCCAGAATTGCAACTGATGAAATTTGAGGAAGGTCTGTAGATTGGTGAATAGCATTATATCCTTGTTGATGGGCAGCTTTAATGATGATGTGGTGGTGATGGAAGACACTGATATCTGGGGAAGCTGGGAGAAGGATATACAGACTCCTTTACACTATTTTCCATCTTTTTTGTGAGTTTGAAACTATTTCAAAAGAAGTACCAAAAAGAAATAAAAAGAAAGTAACCAGAAAAAAAAATACTCCAGGAAGCTTTTAAGAAGTACCAATGTCTGGGTCCCACCTCAGACCAAAGAAATTAAATTTCTGGGTGTGAAGCCTGAATATCAGTATTTTTTAAAAGTCCTTCCATTAAGTTTCATAGGATTGAGAACCACTGCTGGAGTACAGCTAAGGGAAGGTGAGCTGAGGCTGGCCCCCATTCCACCACCCACTGGGTAACTTCAGGCAGGACATTTACTCCTGCTACGCCTCAGGGGCTTTATCTGTAAAATGGAGATACTTGGCTGTACCTGAGGATATTGATAGTGTAAAGGTAAAGTGCAGAGAGAAAAGCTTTACAGAATTTCAACACTTATGGAAACTCAAGGTGCCAGTGAGTCATTCCTTTTGGAGAGAAGCGTTAGCACTTAGGAGCCCAGGTGAGCTTTGGAACACAATGACGTGCTAACTTCAAGCGGGTGGCCTAGCGGCCAAAGCGTGAGCAATTCCATTATAACCAGGGCTTCCTTTCCTTCAGCCGTCTCAATCCAACCTTTTCTTGCATCTCTAGTGACAGCAACACGGCCATGGGCCACGGGCCACACGCCATCCGGTCCCACTGCCTAGGCTCTTCCTTTTCTACCTTAGCTTATGGCCTAAAGGATAGATGGTGCTACTCATTAAAAAGATCTATTGGCTCTGCCCCCCTCATCTGCAATAGTGGTTCTCAAACCATAGTGTGCACTGAATCAACTGAAGGGCTTGTGAAACACATCACAGGAATGCCCAGAGCCGCACTATTCACAGACAGACAAGAGGTGAAAATAACCCACGTGTCCATCAACTGGTGGACAGATAGACAAAATGCGGTTTTTCCGTATGATGAAATATTATTTGGCCATAAGAAGGAATGAAGCACCGATGCCTGCTGCGACTTAGACGAACCTTGGAAACATTATCCTAAGGGAAAGAAGCCAGTCAGAAAAGGCCCACAGACACACTGTGTAATTGCGTTGATAAACAGGCAAATCCATAAAGACAGAAAGTAGATTAGTGGTTTCAGGGCTCGGGGATAGCAGGTAATGGCTACAGGGCACAGGGTTTCTCTTTGAGGTAACGAAATGTTTTGAATTGACTGCGGTGATGGTTGCATAAATACATGAAGGCACTAACCCCACTGCAGTATATACTTTAAATGGGTGAATTGTATGGTATGCGAGTTATACCTTAATAAAACTGTTTATCTTAATAAAGCTTACTCATTAATACTAATATTAATTATATAATAAAGATGTTTTTCCACGTCTGACCATCCTTCATCATAATCTGTTATTTGGGGTTAACATTCTTCAATGAAAGTCCCTCACTGTATAGACTGCCTCAAAATCCTCAATACTATTTAATATGCACACCTGTTATCCCCCGGTTTCACTTCTACAAACTTACGCTAAAGAAACTAACAGATTTAATCATAAGGAGATTCATCTTAATCATAAGATTTAATAAGCATGTTCATCTTAAATGTGTTCAAAAGCAAAAATTGAGAAACTACTTAAATGTCCAAGCATAAGGGATTAGATGAAATAAAATATGCTGCATCTGTTGTGTCATTTTTAAATAAAATTTTCACTTAAAACAGACTTACAGAGTCATTGTGAAGCTAGTAGAGTGTTCCCATATACCCTGCACCCAGCTCCCCTATTTTTAATATATTATTAGGGTAGACTTCTCACAATTAATAAACTAATACTGATAAATTTTTATTAACTAAACTCCATGCTTTATTCAGACTTCCTTGACTTTGACCTAATATCTTATTTCTGTTCCAGAATCCCATCCAGGACACTAGATTACATTTTCTTATCATGTCTCCCTAGGCTCCTCTTGGCTGGGGCTGTTTCTCAGGCATGTTGCAGGATGTCTCTTGACTTAGATTTGTCTAATGTTTTCCTTATTATTAGATTGGGGTTATGCAGTTTGGGAGGAAGGTCACAGAGGTACTGCACTGTCCTCACATCATGTCAAGGGTCACACACTATCACCCCGGCCTGTTGATGTTCACCATGTCAGTGTTGGCCTTCACCACCTGGCTGAAGTAGTGTTTTGTCAAGTTTTTCCACTGTAAAGTTATTATTATTTTTTTGTTCTCTTTTCATATTGTCCTCTTTGGAAGGAAGTCACTATGCACAGCACACACTTAAGGAGTAGAGAGTAAACATTCCACTTCCTTGGGGCCAGCCTATCTACATAAATTATTTGGAACTCTTCTGCACGGGAAATGTGCCTCTCCTCTCACCTTCACCTATGTGTTCATTCGCTTACGTCAGCGCGGACTCATGGATACTTACATATGTTGGATTATAATTCAGTGCGCCTTTGTTGTGTTGCTCTCTTTCAGTTTTGGCCATTAGGAGCTTTCAGTTGGCTCCTGGACACTTTTGACAAACTCCCACCTTGTGCATTTTTTCTTTTCTCTTTGAGCATTTTCTTAATTCCCAGCACAAGATGCTTCAGGCTCACCTATGCATTTTCCACCACAGTCCTAGAATCAGCCATTTCTCCAGAGAGCTTTGTCTCCTTTTATTGGAGCATGATGTCAGAAACCAAGACCTGGGAGCTGGGTGTGCTCAGGCTACTGGGGTGTGTCCAGTGGAATTTTAATACATCACTGAAAACTACAGATTGTTGTAAGAGGGTATTTAATGTCTGCCAAATATTAGTAAATTTATGATATGATCTTATAGATTCTTTCATATATATGGAATACACTAAAATACTAACAATGGTTAACTCTGGACATTCAGTGATAGTTAATTCTTACTTTTTTCACTTTGCCTAACTACAATTTTATTTTTTTTAATATAATTTATTTTATTATCATTAATTTACAATTACATGTGCAATATTACGATTATTAAACTACCCCTTCATCAGGTCCCCCCCACCAACCCCATTACAGTCACTGTCCATCAGCGTAGTGAGATGTTACAGAATCACTACTTGTCTTCTCTGAGTTGTACTGCCCTCCCCGTGCCCCCCCAACATTACATCTGCTAATCGTAATGCCCCCTTTTCCCTCTTATCCCTCCCTTCCCGCCCATTTTCCCCAGTCCCTTTCCCTTTGGTAACTATTAGTCCGTTCTTGGGTTCTGTGAGTCTGCTGCTGTTTTGTTCCTTCAGTATTTTTTCTTTGTTCTTATACTCCACATATGAGTGAAATCATTTGATACTTGTCTTTTTCGGCTTGGCTTATTTCACTGAGCATAATACCCTCTAGCTCCATCCATGTTGTTGCAAATGGTAGGATTTGTTTTCTTCTTATGGCTGAATAATATTCCATTGTGTATATGTACCACATCTTCTTTATCCATTCATCTACTGATGGACACTTAGGTTGCTTCCATTTCTTGGCTATTGTAAATAGTGCTGCAATAAACATAGGGGTGCATCTGGCCTTTTCAAATTGGGCTGCTGCATTCTTAGGGTAAATTCCTAGGAGTGGAATTCCTGGGTCAAATGGTATTTCTATTTTGAGTTTTTTGAGGAACCTCCATACTGCTTTCCACAATGGTTGAACTAATTTGCATTCCCACCAGCAGTGTAGGAGGGTTCCCTTTTCTCCACATCCTCGCCAACATTTGTTGTTGTTTGTGTTTTGGATGTTGGCCATCCTCAGTGGTGTGAGGTGATATCTCATTGTGGTTTTAATCTGCATTTCTCTGATGATTAGCGATGTGGAGCATCTTTTCATGTGCCTGTTGGCCATCTGAATTTCTTCTTTGGAAAGTGTCTATTCATGTCCTCTGCCCATTTCTTAATTGGATTATTTGCTTTCTGTTTGTTAAGGTGCATGAGTTCTTTATATATTTTGGATGTCAACCCTTTATCAGATACGTTTTTTATGAATATATTCTCCCATACTGTAGGATGTCTTTTTGTTCTACTGATGGTGTCCTTTGCTGTACAGAAGCTTTTCAGCTTGATACAGTCCCACTTGTTCATTTTTGCTTTTGTTTCCCTTGCCCGGGGAGATATGTTCATGAAGAAGTTGCTCATGTTTATGTCCAAGAGATTTTTGCCTATGTTTTGTTCTAAGAGTTTTATGGTTTCATGACTTACATTCAAGTCTTTGATCCACCTTGAGTTTACCTTTGTGTATGGGGCTAGACAGTAGTCCAGTTTCATTCTCTTACATGTAGCTGTCCAGTTTTTCCAACACCAGCTGCTGAAGAGGCTGTCATCTCCCCATTGTATATCCAAGGCACTTTTATCAAATATTAATTGACTGTATATGTTTGGGTTAATGTTTGGATTTTCTATTCTGTTCCACTGGTCTGTGGGTCTGTTTTTGTGCCAATACCAAATTGTCTTGATTACTGTGGCTTTGTAGTAGAGCTTGAAGTCAGGGAGCGTAATTCCCCCTGTTTTATTGCTCCTTCTCAGGATTGATTTGGCTTTTCGGGGTCTTTTGTGGTTCCATGTGAATTTTAGAATTATTTGTTCCAGTTCATTGAAGAAAGCTGTTGGTAGTTTGATAGGGATTGCATTGAATCTGTAGATTGCTTTAGGTAGTATAGCCATTTTGACAATATTTATTCTTCCTAGCCAAGAGCATGGGATGCATTTCCATTTGTTAGTGTCCTCTTTAATTTCTCTTAGGAGTGTCTTGTAGTTTTCAGAGTACAGGTCTTTCACTTCCTTCGTTAGGTTTATTCCTAGGTATTTTATTCTTTTTGATGCAATTGTGAATGGAATTGTTTTTCTGATTTCTCTTTCTGTTAGTTCATCATTAGTGTATAGGAAAGCAACAGATTTCTGTGTGTTAATTTTGTATCCTGCAACTTTGCTGAATTCAGATATTAGTTCTAGTAGTTTTGGAATGGAGTCTTTAGGGTTTTTTATGTACAGTATCATGTCATCTGCAAATAGTGACAATTTGACTTCTTCTTTACCAATCTGGATGCCTTGTATGTCTTTGTTTTGTCTGATTGCTGTGGCTAGGACCTCCAGTACTATGTTGAATAACAGTGGAGAGAGTGGGCATCCTTGTCTTGTTCCCGATCTTAGATGAAAAGCTTTCAGCGTCTCGCCGTTAAGTATGATGTTAGCTGTGGGTTTGTCATATATAGCCTTTATGATGTTGAGGTACTTGCCCTCTATACCCATTTTGTTGAGAGTTTTAATCAGGAATGGATGCTGAATTTTGTCAAATGCTTTTCAGCATCTATGGAGATGATCATGTGGTTTTTGTTCTTCTTTTTGTTGATGTGGTGGATGATGTTGATGGATTTTCAAATGTTGTACCATCTTGCATCCCTGGGATGAATCCCACTTGATCATAGTGTATGATCCTCTTGATGTATTTTTGAATTCGGTTTGCTAATATTTTGTTGAGTATTTTTGCATCTACGTTCATCAGGGATATTGGTCTGTAATTTTCTTTTGGTGAGGTCTTTGCCCGGTTTTGGTATTAGAGTGATGCTGGCTTCATAGAATGAGTTTGGAAGTATTCCCTCCTCTTCTATTTTTTGGAAAACTTTAAGGAGAATCGGTGTTATTTCTTCTATATATGTCTGGTAGAATTCAGAGGTGAATCCATCAGGCCCAGGGGTTTTGTTCTTGGGTAGTTTTTTGATTACCAATTCGATTTCGTCACTGGTGATTGGTCTGTTTAGTTTTTCTGTTTCTTGCTTGGTCAGTCTTGGAAGGTTGTATTTTTCTAAGAAGTTGTCCTTTATCATTATGTAATGTCCTTCTTTATCTTTTGCTGGCTTTAGATTCGTGGTTACCAAGGGTTCAAGGGTTGCTTCTTTACTATCTAACAATCTAACTTAACTTTCTTGTTAAGTTATTGTAAACACAGTCTGATGTTTCTTTATTTCTCTCCCTTCTTATTCCTCCTCCTCCATTCTTTCTATAATAGGTGTTTTATTCTTTGCCTTTATTTAGTATTTGGATGGTCTGCTTTCTTTGCTATGATTTTATTTTCTCTGGTGACATCTTTTTAGCCTTAGGTGTGCTTCCATCTAGAGCAGTCCATTTAAGATATCCTGTAGTGGTGGTTTATGAGAGGCAAACTCTCTCAACTTTCGTTTGTCTGGAAATTGTTTAATCCCTCCATCATATTTAAATGATAATCGTGCTGGATACAATATTCTTGGTTCGAGGCCCTTCTGTTTCATTACGTTAAATATATCATGGCATTCTCTTCTGGCCTGTAAGGTTTCTGTTGAGAAGTCTGATGATAGTCTGATGGGTTTTCCTTTGTAGGTGATCTTTTTTCTCTCTCTAGCTGCCTTTAATACCCTGTCTTTATCTTTGATCTTTGCCATCTTAATAATTATGTGTCTTGGTGTTGTCTTCCTTGGGTCCCTTGTGTTGGGAGATCTATGAGCTTGGTGGACTGCGAGACTACTTCCTTCCCCAGCGAGGGAAAGTTTTCAGCAATTATTTCTTCAAAGACACTTTCTATCCCTTTTTCTCTCTCTTCTTCCTCTGGTACTCCTATAATGCGAATATTGTTCCGTTTGGATTGGTCACACAGTTCTCTTAATATTCTTTCATTCCTAGAAATCCTTTTATCTCTCTCTGCCTCAGCTGCTCTGTACTCCTGTTCTCTGTTTTCTATTCCATTAACAGTCTCTTGCATCTCATCCATTCTGCTGTTAAGCCCGTCGATCGCTTGTCTGATTTCTGTATTGTCTTTCCTCAGTTCCCTCACTTCCTCCCTCAGCTCTTGCACATTTCTCTGTAGGTCCATCAGCATGGTTATGACTTTTATTCTGAATTCTTTTTCAGGGAGGCTGTGCATTTCCATCCCTTCAGACTCCCTCTCTGGGGTTGTCTGGTTGATTTTGGTCTGAACCATATTCCTCTGTCTTTTCATGGCTGTATAATTTGGTCACTGATAGTTGCCACGTATGTCAGCTGGGCTCTTTAAGACTTTAAAAAGAGAAGAAAAAAAAAGAGAAAAAAAAAGAAAAAAAAAAAAAAAGAAAGAAAGAAAAAAAAAAAAAGAAAGAAAAGAAAAAACAAAAAAAAACAAAACAAAACAAAAAAAACAAAAAAAATGCCCACCGGACGTAGATTCTGTGGGAATGCTCTAGGTGGCGCTATTGCCCCACTATTCCACAGCTGTGACTGTGCCGCTCGCAGGGCCCTTTATCGGTCTGGCAGGGGTGGGAACGAATAGGAGGCTGTTGATCTCAGTGAGAAGTGTTAAGTATGGCTACGCTTCCTCAGTCGCCAGCTAAGGCGTCTGAAACTCCCCAGGACTCCCAGCCTGCTGGGCTGAGTGTGCTGGGGCGATCCGGCTCCTCCGCTTGGCTCCTGTCTCTTTAAGACTGCTGAAGAAAGCGCGTGCTTTTTTTTTTTTCCTTCCCGGGAGCCGGCTGCTAGCACCCTGGCGCCTTCCCCGCTCAGATCCTGCCCCTCTGTCTCTCCAATCTCCGCTGCACTGCGCAATGTGGGTCAGCGCTCCCCGCGCGGATCCCCGGGGCTGGCCACTTCGTGGGGTGCGGTTCCACTCCCTCCCGGCTCTGAATCCTCTCCTCCCGCCGGTGCGCTGGGGTGGGGGAGGGCTCGGGTCCCGCCGGGTCGCGGCTCCGTATCTTACCCGCCTCTTGGGGTGCCGAGTCCTCTCGGGTGTAGCTGCACGCTGTGTGCTTTCCTGTGTATTCTCGTCTCTCTTTTAGGAATAGATGTATTTTCTGCATTTTCGTAGATAAATATAGTGTTGGGAGGAGATTTCTGCCGCCCTGCTCACACCGCCATCTTCCCGGAAGTCTCTAACTACAATTTTCAAGCTTGTACAATACCTCCTGCTCTCTGACTTCAGGCTGATCATTCATACCTGCTATTCCTCAGTGGCCTTACCTATAAAATGGAGATAATTGGCTGTATCTGAGGAAGCACAGACAGGCAATAGAGACAACTCTTGAGAAGTTACACTGTGAAGGGAAATGTAGAAATGGAGCTGTGGCTGGAAAGGGACAGGGGTGTCAAAGTTTTGTTTTTGTTTTTAAGATAGGAGACATTACAGAATGTCTGTTGACTGATGGGAAAACCCCAGTAGGGAGGGGACACCATAGTGGTAACACTATAGAAAGAGAGGACAATTGCGGACGTGGCCTCCTTGGGAGGTCCAGCCTCAGGCTGGAGTGCACAATCCCTCTCCGGTGGCGGGAGGGCAGGCAGCGCACACAGGCACAACTGCAGAGAAGCAGACGGATGTAGAGAGGTTAGAAAAGGTCTCTTTTAACTACTTTTATTTTTCAGTAAAATTGAAAATAAAGTCATCAGCCAAGAGTGAAGGGGAAGGGGTTTTGGAGATTTAAGATGGGAGGAAAACATGTGAATTAGCTGTCTGGGAGAGTAGGAAAGGGAATAAAACTAGGAAATCATCAGTAAAGACCTACTAGGAAGGGGTCGTGAATTTTCTAGAGACTGGCCCACATGGTCGGACAGTCTTCCTCATTTGCTTCCGGTGGCTAATGTGCTTGGGACGTAGACCCTGTTCCTATCAGAGGTCTTGTGCGCCTTCATTGAAATAGCCCCTCTGTTCCCTGCCTCCTTGCTTTCTTTCTTTCCTTACCTTGCTTTATTTTTCTTCATAACATGTATCTCTACCTGTTTTTTTAGCTGGCTTGCTGTCCATCCTTTCTGTGTCTAGTGCTCAGAACAGTACCTGGTACACCAGCAGGTGCTGAAGGGACAAAGTCTGCGGGCCTCTCCTCCTCCCTCACAAGAAGACCCCACCTATTTACACCCTACATCTCTGAACCAATTTCTTCTGTTAGCTTCTTACACTTCTCCACCTTGCTGTGTCCTGGGAAACCACAGATGACAACTTGGGCAACATGCTTTCTGGCTTAGGTTGGGGCCAGTGAGGACCACTGGCAAGAGTCTACAGAGGCAGGAGAGTGAGGTCATTGTTATTTATTCTCTTGGCTGGTTCCCCAGTCACCTCAGGCTGGCTAAATAGGTCAACTGAAGGTCAAAAATTGGCTGTCTTTTCCTCCCCTCCCCCCTTCAGGATGAGGACTGGCAAGACTTCCATTCCTCGCCTCCGGCAGACTCTCCGTTAGGGCTTCCTTACACTCTGCCCTGGCCTATGTAAATAATCCTTTTATTAAATCCCCTTTGACTGATCCTAATTGGTGCGTACTGTCTGTTTCCTGCTGAGACTGACAGAATCCCTGTCTGTGAATACTGACTTTAGTAACTCTCTGAATCCCATCAGTGCCTTGCTACTTCAATGCGGCCGGGAGCCCGGGGAGCACCATAGCCGAGAACCGGTAAGAAATGCAGGCTCTCAGGCCCTGCCGCAGACCTACCAATTCAGAGTTAGCGCTTTTGAAAGACCCCCTGGCGATTCCTACGCATGTTAACATCTCAGCAGTGTGGCATTAACATATCTGGAGTTTTACTGAAGTTCTTTTAGGTGCAAAAACCCCCAAATCCACTTAGACTAGCTCAGGCAATGGGGTCTTACACTCAGGCAGCAAAACAGACAGACCTGCATGGAAATTAAGAATAGGGTCCAGAGGAAGGAGAAGCCTCACAGAGAAGGGACCTACGGGGTCAGCGGGCATCCCAAGGAAGCTTCAGCAAAGGCAGCCTGCAGTTCTTGGCTGCTCTGTCCTGGCTTCCCTTCTCTCCCTGTGTTTGCCTCACGTTCCCAGGCCAAATGGATCCTTAACCATTTACTCTTGTATCTTTTTGCCAGAGTTCGTCTTCATTTATAGTTTTGCCTAAATCCTAAGCTGAGCTTTTTGCCCATCATGAGCTCCCTAGTCTGTTTCATAACCTTATTTGCTGGTGACTGAAATTTCAGTTTCTATAAGTAAGAACATTATTTGTGAACTCCATCCCCGTTAGGGTGAAGCTTTTTCTACCAGCCTCTCCGACAGGCTAACGGCTTGCCTTTGGGGTAGCTGCCAATCCTGATTCAGCAGGCACTGGGTACTGCGGTATAAAATCTGTCAGTCCTGGGCAGCCTGACCAGCAGGGGCTGCGGATGAAAATCACACTGTGATTATACGGCTTGAACTACATAAAGCAGCATTTTCAAATCTTGGTTGCAGGCTATTTCCCCTTTACCTACACTGCCACCTCTCACACCTCCCGCTCCTCCGCACACTTCCCAGAAACATCTGCATCTCTGCCAGGCTCTGACAGCCATAGAGATGACTTTTCGTGTTCAGGGTATTTCAAATGTTGTATAACAAAATTAATCACATTTAATTAAACTTACCCATTTTTTATAGCCCCAAACAAATCTAAAATGCCATGCTAAGCTTATGAGATGGCAGTCCTCCAAAGGATTCTGCTGCTGGGGGTATCTGCTATGAGACTTAAGCACTTTTAGAGATCATCTTACATGAGCAAGTCTGATGAATGGCCTCTCAGCCTCAGTATCAAGCAAGAATTAGCGCCTGGGTCTTGGGCCAATTCCTATGTCCTCCCTCCTCTCTGCACTCAGCAATGGCTTTCTCACTCAGCAATAATCTCCCTTTTTCTGCCTGCTCTTTTCATGATATACTAAAATTATGAATTTGCTCCTGTCTTTCCCCTACTATATGGTAGCAGGGAGGGAACTGTTTGTATTTCTCATAAATACAGAGCCTGATATATGTTAGTTGCTGAATTTATTAACACTTACGGAATGAATGAATGCTCTTGGCTCATTGGTTATGTGTTTCTCTCACCTTTTTCTGTGCAAAATCCCCAAGTGGCAGTGGATTTCTTGCACCACAGAGTTTAGAGGTGATTGTTGTGGCTACAGGTCTGTTTCATGTCTTCTTACCTTGTACCCAGGCAGAGGGAGTGTCATCTTTCTTGGCTTTGGCCATGCTGGTCAAAATGTAGATGGCAAGAGTGCAAGAGGGCCGAGACAGCAGTATACCCTAAAGCCTCTGCTCCTCCTGCCTGACCAGCACAGTCACTCCCACCACATTCCATGGGCTAAAGTCCATCACGTGGCCAAGCCCAGTATGAACAGAGCACGTAATTCACAGTTCCCAAAGGGAAAGAGGGGGCTGCATATTTGCTGAATGATAATACAATCTAATCTACCATGCATTGTTACTGAAATTTTCTATTAACACTATTCTGACATTTTAATTACTTTGCAAAATCAGCTAACAAAAACTCTCCTACAATGTATACATTCAGTCAGGATCCATTCAGTTCCAGGGACAAAATACAATTCAGAGTAGTCTTGTGGCAAAGAAACGGACTGCCCCACATGGGGAAGGACAAGTAGAGTCAGCTGAAGCTCAGAGGCTCAAACAGAGCCCCCAGGGCTCCTTCCGGCTCTCACTCTGGGCGTCGCATGCTGGTCAGTTTCCCCGAACCTTAGAGGCAGCTCCTGCTTGACCACAGAAAATGGCTGCCAAAGGCCCCAGAGCCACATCCTCTCATTTTAGTAATTCCCTGTGGGTAAAGAATTTTTCTTTCATATTCTACATTTTACTGTCAAGTGAGGAGTCTAACTGTCCCTCCCCTAGTATTAAAGCCACTTCTGGGCCAGTCTGGCCAGCCAGATTGAGGTCATGCACCCAAACACCCCAAGGCAAAAACAACCACGACCAGAACAGTAACAAATTTAGTCCACCGAAACACGTATTTGTTACCTGAGTTTTCTATCAGCACTATTCTGACATTTCAACTAGTTTTCAAAAATCAAAGTAGAATTCCCTACAACGTATATATTAGTCAGGATCCATTCACTTCCCGGGACAGAATATAACTCCAACTTATTTATGAACCAAAGGCCTTGCAATTTACTTATTTAATGTTTACATATACAGAGCAATAAAACTACCTTAATTCCTTATTTGGGTTAGAAAAAACAAAATCTAAAACTACAGAGTGAATTCAATAGCACATCTTTGGTTTACATTCTCCTGCACCTTTTTGTCCTTTGAAAATATTCAGGACAAGAGATCCTGAATAGAAACTTTAATTTTAGTATCTTCCCAGGTTGTTATACCTTGAATTTCTTCCCATCTATTTCCCATTATATCCATATCCATCTCTCTCTATCCTTCACACCAGAGGTGAAGAGCAAGGTGCTACCATATACCTTTAAAAACTGTCTTACTTCATTACTGTCCATCCATTAATTCAATAACCATTTACTGAAAACTTATTTTATGGCAGGTGCTTGTGTTTGGCTCTGGAGATCCGCGGGATGGATAAAACACAGCCCTTTTAATCTCAAGAAACTTGTCACATAAAGGGATACCAGGCTTAACAGATGTCTGCAACACTGCATGACAAGCACCATAACAGAAGAGAGAGCTGGGAAGAAACACAGTCAGATCAGTACTATGAAAAGAATTCTGATCACTGTGGAAGGCTGGGCTAGAGACATGTGAGGCTGGGAGCACAGTGAGCAGTTAGGAGATCACTGCAGTCATCTCATTAGGTCATGATGAAAATCTGAACTCTGACTAAAAGCAGATGCTATGAAGACAGAGAAGAAACAATGGATAAAAAGGTCATGAAGAGGAATCAAAAGAATAAAAAAAATGAGAGGTGGGCAAAAGAGGAGGCTGAGAAGTCATCAAGTTTCTCATTTTGATGACTGGATGATGCTGCGGTGGCTTGTAAGGACAGAGAACACAAGAAGAGAAACTCTGGAAACAAACAGGACCATGGCCAGGTGGGATACTCTCTTCCTTGGATTCATGAGTGATTTGCACCAGTTACTGAAAACTATTTGTGTTTGTGCAAGGAATGCAAAGTAGGAAGGGGAGCAAATAGGGAGGGGGTGACAAATTAATGATGAAATCAGTTGTTTCATGCTAAGGCCCAGGTTTTCTTCTCTGAAGAATCTGTAAGTTATTTGTAACCAAAAAGAGGCTCTGTCTTGTTCTGCCTTCTACTCACCATCAGGAGCTAGCTCCGGGTAGGGGATCTGTGGCCCCTGCTGAGCAAGGCACTTGCAGACCTACAGCCTACTAGGTGCTCAAAGAGACTAGGTTTTAGATAAGTTTCCAGGGTCAGGACCTCTGTAGATTTTTATAAATGGCTACCAAATCTGCAAGTGTTAGTTAAATGATATCTTTAGGAAGGCTAATGTAAGAATATGAAAAATTCACTGTTTTAGGAATTGCCTAAACATTTTAATCTTAAGATCCATCCCGTGAGAGTGAACTCATATCACTGGACACAATGAAAACATTAATAGCTTATGTTATAGGAAATATGTTTATTATTGATAGTCTCAATTCAAAAATATTCTTTCTTAGGGCTGGGTCATACTGTGTCTCTTTAGAAATATTAAGTACATCAAGATCAGAAGCAATTTTAACAATAATAGAAACTTCTGTACAGTATGCAAGATGGGCATTTTTCACAATGAAACAAGGTCTCTAGAACTTGCCAGTAAAACAAAGGAACCATTTCCAATGATAAGATGTAGGAACCCATGGATAAAAATCTAACAGAGCACATGCTGGAAAATGGGACCAGGAAATTTAATAATCCACCCTCAGCATGAGTTTCCTCTGGGATGGCACATGTAGGCCCTATAAAAGGGCTTAGAGACATGACCACTTCTGTCTGGAGAGTAAGTCCTTTGGGCATGGGACTCATGTTACCTAAGTGCCCCAAAGCCAATTGTTTCTTCAACTTCTCATCCACATATCATGACCAGAAGCTTCAAGGAGAAGACGAGAGTGTTTAGCTTTGACTTCTGAGCAGATGTAACACCAGCTGTTCATCCTCTGCTAAGGACAGGCCTGTATCCAAAGGCTCTACGGTTTCCCACTTGGCCTTCTTTCTATTACGACTTGTGGGTCCCACGTCTTCCACTTCATTATTGTTCCTTTTCCTCATTCCCTGCTTCTTCTTGGTATCACTGGTGGGAACAAATCCAACGATTTACTTTATGAATAAATAATTAAATCCATTTATGAAATCAAACAATTAAAATAGGACAGAACTGCCAATAACAGATAGTTGGTAAAGTGGTATTATTCCAGAGGGAAAGAAATGCTAACATCAGAATTTCTGTGTTGTAAGTACTGTCCCAGATGGGGGAGAGGGCCTGTTTGCACTGGGCACTGTACAGAGTACTGCACACTCTTATCCAATCCTCACAATAAGTCTAGGGAGCCACATATATAGCATCCATCATTTGAGGACACTGGCCCATAGCCTGGCTCCAGACTGGTTCCAATCTGTGCTTGTCCTACCCCATGAAACCATCTCTACTTAAAGTTAGGTTATCCTTTGGGTAGCAGTCTGTAGGCTAGCAGATAGCAGGACACTGCTTCTAATATTTGTTGCATTAAGTTATAATATATAGATCATGAATAAAACAGAACCTGAAATGTTAAATTATAAGTTACTTAAGATGTCAAATAAATTTTTCATTTAAAATCTACATCTAACACTCACATATAGTCTTAAGAAAATATAAATATTTTTATAGTATTCTGCACACACCTGAGGCATAAACCATAATAATAAAGCTAATTTCTAAAAGTTCAGAAAGTCACGTAATATATTAAAAAAGAAGAAAGAGCAAAATATCTTCAAAGCATTCTGAGACACCATCATGTTCAAAGATGACCCAATTATTGGATACAAGATTAAAACAAAATAAAAAAAGCCACTGTAATAGCCATGGCAGTAGCCTGCATTCATTATGGATTACTAAGGATCTGGCACTGTGTTACATGCTTTATACTGATTACATCATTTACTTCATGAAATCCTTGGTGTGGAGCGCATTAGCCCCATTCCAACATGAGGTTAAATGACTAAATCCAGATTATACACATGGGATTCAAACCTAGATCTGAATGACTCTAAATTCAGTCCCAAAGCCAGGCTATTGGAAGCAATTTGAGTTGACACCCTCCACGCCCTTCAGTCAGCATTTGGATGACGGTAACAAAGAACAAGCTGTGGGAAGAGCTGTTTGGCACCAACACAGTCAGACTTTGGCCCATCAACTAACATTTCTAAACTTCAGTTTCCTTATCTGTGAAAATAAAGATTATATTATTTACTTAGTAGAACTGCTGTAAGAGTTAACTTCTATAAATTCAAGAACACAGTAGCACTCATTATTTGTTAGTTTCCTCTCTGCTTGTAAATTAGTCCCTTTCAAATAAATTCTTACACTGAAGTTATATAATAAACAGAAAAAGTCATCATAGAAATATATTATATTCCATGCATATGATGTGTTTTGAAAGAGAATAAACTGCTCACATTCCAATGGACTCTATTAGTAGTTAAAATAAATCTGGGTATCAAAGTGAATGTGCCTAATCAATATCTCCATTTATGACCAGCTTGAAGTGAAACTGTAATTTCCCCATTTGCCACCTTGAAGTAACCCAGTGCTCTGTATCAGCAGCCATTCTCTCCCACAATTAGAATACCAACTAGACAACACTATGAGGTTATTTAAAGCCACAAATAACTGCATTTTAAAAGGGTGCCTGGAGAGATGGACATGGAAGAGTTCACTATGATGGGAATTCAGTCAGCAAAGATAGTAATTCTTAGTGGAAAATACCCTTTAAAAAAAGTACTGAGTCCTAATCTGCTTGAGCATGGCCAGTCCTGTGCCAATTCCACTGGGCTAGACTGTCATAATATATGGTACAAGGTAATGATTTTTGCCCTGCCTGTACTTCAGTCAAGTGCATCTCAGAACAACTCACCAGAAAAAGCATAATTAGTGGGCTTTACTAATGCATCCTTTGTTAACGTGCTCTGCACATTATATTCCCTGCAGGAAATAGCTAGTTCAAATAATAAAAGGGACCTGGGAAATTTATGTAACCCAAATATCTTCACCATTAGCAGCTTTGCTGCTTTGAGGACCAGTTCAAATTCTAGAAAGATATTTCATTCTACTTTCCATAGCAAATAAGGGATAGTTTGCATAACAAGTTAATTACTAACATTAACATATTTCATAGGTAATTCACTCAAAAGGGGGATAATCTAATATATCTAGAAAACATTTAGTAAGCAGAAAGCGAAATATGGTCACAATCTGGTCTCTACAGAAAAGGCCTCTTCCAAATGGTGTGGCATTACAGAGGGATGTCAGCAACATGGCGGAATAAGCATCCCTTATTCATGTCCCCTCCCAACAACAACTTGGCATTCATCAAGGATAAAAGTGCCTTTGTGAGAAATGTGGGATCCAGTACTCTATGCCAACAAACCTGGAAGGATTCTTGCCTAACCATGTGTCAGGCAATAGACATACAAACCTCAGTCCTGGTGGTGAACCCTGCAATGGCTCATGACCTGGCTTCATCAAAATGCTTGCCCATGAACTGCTGGAGATGCTTCATACTTGGGTCCCAATTGGTCCATGGGGATGACCCCCAGCACTCTGTGTGCCTTATTCACATCCTGTGTCCAGCTCCCTATGCATGTTCCCAACTACAGTGGTGAGAGCAACTTTAGCAGATGGCCTAGTGGGCTCAACCTGGATCTACAGGTCAGGGAGAAGCCACAAACTTCAGCTAGTGCCACCCTTGTTAGAGCAAAAGGGAGGCTGTCAGCTTTCACCCTAGTGTATTGCAGGATCAAGAGAAGGCATACAAGCTGAAGAATTCTGCAGAAGAGGGATCAAGTTTTGGATGGAAAAAAAAGGGAAAGTAGGAAGGCACAGAAACCTTCCACAAATACACCAAGGAAGCAACAAGAGCAAATACAACTAGACCTGAAAATGACCCAAAGACTGCAGAACAGATCACCTACACCTGGGGAAGAAAAGAAGACTACACAGAGAAGGGTAGAGTGTTAGAGCCATGACTGAGCAGGACCCAAGCCCTTCATCCACCCCAGCCCATAGGCAGGAGGAAGAAGAATGAAGCCAGGACGGGATAGACACTCAGGAACTCTGCACACCTGGCCCTGCAGATGTGCTCTGGAAGTACGAGTCCACATTGCACTGGGTTCTGGAGATTAGTGGGGCTGGACATTAGGGACAGTTGGAACACCTGGGAGGCTGAGACTCCAGCCATTTGTGGAGAACAGGCATGCTCTCCTGGTCCCACTGAAACCCAAAGCAGAGGTGGCAGTTTAAAAGATTTGCCAGCAGTGGGAGGAGTGCCGGAGGGGTGAGGGTTGGATGAGTTCTCTCCACAGGAGAAAGTGCAGGTGGACATACCTCCCTAGCCCTCCTTCAGCCTAGCAGGTCAGGCACTCTTGAGAGCCCCAGACACTCCAACCCCCTTACTGGTGACTCAGCCCCAAGGCACTTCCCTCAGTTGCCAGCACACCAGCCAACTCGGCCCAGCAGTGCCAGGCTTTGCTGTCTGACAGGCAGAGGGAGGCTCTCCCAGCTATCTCAGCCCTCTCAGCCCAACAGGGCAAGCGCCTGCAGGAGCCAGCTCTTAGCACTCCTTCCTTCTCCACAGGTGGACAAGCCTGGGGCTACACGCCTTGCTGCCACGAGGGGGAGCCCATACAACTTGCTGCTGCAGCTGTGCACCGTGCCCCACCCTGTCCCAGAGCCACACAACCACTCTACCCTTGCTTCAGGACATCCCCACCATTTCTGCAGGTAAGGCAGAGGATGGCCCTGTCAACAATGATCCCAGCTGAAGCCACTGCTCTGATCACAAAGGGCCGGCTGAGGCAAACTACCAGCCACAGAGGGCTGAGACCACCTGCAGACAGAAAGGCAGCCCTGCCCGTTGCCCACCAACAGCAACTGGGGCTCCACAGCAACAGAGAACCAGGCACTGGACAGTGAAGAAACTTGGGCTTATGGGGACCACAGAACACCTTCTTCATAAAGCCATTAGTCTTTAGACCAGGAAGCATAGCAAATCCATTTAATACAAAGGAAGAAACACAGAAAAACTGACAAAATGAGGAGGCAGAGGAATTTGTTCCAAACAAAACTACAGGATAAGACACTAGAAAGAGGGCTAAATGAAACAGAGATCATCTATCTTCTTGATAAAGATTTCAAAATAAAAGCCATAAACATGCTCATGGATTTACAGAAAAATATTCAAGATCTCAGGGAGGATTTCAACAAAGAGAAAGAAAACCTGAAAAAGAACCTCAGAGCTGAAGAATACAGTATCTGAAATGAAACATACAATGGAGGGATTTAAAAGTAGATTAGATCATGTAGAGGAGAAGGTAAATGAAATGGAAATTAGAGAACAGGAAAACAAGCTGAGGAACAAGAGAAAAAAGTATCTCTAGGAATGAAAGAATTGTAAGAGAGCTATGTGACCAATCTAAATGAAACAAAATTAGCATAATTAGGAGTACCAGACCGAGAAGAGAAAGACAAAGGGATAGAAAGCCTTTAAGGAAATAATTGTTGAAAATGTCCCCAATCTGAGAAGGAATTAGACACTCATGTCATGGAAGCCCTAACAAAAGGAACCCCAGGAAGACAACACCAAGACATATAATAATTAAAATGACAAAGATTAAGGATAAGGACAGACTACTGTAATCAGCCAGAGAGGGAAAAAAAGATTACTTATAAGGGAAACCCCATCAGGCTATCAGCAGACTTCTCAGCAGAAACTTTACAGGCCAGAAGGGAGTGGCATGAAATATTTATTGTATTAACACAGAAGGACCTTCAACCAAGAATCATCTACCCAGCAAGACTCATTCAAATTTGGAACAGATTAAGCAATTCCCAGATAAACAAAGGCTCAGAGAATTTATAACCACCAAACCAGCACTACAGGATATGTTAAGGAGCTGCTATAGATGGAAATGTTCCTACGGCTAATGTTTTCACCAGTGAAAATAAACCCACAGTAAAGGTAGTAGACCAGTTAATTACCAAGCAAGTACAAAATTAAAACAAAACAAAATCAGTAAAGCCAACTATACACAAAATTGGTCAAGGGATACACAAAAAGTGCTGATTATGATATACACATGAAGTGTGGAGGAGGAAAAAGAATAAAATAGTTTTAGATTGTGTTTGGAACAGCAATTATCAACATCATATAGACTGTTACATAGGAAGCTATTCTTGAACCTTATGATAACCAAACCTAAAGCCTATAATAGATACATAAAAATTAAAAAACAAGGAATATAATCACAACACTAAAGAAAACCATGAAATAACAAGAGAAGAGTACAAGACAGGAAGAAAGCAACAGAGAGGAACTATAAATACAACCAGAAAACAATAAAATGGCAGTAAGTACACACCTATTAATAATTACTTTAAATGACAATGGACTGAATACACCAGTCAAAAGACACAGAGGGGCAGAATGAATAAAGAAACAAGATCCAGCTATATGCTGTCTACTAACAAATACTAACATAATTAAAGGAGGAAATAAATCGCAACACCTTCATTTTAGAAGATTTTAACACACCACTCACATCAATAGAAATATCAACTGGATAGAA
Source organism: Smutsia gigantea (assembly GCA_032199065.1). Classification (NCBI taxonomy): domain Eukaryota; kingdom Metazoa; phylum Chordata; class Mammalia; order Pholidota; family Manidae; genus Smutsia; species Smutsia gigantea. Next base: position 528,713 of record JAVSCE010020828.1, on the reverse strand, counting down.
AATAAATAAGGAAACAGAGAAACTGAAAAATACATTAGATCAGATGGACTTAACAAACAGATATCTACAGAACATTCCACCCAAAAGCAGCAAGATACACATTTTTCTCAAGTGTACATGGAATGTTCTCCAGAATAGATCATATACTGGGCTACAAAAAGAAAACTCAGTAAATTCAGAAGGATTAAAAATTGTACCAACCAACTTCTCAGATCATAAAAGTATGAAACTAGAAATAAAGTATACAAGAAAAATAAAAAGGCCCACAAACACATGAAGGCTAAATAACATGTTTCTAAATAATCAATGGATCAATGAACAAATTAAAACAGAAATCAAGCAATACATGGAGGAAAAAAAAAATTCAACAGTCCAAAATTTGTGGGATGCTGCAAAAGTGGTACTAAGAGGGAAGTACATAGCAATATAGGCATAACTCAAGAAACAAGAACAATCCTAAATAAACAGTCTAAACTCAATTAAAGAAATTAGAAAAAGAACAAATGAAAACAAAAGTAAGTAAAAGGAGGGAAATAAAAAAGATCAGAGCAGAAATAATAAATAATATAAAGAAGAATAAAATAGAAAAATTAATGAAATCAAGAGCTGTTTCTTTGAGAAAATAAACAAAACAGACAACCCCTAGCCAGACTTACCAAGAAAAAAAAAGTAGAAAAACAAAATCAGAAACAAAGAGGGAATAGTCACAACAGATACCACAGAAATACAAAGATTAGAGAATGCTATGAAAAATTATATGGCCAATAAATTGGACAACCTAGAAGAAACGGACAACTTTCTAGAAAAATACAACCTTTCAAGACTGACCCAGGAAGAAACAGAAAATCTGAACAGACCAATTATCAGCAATGACATTGAACTGGTAATCAAAAACTCCCAACAAACAAAAGTCCAGGACCAAATAGCTTCACAGCTGAATTCTACTAAACATTTAAAGAGCTAATACCCATCCTTCTTAAAGTATTACAAAAAGTAGAAGAGGAAGGAATACCTGCAAACTCATTCTATGAGGACAGCATTACTCTAATACCAAAAACAGACAAAGAATCTACAAAAAAAACCACATTAAATACCAATATCCTTGATGAACACAGATGCAAAAATCCTCAATAAAATATTAAGAAACTGAATTCAAAAATACATCAAAAGGATCATTCATCATGACCAAGTGGCATTTATTTCGGGATGCAAGGAATGGTACAATATTCATATATCAATCAATATCATATGCCACATTAATAAAAAGAAGGCTAAAAACCATATGATCATCTCAATAGCTGCTGAAAAAGCATTTGGCAAAATTGAACACCCATTCATGATTAGAACTCTCAACAAAATGGGTATAGAAGGTACAAATCTCAACATAATAAAGGCCATATATATGATGAACCCACAGCTAACATAATATTAATGGTGAAAAGCTGAAAGCTTTTCCTCTAAGATCAGGAACAAAACAAGGATGTACACTCTCACCAGTTTTATTCAACATAGTACTGAAGGCCCTAGCCATAACAATCAGACAACATAAAGAGATAAAAGGCATCCAAATTGGTAAGAAAGAAGTTCAACTGTCACTATTTGCAGATGACATGATAATATACCTAGAAAACACTAAAGACTCTACCAAAATACTATCAGAACTAATAACTGGATTCACCAAAGTTGTAGGTTACAAAGTTAACACATAGAAATCTGTTGCATTCCTATATACTAACAACATACTAGCAGAAAGAGAAGTCAGGAAAACAATTCCATTTATAATTGCATCAAAAAGAATAAAATACCTAGGAATAAACCTAACCAAGGAAGTGAAAGAGCTGTACTGATATATGACACTCATGAGAGAAATTAAGGACACTGATAAAATGAAATCTATCCTATGCTCATGGGTAGGAAGAATATTGTCAAAATGGCAATCCTGCCCAAAGCAATTTACAGCTTCAATGCAATCCCTATCAAAGTACCAATGGCATTTTCAATGAACTAGAGCAAATAATCCTAAAATATACATGGAATTACAAAAGACTCCAAATAGCTAAAGCAATCTAGAGAAAGACTGGGGGTATTCTGCCCAACTTGAAGCTATACTACAAAGCTACAGTAATCAAAACAATACAGTACTGGCGCAAGAACAAACCCATCCATCAATGGAACAGAATAGAGAGCGCAGATATAAACCCACATGCATATGGTCAGTTAATATACGATAAAGGAACCATGAATATACAATGGGGAAAAGAGCCTCTTCAAACTGATGTTGGGAAAACTGGACAGCTACATACAAGAGAATGAAACTGGATTACTGTTTAATGCCATACACAAATGTAAACTCGAAACAGATCAAAGGCATGAAACCATAAAATTCTTAGAATAATACACAGGCAAAAATCTCAAACATAAATATGAGTAATTTTTTCCTGGACACATCTCAGGCAAGGGAAACAAAATAAAAGCTGAACAAGTGGGACTACATCAAACTAAAAAGCTTCTGTACAGCAAAGGACACGATCAGCAGAACAAAAAGGCAACCTACAGTATGGGAAAATATATTAACAAATGATTTATCTGATAAGGGGTTAACATTCCAAATATATAAAGAACTCATATACCTCAACAACAAAAAAACCAAATAACCTGATTAAAAAATGGGCAGAGGAACTGAACACACATTATTCCAAAGAAGAAATACAGATGGCCAATAGGCACATGAAAAGAGGCTCCACATCACTAATCATCAGAGAAATGCAAATCAAAACCACAAGGAGATATCACCTCACACCAGTTAGAATAGCCACTATCCAAAAGACAAAAAAATTGTTGGTGAGAATGTAGAGAAAAGGGAACCCTACTACATTGTTGGTGGGAATATAAATTAGTTCAACCATTGTGGAAGGCAAAATGGAGGTTCCTCAAAAAACTAAAAATAGAAATACCATTTGACCTAGTAATTCCACTTCCAAGAATTTACCTGAAGAAAACAAAACCCCTGATTTAAAAAGACATACGCACCCCTATGTTTATCGCAGCACTATTTGCAATAGCTAATATATGGAACCTAAGTGTCCATCAACAGATGAATGGATAAAGAAGATGTGGTACATATACACAATGGAGTATTATTCAGTCATAAAAAAAAAAGAAATCCTGCCATTTGCAGGGTGGATATAGACGGTATTATGCTCAGTAAAATGGCAGGTGGAGAAAGACAAATACCATATGATTTTACTTTTTTTGTGGAATATCAAAACAAAGGAAAATAAAATGAACACCAGCAGACTTACAGAAACTGAGAAGTGACTAGTGGTTACCATGGGGAAGAGGTTGGGTGGGTGGGTGGGAGAGGGGGATAAAGGGGCACAAAAATTCTCAATTATAATATGTTGATCACAGGGATAATAAATAGTACAGCACTGAGGATATAGTCAATGATTCTGTAACATCTTTTTATGTTGACAGATAGTAACCACACTGGGGGAAAGAAGAGGATTTAATAATAAGGTTAACTGTTGAACCATTGTGTTGTATATCCGAAACCAATATAAGATTGTGTATCAATGACACTTAAATAAAAATTAAAAACTTAAAGAAAAAAGAGGAAGCAAGAAGCATGGAACTTGTATATCCATAGTAGAAAGTCTTAGGAAGCCTCTGAATCCCTAGTGAGGCTGACAGAAGATATTTCTCATCTCAAGCCAGTCAGTAAAGATTGAAGGTTACTGCTACTGCAAATGTGAAGACAGCAACACAAAACTTCAAGAAACATGAAAAAAGTCAAGGAAATGTGACACCAAGGGATTACAACAATCTTCCAGTAACCAATGCCAAAGACATGAAAATCTGCCATTTATCAGATAAAGAACTTAAAATAGCTGTTTAAAGGAAGCTCAGTAAGATATAAAAACACAAAGAAAATTCAACAAAATCAGAAAAACAATATATGAACAAAACGAGAATTTAATAAAGAGATAGGAATCATAAAAGAGAACCAAACAGAAATTCTACAGCTGAAGAATACAATATATAAAATAATAATCTCAAAGGAGAAGATCAACAGCAGAATGGATCAAGCAGAAGAAAGAATATTTAAGTTAGAAGAATGGAATTTTAAAATTATCCAGAGGATAACAAAGGAAATGAATGAAAAGGAGTGAAGAAAGCCTACATGATCTATATGGCATACCCTCAAAAGAAACAATTTGTGAATTACTGGAACCCCAGAAGGAAAGAGAGGAGGAAGGGAGCAGAAAACTTAAAGAAATCATATCTGAGAATGTCTCAAATGTGGAAGAGATTCGTATATCTAGGCTCATAGGTCCCCAAACTCAGATTGATCTTCTCCAAGACTATCAAAAACCAAAGACAAAGACAGAACCTTAAGAGTGGCAAGAAAAAAGAAGCTTATAACTCATAAGGGAATTCCCATAAGGCTATCAGCAAACTTCTCATCAGGAATTTTACAGACCAAGAGAAATGGAATGATATACTCAAAGTGCTGAGAGAAAATGTGCCAACCAGGAATACTCTATCTGGCAAAGTTGTCCTTCAGAAATGAAAGCGATATAAAGACTATCTCAAACAAACAACAGCTAAGGGTGTCCATCAACACTAGATCTGCCTTAAAAAGAATGCTGAAAGGAGTCAAGTTGAAAGGATGCTAATTAGTACATGAAACATGAAAATATCTAATACACTGGTAAAGGTAAGTATATAGTTAAGAATATACTAGTATTGTAATATGGTGGTGTGCTCACCACTTAACTATAGCATATAATTAAAGGACAAGAGTAGTAAAAATAACTGTAGCTACAACATAAATGAATACACAATATAAAAAAGGTGAATGGTGACATCAGAAACATAAGAAGAGAGGAGTGAAAGGGTGGAGTTTTTTAATGTGATTTAAATTATTAACATAATATAGACTACTATTATCTATAAGATGTTTCATGTAAACTTCATTGTAGTCACAAAATTAAAACCTACAGCAGACTGACAAAAAATAAAGAGAAAGGAATAAAAGTACAGCACTATAGAAAATCAATTCACAAAGAAAGGGAACACGAAAGGAAGAAAGGAATAAAGGGAACAACAAAACAGCCAGAAAACATAGCATTTAGTAAGTCCTTACCTATCAATAATTATTCTAAATGTAAACTGATTAAATTCTCCAATCAAAAGGCACAGAGTGGTTGGGTGGACAAGACCCAACTATATGCTGCTTGTAAGAAACTCACTTCATCTTTAAGGGCACACAGTCTCAAAATGGAGGGTTGGAGAAAAATATTCCATGCAAGTGGAAACCAAAAGAGCTGCGGTAATTAGCTTTCTATCACTTTAAGCCTAAACAGTAACAAAAGACATTTTTCCAAAGATGAATGACATAAAAATGGCCAACAGGAACACGGAAAGGGGTTCAAATTCACTAATCATCAGGGAAATGCAAATCAAAACCACAATTAAGTAATGAGATATCACCTCACACCTGTTAGACTGTTGTCATCAAAAAGACAAGAGATAAAAAGTGTTAGTAAGGATGTAAAGGAAACCTTTGTGCACTGTTGGTGGGAATGTAAATTAGTATAGCCACTATGAAAAAACAGTATGGAGGTTCCTAAAAATATTAAAAATAGAATTACCAGAGGATCTGGAAATCTCAGTTCCGAGTCTATATCCAAAGGAAATGAAACCAGGATCTTAAACAGATGTCCGTATTCTCATACACACACACACACAGGCACACCTACACATGCACTGGAATATTATTCAGCCATGAGAAAAGATATCCTGCCATTTGTAACAAAATGGATAGATTTGAAGCTATTATGTTAAATAAGAAACAGAAAGACAATATTGTATAATACCACTTATTTGTGGAATCTAAAAAAGTCAAACTCATCAACAGAGCCTAGAATGTTGGTTAACAGGGGCTGGGAGAAAAGGGAGCTGTTGGCCAAAGGGTACAAACTTTCAGTTATAAAATAAATAAATTCTGGGAATCTAATGTACATGGTAATTATAGTTAACAATAGTTTACTATATACTTGAAAGCTGCTAAGATAGAAAATGGTAAATATTAAACCATTCACCCCCCCCCAAAAAAAGGGTAATTATGTGACCCCATGGAGGTGTTAGCTGATGCCAGGGTGTTAATCATTTCACAATTTGTAAGCATATCAAATCAACATGTGGCACACTTACACAATGTTTTGTCAATTTTATCTCAGTAAAGCTGGGAAGAAATCGTATGGCACTAGAAACTTCTATTTTTTTATATTCTGATTAATTAAGTAGAAGGGTTCTGACTTCATCTAGTTTATGTTCACCAGAGCTTACTTGAAACAATTAATAACTGGGACTTCTTTATGACCGGCTAACAGTTTAATATGTAGCAGTTGTAGTTTCTTCGTTCTTCAATTATTTTGTCCAAGTGCTGGGAGGGGATCTTGCACTTTTTAATCAAGAGTTCTATTAGGTGCCCCTGGCAGCACACCACTGACACAGTTCACCAAACAGATGGCAGAACGTTCTGAAGATAGTAGGTCTGCTGAAATAATGAAAACACAGTACAGGGTGGAGAATGGTGGTGACACGTGAGGCCCCGGCATGAAGGAAGCTTGCTCTGAGCTAAAGGAGGTAAGGAGGCTCACAACATGAAGGACAACTAGGTAGTGGCCTACAAAACAAGGCTGAGAGTCTGAGCCTGAGCTCTGCATTTTATTTGTATGTATTTCTGTGAGACTTAAAGTGCCAAACTCTTCCCACATTCTTCAAATTTCTGAGGTGTCATAAAGGACCATATTACTGCACAACATTAAGAAAGCAAAACATATTGGTTAATAAAACTCAACTTAAAAAGCAAAAGCACGACTCTGAGCACTAAAAAGCCCCACTACTGCTGTAAAAATAGAACCAAAGCAAAAGAATTCAGAGCCATTTATCTTTCAGTAATCCAATTATTAAAAAGATTTAATTAGTAATGTCTGGTGTGTCGTTTAAAGAACTAATCATACAAAACACAAAGAAAAATAACATGTTGGAATATGTAATCTGAACAGGGAAATGTTACTTCAATGACTGAAATTTCAGTGAAATGGTTATACAAAAGCTTGTCACAATACCCAAAGTAAATGTTTGAGTCAATTTATTCATTGCTAGTAATTAAGAAAAACAGGATTTAACATTGGAATGTGAATTCAATTTTAACATCTTAATATATTAATAGAGTTTTAAATAGAATAATACTTTTTAAATTCTACGAATCCAATCCTCAAAATTCTCCCACAAATTGATTTTGCAATAGGTGTGATTTCCTAGTTTCAACATTTTAATTTTTTCAGGTACTTGCAGCTACCTAGTCACCCAGAATATGACTGTTTGTGGTACGTTTATGAGAAGCAAAAGAGTGAGGAAAACCTAGAGTTCACACAGGAGGGGCAGCCTTCCCTCTGGTTCCTCTGGCCCGCTCGCTCTCGTCATGTGGCCCTTGCTTGCGAGATCAGAGCACTTGCTGTGTTTCCGCCGTCCTCCTCTGTGAATGTGGTGTGGCGCCTCCTCGCATCAAGAACCAACTTCAATTCCTCACTTTTCATGAAAGATACCCAAACTCCCTATTAAAAGTAATCTCCTTCCTCTAAATTCCTAAGCTGTAACTATGAGTCATTTTGTGCCTAACATTGCTACTTCTTATTACTGAAGTGATTTTCCCCTTTATGCATCTTAACTCCCAATTAGAATGTAAACCCCTGGGTAGGAATGTAAATTACTATAACCTTTCTGGAGGGCAATTTAGCAGCACCTTTCAAAAGTCTTTCAAGTATGTATACCCAGCAATTTCTCTTTTGAGAATTTATCCCAAGGAAATAATTATGGACGTGTATGAAGATTTAGTTACAAAATATTCAAGGCAAAGCTATTTGTAATTTCAGAAAGTTGGAAACCCAAGGTCCAATCATAAGGTATTAATTTGTTAAATAAGTTATAAAGTTAAAAAGGAAATACTATACAGCTTTAAAAACAATGCTGCAGAAATTTCTTTATTGACACTGAAAACAGTTACAAAAACAATACAGAATAAGATTTGGAAGATTTTTTTTAGATGTTCTTTTTGCTGGTATATTGCTTCTGATTTGTCTTTAACAAGCTTGTGTTACTTTTTGCTATTAAAAAAAACACAAATTTGAAAGGAAAAGTAGTCCTAGGCAAAGAATAATTAAAACTATTCTTTGTGATTCCACAAAGGTCATAAGCATAGAAAATAGGTCTGTTATATAAGCTTCAACCTGTGTCCCTGGATCCACAAAAATATGGGCAAAGATGAGATTTTTGTTAGGATAGATGCTCCATAGGTTATTTTCAGTACTTAACAACACCTGCAAGTGGGCCGGCCCCAGCCTAAGCTCTGGTATTTCTTTGCTTTTGGCTGAAATTATACTAACTGAGCTTTGTAAAACTTGACAATTTCAGAAGCTTGGATGGATTGGAAATTATATCTGTTAATAAAACAAATGTGAAACTAACTTTTCATTAACTTATTGACAGACAAAAATCTTTCAAATCATAGGAACCATTAGGGTTGAAAGTAAAAGGTCTCTGTGATGAAAATGTTGGAAGTCACTGTTCTAGACTTGAGAACTGTGCTCTGTGGACCATATGGAGAAATCTGAGGACACTGCAGATAAGTTTTAACTTTTCATTTATATATATTAAGCTTCTAAGGAAGCCATTCAATAATGGTTTCCCATGCACACTTACCCCAAGAAAAAGAAAAGTTAAAAACCAGCCTTGTCAAATCTAGGTTCTTGTTGAAACATCATACATTAAACCTTAATGTCTCCAATGTAAATTCCTCCATCCCTTCACCTTACATATGCTTAAAGGAGGATTCTTTATAAAGCATACCCTGGCTCTTGTAATTCTTCATAAATATTTCAGTGACTGCCTTGGTAGTATTATTTAGTATAATATTTAATGACTCCCCTGACCTGGTATAGGCCTGCCTCTGTAATCCTATTTTGCATTACACTCTCTTTAACATACATCTGATGTTCTTCTGGACTACTTTATATTCCCTGAACATGCTCTGGGTTCTCAGCTTATTTTGTTTCCATTTGTAATTCCCCCTTTCTCTTTTACAACTATGTACATCTTCTCTATCCTTCAAACCCCAAATGTCTTCTCTTCCTCAAAGATTCCATCTTATATGATTCTACTTTATGCATTATTTGTGTCTCTCCCATGGCACTCATTCTGAATGACATTACGGTAATTTTGTATAGAGCTCTTCCTATTCCCACTAAATTGTCAGCATTTTGAAGTCTGGGGCTGTTTGTCTTCTTCATCTCTGAAGATAATCTGAATAAAGAAGTCATTCAATAAATGTCCACTCATCTGAAATCATGCTCCTGTCTCCTGACCAATTTTCTGTTTTTAATAGCACAAGTTCCTGGTGTTCTAAATTTTGGCTTTGCATATGATTTTCAAAATTATATAAATGGGATGAGATGTAATGGTCAATAATCTAAATTTTAAGTACTTAAAGATTAAATACTACCTCCCTAATAACATCATCTTAGTTTCCTCTTCCTTTGTACAATACTAAATGTAGCTGTTTTCAGAGTCAATCCTTGAACCGATACTATTTTCACTTTACATAAAAGCATACCTTGGAGATATTGTGGGTTTGGTTCCAGACCACCACAATAAAGTGAATATCACTATAAAGTGAGTCAAATGAATTTTTGGTTTCCCAGTGCTTATAAAAATTATGTTTACACTATACTATAGTTTGTGCAATAGCATTATGTGTAAAAATCAATATGCATACCTTAATTAAAAATACTTTATTGTTAAAATATGCTAAACACATCTGAGCTTTTATCGAATCATAATCAATTTGCTGATAGAGGGTCTTGCCTTTATGTTGATGGCTGCTGACTGATCAGGGCAGTGTTGTCAAAGGTTGGGGTGACTGTGGCAATTTCTTAAAATAAGACAACAAGGATTCAAGATGATGGCACGAGAGGTAAGACAGAGAATTCCTCCAAAAACCACATATAGTGAGAAAATTAAGTTAATACAACTAGCTGTAAAACAGCAATAGGAAAGAAGGCTGCACCAGATGGCATACAGACCACACGAACAGAGCAGACCTCACGAAAAAAGGTAATGTATGAAAACCTTGATCAGCTGGCCACAAGCCCTTCCCCCATCCCAGCTCACTGGCGGGAGGAAGAGAAATGGAGCCGGGGTGGTGGAAAACTAGAACTGCTGAACACCAAGCCCTGGATGTCTGTTTTGGACCACAGAACTACATTGTGTGGTGCTCTGGGGGTTGCTGGGTTGGGGAGCTGGAACAGGGGGAGTGCGTAAAAGACTGAGATTCCGGCCATTTGTGGAGGATGGGGATCCACATCCAGCTGCTTTGGGACACAGTAAATAAAGGCAGGTGGCCTGAGAGGCTTCCTAGCAGTGAGAGGGCTGCTGAAGGGGAGGGGTTCGCAAGGGGTTTGCTACATGGGAAAAGGGATAGGTGGACAAGGTTGTCTGGGCGCACTCTGCCCAGTGGGAACGTTGAGGAGCTTCAGGCGCCCCATCCCCTGGCTGCCTACTCAGCTCCGAGGCCCCCCCACTGTGACATGCAGCCTGTTGCACTTTCCTACTGGCCTGCTCGCAACTGCTTGCAAACTGGCAGTCACTGCGCTGGCGTCAGACCAGCCAGAGGGAGGCCCCGCCTACAATAGCTAGAGACGCCAAGCACAGAGGCTTGCTTACACCTGTGGGCTTGGCACACTGGTTCTGATACTGGAGACAGGCACTGTAGCGGGGAAGCAGGAAACAGCTCTTTCCTGCCCCCAGGCACCAGTGACACTCCCTTATGACCCCAACCTCACTCTAGGGGCTGAGCAGCTCCAGACACTGGAGCTCTGGGCAACAGAGGGCACCATATAGAATTATGAAACGTCAAAGGAACCTGGTTCAGACCAAAATATCACAAACCCCAGAAAAAGGGCCAAATGAAACTGAATTCACCAATTTTCCTGAAAGAGAGTTTAAAATAAAAATCATAATCATGCTCACGGAGGTACAGAAAAATATTCAAGAACTCAGGGACAAATTTAAGATGGAGATACCATACAGGTGCACAGATCTCCCAACACAAGGGACCCAAGGAAGACAACTTCAAGACATATTAATAATTAAAATGGCAAAGATCAAGGATAAAGACAGACTCTTAAAAGAAGCTAGGGAGAGAAAAAAGATCACATACAAAGGAAAATCCATCAGGCTATCATCAGATTTCTCAACAGAAACATTACAGGCCAGAAGGGAGTGGAGTCATATATTTAATGCAATGAAGCAGAAGGGCCTCGAACCAAGAATACTCTACCTGGCAAGGTTATCATTTAAATTTGAAGGAGGGATTAAACAATTTTCAGATAAGCAAAAGCCGAGAGAATTTACCTCCCACAAACCACCGCTATAGTGCATTTTGGAGGGACTGCTATAGATGGAAGTATTTCTAAGGCTAAAAGATGTCACCAGGGGAAATAAAACCACAGCAAAGTAGAACACTTAATTACTAAGCAGATGCAAAATCAAATCAACTATCCCCAAAGTCAATCAAGAGACAGACAAAGATTACAGAATATGATACCTAACATATAAAGAATAGAGGAGGAAGAAAATGGAGAAAAAAAAAAGAACCTTTAGGTTGTGTTTGTAATAGCATATGAAGTGAGTTAAATTAGACTGTTACATAGTAAGGGAATTACCCCTGTACCTTTAGTAACCGTGAATCTAAAGCCTGCAATGGCAATAAATACACACCTATCCATAATTACCCTAAATGTAAATGGTCTGAATGCACCAATCAAAAGACAGAGTCACTGAATGGATAAAAAAACAAGATCCATCTATATGCTGCCTACAAGAGACTCACTTCAAACCCAAAGACATACACAGACTGAAAGTAATGGGATGGAAAAAGATATTTCATGCAGCAATAGGGAGAAAAAAGCAGCAGTTGCAGTACTTGTATCAGACAAAATAGATTTCAAAACAAAGAAAGTTAACAGTAGACAAAGATGACATTACATAATGATAAAGGGGTCAGTCCAACAAGAGGATGTAACTATTATAAATATCTATGCACCCAACACAGGATCACCTACATATGTGAAACAAATACTAACAGAATTAAAGGGGGAAACAGAATGCAATGCATTCATTTTAGGAGACTTCAACACACCACTCACTCCAAAGGACAGATCGACCAGACAGAAAATAAGTAAAGAGACAAAGGCACTGAACAACATACTAGAACAGATGGACCTGATGGACATCTACAGAACACTTGATCCAAAAGCAATAGGATACATGCTCTTCTCAAGTGCACATGAACATTTTCAAGAACAGATCATATAGTAGGCCACAAAAAGAACCTCAGTAAATTCAAAAAGATTGAAATTGTACGAACCAGCTTCTCAGATCACAAATGTATGAAACTAGAAATAAATTACACAAAGAAAATGAAAAAGCCCACAAACACATGAGGCTTAATAACATGCTCCTAAATAATCAATGGATCAATGACAAAATAAAAACAGAGATCAAGCAATATATGGAGACAAACGACAACAATAATTCAACAATACAAATCTGTGGAAGCAGCAAAGGCTGTGCTAAGAGTGAAGTATATTGCAATACAGGCCTACCTCAGGAAAGAAGAACAATCCCAAATGAATAGTCTAAACTCAATTAATGAAACTAGAAAAGGAAGAACAAATGAGGCCCAAAGTCAGTAGAAGGAAGGCCATAATAAAGATTAAAGCAGAAATAAATAAATCGAGAAGAATAAAACAATAGAAAGAATCAATGAAAGCAAGAGCTGGTTCTTTAAGAAAATAAACAAAATAGATAAACCCCTGGCCAGACTTATCAAGATAATAAGAGAGTCTACACACATAAACAGAATCAGAAATGAGAAAGGAAAAATCACTATGGACACCACAGAAAGACAAAGACTTCTGAGAGAATATTATGAAAAATTATATGCTAAGAAACTGGAAAACCTAGAAGAAATGGACAACTTTCTAGAAAAATACAACCTTCCAAGGCTGACCCAGGAAGAAAGAGAAAATCTGAACAGACAAATTACTGGCAAGGAAATTGAACTGGTAATCAAAAAACTACCTAAGAACAAAACCCCTATACCAGATGGTTTCACTGCTGAATTTTATCAAACATTTAGTGAAGACCTAATACCCATCCTCATTAAATTTTCCAAAAAGTTGAAGAGGAGGGAATCCTCCCAAACTCATTCTACGAGGCCAACATCACTCTATTACCAAAAGCAGGCAAAGACACCACAAAACAAGAAAATTACAGACCAATGTCCCTGATGAACATAGATGTAAGAACACTCAACAAAATATTAGCAAAGCGATCCTCCATCATGATCAAGTGGGATTCATCCCAGGGATGCAAGGATGGTACAACATTTGAAAATCCATCAACATCATCCACCACATCAACAAAATGAAGGACAAAAACCAAATGATTATCTCCATAGATGCTGAAAAAGCATTTGACAAAGTTCAACATCCATTCACGATAAAAACTCTCAACAAAATGGGTATAGAGGGGAAGTACTTCAACATAATAAAGGCCATATATGACAAACCCACAGCCAACACTATACTTAACAGTGAGAAGCTGAATGCTTTTCCTTTAAGATCGGGAACAAGACAAGGATGCCAACTCTCCCCACTTTTATTCAGCATAGTTCTGGAGGTCCTAGCCACAGCAATCACAACACAAAGAAATAAAAGGCATCCAGATTGGAAAGGAAGAAGTCAAACTGTTCCTGTTTGCAGATGACATGATATTATATATAAAAGACCCTGAAAAATCCACTCCAAAACTCCTACATCTAATATCTGAATTCAGAAAAGTTGCCGAATACAAAATTGATACACAAAATATGTTGCATTCCTATACACTAATGATGAACTAGAAGAAAGAGAAATCATCAAAACAATTCCATTCACAACTGCATGAAAAAGAACAAAATACCTAGGAATGAAACTAACCAAGGAAGTGAAAAATCTATACTCTGAAAACTACAAGACACCCATGAGAAAAATTAAAGATACCAATAAATGGAAACACATCCTGTGCTCATGGATAGGAAGAATTAATATTGTCAAAATGGCCATCCTGCCTAAAGCAATCTACAGATTCAATGCAATCTCTATCAAAATACCAACAGCAATCTTCAATGAACTAGAGCAAATAGTTCTAAAATTTATATGGAACTACAAAAGACCCCAAATAGCCAAAGCAATCCTGAGAAGGAAGACGAAAGCGGGGGGAATTATGCTCCCTGACTTCAAGCTCTATAACAAAGCCACAGTAATCAAGACAATTTGGTACTGGCATAAGAACAGACCCATAGACCAATGGAACAGAATAGAAAGCCCAGATATAAACCCAAGCATATATGGTCAATTAATATATGATAAAGGAGGCATGGATATACAGTGGGGAAATGACAACCTCTTCAACAGCTGGTGTTGGCAAAACTAGACAGCTACATTTAAGAGAATGTAACTGGAATATTGTCTAACCCCATACACAAAAGCAAACTCAAAATGGATCAAAGACCTGAATGTAAGTCATGAAACCATAAAACTCTTAGAAAAAACAGGCAAAAATCTCTTGGACATAAACATGAGCAACTTCTTCTTGAACATATCTCCCCAGGCAGGGGAAACAAAAGCAAAAATGAACAAATGGAACTATACTAAACTAAAAAGCTTCTGTACAGCAAAGGACACCATCAGTAGGACAAAAAGACATCCTACTGTATGGGAGAATATATTCATAAATGATGTATCTGATAAAGGGTTGACATCCAAATTATATAAAGAGCTCATGCACCTCACCAAACAAAAAGCAAATAATCCAATTAAGAAATGGGCAGAGGATATGAACAGACACTTCTCCAAAGAAGAAATTCGGATGGCCAACAGGCACATGAAAAGATGCTCCACATTGCTAATCATCAGAGAAATGCAGATTAAAACCACAATGAGATATCACCTCACACCAGTGAGGATGGCCAACATCCAAAACACAAACAACAACAAATGTTGGCGAGGATGTGGAGAAAAGGGAACCCTCCCACACTGCTGGTGGGACTGCAAATTAGTTCAACCATTGTGGAAAGCAGCATGGAGGTTCCTCAAAAAACTCAAAATAGAAATACCATTTGACCCAGGAATTCCACTCCTAGGAATTTACCCTAAGAATGCAGCAGCCCAATTTGAAAAGGACAGATGCACCCCTATGTTTATTGCATCACTATTTACAATAGCCAAGAAATGGAAGCAACCTAAGTGTCCATCAGTAGATGAATGGATAAAGAAGAGGTGGTACATATACACAATGGAATACTATTCAGCCATAAGAAAGAAACAAATCCTACCATTTTCAACAACATGGATGGAGCTGGAGGATATTATGCTCAGTGAAATAAGCCAGGCGGAGAAAGACAAGTGCCAAATGATTTCCCTCATTTGTGGAGTATAACAACGCAGCAAAACTGAAGGAACAAAATAGCAGCAGACTCACAGACCCCAAGAAGGAACTAGTGGTTACCAAAGGGGAGGGGTGTGGGAGGGCGGGTGGGGAGGGTGGGAGAAGGGGATTGTGGGGTATTATATTTAGTACACATGGTGTGGGGGGTAAAGGGGAAAACAGTGCAGCACAGAGAAGGCAAACAGTGAATCTGTGGCGTCTTACTACACTGATGGACAGTGACTGCATTGGGGTATGGGTGGGGGGACTTGATAATATGGGTAAAAGTAGTCACCACATTGTTTTTTCATGTGAAACCTTTGTAAGAGTGTGTATCAATAATACCTTAATAAAAAATTTAAAAAAACTCCCTTCACAGGATGCTGACTGTTCCTGGCTCCCCTGTCCTCTCTCAAGGCCTAATTGCATCAAGCATGTGTTCCCTCCCTGGTGACCCCAGTCTGCTCAGCAGGAAATAACCTTGAGGCCCACTTCCAAGCGATCTGCTCCCTGAAGTCCTGGGTGATGACTCTCAGATGTGAAGTTTCTTGCTTACAGGCTTCCTGGTCCAGTCTGGCCCAGCCTGCCGGAGAATCCCTTTTCTGTGCTTTTATAAAAGACCAACCACTTCCAAGCTTGCAGTGGGCAGAAGCCGGCTGTGCCCCCAGGAGTTGGCCAGCGTGGCAGCTTCATCTCTGAGAGCATTTATAGTGAAATGAGGTCAGACAGGGTGGGGCCAGGCAGAGATTCAGGGTCTTTCTGGGAGCAAGCCTCACTGGAGAACTGTACACCGCTGAGGCTGTCACTGTCCCCTTGGGGAACTCTTTAGTGTTCTTTAAAGGAAAACATATTTTGGCATTTGACCTGATGATACGACAAGGAAAGGCAGCCTTCCCACTCAATTTCAAAATGTTTGCTCCATATACAAAGGAATTTACTCATTAGCTCAAATTCTCAATTTTTATTTTGCTTAATGTCAGGTCAAACTCCAAATACGTGAATGTGTGTATATGTTTAAACATGATGTACCCATGTGAAGTTTAATATGTGTGTGCAACCCCACCCACATATAACTAACTTCCCCATACACATTTACATGATTGCTGTATTAGAAAAATGTCTGTTTCTTTATAAAAGTTCCAGTAAAAATAATTTAATAATAAAGGGAGAAAACAATCTATGATTCCATAATCTTTACATGACTATGGCTAAAATTTGGCGCATTTTGTTCCAAGGCAGATGTCACATCAATCTGTCTAATAAAGCTTCTGATTTGGTTTAAAAGAGTAAAGGGTGGTTTGTGGAGAGAGGAAGTGCAGAGGATAGGGCAGTGTGCACAGTGGAAAGGGCTTGGGTTTTGCAGGAGGTCAGGCCTGGCTTGGATGCCAGCCCTGCAATTATTAGTGTGATCTTGGGCAAGTCATTTAACCTCACGTGTTTCCACCAATGACCTAGCCAATTTTGGGGGAGAAGACGGAGCAAGGCTATGATGCTTCCTAGATACTAAACTTCTTCCTTAATGGGTAGATGGAGAAGGGGTCTTAGGGAACAGGGGTGGGGGTAAGGGTGAAGTTATGGAAGCAGAAAAGCTTTCCCTGGGGCATGCAGCCCCACTCCCACCCTGCCCGAGTTGCAGGGCTTTAGTGTTAACTCCAGTTCCACAGTTGGCTTCTGTGGTCCCCATCAATTGCCCAAATGCCCTGGGATGCCAGCCCTCCGACACACAAACCACATCGCCTAGAGACCGCGCCTCCTGCCTGGAAATGGCCCCAAGTTCTCTGTCAGACCAAGTACAGGGATTTCTGGTTGGGAAAATGTAGTCACTGTGAATTTCACAGAAGGTGGAACAAGAATAGAAACTACTAAATTATTTTCAAGGAACCGTACATTTCTTTATCAGATTGCAAAATCTTTCCCCAGTGGGGACAGGTCAATTTAAAATAGCAGCATAACTAGGGTGGGGCACACACCCAGGTTCTGTGCCCCTGTAAGCCATACACCCCTGGGAGCATGATTGGGCATCATGTAGGAGGGAGGTTCCTGCACAGGAGCTAACCTTCTGCTTGGGCAGAGGCCATGCATTGCTAGGCAAGGGGTGTGAGAACAGGCAGTGTGCACATCTGGGTCTGAATCCCTCACACAGAGTATTAGCTGTGTGATTCCAGGCAAACATCTCTCTGAGCCTTGGTTTTCCCACCTTAAAAATGGGCATAATAATACCTAGTTGGGCCATAGAGAAGGTCAAAAGAGAAGCATATTAGAAACTCTCAGGCAATGCCTGGCCCATAGAGGTATTCATGAAGTGGTGCCCTTGTCATACTTGGGCAGGCATTACCCCCGCTGCTACGTTTCTGCTGTGAAATCCTTTGGGTAACCAGTTAGTCAAGGAACTGCAGATGCTCTTCTCATTCCCTGAGCTGGACATTGGCCAACAGAGCAAATGTGATGGGGGAGAGTTAGCAAACAGGACTGGACCAAACCTCTCAAGGCAACACTTTGGTCCCATCTTTGCCATATCTGAGCAAAGGCTGCCCCCCAGCTACTGTGGGGATCTGTTTTTGGATCTTTAATCATTCTTGTGCCATCTGAACCCTTTTAAAAATGTTTTTTTTTTCCTTCAAACTACATTTTCTTACTTCAATAAATGTTTGGAATTGAACTTTCTATTGCTACTGCAAAAGTAAAACCAGTCTCCCCATGCTGTATGGTGGTTACTGCTCAAATAACACAACAAATGCAACAAAGAGCTGCCCCCAAACTTGCAGGGCCCAAAACCAGTTATCTTTGCAAAAAGGGAGATTAACAAGTGTTAAAGGGGTATTAAAGACACAGTAGGACCAAACTGAGATGATCTCTGGGGCCAAGTGGAAGGATCAAGAGATTTGAGGGACGACTTTCTTACATGGAGTCAATGTCTTTTGATATTGAATTAATGCTCTGTGCCCTTGCTGTGAGACACTGTCCCGGTTGTCGGTGTGGGTACACATGTCCCGAGGAATGCATAAATGGAGGCTTTTGGATCCTCATTCATCCCACAACTCCTCATCATTTCTCCACGGGGCTCCATCTCCCTCCTACACAGCTCTTCTCCCCACCTCTGCCCGTACACCCAAATGACTTGGTCCCCCGACCTGTTGTTCCTCACACACTTGCCTGCGTAACATATTCCTTCCTGCAGCTTCCTGCACTGAACCTCCACACTGAGCACTGCTGTTTTCCCCCTGCATCTCTAACCCTGACTGCTCCCTTTCCACTGCTGGGTCACCTACGCCCTGCTGGACCCTTGTCCCCTTCAGGAACCACAGCCACTTCAAAGAGAGGTGCTTTCACACGTGTGTGCCCACCCCTGTGCACTAGCTCTGCCGTCCCCTTCTACAGATGGGAAAAGTGAGGTCCAGGGAATGAGCTGATCGGCATGGGCCCTGCAGCTGGTTGGCAGCCAGTCCTCCTCCTGACCCCTGCCTTCCCTACAGAGGTCTTCCCGCCACCTCACTCTGGAACTCTCTGCAAACCACAAGCTGAAATAACATAGCCACAGGTGCTGCCCAGGAAATGCTGAGCAGGAGATAAAGGAGTTTTGATACTTACACAAAGGTTTCCCTCTTTCTCCCCAGAGGATGCAGGGTCATTATTACCAACAACAACGAAACTTCATAGGTCCAGCTTCTTCTAGGGGACAAACCACAGGTCTTGCAGGGACATGGAGGCTGAAAGCACACTTGGGTGCCCCTTCTCCAACTCACAGAGAGCTGGCTCAGGACAAGCCCTCAGAGCCACCCCTCCTCTCTCTGTCTGGGGGCCCTGAGAGGGAGATACCAGTCCCCTTTCTACCCAGAGCCTGAGGGAATGGAGGCAGTCTGGAGTTTGGAGCCAGATGGACGAGAGTTCGAATCGCAGCTTTACCACTGACCCACCAGCAGCTTAAAGGCTAGGGAGGGGAAGATGGGGGCCTCTGTGATGGGGTCCCAGCCTGTCAGTGACCCTGTGGGGTGGAGGGTATGACCCACTGAACCGCAGCGCACTCTGCATCTGAGTGGGACGCACAGTGCTCGCCTCTGGGCATGACGTGGAACCTAGGCTAAGCCACCAGTAACCTCATACGCGGGGGTGGTGGGGGTCTGCAGCCTGCCATGGAGCTGTGCTCTCTTCTCTCTTCTTTTAAATTGTGTTGATCCACCATCTTATATTGGTTTCAAATGTACAACACAATGGTTCAACAGTTATCGATATTATTAAATATTCACCCCCCTAGTGTGGTTACTATCTGTCAACATACAAAGATGTTACAGAATCACTGACTGTATTCTTCCTGCTCTACTAATATCACCATGACCAAGTTATATTATGATTGAGAATTTTTGTGCCCCTTTATCCACCTCCCCCGCCACTCACCCCAACCCCTCTCCCCATAGTAACCACCAGTCGCTTCTCAGTGTCTATGAGTCTACTGCTGTTTTGTTCATTCTGTTTTGCTTTGTTTTTATTTTCCACAAGTGAATGAAATCACATGGTATTTGTCTTTCTCCACCTGGCTTAATTCACTGAGGATAATACCCTCTAGCTCCATCCATGTTGTTGCAAATGGCAGATTTCTTTTCCTTTTATGGCTAAATAATATTCCATTGTGTATATGTACCACCTCTTCTTTATCCATTCATCTCTTGATGGACACTTAGGTTGCTTCCATATCTTGGCTATTGTAAATAATGTGGCAATAAACATGAGGATGCATATATATTTTTGAATCAGGGACATTGTTTTCTTTGGGTAAATTCCTAGGAGTGGAATTCCTGGGTCAAATGGTATTTCTATTTTGAGTTTTTTGAGGAACCTCCATATTCTTTCCACAATGGTTGAACTAGCTTACATTCCCACCAGCAGTGTAGAAGGGTTCCCCTTTCTCCGCATCCTCACCAGCATTTGTTGTTCCTAGTCTTTTCAATGTTAGCCATCCTAACTGGTGTGAGGTGATATCTTTTGTGGTTTTAATTTGCATTTCTCTGATGATTAGCGATGTGGAGCATCTTTTCATGTGCCTGTTGGCCATCTGAATTTCTTCTTTGGAGAAGTGTCTGTTCGGATCCCCTGCCCATTTTTTAATTGGGTTATTTGCTTTTTTGTTTGTTGAGGTGCGTGAGCTCTTCATATATTTTGGATGTCAACCCCTTATCAGATATGTCATTTATGAATATATTCTCCCATACTGTAGGATGCCTTTTTTAATTGATGGTGTCCTTTGCTGTACAGAAGCTTTTTAGTTTAATATAGTCCCACTTGTTCATTTTTGCTTTTGTTTCTCTTGCCCGTGGAGTTATGTTCATGAAGAAGTTGTCATGTTTATATTCAAGAGAGTTTTGCTTATGTTGTCTTCTAAGAGTTTTATGGTGTCATGACTTACATTCAGGGCTTTGATCCATTTCGAGTTTACTTTTCTGTATGGAGTTAGACAGTAATCCAGTTTCATTCTCTTACATGTAGCTGTCCAGTTTTGCCAACACCAGCTGTGTAAGAGGCTGTCATTTCCCCATTGTATATCCATGGCTCCTTTATCGTATATTAATTGACCATATATGCTTGGTTAATATCTGGACTCTCTATTCTGTTCCAATGGTCTGTGGGTCTGTTCTTGTGCCAGTACCAAACTGTCTTGATTACTGTGGCCTTGTAGTAGAGCTTGAAGTTGGGAAGCGAGATCCCCCGTTTTATTCTTCCTTCTCAGGATTCACTGTGGTTTTGATTTGCATTTCCTTGATGATTAGCGATGTGAAGCATTTTTTCATGTGCCTGTTGGCCATCTGTATTTCTACTTTGGAGAAGTGTCTGTTCAGGGGATCTACCCATTTCTTAATTGAGTTATTTGTTTTTTGGGTGTTGAGCACATCAGTTCTTTATATATTTTGTGTGTTACCTCCTTATTGGATAAAGCGTTTATGAATATAGTCTCCCATACTGTAGGCTGTCTTTTTGTTCTAATGGTATTCTTTGTACAGAAGCTTTTTAGTTTGATGTAGTCGCACTTGTTCAGTTTTTATTTTTTTTCCCTTGCCCAAGGAGATGTGTACAGGAAAAAAATGCTCTACTTATGTTCAAGAGATTCTTGCCTATGTTTTCTTCTAAGAGTTTTATGGTTTCATGTTTTACATTCAGGTCTTTGTATGCTCAAATAATCCAGTTTATTCTCTTGTGTATAGCTGTCCAATTTTTCCAACACCAGTTATTGGAGAGGCTGTCTTTTCCTCATTGTATATTCATGGCTCCTTATCAAATATTAATTGATCATATATGAGTGGGTTTATATCTGGGCTCTCTGTTCTGTTCCACTGATCTATGGGTCTCTTCTTGTGCCAGTACCATACCGTTTTGATTACTGTGGTTTTGCACTAGAGCTTAAAGTCAGGGAGCATAATCACCCCAGCTCTGTTTTTCTTTCTGAGGATTTTTTTGGCTATTCTGGTCTTTAGTGGCTCCATATGAATTTTAGAACTATTTGTTCTAGTTCATTGAAGAATGATGTTGGTATTTTGATAGGGATATTTTGATAGGGATTGCATTGAATCTGTAAATTGCCTTGGGCAGGAAGGCCATTTTGACAATATTAATTCTTCCTATCCTTGAACACAGGATAGATTTCCATTTATTGATGTCTTCTTTAATTTCTCTCATGAGTGGCTTATAGTTTTCAGAGTACAGATCATTTATTTCCTTGGTCAGGTTTATTCCTAGGTATTTTATTCTTTCTGATGCAATTGGAAACAGAATTGTTTTCCTGATTTCTTTTTCTGCTAGTTCATCATTAGTATGTAGCACTGTAACAGATTTCTGCAACTTTGCTGAATTCAGTTATTAGTTCTAATAGTTTTTTGGTAGAGTCTTAAGGGTTTTCTATGTATATGTCATCTACAAATAGTGACAGTTTGACTTCTTCATTACTAATTTGGATGCCGTTTATCTCTGTGTTGTCTGATTGCTGTAGCTAGGACTTCCAGTACTATGTTGAATAAGAGTGGTGAGAGTGGGCATCCTTGTCTTGTTCCTGATCTTAGAGGAAAAGCTTTCAGGTTTTCACCACTAAGTATTATGTTAGCTGTGGATTTGTCATATATGGTCTTTATTATGTTGAGGTACATACCCTCTACACCCATTTTGTTGAGAGTTTTTATCATGAATGGATGTTGAATTTTGTCAAACACTTTTTCAGCATCTATTGAGATGATCATGTGTTTTTCTCCTTCTTTTTGGTAATGTCCTGTATGATCTTGATTGATTTACGAATATAGTACCATCCTTACATCCCTGGAACCTGCTTGGTGATTTATTCATGATGGATGATTCTTTTGGTGTAATTTTTGAATTCAGTTTGCCAATATTTTGCTGAGGATTTTGGCATCTATGTTCATCAGGGATATTAGCCTATAGTTTACTTTTTTTGTAGTGTCTTTGATTTAGATATGACAGTGATACTGGCCTCATAGGATGAGTTTGGAAATAGTCCCTCCTCATCTACTTTTTGAAATACTTTAAGAAGGATGGGTGTTAGTGCTTCTTTAAATGTTTGGTGGAATTCAGCTGTGAAGCCATCTGGAATGGGTTTTGTTTGTTGGGAATTTTTTGATTACCAGATAAACTTCATTGCTGGTAATTGGTCTGTTTAGATTTTCTGTTTCTTCTTGGGTCACTTTTGGAAGGTTGTATTTTTTTAGGAATTTGTCCATTTCTTTTAGGTTGTCCAACTTATTGGTGTAAAATTTTCACAGTGTTGTCTAATAATTCTTTGTATTTCTGTGGTATCTGTTGTGACCATTCTTTCTTCATTTCTGGTTTTGTTTATGTGTGAACTCTCTCTTTTCCTTGATAACTCTTGGTAGGGGTTTATCTATTTTTTTTTTTGTTTCTCAGAGACCAGCTCTTGGTTTCATTATTTTTTATGTTATTTTCTTCTTCTCTATTTTATTTATTTCTGCTCTGATCTTTATTATGTCTTTCCTTCTACTAACTTTGAGTTTCATTTGTTCTTTTTCTATTTTCTTTAATTGTGAGTTTAGACTGTTATTTGGGATTGTTCTTATTTCTTGAGGTAGGCCTGTATTGCTCTGTACTTCCCTCTTAGTACTGCTTTTGCAGCATCCCACAAATTTCAGACTGTTGAATTTTTGTTTTCATTTGTCTCCATGTATTGCTTGATCTGTGTTTTGATTTGGTCATTGATCCATTGATTATTTAGAACATGTTGTTTAGCCTTCATGTGTTTGTAGGCTTTTTTGTTTTCCTTGTGTAATTTATTTCTAGTTTCATGTCATTGTGGTCTGAGTAGTTGTTTGATTCAATTTCAATCTTTTAAAATTTATTGAGGCTCTTTTTGTGTCCTAGTATGTGATCTATTCTGGAGAATGTTCCATGTACACTTGAGAAAAATGTTTACCTTGCTGCTTTTGGGTGGAATATTCTGTAGATAAGTCCATCTGATCTAATGTATTTTTCTGCATCTCTGTTTCCTTATTTATTTTTTGTCTGGTTGATCTGTCTATTGATGTGAGTGGTGTATTAAAGTCTCCTAAAATAAAGGTGTTGCAATCTATTTCTCCATTTAATTCTGTTAGTATTTGTTTTACACATTTAGGTGCTTGTATGTTTGGTGCATGGATATTTATAATGATAATATTCTCTTGTTTGACTGATCCCTTTATCATTACCTTTGTCCTTTTTCTCTTGTTACTATCTTTGCTTTCAACTCTATTTTGTCATATAAGTACTGCTACTCCTGCTTTTTTTCCCTGTTATTTGCATGAAATGTCTTTTTTCATCCCTTCACTTTTAGTCTGTGTATGTCTTTGGGTCTGAAATGAGTCCTTGTAGATAGCATGTGGATGGGTCTTGTTTCTTTATCTATTCTGTCACTCTATGTGTTTTGATTGGTGCACTCAGTCCATTTACATTTAAGGTAATTATTGATAGGTATAAACTTACTGCCATTTTATTAGTTGTTTCCTGGTTATTTTTATAGTTCCTTTCTGTTGCTTTCTTCCTCTCTTATACTCTTGTCTTGTTATTTGATGGTTCTCTTTAGTGTTGTGATTAGATTCCTCTCTTTTAATTGTGTATCTATTATAGGCTTTAGGTTTGTAGTTACTATAAGGTTCAAGGATAGCTTTCTGACTATATAACAGTCTATATTAAGTTGATGATTGCTCTATTTCAAACACAATCTATAGCTACTTCATTTTTATTTTTCCTCTCCACACTTTATGTATTAGATGTCATAATTTACACTTCTTGTGTATCGCTTGACTGATTTTGTGTATAGTTTGTTTTACGACTTTTGTTTTGCTTTAATTCATACTTACTTGGTAATTAATTGGCCTACTACCTTTACTGTGGGTTTATTTTCACTGGTGAAAACTATTTAGCCTTAGGAACATTTCCATCTACAGTATTCTCTTTAACATATACTGTAATGCTGGTTTTGTTGTTATAAATTCCCTGAGAATTTATCTGGGAATTGTTTAATTTCTGTCTCAAATTTGAATGATAATCTTGCTAGGTAGAGGATTTTTGGTTGGAGGTCCTTCTGTTTCAGTACATTCACTATTTTACGCCACTCCTTTCTGGCCTATAAAGTTTCTGCTGAGAAGTCGGCTGATGATGAGGATTCCCTTATAAGTAACCTTTTTTCTCTCTCTCTGCTTTCAATACTCTCTCCTTAACCTTAATCTTTGTCATTTAAATTACTATATGTCTTTGTGTTTTCTTCCTGGGGTCCCTTCTGTTAGGGGCTCTCTGAGCTTCCATGGCCTGAGTGTCTATTTCCTTCCCCAAATTGGGAAGTTTACAACAATTATTTCCTCAAGGAGACTTTCTATCCCTTTCTGCCTTCTCCTTCTGGTACCCCTATTATGCAAATATTGCATCAGTTGGATTGGTCACACAGCTCCTTTACATTCTTTCATTCCTAGAGATTCTTTTTTTTCTCTGTTCCTTAGCTTTGTTGTGTTCCTGTTTTCTAATTTCCATCTTATTGTCTCCTCTACTTACAGCAATCTATTTATTCATTCCTTCCACTGTATATTTGTTTCAGTTACCATATTCTTCAGCTCTGAGTGGCCACCTTTCAGCTCTTGTATCTCTTTGTTGAATTCCTCCCTGAGATCTTCAATACTTTTCTGCAGATCTGTGAGCATATTTATGACTTTTACTTTGAAATATTTATCAAGAAGATTGGTAATCTCTGTTTCATTTAGCCCTCTTTGTGGTGTTTTACCCTGTAGTTTTGTTTGGAACATATTCCTCTGCCTCTTCATTTTGTCAGGGTTTCTGTGTTTCTTCCTTTGTATTAGATGGATCCTCTATGATTCTTGGTCTAGAGAGTAATGATTTTATCAAGAAGGTGTCCTGTGGGGCCCAGAAGCTCAAGACTCTTTACTGTCCAGTACCTGGTTCTCCTTAGTGGTGGAGCCCTAGTTGCTGCTGGTGGGCAATGAGCAGGGCTGCCTTTCTGTTTGCTGGCAATGGTCTCAGTCCACTGCAGTTGGTAGTTTGCCTCAGCCGGCCCTTTGTGATCAGAGCAGTGGCTTCTGGGGATCATCGTGGGTGGGTCTGTCCTTTGCCTGCCCTGCAGAGGGTGGGGATATCCTGTAGTGAGGGTGGGGCGGTTGCATAGCTGGAGCAGGGCAGGGCACTGCAAGTCTTGTGCTGGCAGGGTGTGCTGTGGCAGCAAGTTGTGTGGGTGCCCCCTGGCTGGGGCAAGGTGCATAATACCAGGCTTGGCTTCCCATGGAGAGGAAGGAGTTCTTGGAGTTGGCTCCTGCAGGCTGCTCCCCTGTTGGGCTGAGACTGGCACAAGAAAGCTGAGAGAGCCTCCCTTTACCTGCCAGGCAGCAAAATGTGATGCTGCTGGGCTGAGTGGGCTGGCATACCTGTGGTGCACAGGGGAGCCACTGGTTGCTGAGCCGCCAGTGAGGGGGATGGAGCGTTTGGGGCTTCTGAGAGTGCCTGACCTGTTGGGAAGGTATGTCCATCTGCCCTTTCTCCTGCAGAGGGCACTCCATCCAACCCTCACTCCTCTGGCACCCCCTCACTGCTGGCAATTCTTTCATACTGCCTCCTCTGCTTTAGGTCTGAAAGGGACCAGTGGAGTATGCCTGTCCTCCAGCTGGAGTTTCAGCTCCCAGAGCGTTCCAACTGTTCCTGTCATCTAGCCCCACTAACCCAGTGTAATGTGGACTTGTGCTCCAAGAGCAGATCTCCAGAGCCAGGTGTGCAGAATTCCTGGGCACTTATCCCCTCACTGCTCTGTTCCTCTTCTTCCAGCTTCTGGGTTGGCATGGGGGAAGGGCTTGGGTCCCTCTTGGTTGTGACTCTGCCTCTTTACCCTCTCGTGTGTGGTCTTCTCTTCTTCCCCAGGTGTAGATGGTGTGTTCTGCAGTCTTCAGGTCATTTTCAGGTTTAACTGTATTTGCTGTAGTTGCTTCCTTGGTGTGTTTGTGGGAGGAAGTTTCCACCTTGTCTTCCTATTCCATTTTTTTTCTGGCTCCTCCACCCTTCTGTCTTCTTTTGCTATCAACACTGCAGTTTTCCTTGGGAGAACCAGTAGACTTAGTAAGTCTGGACCCTTCCATGCAGCCTGGTTTCTGGCATGTGACTTGGCTTGGCCCATTAGGGCATGCTTGGTTTTCCGGACACAGTGACTGATTCAGAGATGGATATGCCACCAAAGAGGCTCAGCCATGGGACGTCTGCTGAATTGTTAGGAAAGAGAGGTTCTCTTTGGTTGAGCTATGAGAAAGGAGCTAGGCTAGAGCTTCCTAAGATGAAGCCAGCATGGAGCAAAGCAGACTTGAGCGCTGAGAGACATAGGCTCCTCATGTACCAGATGAGTACATAAATCTGTCCAGTTGAAGTCAAATCAGTGATCAACCCCTTTCTTTTTCTTTTGGTGTAAGCCACTTTGTGTTAGGTTTTTTGTGACAGGCAACAGAAAATGTCTTGTAAGGTGTTCATGGAATTTTTGGAGACCCATGTGACACAACTGCCTCACACTAAGCAGCTGTCCATTACTTACAGTTTATCAATATTTTATTAGATTTTAATTCTGGGCCCCGATAGTTACTAGCATCCTCTTCTCATCTGCACATGTGATCGCTGGACACTTGTTATCTGTTCAATTTGCTAAGAACAATTAACGAGGCATGAATATAGGACCTACAGTCCAAATGAAGAAAACCACCTCCTGGCTGACAGTGGTCCACTCATTCATTCATTTATTCATTTATTCATTCAATATTTATTGAATCCTCTTCTGGCCCAGTCATTGTTCTGATGAGACTGCTGTGACTATTGACCAACCAGCTATGCCCCAAGCCCAATTCTAGTCAAAATGACTCTTCAGACAAAAAAAAATGGACATTTTGTCAACCTATCTGAAGTCCAAATGTGCTGGGATAAAATACCCCCTTGACCCAAGTCATTCAGGAAACCTACTCAGCAGATGGCTGGTACCGGGTGGGCCATGATATTCACGGTCAGCTGGTCACAGAGTTCATGGGCCTTTTGCTTCCTCATCTGCTCTGGATAGCGGCTACAGGTCCTGTCTGGCTCACCCAGTGGAGCTTCTAGACTCCACCCTTCTGAAAAAGGGGAGAGCTCTGCTGTTATACCCCATCCTTTGTTCTTCTTCAAGCACATATGTGTATGATCCCACGAGCAAGTTCTTTCCTCAGTCTGGGCACAAGTCGTCTGGATATAGAGGCTCAAATTCATGAAATGGGATTCACCAAATGCTTTTTGCACCTGCTTTGTGACAGAGACTCTTACAACTGTTTGCCCCCTCCCACCTCACCTCTGTTTCATGTCCCTGCTCACTGTTGTCCATCAGGCACTCTCTACCTGAAGCAGAAGTGGTGACACAGGCCTTGCATCATTGTCGCTGCTTGGCGGCTGTCTGTTAATCCTACATCTTGGGTCCTTAGCTGTATGTCTGGCTCTTCTTTCTCCTCCTTGTGCCAAACAGGGTTTTAAAAGCCACGTGTGCCTTTTGTACATTTTTGCTATCCCTGGGCTTGTCTTTTGGGCCACCCCCCTACCCCTGTCCCTCCCATCTATACACATACCCTTTCTAAGTCTGAGAAGTGAGTTCCAAAAGCAAGCCTGCTAGCCCCCATCCCTTGAGAGAAGCCCTTCTTTTTCCTTCAAACATCCTGACATCTGCTTTCATAATTTCCAAGACAGGAATCTTTTGGTTTGTGGACAGCAGCTCCAGGTCCCCAGGATAGTGAGCTAAGGGTGGAGTGGACCCTGAAGGTGGCCACCTGTGTGGAGAGAGCACAGCCTTGCTCCGAAATGCAGCAGCTTGTCCACCTGGGAGCGCTGGGGTCATGTGCATTGCTCACAGACTACGTATCTCTGATCCTGCCCCTCTTTATCACCAATGCTGGGGGACTCTGGATTATGGTCTAGAAGGATGGGGGGGGTACTCTTGGATTTCACCTTGGATTTTCAGAAGTTGACCTTTAACTAGCAGAATCATCTGAAGAGCTTTTCTTATCTCTACCCCAGAGACTTAGCCTTGGGGTTTGGGGTGGACCTTGGCACCTAGATCTATAAAAAGTGCCCTCAAGCCCTTATAACTGCTAATGAGCCCCACTGGAAGGCCCCCACCTGTGGGGCAGCTGGCACCTGGTGCAGGTTGCCAACTGCTCTGGTTCCAGAGGAAGTTCATGGAGCCAGCCCAGGATCCAGGCTCCTGAGTGCCTGGCCCAGTATTCCCATTACCTTGAGCTGATGTGGGCTTGGAAGTCTGGGCTGGGGTTGCTTATTTCCACAGCCCTTGTAAATACAGCCTGGGCTTATTAAGCAACGGGGACCTTCCCGTCAGTGCCAATAAACAGATGCACAAACAGATAAATCAGTGAAGCAATAAACTGTAGGGGCCATAGCCATCTCCTTACAATTTTTCTTTGGGGGTGGGCTTTGCAATGCTGCTTTGTGTTGTTGTTCTTTTTTTACATAAGCAAAATTGTTTTCTTGGGACTCTATCCAAGGACATCAGATAAATAGCTGTGATCCAGCCCCAGATGCTCACAGGAAACCCTGTTCTGCAGACTGTGTGAGAGTGAGGCTGAGCTTTGATGTGCGGTAGGGGGATGCCCTGGGGGCACAAAGCTTTTGTGAAAGCCCCAGGGTGCCATCCCTGGCTTGGCTGTCCCCCTCCCCCTCCCCCCACACTTCCACGAGCTGGCTCTGCCAAGGTGCCCCGCTCCCTCTGCCTGCACCCTTCTTTGTCCTCTGGGGGCTGCTACCAGCCTGGCTCTGCTACCCAGTGTGCAGGCGCATCGCGCCTGGCTGGGGTTCCCGTTGCACCCCGTGATGGGTGTGGTCTCCTCCATCCTGTTGGGCATAGGTCGCCTGTACTCTGAGCCCCTGCTCCCTCAGCCCCCACTGGCTGCCAGAGTCTTCCTTCCCAGGGCCCTTCTGCCCCTCCTTGCTTTCTCCCGGGCAGGCCCTAATGTGGCCTGAGCTCTCTCAAGCACACCTTCCTTCACAGCGTCCTCTGCACTTTCCTCCATCAGACCTTCCAGGCCTATTCACACCGCCCTCAGGAGAGGGCTTTCAGACCATCCCTCCTCAAACACCCCTTACTGCGGTTAGACAAATCCCCATGTCTCTCTGTCTGACCCCAGCCACTTCCAGCTTCATCTAGAACTGAAACGGCACCCTGCTCCTGACCCTTGATGCAGCCACAGCCCGCTGCTCCAAACCTCCTGGAAGCACATGCCCTCTTCCTTGCCTGTTCCTGTGCTGGCCAACCTCAGATCTATCATTTAGGCCTGGAGCAGATGTCGCCCCTTCCACAAAGACTTTTCTGATTCTCTCCTTCACCTAGGAATCAGGTTTTGCTCTCCTCCTCAGCGTGGGGAGTACTTGGTACACCAGCCTTCCTGGCTATACCAGCAGGGCTGCACTTTTTTCCCATCGGTGTTCCAGGCATCTTGTCCAGGCTTGGGATGGGGTGACACTTGGTGAGTGAGTGTTGAAATTGAATTTTGCACGGTATACATTTCAGGCCCTTCTCTGATGGGTTTTGGTTTGACCGTTAAGCAGTCCATTTGCTATTGGACTAAAATTCAGTTGTGGCCAGGTCAACAGTTTTCCTATGGCCAAATCATTATCTGAGGGTATGGCTGGAATATAAATCAGCACTAGTGTGATCTACTTAAAGCAACTGATGGCATGTGCTCCAAGTTGTTTGATGATGTCCAGATGTGGGCTGCTGGGCTGAAGTGCATTTTCTGTAATTAAGCTGACAGGAGTTACAAGTTTGATAGGGGTGTTTGGCCTTGAGCAGGTCACCCCTCTGTGTACCCTCACTTCTCCTCTGTAGCAGGGAGGGAGCACCCGCTGGCTTATCAGCAAGTTCCTATATATAAGGTGAAACGATGTCCATTTTTCTAATGCAGCCTATACTTTGAAATCAGGTATTCTGGCACATTTGTATAGAGCTCTGGTCTGGGCCCACCATAGACTGGGTGGGCTCCTTGTGGGCTAGAGCAGCTGGCCTTGCCACAGGGTCGACAGGAAGAGACTCAGAGGTGGATAATAGACCCCACTCTGTAAGCCGGAAGCCCTGAAGTGTTGGAGAGGCTGGGGGCCAAGTCCAAGGCCAAGCAGCCTCTGTGGGGTGGGGATGCGTCTTATTCTGTTTCTGAACAAACACAGGCTGCTGTCTTACAACTGTGTCTTTTTTCCTAGTGCACCATCCAAATGTGCTCTCTTCCCACTTTTGGGAACTTCTTGCTCCCAAATGCAGAAACAGTCCTGGGGTACCAGCAGCTAGGTTCACAGAGGCACTGTTGTCCAGGCTTCCCAGAGGTATAGCCACATCTTCCAGGGCCATACCCCACTGGACACTGTGGGGAGGGTCCAGGGACAAGATGCAGCCCCTGTCCCTGAGCTGCTCACAGCCAGGACAGGCATTGGCCATGCACACAGGAGAACTGCTCTGCAGGAGCCGCCACAGTGCACTACACAAAATCGTGGTGTTGGGGGCAGAGTTTCTCATCTGCGGAACTGGGAAGGCTTTCCCAAGAAGGCAGTAATTAAGTAGAGCCTTGAGGTTGGGAAGATTTAGACATGTTAAGAGGGCAGACAAGGAACAGCTGTAGGGACAGTCTGCAACAAGATATGGAAACAAGGAAGCCTGGATCAACTCATTTTGTCTAGAACTTACGATATATGAAAGGTGTGGAAATAAAGACCAGGCTAGCAGGTTAAGGAATAGAATGCCATGGGCTGCACGGGGTGGATCTACTGTAGTGTTTTGTATAGGGGAGCAGCAGGGCCAAGCTGAGCCATCAGAAGCCATGCTCCTCCAAAGTAATACAATCAGTAAGCTTTGCTGAGACTTTGCTCCAGGAAGAATGGGTGTTTGGCATCACTCCAAGCCAAGCATGGCTGTTTATTTGGATACCAAGTACTCTTTATTGTCCCTGGGCTGTAAGGCCCTGCATGTGCTTTCTCCCTGAGTGGCCTTGCCTGCTGATTTCCAAGTGGTAACAGACAAGTGGCAGGTGTGGGGAGGAGAAAGAGAAACCAAGAACCACTCATGTGCATGTGACCCTTTGAGGCTTAAAAGGTCCCCTCATGTCCACCTCGACAAAGCCACTGGTGAGGACTGTGGGCTGTGTCTGTCAGGGACCTTATGCCTCTTGGGGGTTGGCCGAATCTCCTCAGCCCAGGCTAGGAGGGGACAGCATCGGTCATGTGAACACACCTGGGCAGAGCTCAAAGAAACTGGCTTGGTGGGTGTGGATCCTGTCCTATCCAGGGGCAAGGAGCAAGGGTTGGGGGCCTGAGCACCCTGACCTCTGGAGAGATGAAACATTCCCGCACACCACTCTCCCATCCTTGTGCAGACACCTTGATCCCCAGTTCCAGCTCCCACGCAAAAGGACACCAGAGGATGGACTGCCCTGGATTAGGGGCTGTGCTCTTCTGGAAACTGGAAAGGTACACCCCCATTGTGGATCAGAAAGAAACTTCATCTTAATTTCTTTTCTACGGCCCAGAACTTTCAGACAAATTACAAAAGCAAATTTAGTTCAACAGGATGGAATGAAAAGGTGGGGCAAAAACAGGGGCTGAAAATAAAAGACCACATCAGGGGCAAGGTAAGTATTCAGGATGCAAGATATGAGGTTCCACGATCTTTCTAGATGTGGACCCCAAATTCATAGCATCAAGTTGATATGGAAACCCAGCCATCGAAACCACTAACAACACATACAGGATGACAACCAACCAGCAGGTCAGGAAAAGCACAAGTACTCCCAGCACTAAAACCAGAACCAGAATGATGCCAAGCGTGTCTGCAGTGGGACCCTAAATCAACCTCCCTGGGGCGAACACGACATCTCTTAGATACCGCCCTTGGGAGACAGCTTGAGCCAAAGGCGCATGGGAACATCTGCTGAAAAGATGCCGCAGAAGTGCACAGAGCCAGGCTGCTGCAGACCCTGTGCTTGCTTTTCTTCTCCTTGTGCTTAAAGCGTTGAAGGAAACGCTCTATGCAGACTTGATGAGGAGTCAGACCCAAAAGTCACATTCAAGTATCCATACTTACTGCAAGTGGGTTCAAGCAGAGACACTGGGCAGCAGCCCCCAAAAGAGACAGGCACCAACATTCCCTTGTTTTCAGGCTAAGAAGGGCAAAATGACGTGTCATGGTCACACAACTGATCAATTTTACTCTAAGCTCTTTATGTTAAGGGATGTCCGAGCAGGGAGGACAGATGAAGGAAGGCTGGCTGTGGGCCCTTGTTTTCTAAGTGTGGGTGATGCAGATGGGTCTCAGTGGCTCAGCTCCAGTTCAAAGCTCTATTTTAGCCCCTTGTTTGAGCTAGTTGACCTTAGGCTGGCCAGGCTGACACCGGGCAGCCAGGACCCCAGCAGCCCCAACCTCCTTCTAAGGCCCAACCCAGAGCCCCTGGACTGACTGACCTCAGAACCCCCCTTGCCCTGGCTCACAGATCCCACATTCCACATGCCCTGAGACAGAGTGATTCCATGGTCCCTTCTGGATGGTGCGCTTCCCCCTGATTTTAAAACGTCTGTCCCTCTTCTCACCTCGGAGCCCACCATCTCCTGACCCCAAGTTGTGCCTCTACTGGTCCTCTCTCTACAAAGCCACCCCCTCCTTACCCCCACTGCGCCAAATTCCATAGATTCTAACTGTGAATCTGAGGCTGAAAATATTCCCCAGCATTAATCTTACAGCTATTACCAAACAGAGTTAAATCCTTCTGATTTTGCTTGAACTCTACAACTGCAATTCTGAAAGTCTAATAAGTTGGCTAAGAAGGATTTCAGAAAAAAAAAATCAAACCTGACCAAATCTACATGAGGATGTCCAGTATAATTTTTAGATTAGAGGTTGTGCACCAGTAGCCGTGGGCCAGAGCTGACCCACAGACATGTTTTGTCTGGCCTGCAGAATGTTTTTAAAATATGTGAATTAGTTGCCCAGAGGTAAAGGCAGGCGATTCTACACACAGCTCCAGACTGCTGTTCCTGTCTGAGGAATGAGGGGATCAGGCAGCAGAAGCTGCTCCTCTGAAGATGGGGGCTGACTCGGAGGGTGAAGGTGGGCCAGGCTGGGGTGGGAGGCACTGAGAACGGCTCATGGGAGAAGCCAGGGAAGCATTCCAAGTTCCCAAGGCAGACCTGGCTTGGCTGGGAGCCCTGGAATAATTTATGGACTTGGCAGGAGAGCCGTTTCCTTCAGCTTGCTGTTTCTTATTAAGGCTTTTAGGCAAAGGGCTTAGTTGCTGAGTCTGGTGCTGGAGTTAGCCCTGGCCTTAATAAACAGGGATATACAACCAAGAGGAAATGAAGGAGGAAGGACAGACAATGCCGAAGGGCGGAAAATGGGATGAAAAACTGGAGTAGCTGTCATGCGAGGAAAATGCTGGGGGCAAAGTCGGGGGCTGGTGAGAATGGGATGGGGCAAGGGGCAAGGAGTAACAGTGTCGGGGTTCTTAGAACTGAGTGCTCGGGAGCAAGGAATCAAACTCCTGGGCAAAAACCCAAGGCTCGCAGAATCCTCAAAACCTCCACAGGGATGGAGCACAGGAGCTGCCGCCCCCAGCTGGCTGTGTACCCTCAGGTCCCTGGGGGGGTTGGCATCTCTCCTCCTTGGCTTCCTCAGCTGTAAAATGGTCACAACAACTGTAATAAGACAGGACTGCTGGTGGTGGGGAGGGGGGATGAGATGCAGCAGCGCGTGAATGCCCCAGCACGCGCAGGGGGTCTCAGGCCCCTTTTCAGGGGACTGAAGCTGCTCTTCCCGTCACAGCGCTGCCAGCTGGAGGTTGCCCTCAGGTGTTACACCCCACAACTGAACCATAGGAGGCCAATCCGGACTGAGCCCATTCTGAGGTACAGCCCCTACACATGAACACCTGTCACCTTGTCCTGCTGGGACTGCCTCCTAGGCATGGAAGGGTCCAGTGCCAACGTGACCACCTGGGGGCAAAGCAGAGCAGTCAGGGTCATCTTTAAATGCACCTGAACAGGACGCTTACCTGGGGAGAGGTGTGGCAGGACTAGGGCAAAGCCTCTCCTCCCACCCACCTCTGCACCCCACCCCGCCCCCCACCACTCCACGGAGTACTGTGGGATGGAGGGCCGTGGAGTGAATTCAGGCTTAGACAACAGCTCCCCTTTCTGTTGGTTGCATACAGAGGAGCAGCGTCAGTTACGGCATGTATGAGTCCTTTGCGTGCCAGAAGGTCTTCAGATAACTAGCTTACTCATTTTTAATCAAGTGCGCCCTGGAGGGCATAATCCTCAGCATACACTGGCTTCTACCAGAACTGAAAATATTTGATTTAAAAGTATTCCACCGAAGTGGATAAGAGTAGTAAGCAGCTTAACGGAGGAGGTGTAAGGGTAATGCTGTCGCTGCACCATCATCTGAGCCAGACATCTGCTCTCCCAGCCTCGGCATGCCTTTCCTGCCGTGTCCTTCCACCCACCTCTCTCCACTTGACACACTCGTGCTCACCCTTCCAGGCCCACCTCAGCCACCACTCCCTTTCTTCCTTGACATCTGAAGAGTAGCCACAGCCTTTCTTCACACCCCTGCTGGAGCTCCTGTGGAGTTATCCTGCGGACAGCATGTCTATGGGTGTGCCTCCCACTCTGAAAGGTTTTTGAGCAAGGTCAAAATCATGGGCTCAGAAACCAGACTGTCTGGTTTGCATCCCAGCTCTGCCACTTGTGATGTCACTGTGCCTCAATTTCCTCATCTGGGAAGTGTGGACAAGAGCATACCTACCTTGCAGGACTACTGTGGGCACTGAATGAATGAATGCTTGTGAAGGTATTGGCAGTGGTTTGCGAAAGCCAGCCTTAGCAAGCACTGCCAGCTAAAAAAACAAGAGGGTACCACCTCACACCCACCAGGATGGTTAGAGTCCAGAAGACAGATAATAACAAGTGTTGACAGGATGTGGAGAAATCAGAAAACTCATACACTGCTAGCAGAAATGTAAAAGGATGCAGTCACTTTGGAAAACTGTCTGGCAGTCCCTCAAACAATTAAGCATAGAAGGTACCATATATCCTAGGTATATATATCCAAGGGAAAGGGATATACACATCCACACAAAATTCTGCATGTGAATGTTCACAGTAGCATTGTTCATAAGAGTCCCAAATTACAAATAAAGTCCATCAGTGAACATTCCATAAAGAAATATGTGTTACATTCACTCAGTGGAGTATTATTTAGCCACAAAAAGGAATATTGATCCATGCTACAACACAGATGAACTTTGTAAGCATTATGTTAAGGGAAAGAAGCCAGTCACAAAAGTCTGTATACTATATGATTCCGTTTATATTAAAGTCCAGAATATGGAAATTTGTAGAGGCAGAAAGTAGATCAGTGGTTGCCAGGGGTGGTGGGGGAGGGTACTGTGAGGAGGTGACAGCTGACGATCATGGGGTTTCTTTCAGAGGTGATGAGAATGCTCTTAAACTGCCTGTGGTCATGGGTGCACACATCTATGAATATACCAAGAACCATGAACTATACATTTTAAATGGCTGATTTGATTGCTATGTGAATTATGACTAAAAACAAGAAACAAACAAAAAACAAAACTTAGTTTCCTACCACAGAAAAAAAAAGAAAGAAAGAAACTAAAAGCTATTGGCTGCTATAATCAATTTCTCTGCTGCACAGGGTCCAGCCCAGAGCAGCTCAGTAAAGTTTGGGAGAAGAGCGAGTTAAGTATCAGCACAGAGTGAGCACAGGGTGCTTTGACAGAGCTTCTCACTGAGACTTGGATGAGCTTGGAGCCATTCTCAGCTCTCCTTCCTCCACCCTCAGCCAGTCAGTTGGCGAATCCCTGTCGCCTCTACCTTCCAAATACACCCAGAACCTGATCCAGCCTCACCACTGCCCTGCGGCCATCCCTCTGCCCTGTTCTCCAATATCCAACTAGCTGCCTCTGGCGTCCCTGCTTGCTCCCTAGTCTGCAGCACAGTAGCTGGGGTGACCCTTCAAGAACTGAAGTCACAACTTGGCCTTTCTCTCAGAACACTACAGTGACTTCCTGTCTTGCTCAGAAGAAAAGCCCAGGTCTTCCATGGCCCAGGAGGGGCCTGACTACCTCTTACTGCTCCCTGGGGCTTATTACTTCTGTCCACCTGTCTGACTGCGCCTCGTTCTGCCCCCACATCACACATACTCTTGCTGTAGGGTGGCTCCTCTGCTTGGGCCCCGTTTGCCCCTGAAATCCTCTCGACTCATGCCCTTTTCTGCTTCCTCTTGGCTCAGATGTCCTCTCCCCAGTGGGGACCGCTGGGTCCCCTCCTGACTCTATTTAAAATATATAAATACGGTCCGCTGCACACTCCATATGCCAATTGCCCTGATCTGCCTTTTTTCTTTCCCATAGCACTTGTCATCTAAAATAGTATACCTGATTATTATAATGTATAAATATTATAATGATTATTATAATCACTATTGAGTGTCTGTCTCCCTGCTAGATGGGAGGTCCATCAGGTCAGGGACTTTTATTGTTGTTGATTTGCGTATCCTCTCACTGTACTGGTAGGCACTTACTAGACATTTGAAGAGAATCTGGTCTTCACAGTATCTCTGAAAAGTAGCTTTATTTTTTCCGTTTCTCAGAGGGGGATATGAAGGCTTGAAAAGGTTAAGTAACCTGCCCAGGGCTGCACAGCTGGTAAGCGGAGTTGGGCAGGGAGCCCAGGACTGCCTGGTGCGGGGCTGCCTCCCTTTGTGTTGCATAGATTGTTACTGGTTTCCTAAAAGTGGCAGGCTAATGACAACAGCTACTGTTTAGGGACCAGGCTTTGAGTTAGGTACTTTTTTTACACCACCTCTGATTCTTAAGTAATCCTGCAAGTTCAGCCTTTTGTTTCCATTTAATAGAAGAGGAAACAGAAGGTCAGAAAGGTTGTGGGATTGCCCAAGGATACGCAGCTAGTAGATGGCGAAGCTGAATGTTTATTTGTACAGACGGGTTGCAACTGACCTCCTCTTCCCATCCCCCAATGTGTAAGTCACGTCCTGTTTACTTCCGTGAGATAAGCACCTTTGGATGAAAAGATTGCTCAGGGAGCTAAATTAGGTCTTAGCAGGACAGGAGTGGAAGGGAAATATCAACAGGTCACCTCTCATGACCTCCACAAAGCAACCCCCGCTCCTTTTATCTTCCCGGAGAGGCCATCACTGCAGGAAGGGCCCTCGCTCCGTCTGGCACACACCAAGGGCCACAGTAACTTAACTATCTAATCGGCCTTCGGATGGGATCACCCCCTGGCGGATGGTTCAAGGACAAACGCCACCAACCCCGCAACCAGTTTTACTGGGTCTGGCAGGAAACTGCACGAGCCCCATGGCAAGGCACGGGTGCATCCACAGGGAAACCTCGGAGTCAGCGGGGGCAGTGGGGGATGGTGGCGTATGGATCAGCCCATGTATCAGCTGAGTATAGCCACTTACTAATGCAATTTGAACACACAGTATCCCGTTTCCCAACTGTCAGACTCAAAACTGCCTCCCCCAAACACGGAACGCCCTGCAAAGGGGGCCATTCCTCCTGGATTCTGGAGAGGGAGGGATTGACTGTGTGGTGTTTAAGAAGCAAAATTCTGGCCCCCTATCTCCAGGGGCAGAGTTCCGCCACGGAGAATGAACCCCAAAGCAGCTGGCAGTCCAGTCCTGATTAGTTTAATAACCAAACTTGCTCGTGTCAAGTCACAGTGAAGCCAGAAATCTGTTATCTTAGATTCTCTTCTTTCCTTCCCCCCTGCCACCAGCCATCTGACCTATGATTTCATCGCCTAACTTCCCTGGGCACATTTTCCCACCACCCCATCTCTACCATGGACTAACCTCCTCCCGGCCAGGCCACCAGCCTGCCATCTGCAGAGTCCCCAGCACTATTCACCTGCCACCACCAGCGGATTCCATCCTGTGGGGGGTGAGAGCCTTTGAGGTGATTCTTTCAGGAGATGTGGGGAGAGCAGACAGAGAGAGCA
This sequence comes from Smutsia gigantea, assembly GCA_032199065.1. Taxonomy (NCBI): domain Eukaryota; kingdom Metazoa; phylum Chordata; class Mammalia; order Pholidota; family Manidae; genus Smutsia; species Smutsia gigantea. The sequence goes on along the minus strand of JAVSCE010020828.1, from coordinate 489,542 downwards.
GGCCAGGCCCAGGAAACTGCACATCCCTTGAGGAACAGGGGAGGATGGTTCTCGGGAAGAGAGGGTGATCCTGTGCATGTGGCAGGAGTCTGGGGCCCTGGCACAGGGCAGACAAGACACTGGAGGAGCAGGAAGGGTCAGATAAGAGGGGCTTTACCCAGTATCCGCAAGGTTAATTCTCCAAGGAGTTAAGGAATGCCATGGAGCCCTTGGAAAATGCACATGTGCCCAACACCCAGCCTGCTCCAATTTCCTTGTTTCTATGCACCCCTGAAGCCTAATGTCCCTGCCCCACAGTGAGGAGGGAAATACCACTATGGGACCTGCACTTCAGAGGGCTTGGGAGATGACTGACTGGAGCAAAGGCCCAAGAAGAGAGGGGCCAGGAAACAGCCTGCAATCATGTAAGGATTTTTGGTAAATCAGGCAAGAACAAAATGGTAGAAACAGTGACAAAGTGAGGAGGGTAATTAACACAACCCAAGAGGGTAAATGCGGTGGTGGAGAAGGGAGAAGTCCCCCTGTAAAAATGAGGACAGAGATTTCCCAGCCAGCAAATCTGATGGGACTGGAGTGGGCTGAAGAGTTCACAGGATGCGTATCAGCTACAGCAGGTTCAAGTGCAGGAAAAGGTCTGGTGCTGTTGGGAACAGGCTGCCTTTCCCAGTCCCAGGGAGACCTATTTCAGCCGTGTTTGCCCCACAGGTCTGTATGTGTATGGGACTTCACAGCCGTTGTCTTATTTTGAATCCCAAAAGTTCTAAACACAGAAAGTCTTTCTTTAATTGCATCAAGCTCATCTGGAGGCAAACCTGACCTCATGTGGGCTGTTTATAGATTTTATTTATCCACCTTGGGGGGGATTTATACACTTCACTGCAGTAACGTTAGTGTGACTCATTATGGGGCTGCCCTGTCATGTACACTATTGTCTTCTAAACTGGAACAATTTTGAATTCTGCACACATCAGACTCCAAGGGATTGGAGAACATACTGTAAACCTGTACTAGGGAAGGTTTGACTAAGTTATTGTACCTCTGTGTGGCAGTCAGAAAGAATACAGAGAAAAATCCAAGCCATAGGGTTCATCTAAAAAAAAATCTTATTAATTTAACCATGCAACAAAAATCTGCAATGTACCTAATGAGTTAGGCACTGTTCTAGACACAGGTATTAGAAATGTGAAAAAATGTGAAAATATTAAACAAAACTCTCTATATGCATTGTGCACATACGTGTATATGTATGAATTAAAACAAGGCCAGGATGGACCACTGGAATCTGGTAATAGTGATACCTCTGGGGAGAGGGATCTCATTGAGAAGAAGGTGGACTTTGGTGTTTCATACTCTACAATTTGGTGTTGTTTTAATTTTTTTATGATAAGTGCCCTACACTGAAATTTGGGTGCCCCCACCAATTCATCAATGGGACCTAACCCCTAGTGTGAGGGTATTAGAAGGTGGGCCTTTGGGAAGTGATTGGGTCATGAGGGTGGATCCTTCTTAAATAGGATCAGTGCCCTTAGAAAAGAGACCCCAGCGAGCTCCCTCGCCCTTTCTGTCACGTGAGGACACAAGGAGAAGACAGCTGTCTGTGTACCAGACAGTGGGCTTATCAGATGCCGAATCTGCTGGTGTCTTGCTCTTGGCCATCCCAGCCTCCTGAATGGTGAGGAATAAATGTCTGTTTTTATAAGCCACCCAGGCTATGATATTCTGTGACAGCAGCTCAAATAGATGAAGACAACAAGCAAGAAACATGTATTACTCCTGTAATTAATAATGAAAAAGACTAGAACTACAAAAACAAAAACAAATAAAAGGAAAACAAAGCCACCCATGGAGTCCAAAGCTGTTTATTTTACAGATGAGGAAGCTGAAGGTCAGATGGGAATTGGAACCCAGCTCCAGACTTGCCCAGGGCTGACTCCCGAGCCCACACTGCCTCCAACATGGCCCCCCCAAATAATACATTTGATGTGAAGGTGCTTTGTGAACTGTACCGAACTATATGCACATGCCATTCTTTGGTGGATATCAAATTCTATATTTGGCCCTTTTTTTTGGCCAAAGCCTTAAAAGATCCCCTCTATTGGTTATCTATAGTAATAAAAAAGAAAAAAGGAAAGAAAAGAAAAGGAACCTTTGAGAGTTGGAGAAGCTTGACAGGTCAAATGCTACCCAGAGTTGAGCGAGATGAAGACTACGCTGTGGGTGGTACCGTGGCCCTGGGTGGCAGGCCACCACGGTGAGGGGAGCCCAGCATGGACACAGTGGTGTGACCAGGCAGGGGGGAGAGGTCACTCTCATGTGGCTGCATTGAACTGAATGTACTTGGATTCCCCATGCATACACTATTTTTTATGGGTTTCTTTTCTGTCTGTTTTTGTGTTTCTTGCCTATTTTCTTTCTTTTCTTCTAAAGGGAAAAAGACATTGCCACCCACCACATCTGATCCTAAATTCCAACTTTTGATTTGCAATTGCGGTTGATTTCATTCATTATTCATTATTTTAATGCAATGCATTAATTTCCTACATAGCAACTTTGAGCATTTTGAAAACCAGAGTGAATGAATGAAAAGGATGATTGGTCCTAAAGGAACTGCAGGGGGAGGGTACCAGCTGTGGCTAAGGAGACAGACTGGACAGCATGGAGGCCCAGGTCTGCAGCAAGTTTGGAACCAGCCCCGGAGGGAGGGAGGAGTTACAGGGACAGGACCTGAGGCTGCAGAGCAGAGGTGTGGACTCCACCTGTCCCTGAATGTCCTGCTAAGGATATAACATAAGTGCTTGAGGCAGAGGAGACCCTCCTAGGGCTGTGGGTGTGGAGATGGGGGTCAGGGAGAGGCTGAGGCAGCCACCACACCTTGGGAACTTACGGGCAGGTCTGGCTAGGCCCACTCCAATTTGTGACCAATGCTATAAAATAGGGCAATTTCACAATAAAGTCCTGATTTCCTGCTTGAAAAGTCAGAGGCTCTGGCCTCCCTGGGCCAGCAGTCTGGCATGGCCACAGACACTCAAGTGAGCCTGGGCTCTGACCCCTGCTGGCCCCTCACTCATCAACCTGACTCCTCTGAGCTGGTGACCCCTGCCTTTGAGAGGAAGTGGCTTTTAAGGCCCCTTTCAACATGAAAGGGAGGACAGCAAAGCCTGTGGCCAGCTCTCGTCAGGACTTAGAGGTGGGGAGGCTGCACGAGCTGTGGTGGGGGCTGCCAGTGCCCCCCACGCCCGCCCTTCACCGGGAAGGTGGGAGGACACACAGCAGGCTCCCCTGGCTGCCCCCAGACAGACACAGTGAAGGCCCTTTTCCTGGGAGATTAGGACCTAAAAGGGCATGTGAAGGACCTGGGTTAATCATTACCTGGGCATTCCTTTATGTTGCCCAGTAAATTCAGTGGCTTTGGGCATTACATCTCTCTGAACCTAGCACTACCCAAGGAGTACCCTGGCCCGCATTTCTTTGACCAAACTGGCATGCTTCCCTCTCCTGTGGGGGAGTCCGGGGGCTTCCAGAGGGTGATGCAGTCTTGACCATGACACTCTATGTGCCAGGGTCTGACCTACTGAGAGATGCCATTTTGTGGGCTTCCTTCTGTGCTTCCTGGAGAAGGACGTTCTGGCACAGTCCCTGTGGGGCTGGAGTTTCTGAGCTAGAAAACTGAAGGCCAGAGAGGTTGAGTAGTCCGTCCAAGGCCACGCAGCTGGTGGGGCAGAGTAACAATTCAAGATGTCTGGGGTCAGCACACACTGTGGCTTCTGATCAGAGACACCCGCCTTGCTTGGAGGGAAAGTCAGGTTGTTAGGGTAGGAATGAAAAGTTCAAGAAAAAGGTCAAATTCCAGGTTTTTTGTTTGTTTCCAAGTTGGTTCTTTTGAGAATGCTTTTCAGGCCTAGAGTTTATGCCATGACAATGGAAAGAGGTTAAATTGGGGGACCCTATCTACTTCCTCCTCCTTATGTGACCTTGGGGAGGTGGGGGCCTGAAGGAGGCATGAATACTCCACTGGCGACTAGAGTCAAAGAACCTGTGGGGGAGCGGCTGTGCCAGCTGGCTGTACCCTTGGGCTTCATTGAGCCTAATGGGAATTGTGCCCCCCTTCCCAAAAAGGGATCAGAATGTTCTTAAGCTCCCTCCACTCCCCAGGCAGAGGTGGAATGGAGAAGACATCCCCAGACCCAGGACTTGGGTGGACTGCAGATGGAGAAGCCCAGCCAGGCTACAGAGGTTTGGAACCACCTCTACCACTGGCTCTCAGTTCCTCTTCCCCACTTTCTCAGAAGCCTCTCAAGCAAGACGGTCCCCTGAGAGTCACAGAGCTGAACATCAGCTGTGATTCAGGGCCTGCCTGACTCCTTGACTGCCCTGCAAGTAAAGTGCATCCAGCTGGCAACCAGGGCCCCAAAAGGTGGGGGAAGAAAGGGTGAGGGGGAAGGGGGACACGTGCAAGCGCAGACCTGGGAGGTAAGATTCCTCTCCAGATGGCCGGCCTCTGCCTCTGGCTTGGCTCCTGAAAGACTGACAGGAGCTGTGAGGGTCTGTTATCAGGGTTGTCTGCCTCTGGTGCAGCGGTTTTAAAACTTGAGATGCATCAGAATTACCTGACAGCCTTGTAAACACACTGATGACTGCTGTCCCTTAACCTTCCCCAGTTAGGTCTGGGTGGAGTCGGATAATCTGCATTCCTCATTTTTGGAAGCTTCCCTGCTGCTGGTTCAGGGACCGCTAAGAACCACGGCTCTAAGCCTAATGCTCCACTCCATCTGGAACCAGCTCCTCCCTCAAGGACTAGTCCTGCCTCATGCATGCCCCACCTGATCTGAATTCTAAAAACAAGAGTCCAGCGCACCCCATCTGTGCCAGGAAACCCAGGATAAAGTCCCTCAGAGGGCCCGAGGCTGGCTTTTTCCCCAGCTAAGACCTGGATGCTCCCTTTCCACTTCTGCAGGTCCGAGACTCCACCTGGGCTGTTGGCCACCTATCTTCAGGGACTCTGTGAGTCCCAGAAGACTGTCCATTGTTTCTCAGGAAGGTGGGCTGGGGACTGCAGAGGTCCTCGCTCATCTATCCCTTGTGCCCCAGGATTTTCCGTGGACACCTGGTTCCTCAGCTGGGAGGCAGAGCCACTTTCTCCTTAAAGTCTGGGTGAGGGTGGTGGGCCACACCATCCCTCTCCCGGCTTCTTGGGGGAGGATGGGGTAGGGTCTTCGACATGCCCTGCGTGCTCCTCAGTGTCAGGGCCGCAGTTAGATGGGCCACTTCCAGGCTCTGGAGCACTGTTAGCATGACTTGAAGCAGCCTGCCAGCAGTTTATATATTGGAGCCATGACTATAAAAGGCCTTGATGGCACATGGCATCAGGATTGACCTCATTTCAGTATCAGCGTGGTAGGGAAGTGGGCTCTGTTCATCACCATGGACCCTGGGACAACTTAGTGTGTTTATTTTGTGTCTCATTTGTTCAATGGAGGCCATAGGGTTCCCTAAGGAGACATCCTGTGTAAATCCATTTAATGTCCTATAAATGTTATTATTTAAAAACAAACCAAGAACAAAACCTTGTAGGTGAGTGTTCACAGATGCATTACTCTTAATAGCCAAAAAGTGGAAACCACCGATGTCCCTCAACCAAATGGATAATCAAAATGTGGTCTCTGTATACAATGGAATACTGTTCGGCCATAAGAAGGAATGACACGCTGATACACGCCACACCATGGCTGTAGCCAGTCACGCACCACCCCATAATGTATGGACCCATTTATATAAAATGTCCAGAGGAGGTAAACGCACAGGACAGGAAGCAGACCAGTGGTTGCCAGGGGCCGGCGGGGAGGGTGTGGGAGTGACGGGTGAAGGTGCTGGGCTTCCCTTACGGGTGACGAGGAAGTTCGGGAACAAGACAGTGGTGATGGCTGCCCAACTCTGTGGCATACTAAATGCCACTGAAGCACACATTTTATGATGGGCAGATATCACCTCCTTGCAGATGCTCCTCATCTGGAAAAGTTTGGGGAAAGACGTTTAAAAGTAATTGTTATTGATGAGAGTGGTGTCAACCCAGAAACACTGAATGTGCTGCGCTGGGGATGGAAAATGCACAGTTAGCTAACGGGCGAGGCTTCACGTGCAGTCCCCTTGCTGTCCCTACCTGGACTGCCTGTTTCCTCGTAAAGCAGTTTTCATGAGGTGTTGGCTCCATGGTCTTGACAGGAGACCGAAGCCTCAGGAAATCCCAGAGATGTTCATACAGGTCGTAAAGGAGGCCACAGCTTTGTCAAAGGCAGATTTCTCCTCCCTGCGCCCCCCTGAGCCCTTGGCATTATGGAGACCACATGGACAGCGCTGAGTGAAGTCCTGCCCAAGGGCCCACGTGACCCCAGACCAGGGAAACAGGTGGCCCACAGCTGGGCATCCCACAGGGCCAGGGCGCCCTCTTCTCCCTCCTCTCCCCTGAGTTGATTCTGCACCCACCCCATGAAGTCAGGGTTTGCAGAAGGGAAAACCAAGGCTCAGTGGGGTGGGACTCAACCCCAGGTATGCTGACTTCAGAGCCAGTGGCCTCCTGGTGCTGTGACACACCGAGTCATAGAGCGGGTGCTCACGAGGGTATACAGTGGAGGCCCACCTTGTGCCCATGCGACAGCTCCACGCACCACATTGGAATGTCCTGGCATAGCCTGGGGCTTGGAATTCCCCTAGGAAGAAATATCTATATCTTTTCTCACAGCATTAGAGGTCCCCCTAATAGAAAACTCTAATAAGATCTTAGGAGGAAGAGACCAATAAAGAGGTCTGTGTTCCTGAGGTGTGTCCAGCCTTCTCTGACCCCATTAGAGCCAAGCCAACTGGGGTGTCCCCTACCCCCACTAAGGGCATGGTCTCTAAAGCCTGAGCAGATTCTGACGGGGGTGGGACCTCTGTGGTAGCCCCCTGGTGGCTGGACTTGTGCCCACAGCTTGGAGAACAAGCACTGGGGGTGGGGGGACATTCTGGGGACCTTCACAGCAGTGGGTCCTGTCCCCCACACAGCCAAGTGGAGGGTGGGGCTCGCCACCCGCCGGCTCTCCCTACCCAGGAAGCCAGCCATGGCCCCTCATGCTCCTGGAGCCCGTGGTTTTGCCTCGGAGCCCTCTGATGGGACAGGGTGAGAGGCGGGGGGCCCTCTGCATTGTTGGTGCTGCCCTCCGTCAAGCACAGCTGGCTTGATCTTGGTGACCAGTGGGGACAGGAAGTTTCAAGGAGGGAAACGAACCTCCCACTTTATCAGACGTCACCCCTCCACACAGGCCCACATGTCTTCACATCAACAGGCTAGGAGCAAATGCCCCCCAAATGGAATTATTTATAATAGAACTGCCTCAGTTTCCTGGCCTCTTACTGCTCCCAGGTGCCAGCCCAGCCCTCTGCAGACACTCTGGGAGTCTCGCCCCCCTCCGTACTGAGCATGAACGGCACAGAGCCTGGACGGCTACCTTCCTCTTGCCCTCCTGAGAGCAGTGTGGGCCCACGCCAAAATGTTCACATTAGGGAGTGGCTTTTGGGCCTTTCCCCTGAAACTTTCCCCAGGTGGGTGATTTGTTATCCGCTGGTTCTGTCAGTGATCTGCTGCAATTCTTGGTTTGTTGCTTATTTACAGCTGTGTTCATAGGGTGAACTGATGTAGGAAACTGTAAAGCCAGCATGGCCACTCCCCAGAGGCCAGAGCCAGGCTCACCCACCCACCCAAGAGGCATTTGATGGTAAAACCAGGGTCACGGGATCAGAGTTCCCACATGGGCTGCCAGTGTTACCAAGAGACATAGTCAACCTGTTTTAGCCTGGATTGCATAAAATATTTTACTGATTTCCCCTACCTTCATAGTAAACCTGATATTGGGAAATGAGAATCTGTGTGTCCTGACCATCTTGTATGAAAGCAGTGGGAGCAGAGCACCCAGAATTTACAGGCTCATAGCTGTGTTAATGGCAGCTGGGTAAATGAAAGCTCAGGTGGCAGGCGATATAATACTATACTTGTAGCCAACTATTTGTGTGTGTGGGTATGTTTTTTCCAATATTATTATTAAAAAGACAATTTACTATTCCAGGAAATTTTAGGAATAAAACCCACCTACAATCCCACTTACCTAGCAAAAATATTTTCATTTTTGGACATTTGCTTCCAACGTGTTGACATGAAGATGTGCGGGCACATGTGCAGGGATGATGTTTGATAAAGTTGGGGTCTGTTTTCCTCCTTGAACTTCCTGTCCCGACTAGTCACCAAGACTTGGGGCTCCATGCTTAGGGGAGGGCAGCGTCAGCAATGCAGACAGGTCCCCCACTACTCACATTGTCCCATCAGGAGGTTCTGAGAGGAAACCGTGGGCTCCAGGAGCAGGAGGGACTGTGGCTCAGTTTCCAGGTAGGGAGAGCCAGGGGTGGCATCTCCATGTGGAGACAGCTCCACAGTCTCCATGGAGCTGTGGGTGAGGCAGTCTTCTTTTCCCATGGCTCCATGCTCTGCTCTATAATTGGCCATTCTCCCTTATCATCACACATTTCAGTGGCTTCCACTATTTTACTGCTAAAATGGGTGCAATAAGCCAGAGCAACATTGACAAGAGTTGTCATGATTAAGAAAAGAAAACAGTTAAGTGGAAGCAGAACAGTGCAGAAAGCCTCCCTGTCACCTGGCCGCCCATACCAACTCTGTGTGCATTTCCCCCAACCTCATTCTCTGTGTGGTGCAATTTTTCTATGAGGCTGGCCTGGGAGAGACAGTAAGTTGCAGCTGGATATATAGTTGCCTGTCTCAGTCTCATGCGCTCCCTGGCCTGAAACATACTTTACAGGTGATTATTTAGAGATCCTGAAATGTAAGCCTCCTCCCCATGAGCAGGTCCGCTTAAGATGAAAGATGGGTTTTTAGTGCAAGTTCTGATAATCCCATGGGAGAGTCAGTTCTCTACTCTGTTTAAGAGTTTAGGGGCCAGGATGTCATGGGGATGTATTAGATTTAATCTGTTTTCCCTCTTCTTGGAAGGTGAAGAAAGGCAAGATGTGCCCTGTTGGAAGTGGGCGTCTCTGGAGCCTTCAGGGGAACAGCTCCAGAGGCATGACTTGCACTTACTGGATGTAGACACATGCTGGCAGGAAGAAACCCTTCAACTGAGCTTTCTAAATGCTCAGAAGATTAGGGGACCGTGGCCTTGACAGCTGCCCAAGGAGGGAGGCTCTGGGATGCAGCATCAGCAGAGCCCAGAGGCAGCCGCAGGCTACTTGCTTGTCTCTCCTATTTTCTGTAGTCAGCCCCTCCCTCTTCTGCTGATTTTGCCTTCCCAGACATCCAGGTGGCTACAAGATGGACCCTCTGACTTAGTCAGTCACCAGACCCCCAGAGGTCTCCTTGCCTCCAGCATGGCTCAGCCATGCCATCTCTTGTCACTGGCATTTGATCCTGTCATTTCCCTGCACTGAAACCTGCAGTGTCTCCCTACTCCCTGAGCTTTGCTTCCTGCAGAGTGCTAAGGCCACAGAATCATTTAATGGAAGCCCCAAGTAATCAATCAAAAAGGTGTTTGCTGCAGGAGTACTCAGGGCCTTTAGTATGCTAATATACCCTGCAACTGTGCAAGGTGGGAATTGGGGAGGAGAAGTTGGTATGTGAGATTTCCCCAACTTGTGTGACTTGCACTCCTTAGTCCCAGGGGCATTTCATGAGTCAGGTATTCAACAGAGACACTGATTTGGGAATCACTAACTTAAGGCTAAAATTCACATTCCTTATCAAGGCAATCAGGCAATCAAAGCCTGTGGAAGCTGGCTTTGCATTCTTTCCCCTACATCCCTACTGCCTCAATACTTGCTTTATGAAGTTTCTGCTGCCTGGAAGCCCCCTCCCTCTTCCTCCACTTACTCCCAGTACAGCTCCTTGTTACCTCTAGGAAGCCCTCTCCGGCTCTCCTTCTGCACAGGGAATTTTTTTTGTACTCCCTGCTCCCCACTCCCCCCACTCCTACCCCAAATGTAACAGTTACACAAAAAGCCAGGGCATAAGGCAACATTTGTATTTAGTCACAGTGCGCTTTGGTTTGAGTTTAAAGGCCAAGATGTGTGAAAACCTCAGCTCTCACTCAGATCGTCAGACATTCACATCGCTGGAGCTGATGCCCACCAGGGCCTGTGGATTCTCATCCCTCCCCAGAGAGAGGACCTGCTGGCACTGCTTAAATAAACTCTCTGTCTTTTTTTGCTACTCCACCTGGACCTTTCTTTTTTTCTGGCCAAGTTATAAAGCTGGGTTTGCATCAGTTCAGTATGTACGGAACATTATTCAACTGGGCATGTGACATACAGCATGGTGGCTACAGTTATTGCATATTTGAAAGTTGCTGAAAGAGTAGACCTTAAAAGTTCTCATCAAAAGAAAAAAAAATGTTTTTGTAACTATGTGTGGGGACAGATGTTAACTAGACTGATGGTGGTGGTACCGTCCCAATATATGCCTATATCAAATCACTGTGTTGGACACCTGAAACTAGTACACTGTTACATGCCAATTATACCTCGACTTAAAAATATGTCAATAAAACTAAAAAAAAAAAAAAAGAGAGAGAGAGAGAGAGAGAGAGAGAAAGAGAGAGAGAGAGATATCCTAGTGAAAAAACAAAGATCCCTATTCCGTCCTGTGTGGAAGTGCCGTTCCTCTCCTGTGCGTACCACCAGAGGATGTTTTTATCATTTAGTGGCAGGTGAATGGCAAGGAGCTGACATCACGTGGCCTCTCCTCAAGGCTGTGGGTAGCCCAAGGTGGGTGTATTTAAACAAAGCTGACAATACCCTCGAGCTCGGGGTGGGCACCCACTGGTGGGGGCTGAGAGCCATGTACAGCCTTCCTGGGCTTTTGGAAGGAGAATCGGGCTGCCTGGGCCAGGACACCGGTAAGCTTGCTGCCACTGAGGCTAATCTCCAAGGTTCCCAGAGAAGGCTTCCCAGCCGCAGGAGCCCATGGAGGCAGAGTCCTGCCAAATGCTGTGTGTGCAGATGGATTTGTGGGACCTACATGGCATCTGGGAGGCTTTCAGAGCTTTGAAGTGCAAGTCCAGTCTTCCCCGTTAGTGCTACTGGAGGGCATGAAGGCCAGCCTAGGATTTGGGGTATGCACTGTGGGACCCATGGACATTCTTATCCCGGCCTGTGCTCTCTGACCTGGATGACTCTAAAACTTATCATCTGAACCAAGATATTTTAAGAGAGGAAGGAGCCAATTAATAATTATGTGGGGAGAACAGGCATGCATTGGACTATCCCAATATGGTGGACATGTGGTGGTTTTAGCTTGACCAGTGCGAGGAAGGCTGTGAGGAGCCATGAGGCAGGCTGCTCTGTAGCAGGTCGCCTGATGGGGCACGTCGGGTATGGCCCAGCATTCCCTGGCCAGATACACTTCCTTCCCAGGCACGAAGATGTAGCCATGGAAAAGAAGAGTGACACCACCCATTTTAACCAGCTACCCTCCTGAGGGTCTTCCAGCACAGACCCTCACACTGTCCCCACCAAGGTGCACAAGGCTTTGTGGAGCACAGACAGCTCAACAGAGAGCGCTGCAAGACCTCCCAATGCTATGTGTACCCTGGGCCACCCATGGGCCATGTCATGGCAGTTGCTGTCCTCCACTCAGCAAGGTTCTTAAAAGTCTGTTTGTTCTGACAAGGATTCCAAGACAATTGAATGGGGAGAGAATTATCTTTTCAAGAAATGAGTCTGGGAAAACTGGATATCCATATGCAAAAGAATGAAGTTGGACACTAATCTCACACCATATGCAAAAAATTAAGTCTAGAAATCTTAGAAGAAAACATAGGTATAAATCTTTATGACTGGATTAGGCAATGTTTCTTACATACAACATCAAAAACACAAGCAACAAAGGAAAAAAATGTATAAATTGGACTTGCATCAAAAATTTTTTAAAATTGAAAAAAGGAAAAGACAATTCACTGACTTGTATCCAGCATATATAAAGAACTTTTACAGCTCAACAATAAAGACACAAATGGATCAATTAAAAATAGACAGGGGAATTGGATAAACATTTCTCCAAAGAAGATAAACACATGGTTAATAAGTACATGAAAAGATATTCAACACCATTAGCCATCAGGGAAATGCAAATCAAAAGCCACAATGAAATATTACTTTATACTCACTAGGATGGTTAGAATAAAAAAGACAGATAATAACAAATGTTGCCAAGATGTGGAGAAACTGGAGCCCTCATATACTGCTTGTGGGAATGTAAGGGTGCAGCAGTTTCAGAAAACAGTTTGGCAGTTTCTCAAATGGTTAAACATTGAGTGGCATATAATCCAGTAATTCCAGTCCCAGGTACTTCCCCAAAAGCAATGAAACATATGTCCACACAAAAACTTGTACCCAAATGGTCATAACAACAATGTGTCCATGCAAGAAAAGGAGACAAAGATATAAGTTAAGAGTGTGCCAGCAGTGTCCTTCCAGGGAGTCGGAGCTCAAAGCTCGTTTCTTATAGCTCACAAGCTATACAGAGTGCTTTCCAGTGCTTTGCCCTCCATCATCCAGTTGGATGCTCAGAATCATCTGCTGAGGCATGTTTTGCAAACAGGAAGCAGAGGCTCAGAGAGGACAAGAGCCTGAGGACTCACAATGGGCACGCAACAAAAAACAGCTCAGATTTAGGTCTTATAACTCCAAACTGCGATTCATTAATTGTGCATGAAACATTTGGCTCCAAAGTTGCCATGGCACCAATCAGATGACATGGACATATCATTGGTGAGCTCATATGCATGGAGAGACAAATTGATGACAACTGTCAATCAAAACTCTTCCCTCTTTTCAGCCACTGTCCCTGTGCACTGAGTGGGAGGACTCACCATCACTCTGTCCACCATGGTTGGTGGGGAAAGAAGGACAGCATATAACCCCCTTGTCCCAAGCCAGAAGGTGCACAGTATAGCCACAGAACAGCAGTACTTGGAAGGAGAAGCCTGGGAGGGCAGGTGGGAGGGGTGAGGGGTGTGGGGGGCTTCAGGGGAGGAAGCAGAGTGCTCTGGGCCTTCCTGAAGGACAAGGATATCCTTGCCTCCCTGCTGGGACAGGCAGGGAGGCAACCCAAGGTCACCCTGTGCCCTGATGCTTAGCCCAGAGCTGGCGTGGAACAGTCACCTGACACAAGCTGTCGAATCAGTGGCTCCTACAGAATGTGCTCTCTGCTGTGTGCTGCTCCAACCAGAAAGGCTGGTCAGGCTTCCACCTCCCCTCTCCCAGCTCGCTTCCCAAAGATCTCTAACTAATAAAATGGGACTGGTTACTCTTCTGCTCCAAGAAATTAATTCATTTCCAAAGCTTGCTATGCTGGCCTACATGTGGTATCCAGGCTGTTCAAAGGACCATGTGGCTTGAAGGTTCACATCTTCAGAGAAACAGGAAATAAGCCAGAACCAGTATTTCTCCCTTCAAGCTCAGTTGCCTGGTTTCTGTGCCCATCTTGACAGAGAGAGGAGAATGTTGGCAGCTACCCTCTCAGGCTATAAATGTGGAAACTGAGGCCCAGAGAGACAAAGTGGCTCCCCAAGGTTACAAGCTGGACAGTAGCAGGGCTGGAATTACAAGCCCCCAGGTCTAGGTCAAGGGTTGAGGAACTCAGCTGAGCTGAACTCATATGAGGCTTCACAGAGCTGTCAGGTCCACCTGCCCAGGCTGTGGCTCTGTCCCTGAGAGGCTGTCTCCCTCACTGGCCAGCACTCTGAGCTCCTGCCCAGAGCTGTTTGGCAGGGACTTCAAAGGAGCAGGACAGCTGAGCATCCGGGTCTTTCCTGGTGTTCACTGAGCAAATATCAAAGACGTGGCGCCACAGAGCCACCTGTCACATAGTGGAGGCTTTCCGGGACGCAGCCTAGCCTGGAGCTTGTGGAAGCCAACTCTGCCTTGTGTCAGCTGTGTGAGCAGTCTTCAGGAACGGGTGGGCAGAACTTCTGCAACATGTGACCAGGCTGGAAGGACCACCCAGGTGCCCAGGCCTGCTGTCTACAAGACTCAAGTGTTAGACCTGGCCTGGCCATTTATTTATAAAACATGAACCCTGGGAAGGTCAGTGAATATTTCTGAACCTCAGGTTCCTCATATGTAAAATGGGGCTAATAAAATTGATACTTCAGGGCTGTTTGTAAGAACTAAGTCAGAGGACATATAGAAACGTGCCTGGAATAAAAGAGGGCTCAATAAATGTTACTTCCCTCCTCCAGTCTGTCTATATGCACTGGGGACATTCTTGGCCTCATTTGTCTATCAGTGTGGTTGCACGGCATGAGCTTTGTGCTGAGCTAGAGCCAGGGAGGGACTGAGGGATGGGAGCACAGCTACTTGGGGGCCCCACATTGAGGAGAAGCTTTAGAGGCCCACTCCAGCTCTTAGTCTGAGCACCGTGTCAGGCATGCAGCTGCGCTGGGGTGTTGACAGCATGGGACTTTGTGTCAGAAAACCTGGCTTGAAGTCCCAGTTCTGCTCTTTCCCAGCTGTGTGACCTCAGACAAGTCAGTTGCCCCCCTCTGTGCCTTGGTGTCCTTGCCTGTGAGGTAGAGATAACCATACCTGCCTCATTGAATTGTTGTGAGGATTAATGTGACAGGCAGAGCAATGACTCCCCAAAATATCCATGCTTCAAGCCCCTGAACTTGCAAACTGTCACCTCCCATGAGGTACTTGGGTTTTACAGTACCCCTCCAAAATTCATGTCCACCTGGAACCCCAGAATGTGAAATATTGGGAATGTGAAGAATTGGGAGATAACATCTTTGCAGGTGTAATTAGTAAAGATGAAGTCACATTGGATCAGGATAGGTGCTAAATCCAATATGACTGGTGTCCTTACAAGGGGAGAGAGACACTCAGACACAGAGGGAAGGCAACATCTGAAGATGGCATAGAAATTAAAGTGACTTAGCTACAAGCCAAGGAACACCCAGGATTGCTTGCAACCACCAGAAGCTAGGAAAAGCCTTTGAAGGGAGCACGGCCCTGCCAACACCTTGATTTTGGACTTCCAGCCTCCGAAGCAGAGAGAGCAAGTTTCTCTTGTTTTAAGCCACCAATGTTGTGGTATTTTGCTATGGCCCTGGGACAATAATATGTGTGGCAAAAGGGACTTTGAAGATGTGATTAAATTAAGCTTAGTGAGATGGGGAGAATATGCTGGGTTATCCAGGTGGACCCACTGTAACGACAGGGGTCTTAGGAAAGGGAGGCAGATGGTGATGTAATGGCAGCTCAGAGATTGTAGGGATGCAGCCACAAGCCAAGGAATGCAGGCGGCTTTATAAGCTTCAAGAGGAGCAGAGTCTGTGCTCTGGAGCCTCCAGAAGGACCCAGCCTTGCTGACACCTTCATTTTAGCCCCTTAAGATTACCCATTTGGGATCTCTGACCTCCCATGCCATAAGAGAATAAATGTGTGTTGGTTAAGCAGCCTTTGTGGCAATTTGTTACAGCAACCCCAGGAAAGGAACACAATTAAATGAAGTCCCTTTCTAGGGTTGGTGTAGTCTGGGATTGTAGTAACTAACTCACCCTGATGGGTCTACTCAGGCCAGGCTGTTCCACCACTTGGGGTGGTTTGTTAAGAAATGCATACTCCAGAGCCCCTTGTAGACCAGCTGGAGGACAACCCCCAGAAGTGGTGACTGGGAACCTGTGTTTCACCCATTCCCAGTGACATGCATGAAGGTTTGGGGCATGCTGGGCTAAAGACCCTGCAGGTAGAGAGAGGACCCCACTGACTCACTGCTCTGGCTGCCGGGAGCTTGAGGGATAGTTTTAGGTTCAAGTGCTGCAGCTTTCCCTGGACCAAAAATGTGGATATTTTTCCTTCTTCATGCCTATATTTTATTTTATTTTATTAAGGTATCATTGATATACACTCTTATGAAGGTTTCACAAGAAAAACAATGTGGTTATTACATTCACCCTTATTATCTAGTCCCCTCCCATACCCCATTGCAGTCACTGTCCATCAGTGTAGTAAGATGACACAGAGTCCCTATGTGTCTTCTCTGAACTACACTGTCTTCTCCGTGACCCCACACACATGTGTACCAATCTTCAGGCCTACATTTTAATTGAATAAATATTCTGCATTTGTCCCTGAGGATAAAGGGGAAGTCTGGTGAAGGAGGCAGATGTGGTTGACTGTACTGCAGTGCAAGGGTCAGTGCAAGGGTAGTGGCTGCCACAAGGCATGCAGGGCCTTAGGAAGGAGGAATCAGTTCTGCCAGGGTGAGCAGGGAACTTCTTGGAGGAAGAGACTGTTGGGTGGGGTCTGGCAGGAGGAGATGATTGTCAGGAAGCCACGGGAAGGACATTCCAGGAGGAAGGAAGGTATGGATGAAGCCTGAGAACATGAACCGGCATGGGCCAGGAGGGGAAACACAGTAAGATGCAGGACTGGCCAGGCCAGGGAGCTCATGGAGGCCCTGGGCCTGTTAAGTGTCCCCGGCAACACCTTCCCTTGTTTATTGAAGTCAGCCTCTTTTACTTGCAATTCTACGGTCTCTTTCAGCTGATCCCTGGGGACATGGAGAGGGTGGGTGGGCACAACTGACAGCAGGCTGAACGCAGTGTCCTGGGGGGACGAGACGCTGGACCCTGCTCTGGGGGAAGCTGAGGCACACAGAAAGCCCTGGAAACCTGGGCTGTTTCCCTAGTTTTAAAACGATCCTGCTCAAGGGGCAGAGGTGGGGTACCAAAGCATGTAAACAAAAACAAAAAGCAGAGATGGGTTTCAAAACCACAGCATCAAAAGGAGGCAGATGTGCAGGGCTGCTGGACAAACATCCTCTAACTAAAAAATGAATTGTGTAGGTAGTAAAGCATGAGAGCCACCACATTTCAGTTGGTCTCCGAGGGAAAACTTACAGACATGGTTTTTATCAAAATTGTACAAAGATGTTATACATTGTTCTCACCTCCTTCAGCTCATCTGCCGTGGGAACCACATGGGTTTCCTAGCGCTGGGCCTAATGCACAGGTGGAGCTAATAAATATTTGTTGGCTAAATGAATTAACCAGCAAGAGTCAGAGCCCAGCTGGAATGCCTCTCTCTTTTTTTTTCTAATTTGATTTTTAAATTTCTGTGGAGTAAAATTCATTCTTTTCAGTGTCCGGTTCTCTGGACACATGAATGGTCATACGACCACCATGACATCAAAGGTATAGAATAGTTCCATCATCCCTCCAGAATCCCTTGTCCTACCCTTGCCCTCACCTTGAATCCCTGACCACCACCAATCTGTTCCCTATCCCTATAGTTTTTCTAAAAACTATAGTTTAAAAATAGTTTAAAAACTATGCCTATAGTTAAAAAAAAATTGTGGTGAAATATATGTAACATAAAATTTACCATTTTAACCATTTTTAAGTGCACAATTCATTGGCATGAAGTATATTCACCGTGTTGTGCAACCATCACCATGATCTATTTCCAGAACTTTTATATCATAATCAACAGAAACAATAACTCCCTATTCCCCCTTCCCTGGGCCTGGGGAACCACCTTCTACCTTCTGAGGCTATGAATCTGCCTATTCTAGGCACCTCATACAAGTGGAATCAGACAGTATTTGCTCTTTTTGTGACTGGCTTGCTCCTGTTAGCATTAGGTCCTCAAGGTTCATCCATGTTGTGGCATGTGTTCAGAATGTCCTTCTGTCTTTTTTTTTTTAATTAAGGTATTATGGATATACACTCTTAATGAAGGTTTCACATTTACCCATATTATCAAGTCCCCACCCATACCCCAATGCAGTCCCTGTCCACCAGTGTAGTAAGATGCCACAGATTCACTGTTTGCCTGCTCTGTGCTGCACTGTTTTCCCCCACACCATGTGTACTAAATATAATACCCCTCAATCCCCTTCTCCCACTCTCCCCATCCACCATCCCACACCCCTCCCCTTTGGTAACCACTAGTTCCTTCCCGGGGTCTGTGAGTCTGCTGCTATTTTGTTTCCTCAGTTTTGCTTTGTTGTTATACTCCACAAATGAGGGAAATCATTTGGCACTTGTCTTTCTCCGCCTCGCTTATTTCACTGAGCATAATATCCTCCAGCTCCAACATGTTGTTGCAAATGGCAGGATTTGTTTCCTTCTTATGGCTGAATAGTATTCCATTGTGTATATGTACCACCTCTTCTTTATCCATTCATCTACTGATGGACACTTAGGTTGCTTCCATTTCTTGGCTATTGTAAAAAGTGCTGCAATAAACATATGGGTGCATATGTCTTTTTGAATCTGAGAAGTTGTATTCTTGTAATTGGTCTGTTCAGATTTTCTGTTTCTTTCTGGGTCAGCCTTGGAAGGTTGCATTTTTCTAGAAAGATGTCCATTTCTTCTAGGTTATGCAGTTTGTTAGCATATAATTTTTCATAGTATTCTCTAATAGTTCTTTGCATTACTGTGGTGTCCATAGTAATTTTTCCTTTCTCATTTCTGATTCTGTTTATGTGTGTAGACTCTCTTTTTTTCTTGATTACTCTGGCTAGGGGTTTATCTATTTTGTTTATTTTCTCGAAGAACCAGCTCTTGCTTTCATTGATCCTTTCTATTGTTTTATTCTCAATTTTATTTATTTCTGCTCTGATCTTTATTATGTCCCTCCTTGTACTGACGTTGGGTCTCATTTGTTTTTCTTTTCCTAATTTCGTTAATTGTGAGTTTAGACTGCTCATATGGGATTCTTCTTCTTTCCTGAGGTAGGCCTGTATTGCAAATATAGTTTGCTCTTAGCACGGCCTTCGCTGCGTCCCACAGCTTTTGCGGTGTGGAATTATTGTTGTCATTTGTCTCCATATATTGCTTGATCTCTGTTTTCATTTTGTCATTTATCTATTGGTTATTTAGGAGCATGTTGTGAAGCCTCCATGTGTTTGTGGGATTTTTCATTTTCTTTGCATAATTTATTTCTAGTTTCATACCTTTGTGGTCTGAGAAACAGGTTGGTACAATTTCAATCTTTTTGAATTCACCGAGGCTCTTTTTGTGGCCTAGTATATGATCTATTCTTGAAAATGTTCCATGTGCACTTGAGAAGAATGTGTATTCTGCTGCTTTTGGGTGTAGAGTTCTGTAGATGTCTGTTAGGTCCATCTGTTCTAATGTGTTGTTCAGTGCCTCTGTCTCCTTACTTATTTTCAGTCTGGTTGATCTGTCCTTCAGAGTGAGTGGTGTGTTGAAGTCTCCTAGAATGAATGCATTGCATGTTATTTCCTCTTTTAGTTCTGTTAGTATTTGTTTCACATATGTAGGTGCTCCTGTGTTGGGCGCATAGATATTTATAATGGTTATATCTTCTTGTTGGATTGACCCTTTTATCATTATGTAATGTCCTTCTTTGTCTCTTGTGACTTTCTTTGTTTTGAAGTCTATTTTGTCTGATATAAGTACTGCAACTCCTGCTTTTTTCTCCCTATTAGTTGCATGAAATATCTTTTTCCATCCCTTCACTTTTAGTCTGTGTATATCTTTGGGTTTAAAGTGAGTCTCTTGCAGGCAGCATATAGATGGGTCTTGTTTTTTTTAGCCATTCAGGGACTCTATGTCTTTTGATTGGTGTATTCAGTCCATTTACATTTAGGGTGATCATTGATAGGTATGTACTTATTGACATTGCAGGCTTTAGATTTGTGGTTACCAAAGGTTCAAGGTTAACTTCCTTACTATCTGAGAGTCTAACTTAACTCACTTAATATGCTATTACAAACACAATCTAAAGGTTATTTTTTTCTCCTTTTTCTTCCTCCTCCATTCTTTATATATTAGGTATCATATTCTGTACTGTTTGTCTATCCCTTAATTGACTTTGGGGATAGTTAATTTACTTTTGCATTTTCTTAGTAATTTGCTGTTCTACTTTCTTTACTGTGATTTTACTACCTCTAGTAACAGCTATTAAACCTTAGGAACACTTCCATCTATAGCAGTCCCACCAAAATACCCTGTAGAGATGATTTGTGTGAGGTAAATTCTCTCAGCTTTTGCTTATCTGGGAATTGTTTAATCCCTCCT
This sequence comes from Smutsia gigantea, assembly GCA_032199065.1. NCBI lineage: Eukaryota > Metazoa > Chordata > Mammalia > Pholidota > Manidae > Smutsia > Smutsia gigantea. Next base: position 469,452 of record JAVSCE010020828.1, on the reverse strand, counting down.
TCAAATTTAAATGATAATCTTGCCGGATAAAGTAATCTTGGTTCAAGCTGCTTCATTGCATATAATACATCATGCTACTCCCTTCTTGCCTGTAAGGTTTCTTTTGAGAAGTTTGATGATAGCCTGATGGGCTTTCCTTTGTATGTGATCTTATTTCTCTCTCTGGCTGCTTTTAACAATCTGTTCTTATCCTTGATCTTTGCCATTTTAATTACTGTATGTCTTGGTGTTGTCTTCCTTGGGTCCCTTGTGTTGGGAGATCTATGCACCTCCATGGCCTGAGAGACTATCTCCTTCCCCAGATTGGAGAAGTTTTCAGCAGTCACCTCCTCAAAGACACTTTCTATCCCTTTTTCTCTCTCTTCTTCTTCTGGTACCCCTATAATGCAAATATTGTTCCACTTGGATTGGTCACACAGTTCTCTCAATATTCTTTCATTCTTAGAGATTCTTTTTTCTCTCTGTGTCTCAGCTTCTTTGTATTCATCTTCTCTAGTTTCTATTTCATTTATCATCTCCTCCACCATATCCAATCTGCTTTTAATACCCTCCATTGTGCTCTTCAATGATTGGATCTCTGACCGGAATTCATTCCTGAGGTCTTGAATATCTTTCTGTACCTGCATGAGCATGTTAATGATTTTTATTTTGAACTCCCTTTCAGGGAAAATCATGAGGTCAATATCATTTAAATCTTTCTCAGGAGTTGTATTAATAATTTGACTCTGGATCAGGTTCCTTTGGCATTTCATATTTGTGTATGGCGCCCTCTAGTGCCCAGAAGATCTACTCTCTGGAGCCGCTCAGCCCCTGTAGCAATGTTGGGGGTCGCAGGGGAGTGGTATTGGTGCCTGGGGGGAGGAAAGAGCTGTTTCCTGCTTCCCAGCTCCTATGCCTGTCTCCATTGCCTGAACCAGTGGGCCAAGCACACAGGTATAAGCCTCTATGCTTTGTGTTTGTAGTTGCTGTAGACAGATCTTCCCCCTGGCTGGCCTAACTCCAGGGTAGGGTTTGCTGGTTTGTAAGCCAGGTGGGGCTGGCCGGGAGAAAGGCTCAGTAGGCTGCATGTCATGAAGGGGGTCCTTGGAGCTGTGTAGGCAGCCAGGGAGCTGGAGAACCTGAAGATCGTGAAAGCTCCCAACCTGCTGGGCAGAGTGCACCCGGACAATTTTGTCTACCTGTCCTCTCTCCTGAGCAGTAAGCTCTGTGCAATCCTTGGCCCTTTAGCAGCCCTCTTGCTAAGGGCTTCCTTGTTAGGAAGTTTCTCAGACTGCCTGCCTTTCTTTTGTCCCAGAGCAGCTGGATATGGATCCCTGCTTTCCACAAGCAGCTGGAATCTTAGTCTCTCCAGAAATTCTGCCTATCTTAACTTTCTAACCCCATAATTATGAGAGTATCATGCAAGCACCATGAAATGTAGGTTTGTGCTCCCAGAGCAGATCTCCTGGGTTAGGTATTCAGCAGTCCCAGATCTCCACTCCCTCCCTGCTCCATTTCTCTTCCTCCTGCTGGTGAGCTGGGGTGGGGGAAGGGCTTGGATCCCGCCGGGCCACAGCTTTAGTACATTACCCTGTTCTGTGAGGTCTGCTCTTGTCTTCTGGTGTATGCAGTTTGGTGCAGTCCTCTTTCCTGTTGCTATTATATTTTCAAATTATATGCAGTTGTAGGAGGAAACCTCTGTCTCACCTCTCACGCCGCCATCTTTAATCCTCAGCTGTCCTTCTGTCTTTAAGGCTGAATCATATTCCCTTGTGCGTATATGCCACGTTTTGTTTATCCATTCCTCTATTAATGGGCATTTAGCTTGTTTGCATCTTTTGGCTATTGTGAATGATATTTCAATGAACATGGGTGCACAAATATGTGTTTGAGTGCTTGCTTTCAATTACTGTCATTATTGTTTTGCCTCTTACAGAATATCCTATAAATGCAAGCATACAGCATGTAGTGTGATTTTGTTCTGGAGTCCAGTTTCTTTATCTTAGCATCGTGCATTTGAGATTTACTCCTTTTGTTTTGTGTATTAATAGCATGTGGCTGTACCATTTTGCATTCCCAGTAGCAGCATGTGAGAGTCGTAGTTGCTCCACATCTTCACCAATACTTGATATTGTCAGTTGCCTCTTTTTTAAACCCATAAAGTATCTGTTATTGCCAGATTTAATAATAGAAAAATTATAGTGTTAAGATGTGAGAGAGTGAGTAATTGACTGAAAACTACAACTTCTTGAGATGTTCTAAAAGTCAGACATAAGCTGTTACTGTGTGCCAGACATGGTCCTTACAGCTTTTCAAGTACTGTCTCAATCCTTATGTTATCTCCAATTTACTGAAGCAGAAACTTAGACACAGAGAGGTCACTGCCCAGCACAGAAATAGAAGACATAAAGGAGAACAAATGGAAATTTTACAACTGAAAAATACAGTAGGGGAAATAAAAACCTCAGTGGATGTGTTCAATAGGAGAATAGAGAGGACAGAGGAAAGAATCAGTGAACTTGAAGGAAGAACCAATATAAACTTCTCAATCTGCACAAGACAGAAAATAGACTGGAAAAAAATGGTCAGACCTCAGAGACCTGTAGGACTATAACAAAAGACCTAAAATATGTGTCATAACAGTCTCAGAAGGGAAGGATAAACAGAGTGAGGCTGAAGAAGTATTTAAACAAATGACGGCTGAAAAATTTCCAAATGTGGCAAAAGACCAAAACCTGCCAATTCAACATACTGGGTAAATCTAAAACAGGATAAATCCAAAGAAACCCACACCAAGAAATAACATAGCCAAACTGTTGAGAACTAAAAACAGAAAAATTTGTGAGAGCAGCAGAGAGAAATGACACCTTACCTAAAGGAGAAAAGCAATTAAAACGACAGCAGGTTTCTCATCAGAGACCATGGAGGCCAGAAGGAAGTGACACACATTTTTTTCAGGTGCTGAACAACTCCCAGAATTTTAACCTTCAAGAAGTTAGGGGAAACCAAGATATTCTCAGCCGAAGGAAAATAAAGAGAATTTGTTGCCAGCATACCTACCTTAAAACAATGCCTAAAAGCAAGTTCTCTAAACAGAAAGGAAACAATATAAGGAATCTTGCAACATCAGAAAGGAAGAACACAGTAAGCAAAAATATGGGTGAATACAGTAGTCTTCCTTGTATTGGGCTTTCTAAGTTGTGTTTCATGGTTGAAGCAAAAATTGTAACACTGTTTCATGTGGTGCTCAAATATGCAGAGGAAATAGTTAAGGCAATTATAATATAAATGGAGGAGGGTAAAGGGATATTAAAGGAGGTATGATTTCCGCACTTGGCTCACACTGGTACAGTTGCTCTGGAAAATAGTTTGATAGTTTCTCGAAAGAAAAAACACCCCAAAAAACACAAAAAAAACTATACATACACTTTCCTGTGGTCCACCAATTACATTCCTGGGCATTTATCTCAGAGAAATGAAGTTTTACGTCCACACAAAACTTGTACGCAGATGTTTATAGAAGCTTCATTTGTAATAGGATAAAACTGGCAACAATCAAAATGTCCCACAATAAGTAGATGGCTAAACTAACTGTGGTACATCCATACCATAAAATATTAATTGGCAATAAAAATGAATCAATTATTGATGCACACAACTTGAATGGATCTCTAGGGCATTATGCTAAGTGAACAAAGCAAATCTTAACATCACATGCTATATGATTCAGTCATAAAAATTCTTAAAATGACAAATTTATAGATATGGAAAGTAGATTTGTGTTTGCCACAGGTTAGGACTGGGCAAGAAGCAAAGTTAGGATGATAGAATACTTTCTGTGGTAGTGGTTACATAAATCTGCATATGTGATGAAATGGTGTAGAACTATACACACACATTATACCAATGTCAATTTCCTGGTTTTGATTCTGTTCTATAAGTACATAGATGTAACTATTGGGAGAAACTGGATGAAGGGTATGTGGGACTTCTCTGTACTATGTTTACAAATTTCTGTGAATCTGTAACTGTCTAAAAATGAAAAATAAAATCAAAGTAGCCAGTTTAGCAGTGGCAAAGAAATTTATAGAACAATGACAAAGTATACAGTACTCAAAATGTCTTAAATTCAGAATGTCATCAACATGGCATTTTGATCTGTGATAAAAGATGGATTACTCAGTAAAAGTTGGCTGGATAACTGGCTAAACAATATGGAAAATTACAAAATTGAATTACTACCTCACTTGTTATATCAAAAAAAATCCTGAAGTTATCAATGATGGCAATATAAAAATCAAATAAACTTACTAGAATAAAACTTTAGTGAATTTATTTACAACGTTAGATAGGAGAGAGCTTTCTAACAGGATACAAAACCAAGAACTGACAAAAAACTCATTCATTTGAGTGTATTAAAAAAATCTTGTACATATCAAAAACTATCATAAAGAGTCATGTGACCATCAAATTGGGAAATATCTTTACATTATCTATGATGAAAGGCCCATTTCTATATTATATCTACATGAAGCAGTATCAAAACACAGATAACTCATTAGAAAACAGGGCAACAGGCGCTCAGAGCTTTTCCTGCCCAGCCGGCTCAGCCCTGCCAACCCGCGAGAAGTTTCCCAGAAAAAAATGCCCAGCGCGCCACGGGGCCTTGGAACCACCTGGAGCCGCCGCGCGGTTGAGAGTTCTGGGAAGATGGCAGCGTGAGCAGGGCGGCGGAAATTTCCTCCCAAAACTATATAAATCTATGAAAATACAGCAAATACAACTATTCCTAAAAGAGAGACCAGAATACACAGGAAAGCACACAGCGTGCAGCTACACCCGAGAGGACTCGGCACCCCGCGAGGTGGAGCTACAAAGAGCGGCGCGGACGTGGCTGTGGAATAGTGGAGCAACAGTGACACCTACAGCATCCTTAAAGAATACACGCTGGGTGGGAGGTTTTTTTTTGTTTTTTTTCCCTTTCTTTTTTCTTTCTTTTCTTTCTTCTTTTTCTCTTTTCTTTCTCTTTCTTCTTTTTTTTTTTTTTGCTTGCTTGTTTTCATTTTTGTTTGTTTTTTTCTTGTTTTTTTTTTAAGTCTTAAAGAGCCCAGCTGACATACATAGCACCTACCAGCGACCACTTCTATCGACATGAAAAGACAGAGGAATATGGTACAGACAAAAATCACCCAGACCCAGACAACACCTGAGAGGGAACCTGAAGGGATAGAAATGCAGAATCTTCCTGAAAAAGAATTCAGAATAAAACTCATAACCATGCTGATGGATCTACAGAGAAATATGCAAGAGCTGAGGGAGGAAGTGAGGGAAGTCAGGAAAGACAATGCAGAAATGATACAAGCCATCGACAGGCTTAGCAGCAGACTGGACGAGATGCAAGAGACGGTTAATGGAATAGAAATCAGAGAACAGGAATACAGAGCAGCTGAGGCAGAGAGAGATAAAAGGATCTCTGGGAATGAAAGAATATTAAGAGAACTGTGTGACCAATCCAAACGGAACAATATTCGCATTATAGGAGTACCAGAGGAAGAAGAGAGAGAAAAAGGGATAGAAAGTGTCTTTGAAGAAATAATTGCTGAAAACTTTCCCTCGCTGGGGAAGGAAATAGTCTCGCAGTCCACCGAAGCCCACAGATCTCCCAACACAAGGGACCCAAGGAAGACAACACCAAGACACATAATAATTAAGATGGCAAAGATCAAAGATAAAGACAGGGTATTAAAGGCAGCTAGAGAGAGAAAAAAGATCACCTACAAAGGAAACCCATCAGACTATCATCAGACTTCTCAACAGAAACCTTACAGGCCAGAAGAGAAAGGCATGATATATTTAACGTTATGAAACAGAAGGGCCTCGAACCAAGAATATTGTATCCAGCACGATTATCATTTAAATTTGAGGGAGGGATTAAACAATTTCCAGACAAGTGAAAGCTGAGAGAATTTGCCTCCCATAAACCACCTCTACAGGACATCTTAAAGGAACTGTTTTAGAGGAAGCACTCCTAAGGCTAAAAATATGTCACCAGAGAAAATAAAATCATAGCAAAGAAAGCAGACCATCCAAATACTAACTAAAGGCAAAGAATAAAACACCTAGGATATAAAGAATGGAAGAGGAAGAATAAGAAGGGAGAGAAATAAAGAAACATCAGACTGTGTTTACAATAACTTAACAAGAAAGTTAAGTTAGATTGTTAGATAGTTAAGAAGGAAGTCCTGAACCTTTGGTAACCACGAATCTAAAGCCAACAATGGCAATAAGTACATATCTATCAATAATCACCCTAAATGTAAATGGACTGAATGCACCAATCAAAAGACACAGAGTTACTGAATGGATAAAAAAGGAGGACCCATCTATATGCTGCCTACAAAAAACTCACCTCAAACACAAAGATATCCCCAGACTAAAAGTGAAGGGATGGAAAAAGATATTTCATGCCAACAACAAGGAGAAAAAAGCAGGTGTGGCAGTACTTGTGTAAGACAAAATAGACTTCAAAATGAAGAAAGTAGCAAGAGATAAAGAAGGACATTACATAATGATAAAGGGGTCAATCCAACAAGAAGATATAACCACTATAAATATATATGCACACAACACAGGAGCGCCGGCATATGTGAGACAAATACTAACAGAATTAAAGGAGGAAATAGACAGCAATGCATTCATTTTAGGTGACTTCAACACACCACTCACTCCAAAGGACAGATCAACCAGACGGAAAATAAGTAAAGACACAGAGGCACTGAACAACAACACACTAGAACAGATGGACATAACAGACATCTACAGAACTCTACACCCAAAAGCAACAGGATACACATTCTTCTCAAGTGCACATGGAACATTTTCCAGAATAGACCACATACTAGGCCACAAAAAGAACCTCAGTAAAGTCGAAAATATTGAAATTCTACCAACCAACTTCTCAGATTCTAAAGGTATAAAACCAGAATTAAATTTTAGAAAGAAAACAAAAAGGCTCACAAATACATGGAGACTTAACAACATTCTCTTAATTAATCAATGGGTTAATGACCAAATCAAAACAGAAATCAAAGAGTATATGGAGACAAATGACAACAACACAAAGCCACAACTTCCGTGGGACACAGCAAAGGCAGTTCTAAGAGGAAAGTATATTGCAATCCAGGCCTATCTTAAGAAAGAAGAACATTCCCAAATGAATAGTCTAAAGACACAATTACTGAAATTGGAAAAAGAAGAACAAATGAGGCCCAAAGTCACCAGAAGGAGGGACATAATAAAGATCAGAGAAGAAATAAATAAAATTGAGAAGAATAAAACAACAGAAAAAATCAATGAAACCAAGAGCTGGTTCTTTGAAAAAATAAACAAAATAGATAAACCCCTAGCCAGACTCATTAAGAGAAAAAGAGAATCTACACACATAAACAGAATCAGAAATGAGAAAGGAAAAATCACAACGGATCCCACAGAAATACAAAGAACTATAAGAGAATATTATGAGAATCTATATGCTAACAAGCTGGAAAACCTAGAAGAAATGGACAACTTCTTAGAAAAATACAACTTTCCAAAACTGACTAAACAGGAAACAGAAAAACCAAACAGACCAATCACCAGCAACGAAATTGAAGTGGTAATCAAAAAACTACCCAAGAACAAAACCCCCGGACCAGATGGATTCATCTCTAAATTCTACCAGACATATAGAGAAGAAATAACACCCATTCTCCTTAAAGTTTTCCAAAAAATAGAAGAGGAGGGAATACTTCCAAACTCATTCTATGAAGCCAGCATCACTCTAATACCAAAACCTGGCAAAGACCTCACTAAAAAAGAAAACTACAGACCAATATCCCTGATGAACGTGGATGCAAAAATACTCAACAAAATACTAGCAATCCGAATTCAAAAATACATCAAGAGGATCATACACCATGATCAAGTGGGATTCATCCCAGGGATGCAAGGATGGTACAACATTTGAAAATCCATCAACATCATCCACCACATCAACAAAAAGAAGAACAAAACCCACATGATCATCTCCATAGATGCTGAAAAAGCATTTGACAAAATTCAGCATCCATTCATGATTAAAACTCTCAACAAAATGGGTATGGAGGGCAAGTACCTCAACATCATTAAGGCCATATATGACAAACCCACAGCTAACATCATACTTAACAGCGAGAAGCTGAAAGCTTTTCATCTAAAATCGGGAACAAGACAGGGTTGCCCACTCTCTCCACTATTATTCAACATAGTACTGGAGGTCCTAGCCACGGCAATCAGACAAAACAAAGACATACAAGGCATCCAGATTGGTAAAGAAAAAGCCAAATTGTCACTAATTGCAGATGACATGATATTGTACATAAAAAACCCCAAAGACTCCACTCCAAAACTACTAGATCTAATATCTGAATTCAGCAAAGTTGCAGGATACAAAATTAACACACAGAAATCTGTTGCTTTCCGATACACTAACGATAAACTAACAGAAAGAGAAATTAGAAAAACAATTCCATTCACAATTGCATCAAAAAGAATAAAATACCTAGGAATAAACCTAACGAAGGAAGTGAAAGACCTGTACTCTGAAAACTACAAGACACTCCTAAGAGAAATTAAAGAGGACACTAACAAATGGAAATGCATCCCATGCTCTTGGCTAGGTAGAATAAATATTGTCAAAATGGCTATACTACCTAAAACAATATACAGATTCAATGCAATCCCGATCAAAATACCAACAGCATTCTTCAATGAACTGGAACAAAGAATTCTAAAATTCATATGGAACCACAAAGGACCCTGAATAGCCAAAGCAATCCTGAGAAGGAGGAATAAAACAGGGGGAATTATGCTCCCTGACTTCAAGTTCTACTACAAAGCCACAGTAATCAAGACAAGTTGGTACTGGCACAAAAACAGACCCACAGACCAGTGGAACAGAATAGAAAATCCAAACATTAACCCAAACTTATACAGTCAATTAATATTTGATTAAGGGAGCCTTGGATATACATTGGGGAGATGACGGCCTCTTTAGCAGCTGGTGTTGGAAAAACTGGACAGCTACATGTAAGAGAATGAAACTGGACTACTGTCTAACCCCATACACAAAGGTAAACTCAAGGTGCATCAAAGATCTGAATGTAAGTCATGAAACCATAAAACTCTTAGAAAAAATATAGGCAAAAATCTCTTGGACATAAACATGAGTGACTTCTTTATGAACATATCTCCCCGGGCAAGGGAAACAAAGGAAAAATGAACAAGTGGGACTATATCAAGCTGAAAAGCTTCTTACAGCAAAGGACACCATCAGTAGAACAAAAAGAGATCCTACAGTATGGGAGAATATATTCAGAAATAACGTATCTGATAAAGGGTTGACATCCAAAATATATAAAGAACTCATGCACCTTAACAAACAGAAAGCAAATAATCCAATTAAGAAATGGGCAGAGGACATGAATAGACACTTTTCCAAAGAAGAAATTCAGGTGGCCAACAGGCACATGAAAATATGCTCCACATCACTAATCATCAGAGAAATGCAGATTAAAACCACAATGAGATTTCACCTCACACCAGTGAGGATGGCCAACATCCAAAACACAAACAACAACAAATGTTGGCGAGGATGTGGAGAAAAGGGAACCCTCCTACACTGCTAGTGGGAATGCAAATTAGTTCAACTATTGTGGAAAGCAATATGGAGGCTCCTCAAAAAACTCAAAATAGAAATACCATTTGACCCAGGAATTCCACTCCTAGGAATTTACCCTAAGAATGCAGCAGCCCAGTTTGAAAAGACAGATGCACCCCTATGTTTATTGCAGCACTATTTACAATAGCCAAGAAATGGAAGCAACCTAAGTGTCCATCAGTAGATGAATGGATAAAGAAGAGGTGGTACATATACACAATGGAATATTATTCAGCCATAAGAAGAAAACAAATCCTACCATTTGCAACAACATGGATGGAGCTAGAGGGTATTATGCTCAGTGAAATAAGCCAAGCCGAAAAAGACAAGTATCAAATGATTTCACTCATATGTGGAGTATAAGAACAAAGAAAAAAACTGAAGGAACAAAACAGCAGCAGACTCACAGAACCCAAGAATGGACTAATAGTTACCAAAGGGAAAGGGACTGGGGAGGATGGGTGGGAAGGAGGGACAAGGGGGAAAAAGGGGCATTACGATTAGCAGATGTAATGTTGGGGGGGCACGGGGAGGGCTGTACAACTCAGAGAAGACAACTAGTGACTCTATAGCATCTCACTATGGTGAAGGACAGTGACTGTAATGGTGTTGGTGGGGGGGATCTGATGAAAGGTGTAGTTTAATCACCATAGTATTGCACATGTAATTGTAGACTAATGATACCAAAATAAACTATTAAAAAAAAGAAAATAGGGCAACAGATATGAATAGGTAATTCATATATACATAAAAAGAAAATAAATGTTAAAAAATATACAATTTTACATCCCACAGCTAGTGAGACTTAATATATATATTTTTTAATAATTTATTTTATTATCATTAATTTACAATTACATGTGCAATGTTACGATTATTAAACTACCCCTTCATCAGGTCCCCCCCTCCAACCCCATTACAGTCACTGTCCATCAGCGTAGTGAGATGCTATAGAATCACTACTTGTCTTCTCTGAGTTGTACTGCCCTCCCCGTGCCCCCCCAACATTACATCTGCTAATCGTAATGCCCCTTTTTCCCTCTTATCCCTCCCTTCCCACCCATTTTCCCCAGTCCCTTTCCCTTTGGTAACTATTAGTCCGTTCTTGGGTTCTGTGAGTCTGCTGCTGTTTTGTTCCTTCAGTTTTTTTCTTAGTTCTTATACTACACATATGAGTGAAATCATTTGGTACTTGTCTTTTTCGGCTTGGCTTATTTCACTGAGCATAATACCCTCTAGCTCCATCCATGTTGTTGCAAATGGTAGGATTTGTTTTCTTCTTTTGGCTGAATAATATTGCATTGTGTATATGTACCACCTCTTCTTTATCCATTCATCTACTGATGGACACTTAGGTTGCTTCCATTTCTTGGGAGACTTAATATTTTTAAGACAGTAATGCTCCCAAAACATCTACAAATTCAGTGCAATCCCTGTCAAAATTCCAATGGCCTTTTTTTCCCTTAAAGAAATGACGAATCCAACATCAACAGAATATGGAATTGCTAGGGGCCCAAATAGCCAAAATAATATTGAAAAAGAAGAACAAAGTTGGAGGACTTACACTTCCTAATTTCAAAACATACTACAAAGGTATTGTAACCAAAACAGTGTGGTACTGACATCAGAATGAACTTACACACCAGTGGAATAGAATTAAGAGTCAGAAATGAACCCATACATCTAGGGATAATTAATTATTGCCAAGAGAAAAGAACAGTCTGCTCAAAAAATAGTGGTGGGAGAACTGGATATCCACATGCAAAAAAATGAAGTTGGGCCCTTACCTCACACCATATAGAAAAATTTACTCAGAATAGATCCATGACCTAAATATAAAAGGTAAAACTATAAAAGTCTTACAGAAAACATAGGGATAAATCTCTATGACATTGGATTTGGGAATGGATTCTTAGATATGACAGCAAAAGCACAAACAACAGATGACTTCAACTTCATTGAAATTAAAAACTTGTGCATTATCAAGAAAGCAAAATGGCAATCTATAGAATGGGAGACAATATTTTCAAATCATAATCCAACAAGGGTCTAGGATCCAGACAGTGTCTAGAATATATCCAATATAAAAGGAAAAACTCCACAACAAAAGGACAAACAACCTAATTTAAAAGTGAGGAAAGGACTTTCATAAACAGTTCCCTAAAGAAGATATACAAATGGCGAACAGGCACATGAAAAATGCTCAGTATCATTAAGTCATGAGGGACATGTAAGTCAAAACCACAATGATCTACAGACACTGTTCTTTAAGGATTGCTGCTTTAAGGATTACTATGCTCTGTCAAACTGATATCTTGTTCAACTTATGGAAAACACTAGAGTTGCTTAGCATCAGATCCACATTTGTTGCACCTGAGAGGAGCTTCTGAATTTTTTAATGCTTAAGATTTTTCATAAATAATTTTTTCTCATGGTGGTAGAGTCATTCTTTGTAACATAACTATCTTTCCAAGATTAGTGGACCAGCTAAGATTAACAAGAGTTTACATGTACCCTTTGTAAAAAAACAGACAAAAAAACCCCCACATAAAATGAGATACCACTTCACAACCACTAATGAATGAATGACTATAATAAATAATAATAATAATAATAATACAGAAAATAACAAGTGTTGTCAAGGATGTAGGCTAAGGAGAATCCTCATACATTGCTGGCAGGAGCATAAAACGGTTCAGCCACTGTGTAAAAAAGCTTGGTAGTTTCTCAAAACCTTAACCACAGGACTACCATATGACCCAGCAATTCTACTCCTAGGCATGTATCCCAAAAGAATTGAAAACAGGTACTCAAACTAATACATACTTATGCATGTGCACAGCACACTATTCGCAATGCCCAAAAGGTAGAAACAACCCAAATGTCCATCAATGAATGAATATATACACAAATTGTGCTATGTCCATGCAATTAAATAGTATTCCATCATTAAAAAATGAATTACTGATACATGCTACAATATGGGTTAATCTAAAAAAATTATGGTAAGTGAAAGAAGCAAAACATTACCTATTGTATGGTTCTATTTATATGGAATATTCAGAATAGGTAAATCCATAGAGACAGAGAGATTAGATTGGTGGTTGCTAGGGGCTGGGAGAACTGGGGACTGCGGAGTAATTGCCTGATGGGAATTTCATTTTAGGGTGATGAAAATGTTTTGAAACTAGATAAAGGTAGTGGATGTACATTTTGAGTGTATTAAATATCATTAAATTGTTCATTTAAAAAACACTTAATTTTGTGTTATGCACATTTCACTTCAATAACAGAAAAATACTCTATCTGACACATAATAAAGTTATAAAACCCAAGGAAGATACTATTTTTGTCTACACCTTTGGTAGAAAATTTAAAATTTAATAATACTCTGTGCTGATGAAGATATGTAGAAACAGGCACTTGTGCATAATGCTACTGGGAAAGTATGTTAGCATAATCACTTAGGGCAATTTCACAACAGCTATCAAAATTTAAAGGAATAAGTCCATGGGTAGAATTTTTCCTTATAAATGTATGTATAATTATGACGTTTATAATAGCAAAAATGGAAAAAATATTCAATTGGGGACTGGCTAGATAAATCATAAAGCCACACAGTTTAATACTATAGAGCCATTAAAAAGGAGAAAGATCTGCATGTGATAATAGGATCTCTAAGAGACAGCATCCTGTGACAACAGTAAGCTCTGAATGGTGTGATCTCATTTGTGTGAATTTGTTTAAGTGTGGCTAAACATCTTATATTTCTGGATGGACATACAATAACCTGTTAACTGTGGTCACTTTTGGGAAAAAAGACTAGAGGTAAGATGGGACTGGAAACCTATTTCTCATTTTTTTTATTATTGATATACACTCTTATGAACCTGCTTCTCATTTTATATTTTCTGATTAGTTTTCTTTCTACCATTATATAAAATAAATATATAAATATATAAAAATAAAAATAAACCCACATCTCTTACTTCTCAATGGGAGCAAAATAATTTTTAATGTTCAAATGCAGTGATGTTAGAATCCATGTACCCTTATTTTTCCTGCCCTTCCCTTAACATCTCAGTCTTTGTTAATTTAATCTGTATTATAGAGATATTATTATTTATTTGTAATACACTTTATTGTTTGGAGCAGGATTTTTTAAATTGAAATATCATTAAATGACAATCTTATATTGGTTTCAAATGTATAACACAGTGGTTCAACAGTTACCCATTATTATTAAATCCTCACCCCTCTAGTATGGTTATTATCAATGTATAAAGATGTTACAGAATCATTGATTATATTTTCCATGCTGTACTACCATCCCCATGACCAACTTATATTGTGATTGTGAATTATTGTGGCTCTTTATCCCCTTCCTCCTCCACCCCCAACAGACCCAACCCCTCCCCCATGGTAACCGCTAGTCATTTCTCAGTGTCTATGAGTCTACTGCTGTTTTGTTCATTCTGTTTTGCTTTGTTTTTATATTTCACAAATAAATGAATCATATGGTATTTGTCTTTCTCCACCTGGCTTATTTCACTGAGCACAATACCCTCTAGATCCATCCATGTTGTTGCAAATGACAGATTTCTTTTTTTATGGCTGAATAATATTCCATTGTGTATATGTACCACCTCTTCTTTATCCATTCATCTATTGATGGGCACTTAGGTTGCTTCCATATCTTGGCTATTGCAAATAGTGCGGCAATAAACATGGGGTGCATGTATCTTTTCAAATCATGGATTTTGTTTTGTTTGGGTAAATTCCTAGAAGTGAAATTCCTGGGTCAAATAGTATTTCTATTTTTAGTTTTTTGAGGAACCTCCATACTGCTTTCTACAGTGGTTGCACCAATTTACATTGCCAAAAACTGTGTGGGAGGGTTCCCATTTCTCTGCATCCTTGCCAACATTTGTTATTTCTTGCCTTCTTGATATTGGCCATTCTAAGTGGTGTGAGGTAATATTTCATTGTGGTTTTGAATTGCTTTTCTCTGATGATTAGTGATGCAGAGCCTCTTTTCATGTGCCTGTTGGCCATCTGTATTTCTTTGGAGAGATGTGTGTTCAGGTCCTCTGCCCATTTTTAATCAGGTTATTTGTTTTTTGGGTGTTGAGTCATATGAGTTCTTTATGTATTTTGGATGTTAACCCCGTATTGGATAAACCACTTATGAATATACTGTAGGTTGCCTTTTTGTTCTGATGGTGTCCTTTGATGTACAGAAGCTTTTTAGTTTGATGTAGTGCCACTTGTTCATTTTTTGTTTCCCTTGCCCAAGGAGATGTGTCCAGGAAAAAGTTGCTTATATTTATGTTCAAGAGATTTTTGCTTATGTTTTCTTCTAAGAGTTTTACGGTTTCATGTCTTACATTCAGGTCTTTGATCCATTTTGAGTTTACTTTTGTGTATGGAGTTAAGACAGTTTCATTGTCTTGCTTGAAGCTGTCCAGTTTTTCCAACACTAGTTGTTGAAGAGACTGTCTTTTCCCCATTGTTTATTCACGGCTCCTCTATCATATATTAATTGAGCATATATGTGTGCATTTATATCTGGGCCTGCTGTTCTGTTCTGTTGATCTATGGGTCTGTTCTTATGCCAGTGCCACACTGTTTTGATTACTGTAGCTTTGTAGTAGAGCTTGAAGTCAGGAAGTGTGATATTCCCCCCAGCTTTGTTCTTCTTTCTCAGGATTGCTTTGGCTATTCATGGTCTTTTATGGTTTCATATGAATTGTAGAACTATTTGTTCTAGTTCATTGAAAAGTGCTTTTGGTATTTTGATAGGGATTGCACTGCATCTGTAAATTGCCTTGGGCAGGAAGGCCATTTTGACAATATTAATTCTTCTTATCCATGAGCACAGGATAGATTTCCACTTATTGGTGTCTTCTTTAATTTCTCTCATGAGTATCTTATAGCTTTCAGAGTATAAGTCTTTTATCTCCTTGGTTAGGTTTAGTCCTAGGTATTTTATTGTTTTCTAATGCAATTGTAAATGTGGTTGATTTCCTGATTTCTCTTTCTGCTAGTTCATCATTAGTCTATAGGAATGCAACAGATTTCTGTGTATTAATTGTGTATCCTGAAACTTTGCTGTATCCAGTCAACAGTTTTAATAGTTTTTTTGGTGGAGTCTTCAGGGTTTTCTAAGTATAATATCATGTAATCTACAAATAGTGACAGTTTAACTTCTTCCTTACCAGTTTGGATGTATTTTATCTCTTTGTTTTGTCTGATTGCTGTGGCTTAGGACTGTCAGTACTATGTTGAATAAAAGTGGTGAGAGTGGACATCCTTCTTTTATTCCTGAACTTAGAGGAAAAGCTTTCAACTTTTCACCATCAAGTACTACCTTAGCTGTGAGTGTGTCATATATGGTCTTTATTAGGTTGAGGTACATACCTTGTAAACCCATTTTGCTGAGTTTTTATCATGAATGGATGTTGAATTTTGTTAAATGCTTTTTCAGCATCTCTTGAGATGATTGTGTGGTTTTGCTCCTTCTTTTTGTTAATGTGGTGTATGATATTGATTAATTTACAAACATTGTACTTTTCTTGCATCTCTGGAATAAATCCCACTTGGTCATGATGAATGATCTTTTTGGTGTATTTTTTAATCTGGTTTGCTAATATTCTGCTGAGGATTTTTGTATCTATGTTTATCAGGGATACTGGTCTATAGTTTTCTTTTTTTGTAGTGTCTTTGCCGGTTTTGGAATTAGAGTTACGCTGGCCTCATAGAATGAGTTGGAAGTATTCCCTCCTCTTCTACTTTTTGGAATACTTTAAGAAGGATGGATATTAGCTATTCTTTGAATGCTTGGTAGAACTCAGCTGTGAAGCCATCTGTACCCAGAGTTTTGTTTTTTGAGAATTTTTTGATTACCAATTCAATTTCATTGCTGGTAGTTGGTCTGTTCAGATTTTCTGTTTCTTCCTGGGTCAGTCTTGGAAGGTTTTATTTTTCTAGGAATTTTTCCATTTCTTCTAGGTTGTCCAATTTATTGGCATATAATTTTTCATAGTATTCTGTAACAATTCTTTTTATTTCTGTGGTATCTGTTGTGATTATTCCTTCTTTGTTTCTGATTTTGTTTATGTGTGTACGCTCTCTTTTTTTCCTGGTAAGTCTGGCTAGGCGTTTATCTATTTTGTTTATTTTCTCAAAGAATTAGCTCCTAGTTTCATTGATTTTTTTCTATTGTTTTCTTCTTCTCTATTTTATTTATTTCTGCTCTGATCTTTATTATGTCCCTCCTTCCACTAACTTTGGGTTTCAGTTGTTCTTCTTTTTCTAGTTTCTTTGACTGTGAGTTTAGGCCATTTATTTGGGATTGTTCTTGTTTCTTGAGGTAGGCCTGTATTGCTCTGTACTTCCCTGTTAGAACTGCCTTCTCAGTGTCCCACATATTTTGGGCTGTTGAATTTTTGTTTTCATTTGTCTCCATGTATTGCTTGGTTTCTGTTTTAATTTGGTCATTGACCATTGATTATTTAGAAGCATGTTGTTTAGCCTCCACATGTTTGTAGGCTTTTTTTCCTTGTGTAATTTATTTCTAGTTTCATACCATTGTGGTCTGAGAAGCGGCTTGATACAGTTTCAATCTTTTTGAGTTTATTGAGGCTCTTTTTGTAGCCTACCATGTGTTCTATTCTGGAGAACGTTCCATGTACACTTGAGAAAAATGTGTATCCTGCTGTTTTTGGGTGGAATGTTCTGTAGATGTCTGTTAAGTCCATCTGATTTAATGTATTGTTCAGTGCTTCTGTTTCCTTATTTATTTTCTGTCTGGTTGCTCTGTCTGTTGATGTGAGTGGTGTGTGAACATCTCTTAAAATGAATGTGTGGCATTCTATTTCCCCCATTAGTTCTGTTATTGTTTTACATATTTAGGTGCTGGTATGTTGGGTGCATAGATATTTATAACAGTTATATCCTTTTGTTGGACTGACCTCTTTATCATTACGTAATGTCCTTTGTCTTGTTACTTTCTTTGTCTTGAAATCTATTTTATCTGTGTTTAGAGCAGGTTTTTGTTCAAAGCAACACTGAGCCGAAGGCACAGACTTTCCACATGGCCCCTGCACTCACACATGCACAGCCATCCCCTGCTCAATATCCCTCACCAGAGCAGTGCATTTGTTACAATAGATGAAGTCACACTGACATGTCATCATCACCCAGAGCCCACAGTTTACATTAGGGTTTATTCTTGATGTTTTACATTCCATCAGTCTGGACATATATATAATCACATACCCACCATTATAGTATCATACACAGTAGTTTTACTGCCCTAAAAGTCCTCTGTGCTCTGTCTATTCCTCACTCTCCACCCATTCCCAACCTCTGGCAATACAGCCCTTTTATTACTTTTAGTAAGATATAATGTATATAAAAGTGCATATATCCCTCGAGTTATATGATGCAGCTCTTAGCATTTTACCTGTTTTGAAAAATTGTTTTTGGATTTTTTATTCAAATTTCGTGATTGTAATTTTAAATTACTTTCAATGTCTCACATAGCTCTTAATTGATTTAATTGATTTTGGTGCTCATATAGCTTTTCTGGTCTGGATCGTGACTTTGATTCCTTTCATCTTTCATTGGTATATATGCTAGAGTAGCTTTCTCAGAAATAATAATAATAAGACACTACTCATCTGGAAATGTTTTACAATTTTCATCCAAGAATGACAACACAACTGTATATGGAATTCTTGAGTATAATAACCTTTTCTACCCAAATTCTGTAGGCGCAGTCCCACTGTTTTCTGATCCCTACAACTATGGCAACATTTGGTGCTATTCTGCTTTTTGATACTTTGCAGATATTGGTCATGTGACCATGTTTAAGGTTGATTTTTCCCTCTCCCTTTAATACTTGTGGGAAATATTTTTTTTTATCTTTAAATTAAAATAGTTTGTCACATGAAATCTAGATGAGGCTTGTCAATTTACCTTGAATTCAATGAGTCCTTTGATAGAGTCAGAACTTTCTCAAGTACAGAAAACTTTTCTTATTCGATTGCTGTTTATATTCCTACTGCTCAGGGTTCTTTCCCATTTACTCATCATCAAACAATTGTTGAAGATTTGCTTAAGTGCCAGGCATCATGCAAGGCACAAAGAATGCAGAAATAAGACAGATATGTTCTCTGATCTCACCAAGCTTAGTTTACTTGATGAAGTAATTATAACCAAGTGTGACATAGGGACAAGAGGAAGTTCCAATGGGTTGGATTACAGACGGGAATTCTCTCAGCCTGCGGTAATGGGGAAGGTCTCATAAGCCTACATGGGAATAGTGAAGGGGACAAGGTTGGCAGAGGGTTCCAGGTAGAGAAGCAGCATATACCAGAGCATATGCCTGGAGTTAGAAGGAGTGCAGTACTGTTGTATAAACTACTGTTTTTGCTTTATTTTGGGGAGTGGGGGTTAGTTTACTCTTTAATCTCTGGAGGCTCTGTCTCCACCAGCAGACAGGGTAGGTGGGTTCCTGGGACCTCCTTAGATCCCATCACAATCCACTCATGTTTCTGACCTTGCGTATTTCTGTCCCATGCCTGAAGTTGAAGCTGGCACACCAGGAGGGTGGGCATTCAGCACGCACTGGGCCCAGGCGCTATAGTGAGAGGACACCTGGCTTTACAGAAGCAGCTGCTGGAAAGGAGTGCTCTGGGTCTTCTGCTGTGACATCGCTTGCCTCTGTTCATTTCGTGTGCAGAAACAATCCTGTCCTATGCTGTTCCACCATCCGCTGACTTGGTCACCACCCCCATGCCGCCCCCTAAAACAGCAATGCTATTAAATGTTCATCTACCACGTGCTGGGAGGTGATTTATCTACTGGAGTGTGAGCTCTCTGAGGGTAGCAACTGTGTTTAGTTACTACCACCACCCAGCATGGGGCCTGGGAGAATGATCAGATACTGGCATTAATTGCACACTATTCTTAGAAGAAAAACAAAACAACAAACTAAACAATTTCCCTTTTCACTTTCTGCTTCCTTAAAAGGCAGGTAAATGTGTGGAAAAAGGGAACCAGAAAAGCCGAACTCCTTGGGTCCACTTCTCAAATAGTCCAAGCTAGTTAAGGTAGCCACAGCCCACACCCCTGATGGCAGACAAAGCCAGATCACCCAGCTCTCTTGGGTGCTGGGGGTGGTGGTGGTGTGTGTGCCGGAGAACCAGGCTTCTGGCCTCCAAAATGCAGCTGCTTCCTATCTGCTTCTTTCCAAGGAAAGGTGACGGCAGATTTTTGAAGAGTCTGTGAAGCTTATTCCCTCTTGCCTAGCAAGCCATGCTACTTGGATTCAGCCTCTGATCTTCCCAGGAAGGCCTTAAAATCCAGGTAATGATCCTGACATCCACCTGATAGAATTACACACTCTTTTCTGTGATTGGGGTCTTCATCAAGTTGGGGTGTGGGGGTGAGTTGGCCTTGCTGGGCAGTGACATGGGTTTGTGTCCGCAGTGGGGGGACTGTAGACACTGAGCTCACCATGCTAACACGGGGCTCCAAATCAGTCACATGACTAAAGGCAACCATGTCCCCTGCACCCTCAGTGTGCAGGCTGCAGGCTTTGCTTTGTCGGCCTCTTCCTTCCATGGCCAGCCCTCGCAGAGCACCACCTGCCCTGCCTGTCTCCTCCTTTCAGGATGTACCTGCTTTTTAGATCTCATTTCCACGAACACTTGTACTCATTGCTCAACTCTCATAGCCAAGCTACAAAGATGTTCCTCACAGATAAACTTCCAGGGGCTTCACTGCTTGCAGGAGCTGTTTTATGTGATGCCAGGAGGGTCCTGGGCATGAAAACCTGAGGAAAGTTCTGCTCCAAGCTCCTCTCTGTCTCCACAAAGGGTAAGGGGGCTGTGTGGACAGTCAGTGGGGTAGGCACAGACACTGTGAGGCCTCATCTATGCCAGAACTCCTGGGCGCAGGGATGCTGAGAAGAGGGGCCACAGCTCTTGCCTACGGAAAGCTCCCAGCCGAGTGTGACCGACCTGAGAACAACTAGACTGTGAGCCCCTCCAGGGCACGACCACAGGAGGAGAGAGCCTGGCGGCACAGAGGAGGGTGGTGCAGACCCAGCACGGAGGACTGACAGAATGGGGAGTGGGACAGCAGAGGGGCTTCCAGGGGAGGAGCTGTCAGGGCTGGTGGGGCCCCGAGGGGTTTAGGGTGGGGGTGGGAAGGAGATAGCAGGGCTGGGCTTTTAAGGATGGCTGGAGGGGTGGCAGGCATAGCAGGGCACACCAAGTTCCCTCAGTCATGGACAAAGGACAGGTTCAGAGGCAATTTGCCTGGTCATAAAATCCTCAAACATCAGATGCCTGATGGCATTCTCCTCTCTCAGTCCAGATCCTCCCATACACTCATTGCTTCGCTCAATATCTACTGAGCACCTACCATTTGCCAGGCATGGGAAACAGAGAACAGAACAGAAAACATCCTTTGTCCCTAAGAGGCTTACAGTCTAAGAAATGGGCAAAGAAACAGCCCCTTGAAGCCACTCCGCCGCACTCGGAGGCCCTGGGGGTTGAGTCACTTTGACTGCCAGCGTCAGCACTGCCTCCTCCTTTGTGCCTGGATCTGATCAGCCCCAGGGAGGACCCTAGGGCAGCAGCACTGGTGGCCTGGCTGGAAGAAGTGAATCTGCAGGGGAGGGGCCCCGGGGAGGAGCTGTTGCCTGGACCAGGATAATGTAACGGGGTTAGAGAGAGATGGGTAGTCACAAGCATAGAGGAGGTGGAAGTAACCATAACGGTGCCTATTTTTAAAGCTCTCACTTAATCCTCACAACTGGTAGTGTCTCATTCCCATTTTACAAGTAAGAAAACTAAGGTTCAGAGAGAATAAATAACTTGTCCAGTCACATAGTGAAGTTAGTGACTAATGGAATCTGGAGTTGGGAGTTGCTGAGGAGGATTCAGGTACATGGACAGATGCAGGCAGATTGCTGAGATGGGGAGCACATGTGCGGAGGGGAAAGAGGAGACCAGCAACATCCAGGCGCATAGTGACCTGACTCACAACACCATGTCTGGCCGTCACCTTGTTCATCTCCTATCCCTCTGGGAGGTGTAAGTGTTCTCCATCAGAAGGGCATTTTTTGGAAGTAAGGAATTTCATGTATTTAAGCACAAGGATAGGGCCTACGGACAAATAGTGTTTGTTGAATGAATCACAACCTACAAAAACATTCCTGGTACTGTATCAGCACTGTTTGGTCTTAAAATGAAGTTTGTGCTTGCTGGAATCTGGGGCAAGGCAGATTCACTCCTCCCTTGTGGGCGGCTCTTCTGGACACACACACATGTGCACAAACACATGCGTGAACATAATACATGCACGAGACGTGTGTGTATACACACACCCAAACACACACACATACACACGTATAATACAAGAATGCAGACAAATGCACATACACACACACATACAAAACAGTCACACACATACACACGCATCTAACTTCGGAGGCTCGATCTTGCTGAGGGAGGGTGCCTTCAGATTAATGCCAGGGAATTCTCTGTGTTCCTTACTTTGTGCACCTTTTAGTTATTGCCAATATTTTTACAGGTGAAGAATCCGACCTCTCCCCAATAGCAGAACTTTCCAATCACTGCCCAAGGGGGGAACTCAGGCACGTAACATTCTGGATTTTCTGTCTGGGAGAAAACCAGAGCACTGCCTCCCCATTCCATCCCACATTCCCCCAGCAAGATATCGCTATACAGCAAAAAACCACGGAGTCTATATCAGGGGGAAATCCAACCCTTGACGATAAATGACATTTGAAAGAATGCCCAGGAACACCGACATCTGATTAGATTGTTTTTATAGGTAGTAATGCGTCTGCCCCTTGCTGCACCCCTTCACCCAGGCCAAGCAGACTGGCTTCGTTAGCAGAACAGATGTGGCCTGTCTCTACCTAGGATAAAGATCACAAACTACCCGCAAAAATGAGGACATTCTGAACCTCGGCTACAGCAACGACATCTGACTTGGGCCCAAAGAAAATTGCATTTTTTTCCTTCAAGTTCAATTAACAAACATTTATTCAGGGCCTGTTATTCATTCAGCTTCATGTTTCACTTCTGGGCTTCTCTGTCAAGGCCTCCCCCTAATCCTGGGATCAGCCCTGAGGAAGCAACCTTAGGCTGCCAGCAGGTAGGGCTGCTGGAAAGCCA
Source organism: Smutsia gigantea (assembly GCA_032199065.1). NCBI lineage: Eukaryota > Metazoa > Chordata > Mammalia > Pholidota > Manidae > Smutsia > Smutsia gigantea. Next base: position 446,517 of record JAVSCE010020828.1, on the reverse strand, counting down.
TGTGCATGTGCAGAGGATCCAGTGACTGGAAGGCTTGACGCTCATTTGCTCCCTGGGTTTAAATCCTAGTTCTGCCACTTAGTAGCTGTGTGACCTTGGATAAGTTACTTGACCTCTCTGTGTCTTGCTTTCATAATTTTAAACTGTGGACAATGATAACATTTCCCTCAGGGTTGTGATGATTGAATGAGATAGTACACATAAAGTCTGACACTTTGATGGCCTTGGTAAGGTTCAGTTATTTTTCTTATTACTAACAGCATGGTGATTATTATCAAGTTCGCTTAGCTCTTTTGTTTGAACTCCAGTCTCAGCTTTCTTGCCCTAATATATGTAGACTAAAAGTTCCTCCAGGCCAGACTGTGGCCCTATTGCTGCCTTAACAAGAAACTGGAACCAGCCCCTGTGTGCCCCTTTCAGCCATGGATGACTGAGACCAGCTTGAGAGCTGCCTGTCCCTGGCTGCCTGGTCAGGCAGAGCCTCCCACCTCAACCCTCACTTAAACTTAAACCAATTGGAGCTTGGGGTCCAGGCAGTTGGCCAGCCCTTCTGTCAGGCTGTAAGCCCCACAGTGACCCATGCTGCCAAGTCTAACCTCATGTGCCACCCAAGCCCTTTGGAGGTAGCCGGATGGAGGCAAGAAGGTCAGAAAGACAAAATCTGAAATCAAGTCTCAGGTCTACATGTATCATCCTTTGCTTCTCTGGGTCCTGGGGCAGCCTCACCCTAAATCCTTGGGATAGTAAACCACATGGCTTCAGTTTTAGCAGGCCTGCAGAGATTGAGGTATTGTGCAAAGACTACATCATGCAGTTACAGATTTAATGCCTACTTCCCCATCTAGAATGTAAGCCCCAGGAGAGCAAGAATTCCACCTGCCTTAGTACTCAGAATGATGTCTGACCCGTAGTAGATGCTCAAGAAACACTTGTAGAATGAATGAAGCAAACACATTTGCCCCCGTGTTGCCTGCTCCCCGTCCCCTCCCATCTAGGACTGGGCACTACTTTTTAAGGCAAGTGGCATTGCCTGGTGTGTCCAGCTTGGCCGTGGCCACACTATGGGTCACTGCTACAGGGCAAGCAGAAAACAGCAGAGGCCAGTGAAGCTCCCAACCCTTTAGTGCCAGGGCTGGAGTCCTTGATAATGACACAAAATATTTACTTAAAATCTCTTCTGTGCCAGCCACTGGGCTAGTCACTATTAACCTAAATTATCTCCTTTAATCTGCAAAACCCTTAGCATAGGTATTACTATTTTGCCATTTTATAAATGAAGAAGGAAAGCTCTGGGAGATAAGCAACAGCCTACGGTCCCAGGGCTTTAAGAGGCAGAGCCAGACTTGAACCCAGGCAGCGGGATCCAGGCTCAGCACCCCTCTCTGGTGCTCTGCTGCCTCCCCACGCACCAGCTTAATTCCCAGTGCTGGAGGGTTTCGGTCCTTGCTCCCTGCCCTGCCTGCAGCTTCCGGGAAGGCTCACTAAAGAGCTCTGTTGTCAGCGGGGTTGAGCTTATGACCCAGTCTACTGCTTACCAGCGCAATGACCTGAGGCAAATCAGGCCACATTCCTCAGTTTCCTTCTTTATAAAATAAGGAGCATAGAGGCACTTCTGTGCGGCTATCTTGCAGATGAAACAAGCAGCACAGGGCCTAGTGCAGAATAGGACTTAATTCCTTCCTCCCTGCTGTGAGATGTTACTTCCCTTTTGGCTCCAGCACAAGAAATGTGGGCTTTGGGACTTGAAAGGGCAAAGAAAGTTCCAAACAATGGGAAACACTGAGCTCTAAAGACCTGGGCTATGGGGGGTCATCACACCCACCCTGGGGAGAGGGCTGACCTGGGGCCTTAGCTGTTTTCATTTTATTTGTAGAACTTGAAACAGGGTTCCATTCCCAAGGAAAACCCCCATGGAAGCAGAAATAAAAACAGAACACCCCCTACCCAGAAGCAGGTCAGACAATCCCAACCCAAGAGAGGCTAACTAATGTTCTTTGTTTTTCAAGAAGTTTGAAACATTATCTGCTCTCTTGTCTCCATTCTCTCTTCATAAATAAATCAGGCTGAAAAAAAGGGTTCTATGTGTTAAAAATTCCCAGTGTAATTTTGAAGAACATCATTGATAACAACAGTTATGATATCATCAGAGATACAGGATGACCTGCATCAGTGTGTTCCATAAGAAAAATGTTTTTCTGTAGAGGAAAAAACATGCTGGAGAGTCAGCCAAGGTATTGCTGAACGGTCAGGGGACTCTCCTGGAAGGGGCTGGCTTCCAGGCAGATTCTGCCCTTACTAGCTGTGTGACCTTGCTGTGGTCACTCAGGCTCTCTGAGGTTCGTTTTCCTCATCCGTCAAATGGGGATAATTATATCTGTGTTGGTAGTTGAATTTGATGATGGATTAGAGTCTCAGCACAAGGCAACACTTCCTTTTGTGGCAAACACTTTTGCACAGGGACACACCCTGCTGTCATTTGTTAGGATCCAAGACTCATTGCATTACTGGGACAGATAGGAGGCGTGTCTGAAGCAGAGAGTGCAGTGGGGAGAGAGTACACGGATTGGGCAGGAGCCTCCAAGGACTCGTCCTAGTGCTGACAGCTCCTTGCTAGGTGACCAGAGACTCACCCCTTCCCTAGGGGCCTGTCTCTGCCTCTGTTCAAGGAGGCCTTGGGCTTGATCATGGGGCCTCTGGCCTCCCGGGCCCTAAAATGGTATATGATGGCAGCTAATCCTGGTGCCTGTGCCTCCAACATGAGTTAGAAACATGTGACATTTAATTAATACATGAGACCCTTGTGCTCTGTGTGGGACAGTTCCAGCTTCATGCCAAGAAAATGTTGTTGAGGGGAATCGCCAAGGCCTTACTGGGCACCTTCCAGGTACAAAGGTTTCCACATCAACCCGCTGTTCTGGCTAGAATCCTGACACTTCCCCCAGGAGGCTGCATTTGTCCCAAAGCCACTCCAACTGGCACTTCTGCTGAAAATTAGACAAAAAGCTGGGTATGACAGGAACAGAGCTCCCATGTAATGGGAACAAAAACTGGGTCAGAGTAGATATTCAGCTCTGGGGACTGAGGGACAGAAGGGCCTGCAGGCAGCGGACACGTGGATGACTCAGACAGAGGCTGTGCCCCGGTGCAGTCCTCTCAGGAGGCACACTGAGTCACAGCTCTGGGGAGCTGGCGGCCGACCTGACTTACCTGAATATGTCATCATAATCACATGAAATAGCACTTCACAGTATTTATAGTTAAATGTATTTATAAATAAGTAGTACTTATAATTAAATCATGGTTATATGTCCATGCAACCACACCCACCCACACAAAGCCCTGGCACGTTGTCTTCCCTCATTCGATGCTCACTCTGACACAGTCATCCTGGAGGCACATTCACCACGGTCCTCATGCCATGAGCAAACGTGCTCACTGAAGGGTGCTATGGCTGGGGACTGGCACTATGTCCCACGGTTGTGCTTGTTGTTCATGTCAGGATGCTCGTCCCCTCCGTGCAGAGAAGTCTGTGAGCTGCAAGGACTGAGGGGCCTGGGGGTACAGAGTTGAGGCCCCTCACCTTCCTGATCTAATAGGTAATCCAGTAGGGCTGAGGATTATGAGGTAGAAAAAGCCCATTTTACAGATGGGGACAATGACACTTAGCAGAGATAAGTGACTTACCATCACACAATTAAGTATCAGAACTGAGGCTGCTTTGTGCTTGTCTAGGGTTCATTATAGATAGACATGGAGGAGTTGGAAGAAGTTCATGCTCACTCCTGCCCCAAGTTGGAGGACAGGAACTAAATCAAGCAGCCTCACTTTGCAGACAAGCGTATATTCATTCCTGCATCATGCATTCATTCATACACTCATAGCGACTTTTGTTAGGTGCCAAAGCTACACTACAATCCCCCCGGGGACAAAGGCCATGAAAACCTTGTTAAAGCAGCTTCACTGGACATGGAATGTTGTGGGAATCTACATCCGGCCTCTCCAGCCGGGATTCTAGGGTGAGACTCATTCCACTGGACACAGAACAGTGAAGGCTTCAGGGAAAACTCTGATCTGGGTCCCAGTCATGTGTCCCCTGCCTCGCTGCCCTGGGAGAGGCAATCATTGGAGAAGAACATTAAACGCTCTTCTCTGGAGCTGAACAAAGAGGAAACAGTGCGAGGGCCAGGGCAAGACAGACCGACAGCTCTCGGAACTGAAATATCAGAGTGATTGTCCCACTTGGTTTTACAGGTCAGGACTAAGGGTCCTGGACTCTCTTCCTTACAATGACAATTCCTCCATTAAGCCTGAATGATCACAGTTATGGCTCAGGTTCCGATACTGGCAGCTGGGCCACCCTAGCAGATTATGTAACCTCTGAATTTCAGACACCATCCATAAAACACAGATCGTAATCTTCCCTACCCTGCCCTAGACTCCTCCAGGCTGCCTTAAGGATTCAACAAAGTCATGGGTATAAAAATGGCACACAGTGGGAGTTCAGTAAGTCACTTGGAGTACCCCTCTTAGTCTGCTTACCAAAGAGGGGTCCTGGTCCTCACCATCTCAAGAGGAAGGTCAGGGTAGAAACTGGTAGAAACTCCAGGGGCAGAACTGGAAACCAGCTGGGAAGGTTTGATTCCATTTCCAGTTACCACTCACATGCCTTGGCCCATGTTATTCCTTCTGATGTTCAGTTTCCTCTGTAGAATGGAGACACTAATGACTACATGGCAGGACTATTAAGAAATCCAGAAGAGAAAAATGTGCAGCTCTCCGTAAAGCCTAAAGCATTGTGCAAAGGGATCTTGTTTACCAGTTTGATGGCTTGCCTCAGTTTCCTCATCTGCACAATGGGGATATTAGTAGCTCAGAGTTGTTTTGAGATGGGTGAAAATCAAATAGATGACAGTTGTGGAAACACATAGCACAGTCTGGCATGCAGCGGGCATTCAATTACTGCAGTTTGGGGTGGGCAGCCCAAACAGGGCTGAGACGAAACATGCTGAACTAGAGGACCTCCACTGGCAATTGCAAAGTACACTAGAGCCCACTGTCAGTGTCTCCCTCCAATCACAGTCTGGTTTGTTATCTGGTCCCAACTATTTGGAAAGATGCTTTGCTATCAGCCTATTGGGAAAGCACAGTGGCACAGGGGCCTCAGGTAATGGAAGGCAGGTAGCTAGCCCACCAGTTACTTCCTGCTCCTCCCAGCACACTCCCAGGAAGGCTCTATGGCAGGGTCTGGAGTTCTGCTCAAAGGCCAAAACTCCCTTCACTGTTCTCTCCACTGCATAAATGGGGGTACCACCAAGGGGGTCTCACATTCTGGGCCTTTCTCTTGATGCCACTGAAGAACTCATAGTTTAGCAAGGTCAGGAATGGCAGCAGGAACTTGAGGAATCAGTTGTTTTAAAATAAATACTTGTCTTTATAAACAAAGATTTATAAGAACATTATCCATCCTTTGAAAAATGGAAAGGAGAAAAATCCACTCTCAAGTCTGTCAACCCAACAGAACTCTTCTTGCTTCCGTGAAGTCCCTCCTAGCCTATGACCTCATGTATGTGTACTCCTAGAGTTTTCATCTGAGCTTGTACCCTTCTGTGTCCTGCATTCCCCACATGAGCTGGTGACTCATGTTTTCCCACACTGCTTCCTTGTCCTCATAAATACCATTTCTAATGGCTGCCCCATGCCCTGTGGCTGCCTGGGCCACGGTGTTCTCATGCATAGCCTCCCCCCCCCCCCCACACTGACTGCTGAACACAGGCCCTGCTTGCATCTGCTGTCCTGCTCAGGGCTGGATTCAGGACACACATTCTGATCTTGCTCCGATGTAGCCCTGTAGGGACTGCCGGACGTGGTTGAAGCCACATACTACCCCCTGCAGCATGCAGCTCTACCGACTTTCCTACTGTGCAGGGTATGGATCAGCCATTCAAAAATGGACTGTCAGACAGGTCACAGACTGGGAGAAATTTTTGCAAAAGGCACATCTGATAAAAGATTGTTATCCAAAATATATAAAGAACTTTTAAACGTAACAATTAGAAAACAATCTGATTAAAAGATGAGTCAAAAACCTTAACAGATACCTCACTAAGAAGACACAGAAGTACATGACAAATAAGCACATGAAAAGGTGCTCCACAGCACATGTCATCAGGGAAATGCAAATTAAAAGAACAGTGAGATTCTACCACACACCTATCAGAATGGCCAAAATCCAGAACACTGACACCATCAAGTGCTGAGGAGGGTACAGAGCCACAGGGGCTCTCACTCGCTGCTCGTGCGAATATAATATGACGCAGCCACCTTGGGTGAAGTCTGGTGGTTTCTTACAAAACTAAACATACTCTTACCATATAACCTAGCCAGCAATTACATTCCTTGGTATTTATACAAAGGAGTTGAAAACTCATGTGCACACAAACACCTGCACGTGGACATTTACAGCAGCTTTATTCATAATTGCCCAAACCGGAAGCAGCCAAGATGGCCTTCAGTAGGTGAGTGGATAAATGAACTGTGGTACATCCAGAAATGGAATATATTACTCAGTGCTCAAAAGAAAAAGCGATCAAGCCATGAAAAGACACCAAAGAACTTGAAATGCATATTACTAAGTGAAAGAAGCCAATCTGGAAAAGATACAGACTGTATGACTCCAACTCTATGATATTCTGGAAAAGATAAAACCATGGAGACAGTAAAAAGATCAGTGGTTGTCGGGTATGGGAGTGACCAGGTAGAACACACAGTATCTTTAGGGCAGTGAAACTGTTTTTCATGACACTGTAACACGGTATACAAGGCATACATTTGTCCAAACCATAGACTGTACAGAACCAAGAGTGACTCCTAAGGTAAACTATGGCCTGTGGGAGATAATGGTGTTTCAATGTAGGTTCATCGATGATAACAAATGTCCCACTCTGGTGGGGGATGTTGATAATGGGGGACACTGTGAATGTATAGGGGATGGGAGGTACATGGGACACTACAAAGCCTGACCAGTGAGTGGCCTGTCTCTCCCTACTGGCTGGGCACAAGTGTCCTCGCTCTCCTGAGCCCTTGAGGGGGTATGCGTAGGCCAGGATCCACCACCAGCAGGCTGGGTGGGTATCTGTATGTCACCCTCTGGGACCCCACAGCCTTGACTCAGGGAAGGAGTGTTAGGAAGTCTGTTTGGTGCTGGGTCCAAGCCCTTCCCTCCAGCCTGGGTTTTCCAGAAATGAAGCAGGCATTCAGACCCATCACAAGCCTGTTTCTATTGTCAGTTGCCTCAGATTTCAGAGAGCAAACAAAGTAAGGGGAATCAGAACTCCTAGCACAGTGTCACCTGCAGAGACTGAGCTTTCTGCCAGCCTCTGAAGGCGTTTCCTCAGAGGAGGCCTCTGGCAGCCTCGGAGGCTGGCCGCCCCGGGCCACTGAGGGACCCCTGGGCCGGCTCTTTTACCTTTTAAACTGAAAGGAGAAGGATCCTGGGTCAAAAAACACTCAAGATACTTTTCTTGTTAAAAACCTCAGTCAGCTGGACACTGTGGGGCCAGGACAAGATGAGCCCCATAAACCTACATGTTTCTCATTATTTTCCCAAAACTTAAAGCAATTAAACCTAATTACATGGAGTCACAACATAAAAGTTGAACACAAACTTCAGTAGTTTGTGGACAGAAAACCACGAATACCAAGTTTCTCTTGGGAGAGACCAGTGGCTTTGGGTTTACGCACCGAGGCCTCAGCGTCTTGGCCCTGGAAGGAACACGTCAGACTCAGCCCGGGGCCTGCGGCCTCCAGCCACCCTGGCAGTGACAGGAAACCAGGGGCAGCCTCCGGGGCCTTCGCCTCATGCTAATTCCCAGAGCTCTTTGTGAAGAGGACCTAATGAATGTTCTACATGTACTGCCCAGCCTGGCCTGGGCTCTGGATTCAGAGCCGCTGTGTGGTGCCATGGCCCCGCCTCTTGTGGCTGGCAGCCCCTGCCCAGTGCCCAGGCCCTTTCAGCCCCTGAACCAGGACAGCAGCCATTTCTCCTGACCTCATTATGTCAGCACCCAGATTGTTGGGGCTGGGCTGGGGACACGATGTCCCCTGCGCCTCCAGGACACTGTCACTCTCCTGGTCTGTGGGGATTTATTTCAGTGTCTCATTCTGTTCCTGAACCAGGCTCCACATTCAGATTTTAACCCCTTAGCTGGCCAAATGAGGGCAGTGGAAGGAGAGGCTGCGAGCCCCTCAGCCCCTGGCCTCAGATGCTTCAGTGAGGACAGGGGGCCTGCCACTGCATCTGCATCATTACCCAGCCAGCTCCCTTCCCAGCCTAGGAGTCCCAAAGGTCAGCATACAGACAGGGTGGCTCCCCTCTCCAGTGAGTTTGATGAGCCCCAGGACCACAAGGCCTGGCTCCTTCTCACCCGACAAATGTGCACAGCTCCGCATTCTGGGCTGGGTGCCAGAGAGAGAGAGGACAGGAGGGCAGGCCAACATCAGCCTGTGTTGGGCACCCCACATTTTAGCAGCTGCAAACCTCAGGCAGCCTTGGGAGGTGGACAGCATCCCCATTCTACAGACAAGGGTGTGAGCTCCCGAGGTGCGGTGACTCGCTGCAGGTCACAAAGGGCAGAGCCAGTGCTAACCAGGCCTGCCTGCCTCCAGCCCAGGGCTCCTGCTGGCACACCACAGCTACCCTTCCACACCCCAAAAGGAAAGCACCTTCCCTCTCCTTTCCTCTGGACGAAGTTGCTCCTCCTTTTCATCTCAGCCTCATGGCAACCCAGGCCCATGGGGCATCCATGCTGGGGGTGCCCCAGAGTTCCAGTCTAACCCCGTCTTTCTGGTGGGGCCTCATGGTCTCTTGCTTGGATGCTACAGAGCCCCCCTACCATCTCCCTAGCCCACTCCCATACTGGTACCAGATGGACCTTCTCAGCATGTGGCCCTGAGCAGGAGGCCCTCCCCCCCTACTCCACTCTCCACGGATCCCCATAGCTCCAACAGGGTGCTGTCCAGTGTCTCGGCTGCCCCTGAGAGGTTCTCACTGGGCAGGGTGGCTCTACTCTCCTCCAGCCGATGGCCTGCTCTCACCTCATCACCCTCTTGGCCCCCTAGTACAGTGAGAGCTCCTATTCAGTCTGTTCCCACTGACAGCACCCTCTTCTGCTGCGGATGTCCTTCTGCTCTGTTCCAGGCAGGCTCTGGATCCAGCCCTCGTGCCTCGCCCCCAGCAGGCCCATGGTATGTTCAGCCAGGCACTCCCTCCCCTCAGGTCCACCCAGAAAGACACGCGTGCAATTGTTTGCTCCCATGCTGACTTATAAGAGCATTAAATACTAACGGATGGAACTGTCACTTTGAGGCCTTAAGCCTGAGCATAAGGTATGTAATCCAGAATGTACTGCATTATCGACTGTACATTCATTTCCTGCCTCCTGAGAGCCGGTGTCTTAATGCCCTCCCTGCTGGGAGTAAGATCACACCCCATAAGGAATTTCTTCTATGCAAGCAATTACTAAAGACACACAGGTGACCTCACCAGGGCCATGAGTTCCAGGGCCTCTGCCCACTGGAATTCCACCCCTTGTTGCCAAGAATTCCAGAAGCTGGTTCTGATTTCCCAAGGATGTGCATATCACTCGTTGCCCAATTCTACCCCCAGGGCTAACAGTCCCCTGGAAAGGACAAAATGGGAGCTGGGAGACAAGAGAAAGAAGAGTAGTTTTGTTTTCTTTCTTTCTTTATTTTAAGACTGATAATATTTTATTATTTTTTTATATTGAGATACTAGTTTTATTTTCTTAAAAGGTGAGTTTTACCTATCCCTATGGGCTGTCAACTCCCTGGCTTGCCCACTTCGGTGGGAAAGGTCTGTGTAGGTGTGCACATGTGATGAACGCACACCCATGTGAGTGACACGGGACTCGTTCCCAGTCTTTAGGCAGGATGTTGAGGAGGGAAACCAGCCAAGCTGGATGGTTCCTTTAATGGCACCATAGGCAATAGGTATTCTGATGAAATGAGGACAAGATCATATGTTTGCTCAATTCAGCGCAATTCACAGTTCACAGTTCAGAGTGTCTGCTCTCTGCCAGGCCCTGACACCCAGCCTGTGACTCTTCATTCGTGTCCATGCACATGTGGAGCCCTGGGGCTGCCAGGTGTGGCGGGTCAGAGGAGAGTGAGCAGGACCTCAGCCGGGGAGTCTGGCAGCGACAGCTCTGTGATGCCATGGGTGTGTTCACACCGACGGGGATGCGAGCATCACACCGCAGGGGCACAGACAGGGAGACGTCGGGGGAAGGGACAGTGGAGATGGGCCTTGAGGGATGAGCAGAGTTCTCCAGGCAGAGGAAGGAGATGGGAATCCTGGGCAGCAGACCCAGAGTGAACAAAGACACAGGAGGTGCATGGCTGGTTTATGCAAAGACCAGTAGGTGAGCCAAGGGGGATGATGGGGGAGTTGTGAGAAAGGAGCCCAAAAGGCCAGGGGGTGAGGAGCTGGACTTGTGCCTGCAAGCTCAGGAACCACCCTTGGGTCGCACACAAGGAGCGCCCTGGTGGGAGCTGGCTTTGGAAAGTGTGTTCTGAAGGAGACACCTACTTACACAGAGAGTGTTCTGGAATACAGCGCCATGATGGAGTTCTGAAAGACACTATGGTTGGCTGAATAGTGGCCTCCAGAGATGTGCAGTCCCAATCCCCAGAACCTGTGCCTGGTACCTTATATTGCAGATGAGATTAAGTTAAAGACCTGGAGATGGGAGAGTTCCTAGATTGTCTGGGGCGGGGACGGGGGTGGGGGCTAAATGTAACAAGTGTCCTTGCAAGAGGAAGGCAGGAGGAGACTCAGCGCTGAGGAGGAGGAGGTGTTGTGGCCCTGGAGCAGAGGCTGGAGTGATGTGGTCCAAGGAGTGCCGGCAGCCACCAGAAGCTAGGAGAGGCGAGCCCCGGAGTCCCCCCAAGCCTCCAGAAGAAACCAGCTCTGCTGGCACCTTGATTTTAGCTCCATGAAACTCATTTTACACTTCTGGCCTCTGCATCTGTGATGATTTGCTACAGTGGCCACCCCCTTGTATTCGCTAGTACAGACACCCTCTTGCCAGCCACGAAACACCTCGCTTGGAGAAGGAGTATATAAAAGTTGTCCATGATTACTTCAGCCAAGTACACTAAACATGGGATGGGGAGAAAAGTCTTGTACTGAAACTTTCTATTGGGAGACAACAGAAACCAATAGGAAATCCATAAGAAATGAGAAATGACTTACGAATTCTGATTAGAAATGTAAGGAGTTAAAAGTCCTGTCAAAAAAGAAAGGGACACTTGCAACATGCTTTTATGGTCTTGGAGTAAAGAACTGTCATTTCCTTGAGTGTTTTAGGAATCTGGCTGCAACAAATCCCTGTTCAGCCTTTCAAAGCAACTTCTAGAACACTCTTTATTTTGAAGGTTCAGAAAAGACTTTATATCTACTTATGTAGACGATGTCTAACTAAGAAAAGAGAAACCACTACTAGTATTTACAGCAGAGGTAATTTAATGCAGAGGTAGTCACCCAGGTGTTGGAGTTGAAAAGCCAAGCAGAGGATGTTGAGAATAAGCTGAAGCGCATCAGCAGGAAGCCACTACACCCTTAGGTTAGGTGACAAACAGGAGTCCAGGGACTGGCTCGCTAACAACAGCTGGAACCGCAGCAGGCAATGGGACCCATGGCAGAGAGGGAGGTGGAGAATACGCTGGTGGTCTCTCCCGCGCACCCTCTGTTCTTCCTCCTGCGCTGCCACTGGCTGCACCTCGCAGGAAGTCAGGAGACCCCCGAGCCTGGGGGAGCACTGTCTGCAGGGTCAACTGCCCTGTGATCAGAGTAGAACAGGAAAGTCCGAGAGCACACAGGCACGGTCATTACGCATGCTCTCAAACACCCAGAGCTGGGTTTGCAGATTTGTACCCAGTGATGCCCACCTTCCCACTAAAGAAATTTATGCCAGGAGCGGGGGAGTGATGGGCAGAATGGAAGGAAGAAGATTGCAGGCAAGCAGAACCTCCGAACCAACGTCCTGGACGCACACTGCATTGCAGCTGCTCTGCTGCCGGGTTTGTGGGACCCTCACCGTCCTGGTACTGGTCACTAGTGCCCCACTCCACAGTTCCCCTCACCCACCAGCAACTCTGCCAACTCACACACTAAGGACCAACTTCCCACACTCCACTCCTAGGGTCCTGAACTCCCTAGACCATCAAAGCTCAAGTTTCCTGTTTTTTTTTTTTACTCACTGCTTCCAGTTTTTTCCCTCCTGACTCCAAAACTGTGCCACCAACCCAGAAGCTCTGAACCCTTTTTTTAGGGCTTTATGGGGGTTCCATTAGTAGGCATGATTGACAAAATCATTGGCCATTGGTGATGGCACTCAACCTCCAGCCCCTCTCCCACCCCAGAGGTGTGGCGGGGGAGCCCAAAGTTCCACCCTTGCAATCATGGCTCAGTCTTTCTGCAATCAGCACCCTCATCCTGAAGCTACCTGGGGGGCCCACCGTCAGTCATCCCCTTAGCATATAAAGACACCCATCAGTCTGGAGATTCCAAGGGTTTTAGGAGCTGGGTGCCACGAACTAGGAACAAAACCCAAATATTTGCTTTTTATTATATCACACTCCCTCATTTTACCCTCTGTGATGGGTTGAGCTGTGTCCCCCAAAATTTGTATGTTGAAGTCTCACAGCCAGTACCTCAGAATATGACTGCATTTAGAGACAGGGCTTTAAAAGAGGTAACTAAAAACAGTGAGGTAATTAGGGTGGGCCCTACTCCAGCGACTGGCAAAGAGGAGATGAGGAGACAGGAACACGCATGTGAAGGGAAGGGAACAGTGTGAAATCACAGGGAGAAGACAGCCCTCTGCAAGATGAAAAGAGAAACTGCAGAGGAAGCCAACCTGCCAGCAGCTTCCTCTGGGTGTGGAGCCTCTAGAACCGTGAGGAAGTAAGTTTCTGTTGTTTAAGCCACAGGGTCTATGATACTTTGTTACAGCTACCCAGGCAGCCCCATGCAACCTGCAGGCAGCCCCAGATGGTAGGGACTCTTTTTCATTTACTCATTCATTCATGCTGCATGTGTTCATTCATTTTTATTGAAACCTAGTTGATATACAATATTATATTGGTTTCAGTTGTATAACATAGTGATTTTGACCATTGTACATTACAAAACACTCACCACAGTAAGTGTAGTTCTCATCTCTCAGTTTACGAAGTTATTACAATGTTATTGACTATATTCCCCTTGTTGTACTTTTACCCATGACTTACTTATAATTAGAAGTTGTACCTCTTTATCCCCTTCACCTGTTTTGCCCATCCTCCCCCACAACCCTCTCCTGTGGAAACCACCAGTCTGTTGTGTCTATCAGTCTATTTGTTTTGTTCGTTGTTCATTCATTTGTTTTTTATATTCCACATATAAGTGAAATCACATGGTATTTGTCTTTCTCTGACTACTTCACTTAGCCTAATACAGGACACAGGTACCATTACCTGTCTGCTTTACCAGTGAGGAAGTTAAGGCTTACTGAGGTTAAGTAGGGCTCCCAAGATCATGAACTCATGCCCAGGGTCATAGTGGGAGAGCAACGGGCTATGCTTTTCCCTACAGGGCTCTGCAGCCTCTCAGGGCATCTCCTCATCACATACTCACTGGCCCTGAGTCTTCCCTCTCCAAGACAGGCCATATGTGGTCTTGCCAGGACAGCCCCCTTGCAGGCCCAGCCTCAAATGTGTGGACCTGGACTGGGATGTTGGGTTCACAGGGTGGCTGTGTGACTGGCAGGACTCCCCCATTTCTGAACCTCCTTCCTCATCTATAACACAGCAAGGCTGGGTGAGGGTAACAGAGGCTCTTGGGCCAACATTGCTGAGGCTGAGCCTCAGCCCGGAGCAAGTCTCCCCTCTGGGGGCAACTCCCTGGGACCCCAGCCTGGAGACCTCACCTTGTACCTTGCGAAGGCAATTCAGGTGGGGACCTCTGGTCATGGCGCTGCAGAGGAAAGGAATGATCGTCAGTAACTGTGCCCCTCTGGGCCAAGCACCTTACCCACGTGTACATGTCACAGCTGAGAAACTGAGGCCTGGGATGGAGGGGGTATAATTTTCCTCTAGGCAACAGAGTTGCAACTTAACAGAGGTGTGACTCAAACCCAGTCCGATCCAATTTCAGAGCTTCCAGTCCTTTGTGAAAAGCAGAGTCCCAGGAGCAGAAGGCCCTGTCCACCAGTCACATCTGCTGCAAGGCACCCCGGCACTCACTCTGGCCGCTGGCTGCTGGCGGACCCCATGTTTCCCAGGAGCTTCTGCTGCCGAGTGAGGGGGTAGGCACTAACCCAGAGCAGCTCACTTGACTCAGAATGAGCACCGGATACAGATGCTGCTTGCCAGCCGGGTAAGCAATAATCTTTTTCGTCTATTCCTGGCTCCTGGAGATTTGCCTCTCTCTGGGGAAATTACTCTGGGGTCACAGTGAAATTTCTGTGACAGCTAATAAGGTAGCCTTTCTGTTTTCTGGAACCAGATCCTGGAGCTCTGGACCCCTGAGGGATGTGTGTATTGTATTTTCTCTCCTTTCTTTTAATCACCAGATGAAGTGGAAAGGGGATGAGCTGCATGAGGGCAAGAACTCCGAGCTGAATCACCTCCTCTGCTAAAGTTCACTCTGACTTTGTCATTTGCCGACATGGAGTCTGGGGAACTTGGTGCCTCCAGTGGGGACTGCAGTGACCTTCAACCTGTACTGCAGTGGCCTGTAGCTGGGTGGTTCAGGAGTCCCAAGTTCAACCTTCAACTTGGCAAAGCTGAACCAGGGGCCCTGCCCAGAGCTGAGCACAAAGAAAGGCAGGGAGGCCCCAGAATTCAGGCTGTGGGCTTATAGCGGCTGATGGGTGGGGTTCCAGCTCTGGCTCTGTCGTGTGACCTGGGGGGAGGGCAGGTATCTCAGCTCTCTTAGACTCAGTTTCCCCATCTGTAAACTTGTGTGATAACAGGACCTATCTCCTAAGCTTGCCTGGTAGCTGCAGGATTTCTGATTAGGAAAAGCGTAGGGGAGGGAAGTGATCTGGTTCTGGGTGGTGAGGTGGGAAGCTGCTTTTGAAAGTGCAGTTATATAGCAGGGCACTATTTTTACTTAGATGGTTCGTTTGGGGGTGGCCCTGGAGAAGGCTCCCCACAACTTCCTGGCCTGCTGCTGGAGAATGAATCATACCATGTATGAGAACTGCCTAGAATGAGGCTTGCCTCCTACTTAGCACAGAGCATGTTGACTGCCATACTTTAATTGGTTTGTTAATAACAGGATATTACGCGTGCTCTAGATGAGGTCATAGAACAGTGGGGGAGGCAGCCACACAGCAGGCTATTATAAATAGCATCACAACGGGCCAGGCATTATGGAGGACAGACAACCTGCTTAATCCTGCCTGGGCATCCAGGGCCAACTTCACAGAGCCAGTGACATTTTAACTGAGCCTCAAAGGATGCACCTGGGCCCAGGGCAGGGACAGGCTTTCAGACAGAGGTCAGCATAAGTGAGAAGGTAGCATGAGGACTGCCCAGTAAAGATATGAGTTCAGGATAGCAGCAGACCCGGGTGAGGCAGCCAGCCTAGTAGGGGGTGGATTCTGAGTCCCAGACTCCGATGGCTGGTGTTTTAGCTGTGTGGACGGTGTGTAGACACAGAGGTGAAGGCAGGTCAACCTGTTAGGAGGATGCTAGTGATGTCTAGGGCTAAGGTCATGGCTGGGAGATTGAGAGGACAGAGGGAGGGGATCAGAGCACTGGAGGGGTCCCAGCTGAGATGGGATCAGGAGTGGAGGATTGGGGTGGAGGGGCGGGGCTGGGGGTGATGCCGTGTTTCAGAGACGGAATGCACAGAACGCCATCTCTAGGAAAACCACCTGGAAACATCTTGTGTACTTTTCCCAAAATGTGCCACAATAAAGGATCACCAGGGCTGTCTCAGAACAAAGGCACCAGAACGGTGCATGGGCTACTGCTGCTCTTACAGTGTCATTGTGTAGCTGCCGGTGACCCAGCTGAGCCATCCTTACTGAGCAGAGAGGTGGAAACCCAAAGATGAACCATCCTCACTCCAAATCCTGCCTGTCTAGGGCACTGAAAAAACAGCTAACAGTTTTTTTTTTGATTAAAGTATCATTGATACACAATCTTATGAAGGTTTCACATGAGCAACATTGTGGTTTCAATATTCACCAGGATTATCAAGTCTCCCCCACCCCCACTGCAGTCACTGTCCATCAGCCTAGTAGATGCTACAGAGTCACTACTCATCTTCTCTGTGCTGTACTGCCTGCCCTGTGACCTGCCTATATTGAGGTTGTGGATTACAGTGCCCCTCAATCCCCTTCTCCCCCCCACCCCACCCCTTCCCTTTCGTAACCGCTGGCCCCTTCTTGGAGTCTGTGAGTCTGCTGATGTTTTGTTCCTTCAGTTTTGTTTTGTTTTTATATTTCACAAATGAGTGATGTCACTTGGTACTTATCTTTCTTTGCCTGCAAAAAGCTAACATTTATCAGGGGACTTAATATATAGAACTGTGCCAAGCTCCTGGAGCGTTCAACTCATTCAACCCTTGAGGGTTCAACTCATTCAATCCCCATCTTGCAAAAGAGGAGACTGAGGGTCAGAGAGATTATGCCTGTCAGAGTTGTACACTGGTAGGTGGTGGAGCCAGCATATACCCGGCCTGTACAGTTAACAGATCACTCCCAGGGCTTCCTTTCCTCGAGGATCCTTGTTGCCCAGCTGTCTCCCTCCTTAAGATCACAATGCTTTAAGTAGTAGGATGGGCACCGGAACCCAGGACATCTGGCTCCAAGTACAATGTTCTTGTGACTCTGCCCTCCACCTCAGTGAAGTTTAACACTGCTGTTTCTTCTTATTCGTGGTGGGAGGGTGGGGTGGTACCTGATCATAATTACCTTCTGGCTCTTGATTTTGCACCTTGGATGAAGTCTGAATGGCAGCTGCAGGTGAGGAACTGAGCAGAGCCCTAGAGCAGGTGGGCACCAGGACCTGGCCCACATCCACAGCATCCTGGGCCCAGCACCAGCCTCACAATGGATCATTCCTTGTGGGTGAATGATGCATGGTGGAAGAGGGGCTTGGGTTGGAACTCAGGGCTTCTACCTCATTGTTCCTGGTGGGACTATAGCTTGGCCCCAACTGCCAGCTGCCCAGAATGACCTATCTTCTGCTGTCCTGCCCAGGAGTGAGTCTAGCCTCTGAACCTATAGCCCTGGTCCTTATCTGAGTTCTGTGGGACCAGGCCCTGTGGGTGCCCACTGTCCACTTGAGTCCCCTCGGCTGTGGCCTCACATTCCGCTATGCCTCAGCTGGCCCCTCTGATGGAGGTCTCTGTCCATCAACCCCTGTCAGCTCCCTCATCATTTTCATCAGCCCAGATACAGAAATCAAGAAGCTGATCCAGCCCTGGGGGTACTCGGAGACTGGACCCCGGGCTCTGACCAGCAAGGAGCCCCAGGGAGAGGTGGGATGGTGAGCTGAGTGCCGAGGATGTTCCTGCTTGGTCGAAGGGCCCATTATGGGTTCAGATGTCCCTGACAGCCACAGTGAATAAACCTGAAGTTAACCCAAGGGTGTTGGTTGGGCCTCGAAAAATCTCAGCAATCCTGCTATAATCCCCTGGAGGAGGCCCAGGGCCACCAGCAAGCAGAGGTAAGGCTCCTCTGTGGCACTTGTCTCCACCCCAAGGCTCTCCGCTCTGGTCCACACCAAAGGATTAAAGCACTAAGTGAAAAGATTGCAAACAGTACCTAGAGAACTTAATACACCAGGGCACTGGGTAACGCAGCCCAACTTTAAAAAATAAAGCCAATTCTGCCCTTTTCCTCAAGTTACTGCTGTAAAAGTGAATAGATACTTGGATTTCACGGACAGGAATGCACAAATGCCAAACACCTGGAAGAATCAAATGGTATAAGCCATCTTTTTGTTTGTTTAATTTACTACCTGAAAATATTTGGGCAAACAAAGTATGCATAAATGAGTTTTTCAGTACCATCTGGAACCCTGGCAAAACAAACTATTTTACCTTCTGATAGCCCACTCATCATATGTGCCCGATCTGTGTTTATGTACACATGCACTGTGTAGACCACAGAGTAAGCAACAGACAGCTAATATGCTGGTTCCTTACCCACAAGTATCTTTACATTCCTTCTGTACCCGTATTTGTAAATATTTTATGTAAGCCAGATGGCTTTATAGAACATGTGCACTGGAATCTGGTTTTATTTTTTAACAACATGTACTATAAAATGCTTTGGAAAATGATCTGTGCATTTGAAAGGAAAAAAAAAAGATTTCTTGATCTACCTTTGAACTGGCAAAGAAAATCAAGAACATGCATAGGAAATGTTGGTTTTGGAAGCATCTGCTTGGAATTGACTCTTGGGTCTAAACAAGTTGCCTAGAGCAGCAGCTCTCCAACATGGCTGCACATTATGATCACCTGGGGGGATTTAGAAATTCTGGTAGAAATTCAGGCCTCACCCTTTACCAATTATACCAAAATCTCTGGGTGAGACCCAGGCAACCTCAGCTTGTCAAACTCCTCAGGGGTTTCCAGCGTGTGCTGAGTGTGTGGGCTTGCCTTGGGATGGTGGTTCTCCACCCAGGTGTGCGCTGGCACCACCGGGAGCTTTATACCTCCCCAGGCAGCACTCCACATCCGTTACACCAGGACAGGGCAGAAGTAGGTCTTTAAGTTTCCCAGGTGATTCACGTGTGCAGCCAGCGCTGGGAACCACTTCCCTCAGAGGGTCTGGGAAGGATCCTAAGGGCTGTGACTGCTGAGCCAGCCTTGCTCAGTGGGAACCTCAGATGGGCTAGGGACTTCAGCACCATCGTCTCAGTCCAGATGCAAGTGTGGCTCTCAGGTTACCTCCATCTTTTCTCTCTCTCTGCCACTCTGTGTGACCTGGAGCCAGTTCAACAAGTGCTCTGTGGCCCCTGACCCCTCCTCTCTATCCACCCATGGCCTCAGGCTGAGCTCAGCCGCGACTTCTCCCTCCTGCCTCTGCCTCTCCCCTGCTCCTCTTTTTCCCATCTTGCAAGTATATCCAGTCAGTGGCTACACACAACAACATGGAAGGGCCTTGGAAACATGATGCCAAGAGAAAGCCAGATACAAGACTATGTATTGTGTGAGTCCATTTGGGTGAAATTTCTAAAAAAGACATCTACAGAGACAGAAAGATTCATAGTTGCATAGGGTTAGGGGTAGGAATGGGGATTGGAAATGGGCACAGGGAGGTGATGGGAAGGTTCTAAAACTGGATTGCCGTGGCAGTTGCATGACTGTACACATTTATTAAAAGCCATGGAACTGTAATATTTACAATGAGTGAATTTTATAGCATAAAAGTTATACTTCAAATAAAACTTAAAAAAAAAAACTTCCAGTGACTCATAGTAGGTAGTGGACAAGGTCCTTGCCAAGCAGGCAAAGCCCTCCACTATGTGTCGATCTGCCTTTCTAGGACCCTCTTCCCAAATACCCAAGCCCCATAGAATTCTCAGTTTTCCCCAAGTGCAGACAAGGCCCCTCTATCTGGAATTCCTCATTACCATGCCACCTTCTCCACCTGGCAAACTCCTTCTCATCCTTCAAGACTTGGAGCAGAGAAGATTTCATCTGAGAAGGGCACACACCCTATTATTGTGCTTATCAAAATATCATTACTTGCTTACATAGCAGTCTCTCCTGTTACAGCAGTGCTTTTAAAACTTAGGCTAATGGGTTGTGAAATCAACTTTCTGTGTTATCACCAGCATTTTTTTTAATGAAATAAAATTGAACAGAAAATAGAAGGCACTGTACATAGTAAGCACTATTCCATGAAACTTTGTTTCACCTTTCTATGTAAGGATATTTGTATGTTTACTAATTAATCCTGTGTACGGGTTGAGGCTTAAAGAGTCTGAAAAACACTTCATTAGATAAAGAGTTCCTTGAGGGCAGGGGTTGTGCTGTGTTTCTCTGTGTATCCCCAGGTTCAGCACAGGGCTTGGAACCCAGAAGGCACCCAATACTGGTGTCTGCTCAACGAAAAGACTGATTTTGTGCACATGTGAAACTCCTCCCACAACTCAATTATATGTCTCTGTGTCTTATAATTTTTCCTCTCCCACAACACACACAACACACACATGCGGTCTTTAAAAGTTGTTTGCTGGCAGATATCCATATACTCCTACAGCTAGAAGTTCAAATGATGGCTGTGAATCTTACTATGCTGATGGACAGTGACCATAATGGGGTATGTGGTGGGAACTTGATAATGGGGGGAATCTAGTAATCACAATGTTGCTCATGTAATTGTATATTAATGATACCAAAATAAAAAAAAATCATCAAATGATGGCTGTGAATCTGAGTTGTAAGACTAAATATACATGTCAAATACATTTTTGAGAGTTGAGATGTACAACATAAAAATAATATAATGGAACCACAAAAGACCCTGAATAGCCAAAGCAATCCTGAGAAGGAAGAATAAAGCAGGGGGGATTAAACTCCCTGACTTCAAGCTCTACTACAAAGCCACAGTAATCAACACAATTTGGTACTGGCACAAGAACAGACCCACAGACCAATGGA
Source organism: Smutsia gigantea (assembly GCA_032199065.1). Classification (NCBI taxonomy): domain Eukaryota; kingdom Metazoa; phylum Chordata; class Mammalia; order Pholidota; family Manidae; genus Smutsia; species Smutsia gigantea. Next base: position 425,825 of record JAVSCE010020828.1, on the reverse strand, counting down.
ACAGACAAGAGAGTCCAGATATAAACCCAAGCATATATGGTCAATTAATATATGATAAAGGAGCCATGGACATGCAATGGGGAAATGAGAGCCTCTTCAACAGCTGGGCAGTTGGCAAAACTGGGCAGCTACATGCAAGAGAATGAAACTAGATTATTGTCTAACCCCATACACAAAAGGAAACTCAAAATGGATCAAAGACCTGAATGTAAGTCATGAAACCATAAAACTCTTGAAGAAAACAGGCAAAAATCTCTTAAATATAAACATGAGCAACTTTTTCCTAAACACATCTCCTCGGGCAAGGGAAACAAAATAAAAAATGAACAAATGGGACTGCATCATGCTGAAAAGTCTCTGTACAGCAAAGGACACCATCAGCAGAACAAAAAGGCATCCTACAGTATGGGAGAATATATTTGTAAATGACATATCCAACAAGGGGTTAACATCCAAAATATACAAAGAACTCACACGCCTCAACACCCAAAAAGCAAATAACCCTATTAAAAAATGGGTGGAGGATATGAACAGACATTTCTCCAAAGAAGAAATTCAGATGGCCAACAGACACATGAAAAGATGCTCCACATCACTAATTATCAGGGAAATGCAAATTAAAGCCACAATGAGATATCACCTCACACCAGTTAGGACGGCCAACATCCAAAAGACTAGGAACAACAAATTCTGGCAAGGATGCGGAGAAAGGGAAACCCTCCTACACTGCTGACGGGAATGTAAACTAGTTCAACCATTGTGGAAAGCAGTATGGAGGTTCCTCAAAAAACTAAAAATAGGAATACCATTTGACCCAGGAATTCCACTCCTAGGAATTTACCTTAAGAATTCAGGATCCCAGTTTGAAAAAGACATATGCACCCCTATGTTTATCATAGCACTATTTACAATAGCCAAGAAATGGAAGCAACCTAAGTGTCCATCAGTAGATAAATGTATAAAGAAGAGGTGGTAATATACACAATGGAATATTGTTCAGCCATAAGAAGAAAACAAATCGTACCATTTGCAACAACATGGATGGAGCTAGAGGATATTATGCTCAGTGAAATAAGCCAGGCAGAGAAAGACAAGTACCAAATGAATTCACTCATCTGTGGAGTATAAGAACAAAGCAAAAACTGAAGGAACAAAACAGCAGCAGACTCACAGAACCCCAGAATGGACTAACAGTTACCAACGGGAAAGGGACTGGGGAGGGAGAAGGGGAATAAGGTGCATTACGATTGGCACACATAATGTAGGAGGGGGGCACAGGGAAGGCAGTATAGCACAGAGAAGACAAGTAGTGACTCGAGAGCATCTTACTACTCTGATGGACAGTGACTGTAATGGGGTATGTGGTGGGGACTTGATAATGGGGGGAATCTAATAACCACAATGTTGCTCATGTGATTGTATATTAATGACACCAAAAAAAAAAGAATAAAAAAGATCTATTCCCCCACTTCCCACGAGCCAACATGGAACAGGACGAAGGGTCCCCTTCTTGATAGGTAGCTGGTAGCGAGACTCTGGGTTTTGGGCTAAGGAACGGCCACTGAAGAAGCCCAGAGGAATAGCAGGTGACATGCGGAAGCGTTGGAGGAGTAGTGGTTTCCTGACAGCACAGAGAAGGGGGGCAGAGGAAGTGGCGGCAAACACAAACTGTGGGGCTGAGCTGGTTCATTGAGGAGGACGGGACAGAGGGCAGTCTATGCTTAAGTACAGTTTCAGTCAAGAAGCCGTAAGTCAGAAGGAATATGGTCAGTCCCCACTCCCCAGAGCTTCTCTGCTGAAGAGCTGTGTTTATTTCCCACACTGAAATTGGCCTCAAAATTCAGAGATGTGACAGTAACTGCAATGGGGTGGACGGGGAACTTGATATTATGGGTGAATGTAGTAACCACAATGTTGCTCATGTGAAACCTTCATAAGATTGTATATCAATGATACCTCAATTAAAAAAAATCAGAGGTGTTTCTTCTCAATCTCTATAGCTTTTCATTCTAACTCTGCAATTCACAAAATGGAGTTCCACTAACAGTTTGACAGATATGTTAAAGGATCACAAATATTCCCCACCCCCTTGATATTTAACATGTAATGTCAATTTTATATTTGGGTGAGATATATAATACAGATTCACAAGACTGATATGTTATGAGACATAATCTGACAGATGAGGCAGACTAACTCTGACCACTAATTTTGAATAACTTTCCTGACTCATTCTCAAATAAAATAACTTGCTTCCCAACTCAAAAAAAAAAAAATAACATAACAACAATCATTCAAATCTAAAACTCCAGGCATAACTGGAGTCCACATCAAAATGAAAATGCGGGACTCCTGTTCATAAACTATGAAGAATTTAAGATGGTGATAGCAGAGCATTAAACTAAAGAGGGGCCCCGTCTAGGTGCGAGGCACAGAATGCTTGCCCCTGAAGCCCTGCCCTGACCCCAGATCACAAAGACAGAGACCTGGGGTCAGGGGGAATTTAAAGGTGCCACTGCCAGGTCTTAATGGGTGGGGCAAAAAGATCCCATTTAACTCCCAATGCTTAGAAAAACAGGGATTCCAATGTTTGCGTTTGAAACAAAACAAAAAAATAAGCCCAGGAACCTCTAAAGTGACCACACAGGCTCTACCACAAAACGTGCTTGCTTATTTGCCCAAATCATGGGAGCCCACCTACCCCAATGTAACGCCAGTGGAAAAAGAAACCCACTGAATATCTGATGGGGCTCTGAATCACCCATAACAGAAGGATTTGGGTATCACAAAAGAAACTATACGTCGTAACTTGAGCATGACTGGGCAGAGGGCCTGTCAATCAACTCATACCTCAGTTTCTCTGGTCTGAATCCCTGTTTGGCCAGGGCCTTGACTTACAACCTGAGCCCCCTCCCACTGGCCTGACCATCTGGGACATCCAATTGATGCCAAGCCCTGCAGCCTCATCAGTGTCCACAGCCTGGCCCTTGCTTTCTCCTCTTCTGCTTGGCCGAAATCTCCAAAATTATGAGAGTGTGAACCTGGTCTCCCTTTATTTTAAGAAAGCCAGAGGTGCATGTGGTCAGGAAAGAGAAAGAGGCATATTTGAAGCACAAAGGGTTCTATGCACTGGTAATTTCATGAAGAAAATTGCCTTTGACTTGTTTGTATAAACAGGTTTGCAAATTAAGACGGGAACATTTTTTATGATCCTCTCCACACGACTTCCCCTCCAGACAACTTAAAAACGTTGTCATTTAAATGATTTGGAGCTTCTTTTGGGAAACTTTCTACTCCTAGGTATGTCAGAAGCAATTTCCCAGAGTGAAGCCTTCATGAATCCAAAATTAGAGGCCTGAGCATCTCCCTCATGGAGAGCTGGAGCGAGGGGCCATAGCTTGCTTCTTGCTGACTCAGGGAATCAGAGGAAGCCAAAGGAAGTTCACAGATCATCTGGTCCAGAGGTGATTAGACCTTGCTTAAAGCAGCAGAATCTGCTTTTTAAAAGAAAGCATCTTGTAGAAGCCCAGTCTTTAAAAGAATCAGTTGCTTTGTACCAGGCACTCAGGCCTGACTTCGTGCATCCCCTTTACTCCCTGCCCAGCCCCTCTCACTCTTAAAACTCAGCAGAGCCCAGTTTGAGAATCCCTTGCTTATTCTATGTTACAAGCAAAGGAAACCCACTGTAAAGTGGCCTTCCCCAATTTCACTGAACCTTCCTGTCTCCAGGCCAGTGAAGTTTCCAGCACCCCAGGCTGCCTCTGTTTCCTTTTAGTTGCTGGGAATTTCAGGGCCCTGAAAGATTCAAAGCAGCTTGTGCATCTGTGTGGTCCCAGTGGAGTCTGGCCTGCACTAAGGCATTCACTTGGGCCTGTGTGGCCTGCAGTCCTCTGGCGGAGGAAGCTCAGATGCGTGTCCACACTCAAACCCACCTATGGTGTTTCCCTGAAACCCATTAGGGCCACAGAAGTGGTACCCATGTGAAAACACTTACATGTGCCATTTTGGTTCAAGGCAGCAAACAAACCCCGCATTTAAAAGGAGCTGAAATTTGAGAGGCTCCAACCCTACCAAACCAGTGCTTAACTCCCCTGGTTTTGAAGGTGATTCAATACCAGACACACAGGGCCAAATGCCCCAGTGGCCACTTGTCTTCCCTTTGTTCACATTCTGGTCTTTTAAATTTTTAATCACAATGAAATTCTTTTTTTTTGAGTATACAGTTCTATGAGTTTTAAGACATGCACAGATTTTTGTAATTGCCACCACTTACAGGATAAAAGCAATCACCCCCTAAACTCCCCCCCTCAATTCCCTCATGCAATCCCTTTGCAGTTAGACCATCCCCCTACTCCTATCTCTCAGTAACCACTGATCTGTTTCCCTTCACCATAAGGTTTGCCTTTTCCAGAGTGTGATACAGATGGAACCCTACAGAATGTAACCTTTTGAAACTGATTTCTTTCCCTTAGCATAATACATTTAAGATTCATCTAAGTTTTTGCATGCATGAACAGGCAATTCCATTTTCATTGCTGAGTAGTATTCCATTAGATGGACTCCATTAGATAGACAGATTCCATTAGTAGTAGTCCATTAGGTCCATTAGTTTTCTCCTGGTATGCAGCTTGACTTCTTATTCTATTTAGAATGTCCCTTGAAGAACAAAAGTTTTAAGTTTTGATTTATGTCCACCTTGTCAATTTTTAAAAAATGGATCATGCTTTTTTGTTTGTCATCTCTAAGAATTTTTTGCCTAACCCAAGATCATAAAGATTTTCTCCTATGGTTTCTTCTAAGTGTTCTCTAATTTTATGTTTTACATTTATAGATCTGCTCCATTTTGATTTAATATTTGGATATGGTATGAGGTTTAGATTGAGGTTCCTTTTATTTTTGCATATGGATGTCAAATTGTTCAGCACCATTGTTGAAACCACTGTCCTTTCTTCAATAAATTACCTTTGTCAAAAATCAGTTGACTCTACCTGCCTGGGTCTGACTCTGGGCTCTCTATGCTATTCCACTGACTAATGTGACTATCCTTTTGCAACATTACCCTATCATGATTAGTGCAGTATGAATCCCTCAACTCTGTTTTTGTTTACTGTTTTTGCTATTTGAGTTCCTTTGCCTTTCTGTATAAATTTTATAATAAGCTTGTTCATATCTACAAAGATTCCTGCTTGGATTTTGTCTGGGATTGCATAAAATCTATAGATAATCTGAGGAGAACTGACATCTTAACTGTATTGAATTTCCCAATTCATGAACCAGGTATGTCTATTTATATAGTTTCTCTTTGATTTATTTTGTCAACATTTGGTAATTTTCAGCATACAGATCCTGCACATATTTTGTACATTTACACCTAAATATCTCATTTAGGAGGGAGCACTGTAAATGATACTGTCCCTTAAATTTCAATTTCCAATAGTTTGTTGTTACTATAAAGACATACGATTTTTTTAATGTTGACCTTGTGTCTTGTGATACAACTCGTTTATTATTTCAAAGAGCATTTTTTTGAGAGTTCCTTTTGATCTTTTATATAAACAATCATGTCATCTATGAATATGGGTTCTTATTTTATTTTACTTAGCTAGGCCTTCCAGCACAATATTGAACACCAATGCTCTCCCCAATTGGGAAAAGCATTCACTCTTTCACCATTAGATATGATATTAGCTGCAGGTTTTTATAGATGCTCTTATTCACTCAGACCATACCTAACCCTTGGAGACCACTGATCCATCATGATAGCTTTGACTTTTCTAGAATTTCATGGAAATAGAATAATACCTTTTAAGATTTACCTTTGGTTTCAGGTTGAAGATGTTCCCTTCTATTTCTGAGGGTTCCTTTCTATTTCCTTTCTAGTTTGCTAAGAATTTTTATTGAGTGGAAGTTGAATTTTATCAAATGCAGTGTTTGCATCTATTGATATTGATTCATGGTGTTCTTATTTAGTTGTTAAATACGGTGAATGTCACCAAGTGATTTTAGCATGCTGAACCAGTCTTGCATGCCAGAAAGTCTTACGCACGGCATCTATTACTTTCTACCATGTATGAAAGCTGTTTAAATGTGTGTGATCTCCCCATGAGGGTATGGACTGCATTTTATACAATCAACTGAGATTCATCTCATGTGCTTTGAATGCCCACTCAGTGCCAGGTCTTACTCAAGATAAGTTCACACACACCATCTTATGTAATCTTCACGATACTAGGAGGTAGATATTATCCTTACTTTACTGTCAAGAAAACTGGAGGCTGGAGCAATGAAGAGGCTTATCTTACTCTCATCTAGATCTCCTAGCCCCATATCCAGTGTTCCTCCTGCTGTAATAGCAGCCTCTAATATCTTTCAACCCAGACCGAGTTCATCATGGTGATGGCACACAGCAAGAGGCCAATAAACACTGAATCAGTCAAACAAATGATGATGCCTTCTTGCACTCACACCACTTGTAAAAAACCCCTCTTGCTGGGTTCTAGTTTGGGCTTTCTTGTGCCTTATCCAAGGAAGTTTACTACTAAAACCAACTCACAACAATCTAGCTCCAAGACATAGAGGTAGCAAGTTTTTACCTATTGGAACTCAGTGAAAAGAGCAAATCCTCTTAAAGCCTCCATCATTTACCTCTACTCTCTGTTAGAACCATAGGTGATTCCGAAGAAGGAGGATATAAAGCTGGAGAGGGCTAGATGAACTGCAGAATGAACAAACCCAAACAGACACAAAACTCCTCAGGCCAGACAGTGGTGAAGCCTGGAGGTGCTATGGATCCTTGGGGAGAAATCATTACAAACAAGCCATGTTTTATTTCTCAACAGTGAGATGAACATCACAGGCATAGTGCAACCAGAATACCCCCCAACAAGAGCATCTGGACTGAGGGTTAATAAATAGGTGAAAAAGTCTGTCATGATACCCTGTATATGAGATGCATGGGTGCACTCTGAAAAAGTTGCCAACCGTATTCAACTATCTACCCAACAACCAGGTTTCCTACCACCTTCTTCCTCCCTTACTGAACTCAATCTGGTCAGGGTCGCCATGTAAATGCCGCAGTTTCATAAAAGGTAAGTCCTCACCTCAGACCCAGACCCAGGGTTGAATCAAGATTGGTTCACTCTGCTTGGATAGGCAGGGGATAGTTTGGGTGAATGAGACAGAAGACGTAGTCTGCTTGGGAGGGTAACGTCCCTGAATAAAAGAACAAAGCTCTGCCAAGAAGGGCTTTTGCCCCTTATCCCTTCTTCCCTCCTGCTACAAAGACGTAATGCCTGGAGCTGGAGTGGTCATCTTGAGACTGTGGAGATAGAATATGAGATCCAGAGCCATCACAGTAAGGATGGTAGGGCAGAAAGAGCTTGAGACCCTGGGGGGGCATTGTTAAGCAACTGAGGCAACTCCAACAGCTACCTACCTCCGGAATTCTGGTCATCTGCAAAAAATCAACTCCTATCTGTTTAAGGCATTTAGGCAGGTTTCCTGTTACCTACAGCCAAAGCATTCCACTTCTACTTACAGAACCAGTTTCATCACACTCTTGTGTCCCCTGAGACTTCAGCATCAGCCAGTACATGTCCCCAGCTCTGGGTCCTGGGCCCATGGGGCTCCTGCTCTGAGCTTGGAGGCCCCAGCACCAGCCAAGTGATGTCAGCTTCTTAGAGACAAATCACAAGTAGCACTTATTGAGCATATATGATGTGCCAGGGACTGTGCTAAGTGCTGTGTACACATTATCACCTTTAGTCCTCACACGAGGTAGGCACTGTATTATCCCCATTTTACAGATGGGTAAACTAGAGCAGAAACAGCTGAAATAATTTGCCTTATGTCATGCCACTAAACTGTACTGTCTCATCACCTCATCTGATTTTCCTTTCCTTCCAAAAATAAGAGACATAGAGGAAAAAACTAACACACACCCACACATACAAATAGGAATTTCAAGAGAGAATAGGGGAAAACAACTATGAAAGATATACTCAACAGACTTCCCTGAGTCTTAAGCTCAAATAAATAAAGAGTCCTACCTAGATATTTGGGGGGAATTTATTGACATTTTTATATATCTTAATATATTTTTATAGGAAGCCACATATTAGGTTACAATATAGTGCCAAAATTCAGCAGGTACATAGGCTGACCATTAGACTATACAACTAGAAGTAAATAATTAAAGTTTAAGGTAAAAATGGCTTAGAAATTTAAAAAAAGAGTCTATTTAAAAAATGTTTAGATCCAAAAGAAAATAAAAGTTTCCATTGCAGGAAAATAAAACATATATTTTTAGAAAATCTAATCAAGAATGAATGGAGCAAGATCACTCTACTTAACAGCAGAGATTAGAGGTATGGGAGACTGGAAAACATTTTAGGAGAGTATTACATACAATCAAAAGATTTTTAAAGAAAAATAGGAATCACAAAAATTGATTCCACTTTGAAACACCTGGGTTTAATTCGTGTCTTTGGCATGTTGTTTGAGCCATTTAAGGAACAGACCATTTTTAATTATTTTAACCTTTTTCACACCTTAAGAAATATAGAAAACTTCCCGGTTCCGTTTACTAAGCTATTGTCATCTTTCATACTTTGGGTAGATACTTATCAAGTGTCTACCATGTAAAGGATACATGGCCAGGCACTGAATTTTTAGCAGTGAACTCAAGAGAGATGGCACTGTCATCATGATACCACAAGTCTATGGGTGAGATAGGAATAAATCAAAAAGCCCATGAATAAATAGTTACAAAACCCATCTCCCAAGAGCCCAACACCAGCCATCTGGTGCTCTCTGCCAATAACTAGTTATAATAGAGGTCACTGCTATAAGGAAATTTCAAAGTACGATGGAAAAGTATAACCAGAAGGAACCAAAATTACTATATGTAGGTTGGTGATTTAGAAAAGTCTCCCCAAGAGACAAGTTACACTTAGTTAGGTGAAACAGAACAAGAAGACATCTGGAAGGTCGAGGGAAGAGCATGCGCAAGGCCCTGGGGCAGTAAGGGGCTTGATGGGTCAGAGGAGAGATTCCCAGTCTCTGTGCAGTGGAGTTTCAGGTTTGCCTCAGCTGAGAATGACTGATGCTGTAGGTCAGTGTGGCTGGGGCAGAGCGGAAAATGAGCAGCAAGCATGCTCAGGGTCTGGTGGGCAATGTTAGGAATTCTGATAAGAAATCAGGACAAGATTTTAAACCTGAGAGTATGGTGATCTGATTGTGCTTTTACAAGATCACCATGTAACACCAATCCTTCTCAAACTCTTCAAAATACAGAAGAGGAGGAAACATTTACTTCATTCTATGAGACCAGCATTACTCTGATACCAAAGCCAGACAAAACATCACAAGAAAACTACAAGATAATAACTTTTAGGAATACAGATATAAGAGTTCTCTACAAAATACTAGGAGCTGAATCCAGTAGACTATTAAAAGGTTTATAGATCATGACCAACTCAGATTTATACCAAGAATAGAATGGTGGTTCAACAAAACATAAATCAATGTAATATACCACATAAATAGAATGAAGGGAGGAAAAAACGATCACTTCAACTGATACAGAAAAAGGATTTGACAACATCTTACACCCTTTATGATAAAAACAATAAACAAGGAATAGAAAGGAACTTCTTTTTTTTTTCCCCCTTAAATAGTTGTTTATTGGCAGTGGGCAGGAAAGGGCGATGGAGTTAGCATACACGGATACCACCACACACCAATGTCACAAGGGAGGCAAGAGTGATGGGACAGCAGCCTGGATCCCCGGATTTTTTTTTTGCAGTTTTTTAAAAATTTATTTTGATATCATTAATCTACAATTAAATGAGTAATATTATGGTGATTACACTACCCCCTTCATCAGGTCCCCCCCAACCCCATTACAATCACTGTCTATCAGCGTAGTGAGATGCTATAGAGTCACTACTTGTCCTCTCTGGGTTGTACAGCCCTCCCCGTGCCCCCCTAACATTACATCTGCTAATCATAATGCCCCTTTTCCCCCTTGTCCATCCCTTCCCACCCATCCTCCACAGTCCCTTTCCCTTTCATAACTATTAGTCCGTTCTTGGTTTCTGTGAGTCTCCTGCTGTTTTGTTCCTTCAGTTTTTTTTTTCTCAGTTCTTATACTCCACATATGAGTGAAATCATTTGGTACTTGTCTTTTTCAGCTTGGCTTATTTCACTGAGCATAATACCCTCTAGCTCCATCCATGTTGTTGCAAATGGTAGGATTTGTTTTCTTCTTATGGCTGAATAATATTCCATTGTGTATATGTACCACTCTTCTTTATCCATTCATCTACTGATGGACACTTAGGTTGCTTCCATTTCTTGGCTATTGTAAATAGTGCTGCGATAAACATAGGGGTGCATCTGTCTTTTTCAAACTGGGCTGCTGCATTCTTAGGGTAAATTCCTAGGAGTGGAATTCCTGGTCAAATGGTATTTCTATTTTGAGTTTTTGAGGAACCTCCATACTGCTTTCCACAATGGTTGAACTAATTTGCATTCCCACCAGCAGTGTAGGAGGGTTCCCTTTTCTCCACATCCTCGCCAACATTTGTTGTTGTTTGTGTTTTGGATGTTGGCTATCCTCACTGGTGTGAGGTGGTATCTCATTGTGGTTTTAATCTGCATTTCTCTTATGATTAGTGATGTGGAGCATAGAAAGGAACTTCTTTAACAGGTAGATTGTATCTATAAAAAAAACCCACAGGGAGGATTAAAGATGGCAGTGAGAGGTTAGACAAAAACCTCCTCCCAAAACTACATATACTTTCAAAATATGGCAAATAAAACTAATCCTGAAAGAGCAACAGGAAAGAAGGTTGTGGCAGACTGCCTACACATGGGGAACAGAGCAGCCCTCACGGAAAAGGGTAAAGTACCAAAGCTGTGATCTGGTGGGACCCAAGCCCTTCCCCTACTCCAGCTCACCAATGGGAGGAATGGAAACAGAGCAGTGAGTGGGTGGAGGCCTAGGACTGCTGAACACCCAGCCCTGGAGATCTGCTCTGGGAGCACGAACTAACATTACATGGGGTTCTGGAGATTAGTGGGGTTGGAAAGATAAGACAGGCAGAATACTTGGAGAGACTGAGATTCTAGCCACTTTAGAAAACAGGTACCCACAAATGGCATCTCTGGGACAAAAGAAAGGGGGGCACTCTGAGAGACTTCCTAACAATGAGAGGGCTGCTAAAGGGTCCAGGATTGCACAGAGCTTGCTGTTCAGGAGAAAGGACAGGTGGACAAAATTGTCCCAGTACACTCAGCCCAGCAGGTTGGGAACTTTCAGGAGCTTCAGGCATTCCACCCCTTGGCTGGCAACACAGCTACGAGGCCCCCCACCACTGCTCCAGGTCAGCCAGAGGACAGCCCCGCCTACAGCAGATACAAGTGCATAGGATAGAGGCTCCTCCCTGCATGCTCAGCCCACAGGCCCTGGCAGTGGAGACAGGCGCTCTTTGCTCCTGGCAGGCACCAGCACCAATCGCCTGCAACCCATGTCATCACTCCTGGGGCTGAGCAGCTCCAGAAAGGAGAACTTCAGGGCACTAGAGGATGCCACCTACAAATATGAAACGTCAAAGGAACCTGGTTCAAACCAAAATCCCTAAAATACTAGAAAGAGGGCTGAGTGAAACTGAACTCATCAATCTTCCTGAAAGAGATTTCAAAATAAAAGTAATAAACATGCTCAAGGAGCTACAGAAAAATATTAAAGATCACAGGGAGGAATTTAAGAATGAGATACAAAGATTGAAAAATACAGTATCCAAAGTGAAACATACAATTAAAAGATTTAAAAGCAGATTAGATGAAGTAGAGGTGAAGGTAAATGAAAGCAGTATGGAGGTTCCTCAAAAAACTAAAAATAGAAATACCATTTGACCCAAGAATTCCCCTCCTAGGAATTTACCCAATGGAAACAAGATCTCAGATTCAAAGAAACATACGCACCCCTATGTTTATCACAGCACTATTTACAATAGCCAAGGTATGGAAGCAACCTAAGTGTCCATCAGTAGGTGAATGGATAAAGAAGTGCTGGTACATATGCATAATGGAATATTATTCAGCCATAAGAAGAAAACAAGTCCTACCATTTACAACAACATGGATGGAGCTAGAGGGTATTATGCTCTGAAATAAGCCAAGCCGAAAAAGACAAGTATCAAATGATTTCACTCATTTGTGGAGTATAACAACGAAGCAAAACTGAAGGAACAAAACAGCAGCAGACTCACAGACTCCAGATGGAACTAGTGGTTACCAATGGGGAGGGGCTTGAGAGGGTGGGTTGGGAGGGAGGGAGAAGAGGATTGAAGGGTATTATGATTGGTACACATGGTGTGTGTGTGGGGTCACGGGAAGATAGTGTAGCACAGAGAAGACAAGTAGTGACTCTGTGGCATTTTACTACACTGACGGACAGTGACTTCAGTGGGGTATGTGGGGGACTTGATAATATGGGTTGAATGTAGGAACCACAATGTGAAACCTTCATAAGAGTATATATCAGTTATACCTTAATAAAAAAATAATCCACAGAATGCATGGCTAACATCATACTCAGTGGTGAAAGACTGAGAACTTTCTGTTTAAGATCAGGAACAAGGCACAGATGCCTGCCAATATTCAACACAGTATTGGCAGCCCTTATTGGAGTAATTGGGCAAGAAAAAGAAATAAAAAGCATCAGAATGGGAAAGGAAGAAGTAAAATTATTCCTATTCATAGATGACATGATCTTACACATTGAAAATACTGAAGAATCTACAAAAAATGTTAGAACTGATAAATTTAGCAAAGTTGCAGGATACAAAATCAACACAGAAAGGCAGTTGCATTTCCAAACACTAACAATTTGGAAAAATCCAAATAGGGAACAGCATTATAAGAGCATCAAAAAGAATAAAATAGTTAGGAATAAATTTAGCCAACAAGGTGGAAAGCTTGTACACTGAAAAGTATAAAACATTGCCAGAAGAAATTAAGAAGACCCAGCTAAATGGAAAAGACATCCTGTGTTCATGGATTGGGAAACTAATATTGTTAAGATAGCAATACTCCCTAAAGTGATCTACAGATTCAGTGCAATCTCTATTAAAATACCAATGGCCTTTTTTTTTCTTTTGAAGAAATGGAAAAGATGACCCTAAAAGTCATATGGAATTGCAAAGGAACCGAAATAGCTAACACAACCTTGAAAAATAAAGACAAACCCAGAGGACTCATAATCTCAACTTCAAAACTTATTACAAAGAGCTACAGTAATCAAGCAATGGGGAATTTACATAGGATAGACATACAGATCAATGGAAGAGAATTGACAGTCCATAAATAAATCTATACATCTGTAGTTAACTGATTTCAACAAGGGTGCCATGACCATTCAATGGGGAAAGAATAGTCTCTTTAACAAATAATGTTAGGAAAACTGGATACACACATGTGACAGAATGAAGTTGGACTCTTACCACACACCGTATTCAAAAATTAACTCAAAATGGATTAAAGGCCTAATTTAAAAGCTAAATTTAGCTATGCTTTCTTAGAAGTGCTGGCAAGGACAGAATAAACTGGAACCCTCATACATGGCCGGTGGGAATGTAAAATGCTTCAGTCACTTTGGAAAACAGTTTGGCAGACTCTGAACAAGTTAAATATAGAATTACCATATGACTTAGCAACTCCATTCCTCCACTGAAAACAGGTCCATTGTTTTGAAGACAAATAAATAATTATACACAAGTGTTTAGAGCAGCTCTATTTATGATAACCAAAAAGTGGAATTAATCCACATGTCCTTTAACAGATAACTAGACAAATAAAATGTGACATATTCGTACAATGGCATATTATTCAGCTGTAAAAGAATGAAGTTTTCATACATGCCGGACATGGATGTACCTTGCAGAATTATGCTATGTAAAATAAGCCAGACACAAAAGGTATTGTATGATTCCATTGTATGAAACATCCAGATCTGGCAAATCCATAGGGACAGAAATCAGATTAGTGGTTCCCAGGGGCTGAAGGTAGTAGAGAACAAGGAGTGACTGCCTAATAGGTGTGGAATTTCCACTTGCGGGCAAAAATGTTCTGGAACTAGATAATGGCAATGGTTGCATAACATTGTGAATATACTTAATACCATTGAATTATACACTCTAAAATAGTTATAATGGTAAATTTTATGCATTTTTTTACCTCAATAATAAAAAACACCAACAAAACCCCTCAACTAATCAAGCAACTTAGACTCTTTTGGAGATTATATAATTTAATAAGTAGACATTTTATGTTAAAAAAAATCACCATTGCTGTTTTGAGGACAATGTGTGGAGCAGTAGCTAAAGTGGAAGTGGGTGGCCCAGGGTAGTGCAGCAAAGAGGGAGAGAATAGATGGATTTGTGCAATGTTGGGAGATCTGAAGACGATTCTGGACTTCTGGCAAAATAACTGGGGAGGGAGGAAAACTTTTAGAGTTATCATATCATAAGTCCAATTCTGATACCCAAACTTTATAGCTACATGGACCAGTGTTATGAATATAGTCTTAATGTCTTAAATAAAACATTAGCAAATCTACTTTATACACAGACTAAAAGAATAATATATGAGGTCCAAGTAGTATTATTTCAGAATTTTAAGGATGTCTCAATATTACAAAATTTATTAATATAACTCATATCATTAATAGTTAAAATCACTCGTTTAACAATCCTTCCTTTTCCCATTGATCTGAAGTATTTCACTCTAATGATATGCTGTACTAAATTATTTTATAATCTTGGGTCTGCTTCAGAAATTCTATTGTTTCACTGTTCCTATACTGACAACATGTTGCTTTCAATTTCATTACTGTAGCTTTATAATATATTTTAATATCTGATAACCTAAGACCCTCTTTTTTGAGTGTTTTCTGTCTAAAATTTTCTTGGCTGTTATTATATGATGATTTGCCTAGATGAAATTTAGAATCATTTCATCAGATTCCCAAAATATCTTTTAAGATTTTTATGGAAATTGTACATCTATGTATTGATTTGAAAGGAGCTGACATCTAAAGTAGTCAACCAATCATCTCTATGACACCACCATTTTGAATTACTCATTATCTATTGGAAAAGTAGATTAGAACCCACATTTACCATGTGACAGGATGAAGCACAGAGTTTAAAGGTTCAAGTATATAAAATTAAACCTGAGAGGTAGTAAAAGAAAATAATTGTGATATCAGGAGTGTAAAAGACCTCTCCAGGATATGACACCAAAGACAGGTGCCAAAAAGGAGAAGATTTAGAATTAAAAACAAAAACAAAAAAACTCAAACCAGAATAAATAAAATTGAAAAATAGTTTGCAATATAGGAAAGAGTTGAGCTATCCAAGGGAATAGAGGAAAAAGTGACAGAACAAACAATTCACAAAGGAAGAAGCACAACTGTCCAATAAGCATATGAAAATGTCTTTTGCCTCTTTATGTGAATTCCAAGTTAAACAAGATAGTTTTTTACCTAAAGATTTCCCAACGTATATCTTACTTAACGTTATAAAAAATGCCCAGTGCAGAAGACACAGGTCAAGGGGTGTTCTTACACAAAGGAGTCTTAAAATGTGCAAAGATTTAGTTATAAATATGGTCATACAAAATTACTTAAGATAGCAGAAAACTAAAAAGAATCTAAATCTCCCCAAAGGGGGAATTTTGTGAAAAGAATATTTAATGTTGTAGAAAGATGTTCACATAACATAGCAAAAAACTGATATCTGAAACATATTTTTATTCAATTAAATAAAGAAAATAAAGGAAAGACTAAAGGAAAAGAGAAGAAAAAATTATATATATATTTAAAACTTCAGACGGTATACAGATCATAATATCAGTGTTTATGAAACACTGAGGGCAAGATTATAGTTGATTTCAATTTCCTTTTGGCTTCTCTAAATTTTATACAAGTATGTATTACTTTTTTCAATAAGAAGGAAAACTTTTTTCCATGTATCACTTTCACCTTTCAAAACAGAAAAAAATTTAAAGATCATGATACACACTACTGTCATAGGTACTAATGAGACTAGCATTTTGAAACATTGCTTATGGCATTACATATTGGTATAAAACTTCTGAACATCAGTTTTGCAATATTAAAGGCTATAAAACTTCATTTCCTTGGACTTTATGTATCTATCCCAAAGAAATAAGTTTAAAAAACTGAAAATGAAAATATTACACACATGAAAATGAAAATGTTCACTGCAATGCTATTTGTAAAGGTAAAAAAGTTAGAATCCAACAGAGTATCATATAACAGCAGAGTGGTAAAATAAAATGTGATATATCTACTGAAGAACTAGACAGAGTTTTTAGGAAAAGGCTTATAAACATGTTGAGAGAAAAACAAGATATAAGGCAGCTTATAAATTATTAGAATAATTATGCTTATGATTAAAAAATACTAGAAGGAAATGTATACAAATTAATGATGGCTGTTAGGATGTATAGTTATACATTATTATTTCTTCCTTCTTTCTGTTTTCCAAATAGTTTTATTACTTTTATTATTTTAAATAACTATATATGGAAGAGAAAAAGAAGAGGTAAGTTAGGTGGCAAGATGGAGTATGTGATGGAAGGGGGGAATGAAAGGGTCTGAATTGAGGTAGGGCAACGTAGACTGGCCTGGTGGGGACCGTTGGAGTTGGGCTAACAGGGTGAAAGGGATTGACCCAGGTTTTTTAGCCAGGGCAATGAGCCAATGGTGATGCCTTAACCTGGAGAGAGGCCCAGTTTGCATAAGAACCTGTGTGAGGGAATGTCAATCCATCTGCCCTGCATCCAGCACTGTTTTCCCATGTGCCTGCCATTGGGAGATGGTCATGGGAAGAGCGGAACACAGGCCAGCCTGAATCCTGTGATTCCTTGATAGCAACTGGCCTTTTGCCTTCTGGCCAAGACTGAGATGAGGTTTCCAGCTCGGAGTTGCTACAGACCCAGCAGCAAGGACTCTGCCTTTCATGCTTAGTGAATGAAGCTGTTTTACACGGTTGGATGCAAAAAAGTGCTCTTTTTCTCCCTTGAAATGAAGGCATTAAAAATAATGCTCATTAAAGTCAACTCAGACAGAATAATTAAAGGCACAACTGTCCCAGCCTAAACACAGCTTTCAAACTCCAAAGATGCCACACCTCCCCCACCCCATCCCATCTTTTCATTTACTGTTTTTCCTAATTAGAGAAGTGGCCTGAAAGACAGAGAAGCTTTTGTTGTCTGGTCTTAATAAGTTGCTAAGAAGATTTATACATAAAGCATCATCTTCCACAACTCCTGCGACAAAAACATTGGCATGCGGCCACATCCGGTGCTGTGAAGCAAGGGATGTGAGCTGGACTTTGTTGATTGATGGTGCCCAAACAATCCTTTGACTGGAATCAGTCTACTGTCATCAATCAACATTTATGGGCACCTACTGTATGCAGGGCACTGTCCAGGCCCTGAGATGGTAGCCAAAAAGATCAAGATTTGACCTCTACCAATAATGTCTCACCTATGCTGTCACACCTCAGCAAATGTCAAGATATCTGAGTCCAGGATATAGCCTACCGCTGTGAGATCCACTTACTACGAAATGGCAGCCTCCCCAGGTAGTCCCAGACAATGATCGAAGCTGGTCTGGACCTGTTCATTATACTCCCTTATGGCCTCACAGTGAAATAAGGCACCAGATACTGAGCTCCTCTCGCTCTTGCAACCTCCCACACACCAGAATGGGTCAAAGCAGGCCTGGGTATGTGGCCATCTGGTGGTACGTGGGAAGTGTCCTTTTCATACACCAAGTAGGGCTCCAACTGCTAGTTGTTCCCAATGTACATGTTCCTCTTCTTCTATAGGAACAAAAATTCTAAACCCTATATTTCCTGTTTAGGTGTGGCCACTGATTAGTTTATGGCCAATGACACACGAGTGCAAATGATGTGAGCAGCTTTCTGGGCATGACCTTAAAGAGAAGGTGCATGCACCCCCATTCCCTTTCTTGCTTCCTGCAGGCTGAGTGATGATGCAATGATGGGAACTGGGGCAGCCATCTGGGACCATGAGATGACCCCACGTGCAGACAATGGTTGAACCACACATCAGGAGGAACCGACATGAGGTCTTCAGTACTTTACCAGGGCTTGTACTTTCCACAAGAGGAAAATGCATTTCTATCTTGTTTAACTACAGTGTCTGGGGGTCTATGTGAGAGCAGTCTAATCTGTATCTTAACATATCAGGGTGGCTTAAATTAACAGCTATATTAATAACAATCACCACTATCTGTTGACTATAAGCCATGTGCCATGTGATAAGCTAGGTGTTCTCTATACACATGATCAAATTTGATTCCTCACAACAGCCCTGTTAAGTAGTTATCATAGTCCCGTTTTATAGATGAGGAAATGGAGGCCCAAGGAGATGGGCAACATTACAATGAAATGGTGACAGATCCAGGGCTTGAACTCAAGTCTTTGAAATCAGTTTAGGGCTTTCCCATTACCCTGTGCTGGGTCCTTGCTCTAAGTTAGGTACTTTTTCTTTCTATCAAATTATTTTTGAGGACATACTATTTATCAAGTCAAAGTTAATTCTGAGAACAAATACAACAAGAATTATAGATCTCTAGCTTATCAAAACTAAATCCTGTCAGAAATCAATTTTCAACTTCTATTATACTGACTTGGCTTTCAAAGTTATTTTTCTGTAAAAAGGTGGAAAAAGGGAAAACTCTGAATCTGTTGAACAGTTACTTAGATTTTAAGAACTGGTATTTTCAAAATACAATCCCCCAAAAGAGAAACATAAGATTGACTAATTCCCAATTCCCTTTTAATCAGTAAAGTCATGTTTTCCTTCACTACCTTAATTTTACCTCAAAACACTCTGACTCTTGATATAATTGTTTACCTAAAAATCCCAAGAGAATCAGAAATAATAAAATAATTCAGTATATGATGGTATTAAAAATAGAAATCAATAGCTTCCTGTAAAACAATAGCCAACTTATAAGATAAATGGAAGAAAAGATTCTACTTCTATTCTGTTTTATTCTACCCTATCCTATTCTAAAATACAAGATACCTATAAATAAATTTAATAAGAAATTTACTATATCTACATGAAAAAAAGCTCAAATCTAAGAAATGGAAAAGAGGACCTAAAACACTGGGAAAGCATGCTGTGTTCTTAGAGAATTCAACATCATAAAGATGTCAATTCTTCCTATATTAATCTATAAATTTAACATGATTCACACAAACACAAGTGAAAAAGGATGTTTCTTTAACCAGATAAACTAATACTAAAGGTCACATGGAAAGCTAACATGCACAACTAACCAGGGACATTTTAAAAAATTGAAGTATGGTTGATATACAATCTTACATTCAAGTATACAACACAGTGATTTAACAGTTACCCATATTATTAAATCCTCACCCCCACTAGCGCAGTTACCATCTGTCAACATAGGAAAATGTTACAGAATCACTGACTATATTCTCCATGCTGTACTAGTATCCCTGTAACTAACTTACATTACAATTGAGAATTTTTGTGTCCCTTTATCCCCCTCACCCTCCCCTCCCCTCCACCCCAACCCCTTCCCCATGGTAACCACCAGTCACTTCTCAGTGTCTATGAGTCTACTGTTGTTTTGTTCATTCTGTTTTTCTTTGTTTTTATATCCCACAAATATGTGAATCATATGGCATTTGTCTTTTTCTGCCTGACTTATTTCACTGAACATAATACCCTCAGATCCACCCATGTTGTTGCAAATGGCAGGATTTCTTTTCGTTTTATGGCTGAATAATATTCCATTGTATATATGTACCACATCTTTTTTATCCATTCATCTATTGACGGGCACTTAGGTTGTTTCCATAACTTGACTAGTGTAAATAATGCAGCAATAAAAACAGGAGTGCATATATCTTTTAGAATCAGAGATTTTATTTTCTTCAGGTAAATCCCTAGAAGTAGAATTACTGGGTCATATGGTATTTTTATTTTCAGTTTTTGAGGAACCTCCATACTGCTTTCCACAGTGGCTGGCCGCACCAACTGCATTCTCACCAACAGTGTAGGAGGGCTCCCTTTTATCCACATCCTTGCCAACACTTGTTATTTCTTGTCTTTTGGGTAGTGGCCATTCTTTCTGGTATGAGGTGGTATCTCATTCTGGTTTTGATCTGCATTTCCCTGGTGATTAGCGATGTGGACCTTCTTTTCATGTGCCTGTTGGCCATCTGTATTTCTTCAGTGGAGAGGTATCTGTTCAAATCCTCTGCCCATTTTTTAATTGGGTTATTTGCTTTTTGGTGTTGAGGTGTAGCTGTCTAGTTTTCCTAACACCGGTTATTGAAGAGGCTGTATTTCCCCCATCATATGTTCATGGCTCCTTTATTGTATGTTAATTGACCATACATGCGTGGGTTAAATTCTAACTGGGGAAATTTTTAAAAGAAGAGCAACAAGGTAAGATTAGCCCTATTGCATATTAAAACAAATGATAAAGTCATAGTGATGAAGTGTGGCACTGACACATAAACAAAAAGATTAATGGAACACACTAAAAAGTTCAAAAACATAGATAAAACTATGTACAAGAATTTAATTTATGACAAAAGTGACATCTCACACCAATATGGAAAAGATGAACTACTCAACAGTTGGAACAACTAGACAGTCATCTAAAAAAAAAAAGCTGCATCCATATCTCATACTTTATACAGAACAAATTTCAAACAGATTAAAGATTTGAGGGTAAACATGAGACCATAAAATGACCTAACAGAAGCCAAGGGAAAATTATTTTAGAAACTTGGAGAAGTGAGGATCTTCCTAACCCAAGAGCCATGAAACACTGATGAGACTAAATAAAAATTAAGAATGTCTGTATATCTGAAAACTACCATAAGCAAGAAGACTAACAATACACAGGGAAGAAATATATTCAACAAATTTCACAAACAGCTTGCCTTCCTCATACACAAAAAGGTCCTACAAATTGTTAGGAAAAGCCCAACAACCTAATAGAAACAAAAGCGATGATGAAACAACTTAAAGAAAAGGAAAAGATGCCCAACAGCACCCATAAAAGAGCTCTGAAAATTAAAATCTTTGAGACACTATTTTTTTTACTTACCAGAATGGCCCAGGTCTAAGAGGTGAGGGTATAACCAGGGGCATAAAATAGTGCAACCTTGATAATGAGCAATTTGCCAACATCTTTCAACATGAACAATATGGTATCCTTTGAAACTATGGTTTCCACTAGGAATTGACTAGCTGGATGTTTTACATGTATGGGAAAGGAGGCATACATGAACTCATTCCATGGTATTGTTTATGATGGCAAGAGAAGGACACAACCTAGATGTCCATGAGTAGAGGTTTGGTGAAAAAAAACAAGGCACAGTCCTGCAAAGGAATATTACACAGCAAGAAAAATGAATGAGGATGTGCTGTATACAGTAGTAGGGGAAGATCTCCAAGATGCTTTGTTAAGTGAAGGAAAGGCATGCAGAGCAGTGTGTGCTCTGTGTCTGTGCATTGTAAAAAAGTATGGAAAAGAAATACAGTAGTTCCCTCCTTACCTGTAGGGCATACATTCTAAGACCCCCAGTGGGTGCCTAATGCCATGGATAGTGCAGAACACAATATATGGTATGTTTTTTCTTATACATATGTACCTATGATAAAGTTTAATTTAAATTTAACTATAAGTTAGGTACAGTAAGAGATTAACAACAGTAACTAATAATAAAACAGAACAGTCATAACAATACAGTGTAATAAAAGTTACATGAATGTGGTCTTTCTCCCTCTCTAAATATCTTAAGATGCTGTACTCACACTTCTTGTCTTGATGTGAGGTGATGAAATGCCTGTGTGATGACAGGAAGTGAGGTGAAAGATGTAGGCTACTATTGACCTTCTAAGGATACATCAGAAGGAGGGTCATCTGCTTCCGGATTGACCGCAGGGAGTTGACTGCGGGTAACTGAAACCACAGAAAGTGAAATTGCGGATAAGGGGAGGCTACTGTACATACCCAAGTGTATGCTTATGTATGCATAAAACATCTCTGGAGGGATATTAAATAAAACTAAAGCACTGTGTTCTGTGGACATCTTGAAAACAGTATGCACGGAACACCCTACATACTTCAACATTTTTCAACTATGTGAGTGGATCACCTATTAAATTTTTTCAGCTATTAAAAAAAAACATGTTGGAGTACTTTTCTTCTTTCCTCCCTGACCTACTTACTTTCTGGGTGCCTCCTAGTTTCTCAACAGTACATGGCACTATTATAAGGGCTGTGGGGAGACTGTGAGGTAGACTGGAATTTTGTCCAATTCTAACTATTAATGGCAATCTTCATCCTCAAGCACCCACGCTTCAGTTGAACATAGAATCGGCCCCTCAATTAAAAAGTTTTGACTTTGGTAGAATCACAGAGCACAGAGCCAATAGGATTCTTACGACTGGCTCACGGTGCACTTATGTGGGGCCAGTTCATTTCTCATTAACCAACTCAGCATGATGAAGATGAAGGCAAATATGATGATGTTGACATATTGTTCCCATTTTATAGATGATGAAACTGAGACATAAGGAGGTGAAATGATTTGCCGACAGCTACCCACTTTTTCTCTAGTAGTTAGTGCCTTCAAACCCAGGCAGTCTGTCTTGCTTCTCACCATGATTCCATACTGACTCTCAAAACCTCCTCTAGGTTATGTTTGTGCTGGACTAGAGATAGTAAAATAAAAGAAAAAACTCATCCCCCATCTTTCCTAAATGGAACTTCCATTTAGGAGCTGGGGCACTGGTATTGAGGCCAGGCAATTAAAGAATATGATAAAGGCATTTCATAGAGTTTGAATATCACACTTGCAGAATAAAGAGATATTTGTTGTCTTGGTAAGACCTCTTCCTTCTCTGTACAGTGGAGCACAATGATTGTCACATGCAAAACAACATTTGGGTAGTTAAGTAACAGCCCTGAAAAGTGATCATAGATGAAGTTGAAAGAACTATTCTCAGCATGCAGCGCATGCACCCCCTACTCCACCTCAACTAACAAATGCAGGCCATGTTTGAGAGAACTGCTGACATGAAATAGAAAAGTTCATTATAAGACAGCCACCTTCATTCAAGCTAGTTTCTAAATTTAAAAGCCTATAAAAAGCAGATCAGATCAAAAAGTGAACAATGGCCACTTTCTCTATGGTTATCAAATCTGTTAATAACCTAGGCCCACAGGGCTGTATGCTGTCAACTGAAAAACACGTGTTGGAGAGCAGGAGCTCCACAGCCCCCAAACAATGACAAATGGGCAGGGGCATGCCTGGCTCAGCTGGTGCCACCAGGAAGGAGAAGCCTGAGGTCTTTGGGCAAGGCATTTAATGTCTAGGGCCTCAGTTTACTTGTCTGTGAAATGGGGATAATAATGCCCTTTTTGCAGAGCTGTAATGAGCAAATCTATGAAGGATTAAGGAGCCTGGCTCCTTTCTTCCCAAGTCACAGGATAATCAGACGCCCATACGGACAACACATTCTGCAGCCAAAGAAGGAAGGAAGACCTACCACAGTGGGAGAAGTCTGAATTTCAGTTTCATAGGAACTCACCAATTCTTTACTGATGCTAACTCGTTTCTAATACTGTATTAGTCTCTAAACTAATACTGAGTGTTAGTTTCCTGGGGTTGCCATACATTAACAGAGTACTACACACTAGTGACTTCAAACAACAGAAATTCATCCTCTCATAGTTCTGGAAGCCAGAAGTCTGAAATCAAGACACTAGCAGGGCCATGCTTCCTCTGAGATTTTGGGTCTTCTGGCTTCTGGGGATGGCCAGCAACCCTTGGTGTCCTTGGCTTGCAGCTGCATCACTTCAGTCCCTGCCTCTGTCATTACATGGTGTCCTCCCTGTGTGTCTGTCTCACATGTTGTCCCTCTTATAAGGACACCAGTCATATGGGGTTATGGGTCTACTCTACTCCAATATGACCTCATCTAACTAATTACATTGACAATGACCCTATTTCCAAATAAGGTCACATTCTGAAGTTCTGGGGGTCAGAACTTCCCTAAATCTTTTTGGGGGACATAGTTCAACACTGAGCAATCCTTTACTGAGTCCACCAGTGTAAGGTGACAAAAGACCAAAGGCCCCCACTAGACCTTTCCTGCTCAGTCTTTTTGGGGAGAAGAGATGACGGCACAGAGTGGGGTGGGTGGGGCCACCACATGCTGAAGGAGGAGCCCCAGCTTCGGCAGACACAACAGAATCTGGGAACCACCACATACACCCTGTGTGACCAGGGCAAGTCACTCACTGATGTGATTCTCAGTTCCTCCTTTGGAAAGAGATCATAATAAAACCTCTCCAGCTGGATAAACACCAGCATGTACACATGCACAGAGCATGGGATGCATTTTTTTCGACTCAAAGAAACATAGAACCTTACAGCCATTAATTCTGTATCGCTGAAAAGCACTGCCATCTACTCAGTGAACAAATGGAAGACTAAGGGGTCATCCTGGACTCCCTTCTGCTCCAGTCTCCATACCCAAGCATGACATCATCCCTCTCCTTAACACATGTCCTCCGTGCCATTCCAGCCAGACCCGACTGCCTGGCTAAGGCCCTGGCATCTTCCTCCCGGACAGCTGCAGCACCTCCGGCTGTACTCCACAAGGCTGTCAGTTGAGAGGCGCTGCAGGAAACCCAGACCCCAGGCATAACCCTCATCTGAAACTCGCCATGGCTTGGCACGCCCTCTCATCAGGAGAAAGCCCAAACTCCATTTAAAGCCATTCTAATCAATATATCATTGGTTTCCCTTGACAAAATAATTCTCATGTGTATTTAGAAGAATAAACAGACAAGAATAGCTAAGACATTTTTTGAAAAAGAAAAATAACAAGAAAATGACTTGGGGTGACTTGGATTTTTACGAAGTGTTACATAACTGCACAGACTAAAACACATTGGCACTGGTACAGCTTGTGAAAAAAAGACACTCTTGTACCAAACAATTTCATGTACACTGCAGGAGAAAAACAGGCCAGTCAGCAGATGTGTTGGAATAACTAGTTATTTGGAAGATCTTCAAATTAGGTCTTCTCACAACACATACTGTAATAAATTACTGATATTAAAAAAATTAAGTATAAAATATAAATGAATCATGACTGATGCACATGGTGTGTGTGGGGTCACGGGGAAGACAGTGTAGTACAGAGAAGACAAGTAGTGACTCTGTGGCATCTTACTACACTGATGGACAGTGACTGCAATGGGGTGTAGGCGGGACTTGATAATAAGGGTGAATGTAGCAACCACAAGGTTTTTCTTGTGAAACCTTAATAAGAGTGTATATCAATGATACCTTAATAAAAAAAATATATATATATATATATATAAATGAAGACTTCCATATTTTCCCTAAGCTTTTCTAATTCTACACTGAACAGGCATTCTTTTTATAAGACAAGGGAATAAATGATAAAGGTGGAAAAAATAAATGAAGCCTGATATAAGCTAGAAGGAAAGAGAGATAAACATTTAATTTATATTGGGTGGGACTTCCTAAGCATAAAAGTAATGAAAGAAATGATCAACAAATTTGATTAGTTTAAAAAATTTCCAAACAAGATACTTAAAAAAAAAACCCATAACATTTAAAGGCAAATGACCAAGTGAGAATAACATTAGCAACAAATGTAATAAAGGACGTTGTTCTTAAGATGTTAAAAATATCTTGCGAATCCAGTAAGGAAAACACTCAAAATCCCTGAATTCCTCAAGCCAAATACAATTCTAAATAGAACTACAACTATCTAATAAACATGGCTGATAATGATAATAAAAAAAACCTCACAGAGATAAAATCAGGAGGCACCCTTTTTGAGTCTGTTTGTAACACTGAACTAGGAATAGTTACTATTAGTGGTAATGAAATATATTGACTGGGATAGAGAGATTTCAAGCAAAGCTCTGCAAGAGGCACTGGGCGTTCTGTGTATGAAACGCAGACACATCCACCACCTTTGACAGTCTCGTTTCATTCCTGAAAGTCTAGCCTGAAGAATTGATCAGAAATAAAAGAACAAGGGCAATAATGTGTACCACAGCATTCTTTATAACAGCAAACTTTGAAGGTACTTTATGTCCAAAAGTAGAGGAAAATCGACATCAAATATGGACTATCACGGTCCAAATAACAAGAAGGATGTCCTTAAGAACCATAAGAAATGCCCCCCAAAAATTAAATTGTGTACAGTGATCCCATTGTTGAAGGCAGTGTGATATTGGTATTCTGAGACTGTTGTATGTGTATCATAGGATAAAGCAAGTAGATTTGGTATGTTTTCTTGAGAGGCAGGATTTTCAGCATGTGAAAAAGATCATGTTAAATGAAAACCTTGTAGCCCTGAATTTAAATTGAAAATAGCAGCATGACCTCTGGATGCAATTTGTCTTAAAAACAATAAACATTGTCTAGTTCTGTCCACTGAAGAGGCCTAAAAAGTGACTAACCCAGTACCAATGGGTTACCCACAGCATCCAGATAGGCATATCCTCCATAAAGGCATCTTGTCATAGTAAGATCAAAGGAACTACAGAAAATACTAGGATCATGTCAAAAGGACTCATGGCTCAACCTGAAGAGGTTCCCACCAGCCAAAGATGGGACCCTTTAAGCCACAGTAAAAGTAACTGCAATTGATTAAAACACATCAAATATGTTTAAATGCACAAGGTCATAATGGTCCTAGAAAGAGAACTCAGTGATCACCTGTAGAGGATGCTAGGGAACAAACTCACTATTTTGAAAATTGTTACATAATCGGGGAAAAATAATCCATCCTTGCTGTTTCCAAATGAACTCTATCACAGGGGAATGGAAGTTCTTTATAGAAGTATTCCAGCTAACAGATTAAAAAGAATAGCAGAATTAAAATATCACCATCTTACAAATACCTAATAAAATAATGGATCTGGGCACTGACCATCAATGACTGTTAATATCACAAAAGTGCTTCCTGGTGGGAGCAACCACTACTACTAAGTGAGCATCCTTACCCCTAAAACCAAACCTGAATCTCATCAAGCCTCTAGGTCTACCCACCAATTTACAGGAAATACAGGGGTAGAGGAACATATTAAATGACACCTCAGGGATGCAATCATCAAAGTCCAGACTGTGGGAAACCCTGCAGGACAAATGATAAGTTTCTTCAATAAATAAATTGCAAGGAAAAATGAAAGAAGCAGAACATATAGACTAAAAGAGAATTTAACAAGACCTATCAACCAATCACAATATAGGAACCTTATTCGGATCCTGATTCAAACTATTAAAAAATAAGGAAACATCCGGGAAAACTTGAACACCAACTGGATATCTATTTAACATTAAGTAATTTAAACTGTTAAGTTTAAAAATGTCTAGGTATAATAAATGGTATTTGGTTATATTTCTTAAAGTGCCTTTGATTTTTAAATATTTATATTGAAATATTTACCAAGAAAATGACAGTGATGCCAGTAATTTGCTTTCAAATAATCCAGGTGCAAATAAGTGAGATTCTAGATGTAACAAGACTGGTTATGACTTGATAATTGTTGAAAAACAGGTGATTGGTACTTGGGGTTCATACTATTCTCTCTACTCCTGTAACATCTTCAAAATTCTCCATAATAAGAGATTTAAAAATATTAAAAATGAGATATTTTTCAAAACAATTTAATGACATGGAGAAATGCTCAGGAATATGGCAATGATGGAAAAACCTACAAAACTAATATACAGTTATCCGGTTATACCCACATCAAGAATGAGAAATGCTCAGGAATATGGCAATGATGGAAAAACCTACAAAACTAATATACAGTTATCCGGTTATACCCACATCAAGAATTTTGTAGCAAAAGAAGGAAATTCAACATAATTGTTAACAACAATTGTTATCTCTTTGTGGTGCTATAATGGGGGTAGTTTTTTTTATTTCCTTTATATTTTCTGTTTTCTACAATTAGCAGGCCTTACTTTCTAATTAGAAAGCTACATTTTCAAAAGCACTTATTTTGGAATTTGTCAGGGAAAGCCAAGTTGTTGCATTCATAGCATGTTTATTTCTGCCTTGGCCTAATCACTTCCAACAGCCTTGGGAACTGCCACGAATCCAGAGACTCTCACCGTGCAGAGAATCCCCAGACTTGATAAAATAAACAATGTACGGTAGACTTAATACAGAAGCACCTTTCTTCAGCCAACAAGGCTTTACAGAGCCCACAATTCTTTACCCCAAGGCAAAAAAAACAACCAGAAAAAAATCCTTTGTGAGAGGAGAACAGCAGTGCCCCTTTGGTAGGAGAGAGCTGGCCCCAGGCCAGGGCCACAAGGGTCCCCAGCCCCTAGGCACAGGGCAGTACCATGGGTGGGCCCGTGACCATTAGCCCCAACAGGCGTGGGGTCTGTGCCGCCACACATGAAACCTGCAAGGAAAGTTCTGTCAACTGAAAAAAAATCCTGATAACCTGTTAATCCCAATTAGGGGACATACTTGGGGTTGTCAGAAGAGGCTCTGAGAAACAACAGTAAAGGAAACTCATTGGGTGTGGCCTCTCCTTTTTAGATTCAGCTTTAAGATCCGAATGTTGAGAAAGCCTAGCTTTCCAACTGCTCTGCCATCTAGTCTCACAGGTATCTACCCCTACCTCATTGCCTTGTGTCCCACTGCATATGGACAAACCCATAGAACCCATTTCATCTCTTTCTCTTACCTTATACCTGCTTCTGTGGGAAAAAGCAATGGACATTTGTTTGCCCTCTCATTTTACAAAAGGTCTTACCAACTTTACCAACCATATGCCATCAGGACCTATGGGGGTGGGGAGAGACTAAGTCCCAGACCTTGCTGATAAGTGGTTTGCATGCCACCGGGGAGGGGAAGTGAGACACTCAAGATCTCCCCAGGCCCTCTTCCCCCATTTCATTATATTCAAATTTTAGGGATTGTGGGTGGGGCCTGTCAGTTCATGGCAGCATTTATTTTAACTTAAGGAAAATAAGTAAGAGAAATTCTCATGGGAAAGCCTAGCTGGCACCACCTTTACGAGAGCCGTTTGGTGATGGGGACTGGCGAGCAGAAACAAGCCACTTCACAGTTTTGGCAGCAGGACCCAGTGCCTTCCGTGCAATCATGCAGAGATGGGAACTGGCCGCAGCCCAGGACCTGAACTGCTGTTGCTGTGTCACCCCTTGGGAGTCGGTCACTTTCCCTGACTCCAGCCAAAAGTACCCTTTGGAGAGCTGCAGGGCATATGCCCAGGCTGGTCACTGGGCAGGGTCAGGCCAGGCCACCTCCTGGTCACCTCTTCTGACAGTCATGGGTGTTTCCTCCACAAAGGCCAACAGGGCAAAGGTGCTCTGCGGCCCACATGCTGAAGAGAGGCTCGGTGGAGGGGGCTGAGTGAGCCACCGCTCCTCTGTGCCCCCTGATTTCCCCAACTGGGCTGGAGCAGGGGATGGGCCTGGTCATCCACAAGACGAGCCCACCCAGGGGAGGGGTGTTTGGTGGCATGGTGAGCAGGTACGACTCTCTGAAAACACAGAACCAGCTTTAAACACCTCGTACAACTGTGCAAACACTTGCGGGTGTTTCAAAAATTTCTCTACTTGGGAGAGACCAGGTAGCCACCATGCAACAGTTTATACAGAGGTGCCTCGTCTAGCAGTTCCTTCAAGCTCTGTGACCTGGGGCGATAGGCCTCACCTCTCTGGCCCTCAGTTTCCTCTTCTGTAATGCAAGGAAGATAACAGTATGTACCTCACAGGGAGTTTGTGAGAGGATGAAATGAGTATTGGGCATGAAGCAGTCTTGACAAGCACATAGTGTGTTCTCAGTAAGAGCATTCATTGTGCTTTCTGTCCTATTCAAAATGACAGGAATTCTTTACAAGTTCAGGAAGTTAAGGAAAAAGTCAGGTGGAGCAATGGACAAGTGATGATGTACAAGAACTGCCCTAAAGTTCCCACCAAATGATCAGACACCACCCTGCAGATCTGGTTTTGAATGGCTGAGCTCCCGCAGCACTGTATTCTTGGCGCCTTCTGTGGCTCCTGGCACATAGTAGGAGCTTATTCAAGGAATTGTGATAAAAGCAGACTTGTATTCAATGCTTGCTCTGTGCCATGCAAGGTAAACATTTCCACATAGTTTAACTCTCGTTTTATTACCATCATTTCACAGATGGCATTGAGTCTCCAAGAGGTTAAGTCAGAGGATTTTTCCCCCAGCAATCAGGCCCAATCCCCAACATAGCTTTTAAACAAAAGCAGATGAGGCATTTACCCGGGTCAGTAATGAAAATTCAACATTCTTCTGTCATTGATATAACTTATAGGGAGCTTTTCACACGGATTCCTTTTATCTTTGCATTCGAGGCTAAGATAAACCTGTATGCATTTAACTTATTTTAGTTATTTAAAGAAATAAAGAACAAAAGAGAAGAATCTGTATTAAATCAGGCACAATAAGAGGAAACATTTTAAACAAAATATTATGTTAAGAGCTTCAGGTTTCTATAAATCACTCTCATTGAGCTCTGAAATCCCTGAATTACCATTGTTGTGCTATTCAATATTCCCCATCCAGAAGAGCTGACGAAAATAGGAAACAAGGCCAAATACAAGGTTGGGAAAATTAAAAATTTTTACTCTAAATTACTGAAACAACAAAAACAACTGAAACAAAAACCAAAAAAAAAAAAAACACTTTCCAGGATTTAATAAATTTAAGTACAAATTACAAGTCGATCCTTTCAACAATTAAATGCTTGTATAAAAAGATTGGTTCCTAAATCAAATTTCCCAGATTTTTCATTAACAAATGTCCCCATGGTTCCGTCCTCAGAACTACAGCCAGAATGGAAATTGGTGTGAAAATAAGTGAATATTTACAAACAGCAGATGATGGCAGAAAAAGGAGAGAAACAGGAAGGCAGCATTTGCTATTTATTTGGAGTAATTAGCAAAGCAGAACCAGCTGAAGGCTGGCACCGCGTACCTTGCCCTTTAAATGCTGTGGAGGGCAAAATGTTTAAAGGGCCCAGTAAGTGTATGATTAGGTGCAATTTCACGTCTCACTGCACAGCTAAATAAAGGGAAATTTTTTTTTAAGTGTGATTGAACTTCGGCAGCCCCAGTGGGCTGTTTTGCTCTGGGGATTCCACTCATTTGGAAAGCTGCACACCTTTTCGCCATGGCGAGGATTTTTATATCAGGCTAGGTAATATGCAAGCAAAAGAAAGATTTCTTTCTGCTATCCCTGGAGAAAAAACAAACATTCTGAATGGTAAGTGTTTGCAAAAACTCTGCTTTTAATTAGATGGGTGGAGATGAATTTATTTTCTCAGAAAGCCCAAGATATCCATGGGATTTGGTTTTCTTTTCCCAAATTGATGCTATGGGATTAAGGCAAACCGTTATTCTGTCTGTAAAGGAGCAGGAGAAGGGAGAAGCAAGAAGGAAAAAAAGAGCAGAGGAAGATGGGGAGAATAAGAACACGAACTCCACCCTACACACTGTTCTGAGTCCTTTGCAAACATCTGCTGAGATGCAGCCACAGGAGGTAGGCATTGTTAGTATCTATTTTACAGACAAGGAGACAGGTAGGAGAAGTTAATTAGCTCCCCGAAGGCCTCCTAGTTAAGAGGGGAGTGTGTGACCAACCACAAGCAACTTGCCCAGGGATGCTTTCCAAGTGTGCAGGGCTGCCCTCCACCCCTTCCATCGTGTAAACAGAGGGTCTGGATAGGAAGAGACATTTCGTTTATAAACAAGGAAGAGCTCAAACATCTGGTCTTTCCTTTGCAAGGCGCAGACACTATGCAGGTACAAGCCCTTTGGCCTGTTTGGGCCTCCTGGCTGAATACCAGGAGGCCTTCCCTCTTCAGGAAACCAGCCTGGTGACAGAGAGTTCAGGAGGCCACCTCCTTTTGCACGTTTCCAATGGCTGGCATGGGCAAGAGTGCAGAATCTGATGCCCCCAGTCTGCAGGTATCGATCAGCGTATCATGCTCACATGCCCTGCCTTTTATATTGTGGTAAAATACACATAACATAAAATTGACCATCTTAACCATTTTAAGTGTTCAGTGGCATTAAGTAAATTCACGCTGCTGTGCAACCATCGCCACCATCCATCTCCAGAATTTTCTCATCATCCCAAATTTAAACTCCATACCTAATTAAACACTAACTCTCCATATTCCCCCCACCCTACCCCCGCCCAGCCCCTATGAATCACCATTCTACTTTCTGTCTCTATCAGTATGACTGCTCCAGGTGCCTTATTTAAGGGAAATCATACAGGATGAGTCTTTCTGTGACTGGCTTTTTCACTTATAATGTCCACAAGGTCATCCAGGTTGTACCATGCATCAGAACTTCCTTTTTAAGGCTAAATAATAATCCGTTGCGTGTACATACCACATTTTGTTTACCCATTGACCTGCAGAGGGATATCTGGGTTGCTTCCACATTCACACACCACTTGTGGACACAGTAAATATCTTTTCCCTGGTGTAACACAGGTGACCACAGCACATGGCTATTTATAATGCACTGTCCTCCCTGGGGTCCAGGTGAAGGCTGCAGCTGTCACTCAGCCCTGGCTGGGGAAAAGCAGGGATGCTGATCTGTGCTATCTGAGATTCCCACTTGTTCAAGAAGAGGGAAATCAGAGCTTTTAAGGGACATTTCCTATGTTTTTAAACTGTTAATTCAAATGCTATGAAACACTGTGACAGCCAGACAAAACTAGCCCAGAGGCTGGGTTTGGTTCACAGATCCCCAGTGGGCCATGTATTTAATGCGTTATTATTCATGTGAGTGAAAAGCGGTTTCGAGTAGAGCCCTTAAGAGACTTAATTAGATCTAAAAAGCATATCCACAGCCCAACCAGGTGGGGGACACAGGTCTGGTGAAGTGCTCCTGACCTTCCAGGGGCAAAAGAAAGCAGTACTTCCACGTTTATGACCAATGCAAGGTGCACACTGACCCCACTGGGAAACCAGGGTTGGTCTTCCCATTGTTAATTAGACCCTGACAGGCGACAGGCTTCCAAGGGCCGAGGTTCAGGGGTCCTGCAGCCAGCTCTGGGACTTAGAAGGTTTAGTTCCTGGGAACAGGCTCTCATCAACCCTTACGGTCCAAAGGCAAGAAATTCTCCAGCTTGAGCTGACTCCCTAAAACCACAGGGGCTGGGCTTGCTTCCCTGTAGCAAGAGGAGTTAAAAGGTGCATTCGTTTTCTCTCTCAGGAGGTCAGAAACCCAGGCATGGGTTTAAAAGCATTTTTCACACAGCCACACAGCCGCAGATAGCCCCCAACAATGCCCCTGAGCAGGCCTGCTGTGCAGCATGCTGGGACTGGCCTAGGGAGACAGCTTACATGGCTGCCTGAGGGCAGGACAAGAGGCCTTATCTGGCCTGGGTGTGCTTTCTGGGCCCCACCAGCATATTCTGAGCCCCTTGATGCTGGGGACACAGCACTGAAAACAGAAAACTGCAAAAAGCCTGCCCTCACGGAGTCCACGTTCCACTAGGAGGCGGGAGCGATGTCATAGGCTAAACATAATGAACAGGTAGATTATCTAGTGCATTAGAAGGCAGTGAGGACTATGAAGGACTGGCGTGTTGAAAGTAAGGAGATTTGTGATATTAAATAAATTGTTAAGCCACTTTATTGAGGTATAACTGACTTACAAAAACCTGTGTATAGTTAACACACTTTATTTTGGAGATGAGTATATATCTACATGTGAAACCATCACCCATCTACACCAGAAACATAGCCATCACCTCCAAAAGTTTCCTCTTGCCCTCTTTGTTTATTACTATTGTACGTACATATAAAATCTACCCTCTTAGCAAAACTGTGAGTGTCCGACGAGGTATTGCTAGCTATGGGCATCACGCGGGACAGCAGACCTCCAGGACTTAACCACCTGATGTGACTGAAACTATGCCCTTTGACCATCACCTCCCATTTCCCCTCTCCCCAGCCCCTGGCAACCACCACTGGCTCTCTGCTTCTATGAGTTTTACTATTTTAGATTCTTCCTCTACATGGAATCATGTAGAATTTGTCTCTCTGTGTGAATCCAGTATTAACCAGCCACTGACATGGGTACCCTGGCGACCACTCCATCTGCTTCTAGTCCAGGTTCTTGATTAATTCCCGATTTCCGTATACAGTGCACACTTCAGAAAGAACAAACAAACAGAAAACCTTCAAGAAAGCCTCTTAAATGTCCACACCAATCCACTGTCCCAGACTCCCTGCTGCTCCTTGGAGGTATGCCCCTCAGAGTCACCCACCATCATCAGCAGACCCTAAGGGCACTCGACCTCCCTTCTAAAGGCCTCTCCATTTTCACCCTCACTCTGCCTCTGTTTCCACATCTTCCAAATGGGAAAGAGCCTTTGGGTTGTTGTGACTAGGTGAGCCGACAGACCTGAGGTGTGGCATGGTGCCCGCTCACCATTAGTAGTGGCAGGACCAGATGCTGCCACTGTCACCATGCAGTACATTTTTTTTTGAAGTTTTGAGTTTTGTTTTCCTATAGTTGTCACAAAAGGAGATGACCTTTCTTGGTGTGATCATTCCGAGGTTTCCCAGGCGGGAGGGTCCCAGAGCTTTCAAATGAGGTGCAGAAAACTGAGACAGGCCTGGGCGCCCCTTGGCTTAGTGCTCTCCAGGGGCAGGAGTATGGGCCATGAGGCGGCACCCTCATCCCCAGCCTGGGTACTAGGGATCCCCTCCTTCTGGGTGTCCCCAGTCCATGGGCCAAGCAGGTTGTTGTTTCCTGGATCTCTGCGGCTGACAGAAAGGAGTGACCTGTGCCTGCTGCCTCTTGGCCACACTGGAAAACATCAGAGCCATGGTTATAGTCCATTTGGAGCTGAGTGTGTCCGTTTGGGATGCATAACATTCCTGCCCAGCCAAGAGGTATGTCAGCAGCTCTAATCCTGCCTGGCTGGAAGATGGGGATAATAGTCTCTCCACTGGGCTTATTGTGAAGAATAAATAAAATAATAATTTTTAAAAAAGATATAAAATGTAAAATGTCATGATAACATACAGTACTGTTATTATTAAAAGGTTAAGTTGGAGAAACTCATAAAAAAGGGAGCTGAGACATGGGGACAAAATTAATCCTGATTTAAAGGCTGAGTTGGAGTCCTCCCAGGGAACTCCTGGCTCCTTTCCTGAACCGACGTTTGTCCCAAACAGGAGTTTCTGCTGCCTGCACCAATGGGGCCTTTGGAAAAGAGAGAGGTCTGGGCATGCTGACCTCACCCTGTAGAAACACGAAGGGCTTGCAGGTCCTCACCTCTGGAGGGAGATCCAGCAGCCTCCAAGTGACAGGCACTCTCTGAGGTCCACCCTGGGCCAGCTTTGAGCTGAGGGCTGGGGCCACAGAGGTGGCCCTGCCCTGCTCCCTGTCTTAGGAGGTATATTCTTTAGGCCTGCAAAGAGCAATTTCCATATAGTGTGACATGTGTCATGAACACTGGTTGCTATTTATGCTGATTTGTTTGGGGGGCAAGATATCAGGAAAAACTA
This sequence comes from Smutsia gigantea, assembly GCA_032199065.1. NCBI lineage: Eukaryota > Metazoa > Chordata > Mammalia > Pholidota > Manidae > Smutsia > Smutsia gigantea. The sequence continues at coordinate 390,094 of JAVSCE010020828.1, read as the reverse complement.
GAGACGAGAGGTAACATTAGAGGTAAATGGAGGGCGCTTAGGAACGTCTAGCAGTGTCTCTCACACCTCCAACCCAGGCTTGCCAAATCCGAACCCCACTCACACACCCACTTCATGATTTCTGCCAAAGCCACATAGTTCTCCTATTATGCATTTAATATTTCTCTTTAAATTAGTTCACGTTTTTTTCACTCAAGGTTATTTTAAAAGTAAACGTTATACACTCTGTAAATAGAAAACCAGTTCCACTTGCCAAAAATAGAAAGAAACCCTAAAAATAAATACAAGGGGAGGAAGTTATTAAATTATAACCAGACACTGCAGCTTGCTGGTGTCTCAGAGTCTGAGGACTGAGATCTCTGTTTGTGAAGAAAGGGAATCAGCAAGAGTCAGAGAGGCGTTAAGGACGTACTAGCACCAACACGAGACTTTCTCCTTCACGTGGCTGAGAAAGGACGGGACCGATGTCTGCAAGACACTGTCCCCTCTTCTGGGGAGCAGCTCAGAGAATATGATGGTGTGGTCCCCTTGATGGTGTGCTTGGGCACAGGACCCAATGTTTAATTTATAAGCTCCCAACTTAAAAAATCTGTCATTGTGTAAAATACGCGTATCATAAAATTTACCATTTTGGTTTTTAAGTGCTCAGTTCCGTGATACTAAGTACACTGTTGTGCAACTATCACTGCCATCCAGAACATTTTCACCTTGCAAAACTGAAACTCTGTCCCCATTAAACGCTAACTTCCATGCCCCCCATCCCAGCCCCTGGCAACCACCATTCTGCTCCAAGTCCCTGCTTCCAATTCTTTTGAGTATATACCCAGCAGCAGATAAACTCTCAACTTTAAACATGATCAGAAAGGCCCTCATTACCTCTGGGACATGCCCATGAGGAGGCTTCCTCCGTCCATTTGTCCATCCCTCCTGGTCCCAGCCTAGCAGACCTGGACAGTATTCCTATCCTAACTCTGATGTTTTCATAGGCCGCACCACATTCTGCAAATGCTACACAGTCTATACACATGTGCTGGAGACTAAAACCCAAATTCTCAAGGCGTGTCAGTTCAGGGATAAGTGCCCTTGGGTGGGCCAAGTACAAGGCAGGCGGCAGTGACCAGCACTCTCTGACAGAGCCTGGGGCCCCCTGCCATCTGCTGCCTTCTTCAGGGAGACCCTGCCTATGAGCAGAGTAGTGAGGCTGCCCATCTCTCAGCCAAGGTGGTGGCAGCTAATGAGACAGTCCTCTGTTGTGGGAAGAGATGGAATGTCCCTCCCTAAGCGTCCTAGAGTGGATAGGGCCTTCTGTTGTAGAAGCAGGGACAGGCCGTAGGTATCTCGCCCAGCCAGTGCCCCATGCAGAGACCCAGAGGGAGTATTCATTCCACTGACGTGGTTTTATTTTCTTAGGCATCTGCTCTCACTGGCCTTTCTTAGGGCAATCTCATAATATGGTTCATTCATTTCAAAATGTTTCCTTCCAATTTGTCTAATAATGCACGTGGTCACTCCAGGCAGCTGAATCAGCCCCTTTCAAACTTTACCCTTCACATTCCAAGGACTTCATCCCCTCCACATCCAGAGACGAGGTTCAGCGAGTGGACATCTGCCTCACCAAGAGCGGATGTTGGACCACACTCATAAATTAATGGAAAGTCCGGGTCGATCAACATCTGGCTTGGCCCTTCCTCAGGCCCCTCCTTGGGACTGTAGGTTGCTTTTAGTTGACAATCCAGGCTTTGCGCCCTTCTCCTCTGGGTCAGCTACTACTGAGTTCTTGTCCCCCAACTGGCCTCACACTCTCTGCCAGTGTCCTTCTGTAGCCAGGAGCCAGTGTCTACAGGCCATACAAGAGACCCTGGGCTCCTGAGGTTACAGATCCTTGCAAAGTCAATCCAACTAGTCTCCCTTGCTCTAGACACTGCCTAGCAGAATCATGTAAAACCCCAGAGCTGGCAGTGGTCCCCAGGCTGTGAAGACCCCTGGCTCCCTACCCAGACCCAGAGCTGGCCTTCAATCCAGAAGCCAGACCAAGCCCCAAGTGTGAAGCAGCAGAGGATGCAGTGGTGGGAAGAGGGCGGGTCTAAATCTAAGCTCATTAACAGGCCAGAGGGTGGAAAAAAACAGAGATGCCAGACAGGGAGGGGGATGGACACCGTAATGTGGATCAAGGAGAAATCCCTGGCTCGCGTCTCATAAGCATAGGCTAGAAATCCAGAAATGTCCTTGGTGTTCCTGGGTACCTGCTGCCTAGAACTGGATGGACTCTTAGAATACAGTGGCTTTTCCCTTAGGACACTGGGTGTGGATGTTCCCTGTCTTGAGGAGCCGACCCTGCTCTGACACCCCACTGAGCAGCCGCCCACTCTGAGAGCTCCCCTGGGAGCAGCTGGTCTGAGGTCCCCAGCAGACAACAACACTCTTCAGGCATATGGAGGAGAGTTTAATAAACTCACAAAGCTGTGGGCAAAGGATGGTGCAATTCCCAGGGGCTGTAGGCACATTCATCACCCATATAATTACGTTCTTTATATTATATGATGCCTTGACATCAGATGCTTTGCTGGCCAGGGAGCGACTGCCCCTTCTCAGGTTAGGTAATTCCTAGAGACAGCAAACAACTAGCCTGCAGCACACCTTTCATATACAGAACAACCAACCTAAAGCCTAACCCCAACCGCCTCCTTTTCCCATCTCTCACACAGCAAGTCAGCATTCCCTCTGCCCCCAAATCATAGCCAGGGTCAGGTACTGGACACTTAGGGACCATCCCTTCTGTTCAGAGCCTGCTGAAATTATTCCAACTCGGCAATCCTAAACTTGCTGAGCTTGCCTACTCTCCCTCACCCCTTCCTTCCCATGAAAACCATAACAAAGGCCCTGGCCGTGCATCCCCTCAATCCTACGCGTCCTCACCAATGCTGTCTGGTCCTTCTACATATGGCCCTCCATGGCATGCCATGCCCCCTCTCTTGGGAACTGTAATAAACTTTGTTTCAAGTCAGTTGTCTCTGCGTCTGTCATCTTACCACCCCTGATTAAAATGCAATCGCAGTTCCATTTCTAAACAATACCAGAGACTAAAGGGGCTAGCAGAGGGGGCAACTATCTGAACCTCAAGACAAAGTCACATGTTAGGAACTCAAAAGACATCCCTTACTTTAAGGGACAAAGCTGGTCCATGGTGACCTTTTGGAAGGTCAACAGAGACTCAATTGCAAGTCACTGACTGTACTGGTCAGTTCGTGCAGTCCAGAGCAGGGTGGACGAGGGTGTGGAATGGTCTGGAGAAGCAAATGGCAGATGCCTGGCATACTTGGCCCTACTTCAAGCAAATGGGGCCCAGGAATTTTTCTTAAATGCTTCCTAGATATTTCTGAGACACAGCTACAATATGGGATATATATACATTATGTGATGTAAGGTATTGTCAATATAGATAATATTAACAACAGCCATAGCACAATAGCTACCATTCATGGGGCACTTCTGTGCTGGGTGCTTGTAATGCATTACTCCTAATTTCCACAACAACCCTTAAAGATAAGTGTTATTGCTCTCATCTTATATAGATGGAAAAGGTGAGGCTCAGGCTAGTTAAGTAACTTGCCCATGATCACACAGCTTGTCAGTGGCAGAATTGAGATTTTGAATCTGGCCCAAAGCCAGTACTGTTTCTCCTGTTCCTTCTGACATTTACTTCTGAACAGTCAAGTCCACAGGCTGGGTAATAATACTGCCTGAACCCTCAAAACCTCACTTAGTGAGTGTGTGATATTCTTAATTCCTTTGCGGTTCCTGGACCCAATTCCAATGTGTGTGTGGGTGGGGGGGGAGCTGGTCTTCCCACAAATACAACATCAAACAATTCTCAAACACCAGCAGGGTGTCCAAGAACTCAACTCAATTCTGATGCTTTCTGCCCAGAGACAGCACCAGATTCTCCAGGTTAAGGGCTTCGTCTTAGAAGACTGTCCTCCACCCCCGACTCTAGGTGCAGGTTGCAAGGCCCAAGCAGTTAACTTGTGCTTCTGACCTACCAGCTTACATATTAGAGGTTCCTAAAACCTCCCCCTTAGGTTTGATTAATTTGCTAGAGCAGCTCACAGAACTCAGGAAAACACTTAAGTTTATCAGTTTATTAAAGGATACTGTAAAGGATACAAGTTAACAGCCAGATGAAGACATACAGAGGGCAAGGTCCCGAAAAAAGGAGCTTCTATCCTCATGGAGCTTGGAGCCTGGCTCGGTGGCACATGGAGGCATTTTGGTTCCCCAAGCATAGAAGCTTTCTCCTACAGAGAAGCAGGGTCCAAGAGAGAGAGAAGCTCCTCTCAGGGATTTTTGGGAGGGCTTCATTGCATAGTCATAATTGATAAAATCACTGACAATTGCCTGATTCAACCTCCAGCCCTTGCCCTTGTCAGAGGGGGGGTGTCCAAAAGTTTCTCATTAACATAGGAAGACACCCATTTCACCTTTAAGACTCTGCAGTGTTTTCAGGAACTGTGGATGAAGACCAAATACACCTGGGAAATATATCTTTTGTCAGTTGAATGACCAAATATGTATTTCTTACAACTCATATCACAATGAGCTTCTCACAACTCTTACACTGTTATCCAGCATCCCTATGGGTTTTTTTATAGCTGTTTAAAAAACAAAGTGCCTTGAGAATTTTTAAAGAAAGATGCCGAACAACTACACAAGGTTATTCATTTTGCGTTCAAAGTATTTCATTTCCCTTAATAAGATCTAATCATGTTTATTTCACTACAACCTAAAGAAATGGTACTTGGCTTTGATGTATTGACACAGCCCCCACCCCTGGCCAAAGAAAAGTGGACTTTAGCAAGAGGACTGGGGTCAGTCCCAGCTGGGAACATGGATTTGCTTTGACAGCATCTTTAGAACAAGAGTTCTTAATCTTGGGCTGCAGAAAATTCTCAAAACCCTGAAATTACATGTGAGATTTTGCATGAATGGATGCTTTTGTCTAAGACTTTAGCTTTCATCTGATTTTCAAAGGAGCCCCTCAAAAGTCAGAATTTTGTTATCAGTTTCTTTCCTAATTAACCTTACAGTTTACCCCACCCAGTTTTTTTTATCTTTCTTGTTTTCAGTGAAACTATAACCTGCTCCAAAACCAGGCAGTCTCAGGAATTTAGTTCACAAATATGTTTATGATAATACAACAGTAGGCTACATAAAAAATAAATTTTAAATAATTCTATTCCTTTTTCTTATTCATAACTAAATAACTATTTTATCGGATTTCATGTCTGAAGTTTTTATTGAAAATATTTTTTCCTGAAGATTCAGTATCTTCTCTTTCCCTGTGAGACGTAAAAAATGAATTCAGATTGGAACAGGTCAGGGGAATCTGCCATATTTCTTTCTTAACCTTTCTAACTGTAGAGGAATGTAGCATATGGAGGATTTCTAGCATGGACAGTTTTTACTAAATAAATATTCATCAATTCACTCAGCACATTTTTATTAAGTCCTGTTCCAGGCACTGATGTATATATGGGGGATTCCACTGGGAACAAAAGAAAGTCAATTGCTCTCAAGAAATTTAAATGCCAGTGGGGGACACAGACTATGAACTATAAACCATAAATAGATAAATAAATAGATATATAGATATAGATAGATAGAAGAGAGAAAGATGGTGATAAGCACTGTATTAGTATCCTGCAGCTGCTGCAACAAATACCCACAAACTTAGTGGTTAAAATAGCAAAAATTTATTATCTCACAGTTCTGCAGGCTAGAAGTTCAAAATCAAAGTGTCAACAGAATCATGCTCTCTCTAAAAGTATCAAGGAGATCCTTCCTTGCCTGCCCCCTAGCTCCTGGTGGCTACCAGCAATCCTTGGTATCCCTTGGCTGTATGCATCACTTCAGTCTCTGCCTCTGTTGTCACATGGTGCTCTCCCTGTGTGTCTGTGTGTCTGCATTTCCCTCATCTTATATGGACAGGCGTCATCAGGTTAGGGCCCACCCTAATCTGGTGTGACCTCATATTAACTTGATTATATCTGCAAAGATTTTATTTCCAAATAAGGTCACATTCAATTGTAGCAATGGTTAGGACTTCAACCTATCTTTTTGGGGGACACGATTTAACCCACAACAAATAAAGTGGCTGTATAGGAGACAGAGAGTGATAGGTGCTAACATGTGGGTCTCTTGGAGGAGGCACCGTTGGAGTAGAAACCTAAATGAAGGGAAGGAATGAGCTATGAGGACATACATGGTAAAAGGGTCCAGGCAGAGACCCTGAGGCACCCTGTTAAGCTGCATTTACACTCCTGATTCCCCGCAAGTACGAGATAATACATGTTTATTGTTTAAGCCATGAAGTGTCGTGGAGGTTTGTTTGCAGCAATAGATAATGAATACAGTCATCCTGCAGCAGCCTTGTCTAATGCATCAGTTTTCTATCGCTGCAAATTATTACACACTTGGCGACGTAGATCTTAACTCACCGTTCTGTGGGTCAGAAGTTTGGGTCCTCTGCTCAGGGCCTGTGAGCCCTGTGAGGCCTGAAATCATGGTGAAGTTGCATTCCTTTTTGGAGCTCAGGGGTGTCTCTCAAGCTCATGTAGCTGTTGGCAGAAGTTCTGTACTGTTGTAGGATGGAGGCCCTCTTTCCTTGCTTGCTATTGGCCAGTTCCTAGAGGCCACCCAGTTCTGACCACGTGGCCCCTCCGAAGGCATCTCATGGTTCAAATCCTTCTGACTCTGCTTGCCACCCCTATCTTCTGCTCACAGCACCGTGAGCACCAGCGGTCTGAGAACGGCGTGAGTGCTCTGCACGTGCCTGGAGAGCACCCACCAGCGGTGTGGGCAGAGCTGCTCAAACACATGCCTCTTTGTCACTGACAGCAAGAATGGAGCCAGAGGGCCAGGGCCATGCCGTCAGGCCAGCCACCATTCTGTACAACTTCATCTAATTCTCCCTTTTCAATGCAGGCATGAGTACCTCCTTTGTTACACAGATGAGGAAACTAGGGCTCAAATGACTTAGATTACTTCTCTAAGCTCCCAAACACCTGAGCCAGGATTTGAACCCAGGGTGTTGGAAAGTTGGGATTCCAGTTCTTGCCTTACTACTTGCTACCTGCATCACCCAATTCCTCTGGGACTCACTTTGCTCACCCATAAAGTGGGGTTAACAGAATATCCGTGCTTTGTGACTCTCAGGGCTAGCACTTGGGTTGTCTAAGCAATAGTGGCTGAACTGCATCTTCAAAACAGCAAAGGGCCATAAAAGGCTGAGAGACTGTGGCTGTTGACATTATTTTTAAGAACTTTTATTTTTGTTTACTGGAGGAAGTTGTTTTCACAGCAACCCAAGGAGTCAGAGAACAACCAGAACATTAAGCCATCCTGAGAATCACAAAGCTTGGAGCAGGAAAAACAGTGACAGGGGTCTGCAGGAGGCATCCAGAGTGACTGGGCGGCCTCAAACCAGACTCACATGAGCAAAATCTTCCAGTGTTGCCCATCCTCATGCAGGGCACTGAGTCACCCGTGTTACCCAGCAATCCATCTTGCATGCAAACAAATGGCTTGTTTAAATGAAAAGCAGACAACATAAGCAGAATTGCCCCCCAAAGAGTGTCTTTCATGCCTCCTTATTAGGCGCCAGTAGGTCTTTCCGACAGTTTGGCCCAAAGGGGGAGTGGTTAATCACTGTGCATGTTGCCTAATCAGGAAGCAAAGACCCCGAAGGAAACATCTGAAGCCTCCTCTCAGAAATGCAAAACCTCTTGAACATTCTTCAAGTGAAAACACGTATGTTTACAATCATCAACATGCCCTTCTTCTTTCCTTCTCTCCCCAAGAGAACATAAAACAAGAAGAAAAACATCTAAGTATAACCAACAAGTCACTTGTTTTTCAGGTCATTTGTGTTGGCCATTAATTCTGAACAGTGAAGTTTGCTGCCCTGCTACTCATGACAATCCTATGACACAGGAATGCTCGCTATTTCACAGATGAGGAAACTGAGGCCCAGAAAGGTGAGAAGGAAGGTCCTGTAATCAGAGGAGCAGCCGCTCCGGCCCCTTGTTTTGATGGGGAGGGTCTCAGGGCTGGGCATGGCTGGGTGTACAGATGGGTCAGGTGGGGGCGAAGAGACTCCAGTCATGGGGGTGTAGGCAGGGAAGCAGCTGGGGCTTGGGGCCTGGCAGGGGCTGACCCAGTTGGGCCAGATGGTGCCTGCAGGCCCCCTGGAAGGCCCCCTGAACCCCACTGGGGTGGTAGAGAGGCAAGCTCCTTCTGAGCCCCATTCTGGAGATGTGCATGTGAGATGGGAAGATACTAGGGTCCAGCCAGAACAACCAATGGGTGCCAAGATGCCTGGGGGGTCAGGAGGGTTCAGAGAAGGTTTGGAACACAGTGGAAACAAACCAGGATTATCCTGGGCTAACTGGAACAACCATTCCCCTGGGCTACACGTCTGAACTGCCGCAGAAGGCACCAGCCTCCAGAGGCCGAACAATTGCTGTTGTTTCTTATATAACCTACACACTGTTTATTTATTACCCAAATGCTGTGGGTTTTCCCAGCTCTGGTCCCTTTTACTTGGAAGTCTCTCTTTCCTTCCAGCATCCACTGTACCAGCATCAAGGCTCCCGGCCAAGGGAACATCTGGGTGGCCTCCCCTAGAATGGGTCCCATCTGGGCAGCAAACATTTCCAGTGCCAACCCCCTCCCTTCCTGTGTCCATGGAGAGAGTGTCTGGAGGAGTCAAATTAATGTTTTAAATTAATATTTGGGGAAAATACCTAAAGCCAGCTGTTTTATCTTTGAAGCCAGGTACATTGAGAGTGAAAGAGAAGTAGTTATGAAAGAAGCTAGAGTGGCCCTTTGAGGGCATCTGTGCTTTTTCTTTGTCCCCTTCATTCAGAGAAGACATTGTCAAAAGGCCTCCCCCCTGAAGAGCAAGGGCACTGAGATCCCTGGGTCCTGGAATGCAAGCTGGCACAGAGACTCTGCCAGAATTTCTGGATGTGGGCACCATACCGGGCATCAAAACACCATCGGTGTTCCAGGAGGGACCATTCTGTAAAACATTGGGTTTCCTTGTAACCTTGGCTTCCCCAGGCCATGGCAGGCTCAGGGAACAGCCAAGAGCCAGGGCACCAGCTTCAGTGGCCTGAGATCTTCACCAGGACAACAGCAGTCACTCCAACAATGATTATGGTGATGACATTGTTGATGATGGCGGCCAATCTTCACTGAGTACTCAACAACGCCATCAGGCCCTGTATGTGCACCATTTAAAATGAAGCAGGTGCTCTTATTACTCCCATTTTACAGCTGAAGAAATGGAGGTTCACAGAGGTAAAGACACCTGCCCATGATCACATAGCTCCTGGGGGCGGGAGAACGCCCGAACACCAGCTATCCTATCCCAGACCTTGAAACCACAGACACAGCCCTGAGCTGCAGGCTCCCCTTCCCTCTGGGCTCCTCTACAAGCAGCCTCACCTCTCCTGCCACTGGTGATGTCAGCTTGCCTCACGGCATGCCCCCGCCCTTGCCATGGTGAATGCAACTCTTCATTACACTCCAGAAAGAACTCTGGTTCCTTCAGGCCAGAGGATGTGGGACCAGTTCCCAGGAAATGGCCAGAGGGAGTTTGGGTAATAGTATGCTGAGAGGATATAATTTGAGACAAGCAGAGAAATCTGAATTTGTACTGAAGTTATATGATATACATCATTCATACTAATCTCAGGTGTGATAATGGCATTGTGGTTAGGACAAAAATAAAAGGCCTGAATCCTTCAGAGATGCCCAATGAAATATTTGCAAGTGAAATATAAGGTGTCTGGGATTTGCTTTAAAATACTTCAGAGGAAAAAAAAATGATAAAGCAGATAGATGAAACCAGATCAGCAAATTGATGACAACTGTTGAAGCCGGGGCACGGGTTCACAGGGGAAATCATAAGATCACTCTCCAAACCAAACCAAACCAAACTATGCTTCCCTCAGAAGTCAGGTTCCAGATTCAGCCTCTGTCTGGGCCCTCCTTGCTGTTCTCCTGGACCCACTGGCCACCGCTGAATCCTTGCTGTTGTTTCCCCAGGGGGCTGAGGGGGTCCTCAACCAGCTGGACACTGACTGGTGCATGGCCCAATTTCCCAGTACTTCTGAACCAATTTCCCCACCCCGCCCCATCCCAAGATCCTTGTCATACTACTGAAACCCATTCAAAAGCACCAGGCCTGTGTACATTCCTCTGGCACCATAGGCATTTTTCAGTCTTCTGCTTCGGATGGCATGTCTGTATTGTTTCCAATGCAACAGCGACAGTGGTTCAGTTATTCTGCACTCAACAGCCCAAACCCCAAAGGAAACTTCACAGTGGAAATTCCCAAGGTAATCAGTGTCACAGAAAATATCCAGATATTTAGTCAACAAGGATGCAAAAAGTCTGCTTTGCACAGGTTTAAGCAGGTTTGACTGTGTGAATGTGTCTTTGTATAAGATGTTGGGGATATTCATAAACATTCTCAATATCAAAAATAAATGTGACCATACACAAAAATGAACTTAATATGGATCAAAGACCTAAATTCAAGAGCTAAAACTAGAAAACTCTTGGAAGAAAACATAGGAGAGTGTTTTCATGACATTGGGTTTGGCAATGATTTCTTGGATATGATATACCACCAAAAGCACAGGAAACCAAGGAAAAAATAGATAAACTAGATTTCATCAAAATTAAAAACTTTTGTGCATTAAAGGACACTATCAATAGAATGAAAAGACAACCTTCAGACTGGAAGGAAATATTTGTATTTGATAAGTGATTAATATCCAGAATGTAAAATGAACCCTTACAACTCAACAATGAGAAACAATTAAAAATTGCAAAGGACTTGAATATATATTTCTCCCAAGAAGTTATACAAAAGGCCAGCAAAATATGCTCAACATCATTAGTCATTAGTGAAATGCAAATCAAACCATATCAAGATACCTCTGCACACCCATTAGCGAGGCTATGATAAAGTTGGAAAATAACAAGTGTTAGTATGGATATGGAGAAATTGCACCCTTGTACATTGCTGGTGGGATAAAAATGGTGCAGCCACCATGGAAAACAGTTTGGCAGTTCCTCAAAAAGTGAAACATAGAATTATCATATGACCCAGAAGTTCTATTCTTAGGTAGATACACAAAATAACTGAAAACAGGAACTCAGAGAAGATACTTATATACCCATAGCAACATTATTCACAATAGCCAAAAGGTGGAAACAACCCAAGTGCCCATCAACAGATGAATGGATAAACAAAATATGGTATATATAAATACTGTCTTTGTTCTGGCTGCTATAACAAAATACCATAGATAGGTGGATTATAAAGAGCAGAAATATATTGCTTACCGTTCTTGAGGCTTAAAGTACAAGATCAGAGTGCCAGAATGGTCAGGTTCTGGTAAGAGCAGAACTTCTCGTTGTACCTCACATGGCAGAAGGAGCAAGAGAACTCTCTGGCCTCTACATTCATGAGAGCTCTGCCCTCATGAGCTAATAACCTCACCTCCTAATACCATCACTCATTTGGGGGAGGTGGTTAGGATTTCAATATATGAATTTGGTGGGGAAGACACAGACATTCAATCTATAGCACAAAGAATGGGATATTATTCAGCCATGAAAAGGAATTAAATTCTGATACATGTTACAGTATAGATGAACCTTGGAGATATTATGCTAATGTTCTTATGAAGCCAGACAAAAAGAACAACAATTATATGATCCCACTTATATGAAGTTCCTAGAGCAGTCAAGTTCAGAGATGCAGAAAGTAGAATGGTGGATGCCAAGGGCTAGGGGGAGGAGAGAATGAGGAAGTTACTGTTTAGTGAGTAGAGTTTCAGTTGCAGAAGCTGAAAAATTCTAAAGATGGGTAATAGTAATGGTTGCATAATGTGCATGCACTTCATGCCACTGAACTGTACATTTAAAAATGGTTATAAAGGTAAATTGTATGTTATGCATAATGTAACATACAATAAGAACAAATGCCACAGTAAAAAATATGAATAGAGTCAACAAACAGGTGGCTGGCTGCTAAACACTTTGGTGCAATATTAAGGCTTGCAAATAATCGATTCTGAGCTACCCAGGCACATAAATAGAGTTAAGCATTTGCATGTAATTTCACGAAATTCTCCTTCAAAATGAATGACTGGGGAGACAGTTATATAGGAACTTATTAGAGAAGGCATTCGATGCCACTTGAAGCAGGAATTAAAAAAAAAAAGCATCTTCAAAGGTTAGGAATGCTTGTGCTGGACAGCATCCCCGGTGAGATGCTATAGTCATCAGTTCTAAGGAACAGTAGATCACACAGGAATCAACTCTCTGAAGACATAGAACTTGTAAATTCTGTCTGCTCACATTTTGTTCTCCTCTGGCTTTCTAGCATCTTACAACTTGGATGTGGGAAGGCATACATAAAAAATAAGATGTATAAAGTCAAGTTTTCAAAAAATCATTTAACTTTTTATTTGCTTAAATATTTACATGTTTCCAAAGTCACATCTAAAAACCACAAGGATTCTCAGAAAAGTTTAGCTTCTGTCCCCAAGCATACAGTTCCCTCCCTTGTTTGGTTTTCCTCTGATTTTGTTTTGGTTTCGCTCCATCTTTCGAATATTAGGTACAGTTTGATTTGTTTGTGGATTACAATTCCCACTTGGCCATCTCTACCCCACAAGGTGGCAAGGAGAACTGTGACATCGGACTTTGTCTTCAGAAGGAAATTTTATACTAGAATCAGTAAGTGCACAAAAGGAAAAGGAATAAAGATTCGCAGTACCCAGGTGCTTTCCTTCTACTACAGCACACATTTTACTGGGCATCAAACTCTGTGCTAGGCATGGGATTTTCAAAAGGAGTTTGGTTTTATTCTTTGTGTTTAGGGGTGATTATAATGACAAATCTATTAAAAATAAAACAAAGCAAAATAACCAAACAAAACTAAGGACAATTTGTTGCAAGAACAAGAACAGTGTCTCATTTGAGGTCAACTCTGGGGTTCCCATTGTGAAGTCTTTCCTGACTCACCCATGCAGAACTAGTTGCTGCCTTATCCCCTGGACCTTCTTGCAGGGAAGTATTAACAAAGATCATGTGACACCATGACAACTTATGTGTCTGGCTCTCCAAACTATAAGGCTCATGGGGCCAGAAACAATGTCTTATTTATCTCTGATGAATAAAATAACACATTTGTAAAGAATCCAGCATCAAGGAGGCACTGTTCAGATGTCAGAGTCCAGCCCTGGATCCCCAGTGCTGAGCAAAATGAACTCAGTGAGCATCCAATAAATGTGGGTTGAATAAATGAATGAATGAAAAAGACTTTGCCAGGTGATGAGGAATTACCACATGGCTCTGGCAAGCTCATCTTCCAAAAAATTACTGAGCTATATATATATATATATATAAATGTACTCTTAAAATTCTAAGAGTATATCAGTCAATTATGCATTTACTTCCCACCTCATTCCTATACTATGAAATTTGTGTAATTTTGTTCATAAAGAAATGTCAGGACAAGTAAGATAAGTGTAGATGTAAGACTTGATATTAAAAAGGAAACCTTCCAGAACAAAAAGACATCCTACAGTATGGAAGAATATATTTGCAAATGACATATCCAACAAGGGGTTAACATCCAAAATATATAAAGAACTCACATGCCTCCACACCCAAAAAGCAAATAACCTTATTAAAAAATGGGCAGAGGATATGAAGAGACAATTCTCCAAAGAAGAAATTCAGATGACCAACAGGCACATGAAAAGATGCTTCACATCACTAATCATCAGGGAAATGCAAATTAAAACCACAACGAGATAGCACCTCACACCAGTTAGGATGGCCAACATCCAAAAGACTAGGAATAACAAATGCTGGCGAGGATGCAGAGAAAGGGGAACCCTCCTACACTGCTGGTGGGAATGTAAACTAGTTCAACCATTGTGGAAAGCAATATGGAGGTTCCTCAAAAAACTCAAAATAGAAATACCATTTGATCCAGGAATTCCACTCCTAGGAATTTACCCTAAGAATGCAGGAGCCCAGTTTCAAAAAGACAGATGCATCCCTATGTTTATCACAGCACTATTTACAATAGCCAAGAAATGGAAGCAACCTAAGTGTCCATCAGTAGATGAATGGATAAAGAAGAGGTGGTAATATACACAATGGAATATTGTTCAGCCATAAGAAGAAAACAAATCCTACCATTTGCAACAACATGGATGGAGCTAGACGGTATTATGCTCAGTGAAATAAGCCAGGTGGAGAAAGACAAGTACCAAATGATATCATTCATCTGTGGAGCATAAGAACAAAGCAAAAGCTGAAGGAATAAAACAGTAGCAGACTCACAGAACCCAAGAATGGACTAACAGTTACCAAAGGGAAAGGGACTGGGGCGGGTGGGTGGGAAGGGAGGGATAAGGGGGGGGAAAGGGTCATTATGATTAGCACACATAGTGTAGCGGGGTGGGGACATGGGGAAGGCAGCATAGCACAGAGAAGATAAGTAGTGAGTCTATAGCATCTTACTACACTGATGGACAGTGACTGTGATGGGGTATGTAGTGGGGACTTGATAATGGGGGGAGTCTAGTAACCACAGTGTTGCCCATGTAATTGTATATTAATGATACCAAAAAAAAATGCAAAGCAACAACATGGATAGAGCTAGAGGGTATTATGCTCAGTGAAATAAGCCAGGCAGAGAAAGACAAGTACCAAATGATTTCACTCATTTGTGGAGTATAACAACAAAGCAAAACTGAAGGAACAAAAGGCAGCAGACTCACAGAACCCAAGAAGGGACTAGTGGTTACCAAAGGGAAAGGGACTGGGGAGGGTGGGTGGGGAGAGAGGGAGAAGGGGATTAAGGGGCGTTAAAGGGCATTTTGAGTAGCACATATAATGTAGTGGGGGGGCATGAGGAAAGCAGTACAGCAAAGAGAAGATAAGTAGTGACTGTATAGCATCTTACTATGCTGATGGACTGTGACTGCAACGCAGTGGGTGAGGAACTTGATAATATGGGTGAACGTAGTAAGCACAACGTTGCCCATGTGAAACCTTCATAAGATTGTATATCAATGATACCTTAATTTAAAAAAAGCAAAGAAAAATAAATAAATAAAAGGGAAAGCTTCCAGCAACCCGAGTTGGTAGGCAGATCCTCAGCTCCCAAGTGTCCATTGCACTGGGCAGCAGTGATGGTAGTAGTGATGGTGGTAGGGTAGGAACTTTGCATAAAGTAGAATCCCAACATCAAGGAATATAAATTGCATATTCCCAGACCTTTGAAAGATGGCAAAAACTTCTGCCCTCAAATAAGGATGTCTAAGGCAGCTAAAACTGTTTGAAATGACCCTATCACTTTATGTATACTTACAGAACAGTTAGGTAAATGAATGTGTATGTGCAATATATATGTAAATCTAGGTCACATACATGGTACTAACTGTGACTACTGAAAATTTCAACCACATAATTTTGAAAACACTCCAGAAGATGTGAATAACCTTGAATGTTCTGAAGATGTGGGAATGTTCAACGAGATTCAGGAAGCTGCCAAGTTAGGACAGTTTTACTCAAGTGATGTATACAGCTTGCCAAGACTCCTCACCTAGGTGAGCAGGAAGGTCAGAGTTTCAGAGGGGCCCCTCCTGTGTCACAAATAAGATCCAGCATGGAAAATACGGCAGGATAAATCATAATGAGAAGTCAGAGAGGTCCACTGATTACCAAGATGTGGGAAGTAAAACATTGACAAAGCAGAGTCATTAGCTAGGAAAAGGCAGGATGAATACTTAAGAGGCCAAACGAGAAGGAAACGTAGCGGCTTAAAAGAAAATGAGCAATTGGTAAATGCAAAGAGGCTATTTCAGGGAGAGACAGATGGTTTTGTCAACGTGGAGATGACTCCAGTCATGGGGATAAAGCCAGGATGAAAGGAAAGCCAGGAGCTAGACAGCAAAGGAAACCCAAAGGCTGCTTCAAAGATGTCAATGCAGAAGAGACCCTAAAGGACCAAGGTGAGTAGGACTAGCTGGAAAGTATACTTGATAACATTAAGAACATTCACAGAAACCTAATGTATCTTGCCTTGAACTTTAAGAAAGACACTATCAGATCACTGTTTCACACCCTGAGGCTGAGAAGTGAGGGATCCGATGGGACTGGGATGTGTAAATTTAAAATCCTACCTCTGGGCCACCTAGCTCTACTCTCCACTGTCAACCACCAGTGATGCAGGACTTAAATTGGAGGCGCCACATCCAATTTTTCAATTTGAATCCCTTTTATATCAATGAGCCCAGGGCTTACAAGTTGTAGATTCAGCCTATACATGATGTGCCCCTCCCACAGTGCCTTGTATCATAGGTGACTGCAGGTGACACTCTTGGAGCCCAGGCGCTCCAGGGTGGGACCACATCCGATTGCAGTTCACACGTGGTCTCCAGCACACAGCAGGGCTTGCAAGGTCAGTCAGTATCTGGAGGCAGCCGTGATGCCAGGGCTCAGTCTCGTTTTCTGGAAGTTTTTTAGAGTAATTTGGGTGCAATGTGGATCTTCCCCAGGGTGGCCAGGCACCTTGGGGGCTGGAAGGTGGCCAAGGCTGTGCTTGCCCTAGGAATGACTCTGGAGCGTCCTGGCCCCAAGCCTCTGTGAAGTCTCACATCCGTCTTGGGAGGGATGGTAGGGTTGATAATGACGGCATAGAAGAGAAGCTTCAGTTCAGCTAGTCAGTACTTCCTCTTGCTCTTTCATACCCCAACTCCAACCAGACTTGAAACAGGGTATTAAGATTCACTGAAAACCCTGCGTCACTGGGCCAGGAAGACATGAGCCACATCTAAAATCACCTCTGATGTAGGTCATAGACTTTTTTTCAGTTGCTATAACTGACGTATAATATTGTGCATGATTCAGGTGAACATGTTGATTTTATATATTGCAATATGATTACCACTGTAGCAGTTAGCTAACATCCTTATCAATGTCACATAATTATCATTTCTTTTTTGTGGTGAGAACAATTAAGATCTAGTCTCTCAGCAACTTTGAGGTTTCTGATACAGCACTGTTGACCATAATCACTATGCTGTGCATTAGATCTCCAGTACTTATTTACCTACTAGTTGCAAGTCTGTGCCCTAAACAATATCTCCCCAATTCCCCCACCCCCAGCCCTTGGTAACCACTATTCTACTCCCTGTTCTTATGAGTTTGGCTTTTTTAGATTCCACATAAATGAGATCAGACAGTATTTGTCTTTCTCTGTCTGACTTACCTCACTTAGTATAATGTCCATCCATGTTTTCCCAAATGGCAGGATTTCCTTCCTTCTCATGGCCTGAATAATATCTTGTTGTATGTTAGGTCAGACACTGGGAGAGATAATTTGAAGTCCCAGTCCCATCAGCTCTATGCAGAAGGTGCTCTTTGTGGGTAGGGAGTAAGAACAAATAGGCACTGCTAGCTGGGAGACCCTGGGTGGGTTATTTATTTATTTATTCTCACTTCATTTCTTCTTTTTTTTTATCAAGGTATTATTGATATACGCTCTTATGAAGGTTTCACATGAAAAAAACAATGTTGTTATTACAGTCACCCATATTATTGTGTCCCCCCCATACCCCATTGTAGTCACTGCCCATCAGTGTAGTAAGATGCCACAGAGTCACTATTTGCCTTCTCTGTGCTACACTGTCTTCCCCATGATCCCCCCCACACCATGTGTGCCAATCATAATACCCCTCGATCCCCTTCTCCCTCCCTCTCCACACCCCTCCCCTTTGGTAACCACTAGTCCCTTCTTGGAGTCTGTGAGTCTGCTGCTGTTTTGTTCCTTCAGTTTTGCTTACTTGTGATACTCCACAAATGAGGGAAATCATTTGGTACTTGTCTTTCTCCGCCTGGCTTATTTCACTGAGCCCTGGGTAGGTTATTTAACCTCCCTGAAATTGTAAAATAAGGACATTAGAGCACTCTTTATTGGGCTATTAAGAGAATTCTGTGAATAGTGTGGGATGCCTGACACAGAGCACACATTCCTCAGGACTGTCCCCCCACTGTCGAAGAAACAAACCTGAGCATAAGCTGTCATTTGGCAAGGCTATGAGATCTAGTTTCCTCAGCTTCTCCATTTATATTAAATCAGCATCAAATGAAGGGAGGATGACATGCCCCAAGAACAGTCTGCCATCAACTTGCCCAGGAAAAGCCCTGTATCCTTGCACAGATCAGAACATAATCCTGATTCCAGACCTGGACTCTCTAAGTTCAGTGATAAACCTTTCACTTTCCCACACATAAGGACTTCTAGAGATTCCAGGCAGAATACAGTATCTCATCTTGCCCCATCTTCATCTCCATCAGATGTCAGGTTATTCCAACAGTTGCTCCTAGATGCAATCTCTTCTGTCTATCACCGGAATCTTGAACTGGTTTGATTTTCTTATCCTCAAACTCAGCTTTGCAGGGTAGCCACCACTTATGTAGGCAAAATGGCACATAGGGTTGGAAGTGCACCTACGTGCCCATGGCTTTACTGGACAAGGCAGGAACCGATGAACCCCCACAGCATCCACCACACCAGGCCTCAGAATGAAGAAATGATGTCCAAACAGTCTCCCAGACTTCTGCAAACACACAAGCAGCCAGTGAACAGTGGTGCAAATACATCCAGCTCTCCCCTGGTGTCCTTGCTGTATTTCCCATCAGAGATCATTCTAAACCAGTCAGTGCAGGAAGCGGGGGTCTCACAGACTAAAGTCAAGTGAGATGCAGGGAACAAGGATATGAACTGTCAATGACACCCAGAGGAGACTGGGATGTGGGGACAGTGGAGAGGTGTAGCCAAAAGCAGTCGTCCAGCCCACCACCAAACTGCAGCCACATCTCTGACCTCTTGTTTCTGTCACCTTCTCCCTTGTCTGGTTGTCTAGGGGAGGTCTCAAGGATACAGATTCTCCTGACTTTGGTCTCTAAAGCTGCCAATCCTCCCCCAGCATCACTGCCTGGCTGCACTTCTCACCTCTGGTCTAGGGGGAACCAGACCCTCCTGCCCACCTCCTCCCTTGAAACCTGTTTCTCACTGTCCAAGAAGGAGCTTTCTAAAACATACATCTGTGTATGTCAATTTTCTCTCCTCACATCATCATCTTATGGTTATATATGCTTATCTTTTTTTTTAAAAATCGCACCTTCAGTCCTTTAGGGGAAAGTTAATTATTTATAATTATTTGTTCTCTCCCTCTCCTTCAACACCCCATTCACTGTGCTTGTGGGCTTAAGCCGAGAGGCAGAAACAGAGACAGAGAGGGAGGGAGAGATGCCTAAAAGACAAAGTGATATTTCTCAGGGCTCAAGGGCCTGTCCTTAATCCTCATGGCTTGTTTTTCTCCTGTTCTCAGGCCTCTCCCCTTTACACAGTTCAAGCTGGTCCAGACCCTGGGAGGAAGGCTTTTCTCCTGCTGGTCTCAATTACAAACAGCCTGAGAAGGACAATCATGGGCTCCCACCCGGGGACACTCAGCCTTGGCCTGTGGCAGGGCCACCCAGCACAGACATGGCTTCCCACGGAGGAGGGGGGCTTGTGCACCGGGCAGCCACCTGTTGCCTACAGATAAAGGCTGAACCCTCAGAACCACGTTCAGGGATCCCCCAGATTGGGCCCAAATGCTTTTGTCTCACTTAAAGATGGAAACTGAAATCGCAGGCCGGTAACATCCATGTGGGGCTTGGGCCAGGAGGAGAAGAGGGCTTGGGGAAGAGAAGGGAGTCCTCTTGGTGGTGTGTGGGTCTCACACAGTGATGACCCGCCAAAGGACATTCCAGTTTATAATAAACATTTTGATTATTTGACCATAAAAAGGAATAAAATATTGACACAAGCTATGTTATGTGATGGATGACCCCTGACAACATTATGTGAGGTGAGGGAAGCCAGTCACAAAGGGCCAAGTAACTGTATGAATCCATTTATGTGGAATAGGGAAATTTATACCCAGAGTTGGTAAATTTATACAGAAAGAAGCAGGTGAGTGGTTGCCAGGGGCTGTGGGGAGGAGGAAATCGGATCAACTGCTTAATGGGTACAAGGTTTGCTTTTGGGGTATGAAAAGGTCTGGAACAAAACAGGTGATGTTAGCACAATGTTGTAAAAATGTACTTAATGCCACTGAGTCATGCATTTTAAAATGGTTAAAATAAGTTTTATATTATACATATTTTACAAGGAAAAAAAACACTTTCTAACACCACACAAGCCCAAAAAGGCCACATGTGGCTGCCCATTTTCCACTCCATTTCCACATCTTGGCTGCCAAGTCATCACATACACATGATCCCGGCCACACTGGATCAGTCCCAGCTCCAGACAGGCTGGGCGTTTTAACATCTCCCTGCCTCTGCACACACATGCCTGAGACTAGAATGTCTTCCTGCCTTTTCCCCAACCGACAGGTTCCTTCATGCCAGCTCCAGTATCAGCCTCCCATTCCCCTGGGGACCCCAACTCAATACAGGGGCTCCTGAGCGGTATTTAGCTGGGGGGCAGTGTATGGACTTCTTGGAAGGCTATCTCAATAAAATGCCAGCTCCAACATTTACTATCCTGTGACCTTGGTTTAATTACTAGATCTCTCTGTGCTTCAGTTTCCCCATCTATAAAATAGCAATAACAGTAGTGCTTACCTCACAGGGTTCTTGAAAGGATTAGATGACTTAAACCATGTAAAGTGCTTATTTAGAACAGTGGCTGGCCACAGTAACCATCACGTAAGTGTTATCTACCAAGGAAACCTTTAACTGTCGGTCTCTCACCCCTAAAATACACATTCTTTGCAGGCAGGACTGTGTCTGATGGGGGACCCCCCCCCATTTTCTGGCATTGTACAGGGTCAGGGACTGAATGCATGAATGTCCAATCCTCCTGGGGGAGGTGACTTCCAGAGGCCCTTAGCTCCATATGCTGTGGATCTTAGAGCCCAAAGAATTGTTAGAAATACTTTCATGCTGTAACCCTCCCTACCAATTAATGGACACAGCCCAAATGGAACCACTCCTCCCAGCTCAAAAGGCCAGGAGTTTACCAGGCCTCCAACTTTTCCTGGAAAAGAACACATGCTTTGCAGTGGGTTCAGGGCTATTCCAATCCAGCAAACTCAGACCTTATCAAGGGAGCCATTGGCAAGCAGGAATTCCTACCCATGGTAGGGCTTTGTCCACACAGTCATCCAGCCTCTTTCTCGGAGAGTTCTCCAGGCCAACCTCACCTGCCCACCCACTGCCCATGACTATCACACCAGCATTAAAATGCCTCTTTGAGAGTCACTTCTGGAGACCAGCCCTCAGACTCTGTGGCCCTGATGGCCCCCCGGTAGTCCCCTCATGTCCCAGAGAGGAGAGTTCAAGGAAAGAACTCTCTCTGTTGGCCCATGCAGATCTGGGTGAGCCAGAAGTGGCCAGCGGGTCTGACATCTGGAGCCACAGGGGCTGCAGGTAAGGGATCCAGGCCCTACCAAAGCAGAGCCACTAACCCTGGGGTCCTATCTTCCCTGGACTGGTAGGCTGAGCACCACGGACACCTGGCAGGGTCTTCCTCGGGGAAAACAATTCCCACTGGCTAGGACTAAAGCCTGCAATGATGCCAGGCCACAAGTCACTGCTGATCTAAAGCCTACTTTACAAATCCTAGAACAGATTTTTATTAGGTAGGAGCTGCCAGTGTGCGTTATCACTGCCACTACTTAAGAAAGTACAATTTAAGCCCCTCTTGTCTTTGTGCAAATGTGAGGGTTTGTTTTGACAATCTGGTCTGTTTCCAATTCAACTATTAGAGGAACCACAGTGGGGTGGGGGTGAAGGGTATACAGGAGTGTGGCTCAGGTCTAGTTCTGCAATACCCCTGGGTGTCTCAATTATCTCAAGAGGGGGTTATGAAAAATCCTAAAACATTCTCCCAATAAAATTAGCGAGAAGGACGTTTTCGGTTTTGATTCAGTAGGCATTTATGGAGGACCAACCATGCCAGACAGGCAGCCCCTCTTGTGAGAAGTGAGGAAGGAGGTACGCAGGGGGCTGCCTCAGCATCGGCAGGATATGCACCCTAAAAGGGGCATGTCAGGAGGGCAGCAGGTGTCATGGAATGAACTGTGTCCCTTCAGGATTCACATGTTGCAGCCCCGACCCCCAGTGTGACTGTACTTGGAAGACAGGGCCTTTAAAGAGGTAACTGAGGCCGTAAGAATGGGGCCCTAATCCGACAGAACTGTGGCCTTACAAAGAGAGGGAGGCACCGGAGTGCTCTCTCTCTCGCTCTCTCTGCAAGCAGAGGAAAGGCCATGTGGTGGTGCATGTGCCCACTGGGACAGCACAGAGCACCAGGGATGAATGAGTTACAGCTACTTGCAGCCATTTGGGAGAGCCCTAAAAACATAATGTGAAGTCAAGGAAGAGGAGACAATAACCACTGAAATGCAAAACAAGGAGCATTCTACTTTTTAGAAACGGGTAGGGGAGGGAGAGATGAATTCTTCAAAAATGTCAATGTTAGGAAAGAGAAAGTAAGTCTGTGGAGATGTTCCAGGTTAAACAATGCCAAAGAGACAGAGCTGGATTCAGTAATAGAAATGAACAAACGCTATACACGGCATTATTAAGTCCATTTATTGAAGTTAAAAACTGTAATGAGATCAAGTAAGAGACTATTCCTACCATCAGGGAATAAATACACACTGAAGTATTTAACAGGTGACATAATGTGACAGCCTCAAATGGTTCCAAAAAATGCTAGGGGGAGGGAGAGAGAGGATGAGATATAATGATAAAGAAAACGGGGTAACATGTTAACAACAGGTGACTCAGGCTAAAGGCTATCTGGCTGTTCCTTGTACTCCTTTTACTTCCAAAACTCTTCTGTAAATTTGAAATTATTTTCAAGTAAAGAGTTCCACATAGAGGGGAAAGGGGAGTGATAAAATTAAGAGTAATAATTACCTAAGGTGGCATGGGCTAAAGAATGGGCTGAGTCAAGAGGGGACTGATGTGAGCTTTCATTTGCACTCGGGCTCTTGATTTGGGAAACGGGTCCTCAGATGTTCATCATATTGTTATGCTTTATAACTTCCACATTGTCATTCACTGTATTTTATCAAGTTATCAAGTACTGTATTTGAAAAGATGAAAAAAGAAAAACAGCTCATCTCAGGAAAGACATTTCAGGCTGTACCAACTGGAGCCTCAATTTCTAGAATCATTTCATTGAAAGGATAAAACGATTCACATTTTTTGTTTTGCATATTCTAAAATTTCCTATACTAGTTCCCCCTTCAGATATTTTTGGGTGGGGCAGGAGGAATAAAAGTGGAAGAGAAACTGCTAAGTTGGACAGACAGTTCAGTCTACCGTTCTTGAATTTTATAATGATAATTTTAAAAAAAATTAGCAAAAAAACAATTTTCCCTTGGTGAAAGGGTCCACTGCTGGGTCTGAGACACAGTGGGCAGTGGGATGGGTCAGCAGAGCTGTCCTGGATACTGCCCACCAAGGGGCAGGTCCCGGGGGTAGGAGGCATAGGTGCTGGGTGGGGCCAGCTGGGTCCTTGTAGGGAGTGGGGCTGCCTCCCCGGTGGAAAGCAGGGTGCAGGGTCATGGTGTCCAGGCACAGGCAACAGGCTGGAATTGCAGTGGGTGGCGGCTACAGCTGATGTCAGGGAAGTGGACAGGGAGCTGGTGTGGGGAAAGGAGGTGCAGCCCTGGTCTTGGATGTCCTGGAGCAAACATCAAAAACTCAAACGCCTCCTGAGGCCAGGCCAGTCCCTCGCTGAGTGAAGCACCCCGTCTATATTACACATGTGCCTCGATGTGCGCTAAGCTGGTGATAGGATCTGCCATTAACCGAGGAAGCATCCCCGACTCTGCTCCAGCCACCTGTGGCCAAGCAGGAATGGCCCAAGGCTGACACTTGTTTGGGGTTTTCAAGAGAAACTGGAAACCTGAGCTTTACGTGAGGTCTACTGTGTTATGTGTTGGCTCAAACTTGCAAACAAGAGGCAGGCCTGACAAATATGGGACGGCTGCCGTTTGTGACCTCCTTACCAAGCTTACTGGATTTCTGGGGCTGCCCTAACAAAGTACCACGGATCAAGTGGCTCAAACAACAGAAATTGCTTCCCTTACAGTTCTGGAGACTGCGGGTATGAAATCAAGGTGTCGGCAGCCTTGGTTCCTTCTGAGCACTGGGAGGGAAAATCTGCCCCACGCTTCTTGCCCCGCTTTCAGTGGTTTGCCGAGCTCTAAGGTGTTTCTCTATTTGTAGATGTTCACACCAACCTCTGCCTTCATCTTCACACGGTGTTCTCCCTGTGTGTGTCCATCCGTGTTCAAATTTCCCCTTTTTTATAAGGACACAGTTATATCGGATTAGGTTCCAGCCTACTGATCTCATCTTGATCATCTGCGAAGACGGTATTTCCAAACAAGTTCCCTCTCACGGGTACTGGGGATTAGGACTCCAACGTCCTCTTTGGGCACACAGTTCAAGCCGTAACACTAACGCAACTGGCACATAATCAAAGCAATGACTGAGGTCTGGGACGGTGACGATGGGGACCAGGCTGGGGTTCAGAGTGGGGCCAAGACCTAGGGAGAGGGTATCCAGTTGGACACATGCAAGGACCCACACCAGGCTGAGCCTGTCAACAAAGGCCTGGAGGCAGCTGCCTCCCAGAGAGATGGACACAAATGGCCAGGAAGCCTGGCAGGCTGTGACCCTATGCAGAATCTCACAGATGCCAGGAACCTACAGTTAAGCCAACCCTTCAAGTCCATGTCTGCCAGGGCCTTCAGACCGTGAACGAGGCTTCTGATGGGGCATATGCCCACCCACCAACACATCCAGAGCCTGGAAGCACTAGAAGGCCAGGTCTGCTGAAGGATTTGAGAAGTTGGAAGGGAGGAAGGAAGGAAAAGAGCGAAGGTCTATTTCTTGACCAGGACTGAATTACCATGCGATTCCCAAAGCCTGTCCTGGCAGACAGGGCTCAGCCTAGGAGAGTTTCCAGTCCTTGGTGAGGATGGTTTCCAGCCCGACTGTCTGACCAACAGTTCTTGGAGGCCTCGGGCTTCCTGGGTGCCCCCCGCCACTGTGGCCCACACAGAGGAACAGCAGCTGATGCCCGCTTTTGGGGACTTGAAAGGAAAACCAGGTGACCCCAGGGCACATCCTCTAACAGACTCTGGGGTTGCGGAAACTCTGGAAATACCTCTTCACCCACATCCATCCAGTCAATATCCACCTGGAAGCTTTCATTCCAAAGACAAATGCCTGGGGCAGTGGGGAACTGGAGGCTCGGTGGGAGCCTGAAAGGAGGGTCTGACCCAAGGCAGGAGACCTGGCGTGGGGCTGCGGCTGCTCCTAATGACATTAACGCAATTACTTATGGAATAAAGCAAATTCTTTATACTGCTGTTTCCAATTCCCATTAATGATGACAAGATTTTACTTAATTTCCAAGATTTTATATCTGTGCCCCTTCCCTTACAATGAAAACCTTGGTTCCCAAAGACATTAATATAATTACTTATGGTTAAATGTGTATATTTGTATACATAATAGTTTCAAAACAGCAATACCATTTTTATTACCAAGAATAAGCCTGTTGAATGCAGTTTTGGTTTTATTTGTGGTCTTTTGTCCCACATGGAATGCATAAATTACCGTTTCAAAGTCACTCGAAACAATTCTCTGTGAGGTTATGCCGTCAATTTTGTATTGAGGACACTTTGTTTCATTTCAGTTTGTTTTCAGTGCTATGAGAGGGCTTTATTCTTTTTTGGTTTAATTTTGGGTTTTAGTTATGTGAAATGTTTACATGGTCCCAAAGCCAACTTATGAAACAAGGTACACTGTTTGGCTTATAAATCTGTGGTTTATTGTCCTATTGTTTCTTTTTTTTTAAATATAAGCAAGTATATATACATTCCTATCTTCCCCTTTTTTCTTATGTAAGAGGCAGTGTACTGCACGCTGTTCTGCACCTGGCCTTTCTCAGTTAGCAATACATCCTGACAGTAACTTCACAATAATATATATAGAACTTCCTAGATCTCTCTTACAGGTCCACACTACACCACTATGCAAATTTGCTATAAATTTGTCCAGCCAGTCCCCTCAGGAAGAATCCTTGGGAGATTTTCTGTCTTTGGCTTTGCCAGATAGTGCTGCAAACTATCACCTTGCTCATGGGCAATTTCATTCTTTTGAGAGGACTCCATTTTGAATCCTCACTCTTCATCATGAAATCTTTGGCTGGTCACTTAACATTCCAGACCTCAGGCTCATCATCTGTAAAATGGGGATAATAATAGTAACTGGTTCACAGATCAAACTGGGTTAAGATGCTTTAAAATACCCAGCTCAGGGCCTCGCACATAGTAAATGGTCAATAAATGTTTGCTGTGTTTTTTGTTTTCCGTCCCATTTTACTTGTTCATTGCCTAGTACTATAGAAGCTCACTATCTAGAAGGAGAGAGGCAGAGGTAAATTTTTAGTTGCTTGATGAGGTGTTGAGTGCTACCAGAAGTATGGGAACAAGTGGTCCTGGAGTACACAGTGGAGGATCACCACTCTGCCTGGGGATCAGGGAGGCTGCTGGGCATATCTTCTGATTTGTCCAACCCATTTGTCCCTGTCCTTATGCAAACCACTCCCCAGTTTTTCCATTCTCAACACGTGGAAGGGCACTAAACCTCACCCACAGGGTGAGCACAAGACCCAGGCCTGGTCTCTCATGGTCTCAGTGATTGGCTCAGGGATGAGCACATCACCCAGGCCTGGTCTCTCAGGGTCTCAGTGACTGGCTCAGGGATTAGCACATGACCCAGGCTTCGTCTCTCAGGGTCTAAGTGATTGGCTCAGGCATGAGCACATGACCCAGGCCTGGTCTCTCATGGTCTCAGTGATTGGCTCAGGGATGAGCACATGACCCAGGCCTGGTCTCTCAGGGTCTCAGTGATTGGCTCAGGGATGAGCCATGACCCAGGCCTGGTCTCTCAGTAGCTCAGGCACAGGCACATGGCCCAGTGCAACCAATAAGTCAACCCTGAATCTTACTTGGGACTATTAGAAAAGAGGCTCTCTCATTGTCCACCAGAATGCTAATATCATTGGAGGTAAGCCTGGGGTTGCCTGGGGCCAACACATGACAAGGGAGGGTGTGAAGAAATCAGAGTTAAGAGACAGGACAGATTCCCACCATTGTCACTTGGACACTGGGAATTTGAGTTAGATGAGCTGGAAAAAAAAATCCCTTTCTTTACTAAACCAGTTCGAACTGGGTTCTCATTTGCACTGAGGTTGGCAAAGACAATCAGAGTGGGTCTGAGGCCTGAGGCTTCATTACTAGGCGGATAAGGAAAGGAAAGACTTTCCAGCAGAGAGAAAGACATGTGGGAAAGGCCTGAGGAATTGGAACAGTCAACCTCTTTATAGCTTTAATTAAGGCAGAACCTGTGGGCTGATGCCTATCCCCTCAAGCAAATCCAGCTTCTCCACTGGAAGGCTAAGCTCCAGATTCTGGGGAAAGGCAGAGAGTTCTTACTGGACATTCATCATCCAGGTGAAGTCAGAATAAGACAGGGGCATATAAATGAGTCGGTAGTGGTATCAGAGGCTCAGCCTCCTCAGGTGCAGGTTGGGGACCCTGTCTTCCTCACCATCATGTTCACAGTGAACACTGCTCACGCCCCTCACAGTTTGCAAGATGTCCTCACAATCATTCTTTCCATTGCCAAGAGCAGCCTTAACTAGCATTTGCATTTTACCCCAAGGCCTCCACTTCCCTGACAGTCCCAGCTGTCACACTGCCTCCTATGCTCTAGAAGCCTCTATATGCTTTTCATGTTCCTAAGTTTTTGCTCAATGCCACTTTTCCATGCTGAATCAGCTAATGAAACTCTATTGGGTGCCTGAATTGAAATGCAGCATATAATACCTTGTGCTTAGCAGGGCAAAAGGGCTGGGCTGTGCATCTTTGCCTTGGAGCTGGTGGGGGTAGAGATGTGAGTTCGAGAAACTGGAATTTGCTACTTGGAGGCTTAAAAACTTCTAACCTGAAATAATTATAGATCCACAGGGAGTTACAGATAGTACAGGGAAGTCTCTAGTACCTTTCACAGTTGCCCCCATGGTTACATATTACCTAATTATAATATTGTATATTGTAGCAAAATAGCAAAGCCAAGAAGTTGTTGGTGCACTGTGTGCATACTTCTTTGCAGTCTTATCACAGTTGGTGGTAATCTAAAACAGGTGTAAATTAGCACAACCACCACTGCAATCAAGAAACAGAACTGTTGGATATGAACAGACATTTCTCCAAAGAAGAAATTCAGATGGCCAACAGGCACATGAAAAGATGCTCCACATTGCTAATCATCAGAGAAATGCAAATTAAAACCACAGTGAGATATCACCTCACACCAGTGAGGATGGCCAACATCCAAAAGACAAACAACAACAAATGTTGGTGAGTATGTGGAGAAAAGAGAACCCTCCTACACTGCTGGTGGGAATGTAAATTAGTTCAACCATTGTGGAAAGCAGTATGGAGGTTCCTCAAAAAACTAAAAATAGAAATACCATTTGACCCAGGAATTCTACTCCTAGGAATTTAAGAATGCAGGAGCCCAGTTTCAAAATGACATATGCACTCCTATATTTATTGCAGCACTATTTACAATAGCCAAGAAATGGAAGCAACCTAAGTGTCCAACAGTAGAAGAATGGATTAAGAAGAGGTGGTACATATACACAATGGAATATTATTCGGTCATAAGAAGAAAATAAATCCTACCATTTGCAACAACATGGATGGAGGTAGAGGGTATTATGCTCAGTGAAATAAGACAGGCGGAGAAAGACAAGTACCAGATGATTTCACTCATCTGTGGAGTATAAGAACAAAGCAAAAGCTGAAGGAACAAAACAGCAGCAAACTCACAGAACCCAAGAATGGACTAACAGTTACCAAAGGGAAAGGGACTGGGGAGGGTGGGTGGGAAGGGAGGGATGAAGGGAATAAGGGGCATTACGATTAGCACACATAACATGGGGGAGAAACGGGGAAGGCAGTATAGCACAGAGAAGACAAGTAGTGACTCTGTAGCATCCTACTATGCTGATGGCCAGTGACTGTAATGGGGTATACGGTGGGGACTTGATAATGGGGGGAATCTAGTAACCACAATGGTGCTCATGTGATTGCATATTTATGATACCAAAAAAAAGAAAAAGAAAAAAAAGAAACAGAACTGTTCCATCACCACAAAGACTTTCCTTGTGCTCCCCCCTTATAGCAATAATTGTGGATTTGTCTATTTCTCTATTCAGTTCTTTCTGTTTTTGCTTCACATATTTTGCAGCTCTGTTGTTTGGAGCATATACATTTAAGAGTTTTTGCTCTTCTTGGTGAAAAGATCCTTTTATCATTATATATTATGTTCTCCTCTATCTCTGGTAATTTTCTTTGCTCTGAAGTCTACTTAACTGATATTAATATACCTACTCCTGCTTTCTTTTGATCAATGTTTGCATGATATATCTTTCTCCATCCCTTTACTTTCAACCTAGCTATATTCTTATATTTGAAGTGAGTTTTTGTAGACAGCTATAGTTGGGTCATTTTTGTTGTTGTTCACTCCAGCAATCTCTGTCTTTTAATTTGTGTATTTAGACCATTTACATAAACACTTAATGTAATTATTAATTTGTTAGGGCTTAACTGTGTCTCTGCTCTCTCTGTTTTTTATTTCTCTATTTTATTTTTTCTGCCTTCCCGTGGCTTACTTGAACATTTTTTTAAGAATTCCATTTTGGTATCTCTCTACTGTTTTTGAGCGTATCTCTTTTGTATTCCATTTTCAGTGGTTATTCTAGGTATTAAATTATATATACATAACTTACCACAGTATACTGGTGTCATTTTTCCACTTTGAGTGAAACTGTTTGTAAAAACCTTATCGGTTTTAAATCCCTTTACCCTCCCCCACTTATTACATAGTTTTCTTAATATTTCCTCTACATTCATTTAGAACTTCATCAGACAGTGTTAGAATTTTTGCTTCAATTATAAAATTTAGAGAATTCAAAAGGAGAAAGAAAATGTATCTTATTTACCCATATTTTTTCTCATTCCATTGGTCTTTCTTCTTTCCTGATGTTCCAAAATTACTTCTTTCATTATTTCTTTTCTTTAGAGAATTTCCTTTAACAATTCTTTTATGGTAGGTCTGCTGGCAACAAATTCTCTTAGTTTTCATTACCTGAGAATGTCTTGTTTTCCCCTGCATTACTGAATGATATTTTCAATATAGAATTTGAGCTGACAGTTCTTTTCTTTCAGCACTTGAAAACTGTTACGCCACTTCCTTCTGGCCTCCATGGTTTCTGATGAGAAATCCATTGTCATTTGAATTGTTTTCTCCCTTATAGGTAATGTGTTGCTTCTAAGATTGTTTCTTTGTCATTAGATTTCAGAAATTTGACTTGTGCCTTGGTGTGGATTTCTTTAGGTTTATCCTATTTGGGATTTACTGAGCTTCTTGAAACTGTAGGCTTATGTCTTTTGAAAATTTGGAAAGTTTTCCACTATTATTTCTTCAAGTAATTTTTCAGCCTGCCCTCTTTCTCCTCTCCTTTTAGAACTCCAATAACATGCATGTTAGATCTTTTGTGATAGTCCCACAGGTTCCAGGGACTATTTTTGTAAATCTATTTTCTCTCCTGTTCAGATTGTGTAATTTATATTATTCTATCTTCTAATTCACCAACTCTTTCTTTTGTCATCCCTATCCTGCTGTGATACCATCTACTGACTTTTTTATTTGGCTTTTTTATTTTCTGGTTCTAAATTACTCATTTTGATTTTCTTTATCTCTTCTATTTCTTTGCTTAGATTCTATTTTTTCATCTGTTTCAAACACATTTATAATTCTTCACTGAAGCATTTTTATGATGGTTGCTTCAATATTCATTCCAGATAATTCTAACATTTCTCCCATCTTGGTGTTGGTAGGCATTGGTTGTCTTTTCTCATTAAGGTTGCACGTTTTCTTGGATCCTGTTATGATGCATGGTTGCCAACTGAAACCCATACATTTTCAGTATTGTACTCTAAGACTCTAGATCTATTTTAGCTGGCTCTCCTAATACCACTCTGGCAGAAGAAGGGAAGTACCACCTCATTACAGCCACATGAAGGTAGACAGATGTCCAGGCTACTCACTTGGCCTCTGCTGACACCTGGATAGGGGAGGGTCTCCTTGGTAGTTCTAGGTAGGAGTGGGAGTTCAATATCCCCACTAAACTGGGAGGGGCTGCTCCTCAGATGGCCTCCACTGACCCCATGAGGGTGGAGATTGGTATTTGGCTAGAGCTGAGTAGTTGTTATCTAAATTTTTTCTCTTGCTAGCCTGTCCCTTTCTTGGTCCTTTGGCTGGAGGGAGCAGACTTTTGTTGAGAACTCACCATCATGTCATTTTCCTTGGGTACTGAGGTCCCTAGTGGGCCTGCCTTCTTCTCTCTACCACAAAAGTCTTCTTATGTATGTTTTATTACACAGTTGCCTCTTGAACAATGCAGGGATTGTGATGCCTGTATAAAAATCCATGTATAACTTTTGACTCCTCAAAAACTTAACTACTAATGGCCAACTGATGACTGGAGCCTTACCAATAATATAGTTGACTAATACATATTTTGTAAGTTATATGCATTATATACCATATTCTTACAATAAAGTAAGCTAGAAAAAAGAAAAAAATTTTTGTCACAAATCTCCAAAAACGTTTCCAATACATTTATTGAAAAAAATCTGTGTCTAAGTGGACTTATTCAATCCCATATTGTTCAAGGGTCGACTGTATATGTCCATGAATTTTAGTTATTCTTAGCAGCAAGAACAGGATAAAGTATGTTTCTTCCATCTTTCCATAAGTAGAACTTTCTTGAAGCCTTTAAACACATATTTCAGATGCCAAAGTGGAGCAAGGTAAAACAAAGGCAGAATGCCTGAAACAAATACTTTAACATTTTAGATGGCAGTAGTGGTGACATGGTGAAAGGGCATGAGCATGGGGCTGGAATGACATCAAAGAGAATACTAACTTGACCATGGTCAAGCTGCTTTGGCTGTCAGAGGCTCTGTTTTCCTTCTAGAAAATAAAAACCAAACTACTTATCATGTAGGTATGTCATAAGTAACTGAGATAAAGTGCTGAATGTGCCTGGCATTGAGAATGCATGTCATAAATAACTTCTTTTCTCAAACAGTTCCATGCTTATATCTTAACATTTCCTACACAAATCCTGTATTGTAGTTCAAACTGTTTATAATCCTGCTGCAACTGCTGTCAAACTGAGTGCCATTGGTTAAGTCCATTTCCCTTGCTAGAACTCAGTTTCCCCACCTTTAAAAGGAGAGGGTTGGTCTAGATCCCTGCTATTCAATGAATGGGCTGCAGCAGCCCACAGGAGCTTGTTAGAAATCCCAGGCACAATACCTGACCTACTGAATCAGAGCCTGCATTTTAACAAGACCCCCAGCTGAGTTTTGGCACATTGAAGTTTGAGAAGTAGTGCTCTGGGAGACCTCCAAGGCCACCTCCAGATGTGATCTTACCTATCTTGTTTTTCCACCTCTGCACCAGTGCCAAAGTACCACACAGTGCTAACACCATTTAAGGCACAGAATAATCCCACTCTGCCATTCCCACCCCAAGCATAAAGCTTTTTCTAAACACTCCAACCTGAAGTGATCCTCTAGACACCTTAAAAGACCATTCTCTGGTTAGATGATTAGTTACTTGATTCATAATGTACTTAGTGAAAGCTTGCCTATTTTTCTGTAGAGACACTACTTAAACTACATGTCATGTGGGGTTTAGAGGATTAAAGATGGCAGCATGAGAGGTGAGACAGAGGCCTCCTCCCAAAACCACATATAATATGAAAATATAGTTAATACAACTAATCCTAAAAGAGCAAAAAGAAAGAAGGCTGCACGAGACTGAATACACCTGGAGAAAAGAAAAGACCTCACAGAACAGGGTAATGTACCAAATCCGTGATCCAGTGAGACATAAGCCATTCCCCAACCCCAGCTCACCAGCAGAAGGAAGAGAAATGGAGTGGGAAGGGGGAGGAAGCCTAGCAGTGCTGAACACCCAGCCCTGAAGATCTGCTCTGGGAGCACAAACCTACATTGCATGGTGCTCTGGAGATTAGTGGGGTTGGAAAGCTAAGACAGGCGGAATACTTAAGAGAGACAGATGCCAACTGCTTATGGAAAACAGGGATCCACATCTGGCTGCTCTGGGACAAAAGAAAGGCAGGCAGTCTGAGAGACTTCCTAACAGCAAGATGGCTGCTAAAGGAACAAGGATGGCACAGAGCTTGCTGCTCAGGAGAAAGGACAGGTGGACAAAATTCTCCAGGTGCACTGTGCTCAGCAAGTTCAGAACTTCCAGGAGCTTCAGGCGCTCCATCCCCCTGGCTGGTTACACAGCTCCAAGGCCCCCCACCATGACACGCAGCCTGCTGTGCCTTCATCCTGGCCATCACCCACTTGCAAACTAGCAGCCCCTGGCCTGAAGTCAGGCCAACCAGAGGGAGGCCCCGCCTATGGCAGCTACAAACACAAAGCATAGAGGCTTACACCTGTGTGCTTGGCCTACTGGTTCTGGCAGGGTAGACAGGCACAGCAACCAGAAAGCAGGAAAAAGCTCTTTCCACCCCAAGTCACCAGCGCCCTGCCCTGCGACCTTCGACATAGCTCCAGGGGCTCAGCAGCTCCAGAGAGTAGAGCTTCTGGGCACTAGAGGGTGCCAAATACAAATATGAAACATGAAAGAAACCTGGTTCAAACCAAAATCCCACAAACACCAGAAAAAGGGCCAAGTGAAACTGAATTCATCAATCTTCCTGAAAGATATTTCAAAATAAAAATCATACATATGCTCATGGAGGTACAGAAAAATATTCAAGAACTCAGGGATGAATTCAGCACTGAGATTCAATCATTAAGGAATTCAATATCTGAAATGAAACATACAATGGAAGGGTTTAAAAGCAGATTATATGTAGTAGAGGATACAGGAAATGGAACAGAAATTAACAGGAATACAAAGAAGCTGAGGCAGAGAGAGAATGAAAGAATATTGAGAGAACTGTGTGACCAATACAAATGGAACAATATTCACATAGGGGAACCAGAAGAAGAAGAGAGAGAAAAAGGGATAGAACATGTCTTTGAGGAGGTAATTGCTGAAAACTTCCCCAGTCTGGGGAAGGAGAGTCTCTCAGGCCATGGAGGTGCACAGATCTCCCAATACAAGGGACCCAAGGAACACAACACCAACACATAATAATTAAAATGGCAAAGATCAAGGATAAGGATAGACTTTTAAAAGCAGCTAGAGAGAGAAAAAAGATCACATACAATGGAAAACCCATCAGGCTGTCATCAGACTTCTCAGCATAAACCTTACAGGCCAGAAGTGAGTGGCATGATATATTTAATGCAATGAAACAGAAGGGCATGAATCAAGAATACTCTACTCAGAAAGATTATCATTTAAATTTGAAGGAGGGATTAAACAATTTCCAGATAAGAAAAATTTGAGAGAATTTACCTGCCACAAACCATCACAACAGTGTATTTTGGAGGGACTGCTATAGATGGAAGTGCTCCCAAGACTAAATAGCTGTCACCAGAGGAAATAAAACCACAGTTAAAAAAGTAGAACAATTAATTACTAAGCACATGCAAAATCAAATCAACTGCCCCCAAAGTCACTCAAGGGATAGACAGTACAGAATATGATACCTAATATGTAAAGAATGGAGGAGGAAAAAAGAATCTTTAGATTGTGTTTGCAATAGCAGAGTAAGTGAGTTAAATTATACTGTTAGATAGTAAGGAAGTTACCACTGAACCTTTGGTAACCACGAATCTAATGCCTGCAATGGCAATAAGTACATACCTATAGATAATCATCCTAAATGCAAATGGTCTGAAGGCACCAATAAAAAGACATAGAGTCACTGCATGGATAAAATAACAAGACCCATCTATATCCTGCCTACAAGAGACTCACTTCAAACCTAAAGACATACACAAACTAAAAGTGAAGGGATGGAAAAAGATATTTCATGCAACTAATAAGGAGAAAAAAGCAGGTGTTGCAGTACTTGTATCAGACAAAGACTTCAAAACAAAGTAAGTCTCAAGAGACAAAGAAGGACATTACATAATGATAAAGGGGTCAATCCAACAAATATAAATATCTATGCACCCAACACAGGAGTACCTACATATGAAAAACAAATACTAACAGAATTAAAGGGGGAAATAGAATGCAATGCATTCATTTTAGGAGACTTCAACACACCACTCACTCCAAAGGACAGATCAACCACACAGGAAATAAATAAGGAGACGGAGGCACTGAACAACACATTAGAACAGATGGACCTAACAGAAATCTATAGAACACTGCACCCAAAAGCAGCAGGATACACATTCTTCTCAAGGGCACATGGAACATTTTCAAGAATAGATCACATACTAGGGCCACAAAAGAGCCTCAGTAAATTCTGCAGGATTTAAATTGTACCAATCAGCTTCTCAGAACACAAAGGTATGAAATCAGAAATAAATTACTCAAAGAAAACAAAAACGTCCACAAATACATGGAGGCTTAACAACATGCTCCTAAATAATCAATGGACCAATGACCAAATAAAAACAGACATCATCAATATATGGAGACAAATGACAACAATAATTCAACACCGCAAATTCTGTGGGACACAGTGAAGACCGTGCTAAGAGGGAAGTATATTGCAATACAGGCCTACCACAGGAAAGAAGAACAATCTCATATGAACAGTCTAAACTCACAATTAAAGGAACTAGAAAAAGAAGAACAAATGAGGCCCAAAGTCAGTAGAAGAGGGGACATAATAATGATTAGAGCAGAAATATAAAATCAAGAAGAATAAAATAATAGAAAGAATAAATGAAAGCAGAAAATGGTTCTTTGAGAAAATAAACTAAATAGATAAACCCCTAGCCAGACTTATCAAGAAAAAAAGAGAGTCTATACACATAAACAGAATCAGAAATGGGAAAGGAAATATCACTATGGAGACCACAGAAATACAAAGAATTATTAGAGAATACTATGAAAATTATATGCTAACAAACTGGATAACCTAGAAGACATGGACAACTTTCTAGAAAAATACAACCTTCAAGACTGACCCCAGAAGAAACAGAAAATCTGAACAGACCAACTACCAGCAATGAAATTGAAATGATAATAAAATAACTACCTAAGAACAAAACCCGTGGACCAGATGGCTTCACCGCTAAATTTTATCAAACATTTAGTGAAGACCTAATAACCATCCTCCTTAAAGTTTTCCAAAATGTAGAAGAGGAGGGAATATGTCCAAACTCATTCCATGAGGCCAGCATCACTCCAATACCAAACCAGGGAAAGACACCACAAAAAAAGAAAATTACAGACCAATATTTCTGATAAACATAGATGCAAAAATACTCCACAAAATATTAGCAAACCAAATTCAATAATACATCAAAAAGATCATCCATCATGATCAAGTAGAATTTATTCCAGGGATGCAAGGATGGTACAATATTCGAAAATCCATCAATATTAGCCACCATATCAACAAAAAGAAGGACAAAAACCACATGATCATCTCCATAGATGCTGAAAAAGCATTCAACAAAATTCAACATTCATTCATGATAAAAACTCTCAACAAAATTGATATAGAGGGCAAATATCTCAACATAATAAAGGCCATATATATGACAAACGCACAGCCAACATCATACCTAACAGCGAGAAGCTGAAAGCTTTTCCTTTAAGATCAGGAACAAGACAAGGATGCCCATTCTCCCCACTTTTATTCAGCATAGTTCTGGAGGTCCTAGCCATGGCAATCAGACAACACAAAGAAATAAAAGGCATCCAGATTGGTAAGGAAGAAGTTAAACTGTCACTGTTTGCAGATGACATGATACTGTACATAAAAAAACCTAAAGAATCCACCCCAAAACTACTAGATCTAGTATCTGAATTCATCAAAATTGCAGGATACAAAATTAATATACAGAAATCTGTTGCATTCCTGTACACTAATGATGAACTAGCAGAAAGAGAAATAAGGAAAACAATTCCATTCACAATTTCATCAAATAGAATTAAATACCTAGGAATAAACCTAACCAGGGTAGTGAAAGACCTATACCCTGAAAACTACAAGACACTCATAAGAGAAATTAAAGAAGATACCAATAAATGGAAACACATCCTGTGCTCATGGATAGGAAGAATTAATATTGTCAAAATGGACAGCCTGCCTAAAGCAACCTACAGATTCAATGCAATCCCTATCCAATACCAATAGCATTCTTCAGTGAACTAGAGCAAATAGTTCTAAAATTCATATGGAACCACAAAAGACCCTGAATAGCCAAAGCAATCCTGAGAAAGAAGAATAAAGCGGGGGGATTACACTCCCCAACTTCAAGCTCTACTATATATAGAGCCACAGTAATAAAGACAATTTGATACTGGCATAAGAACAGACCCATACACCAATTGAACAGACTAGAGAGCCCAGATATAAATCCAAGCATATATGGTCAATTAATATATGATAAAGTATCCATGGACATACAATGGGGAAATGACAGCCTCTTCAACAACTGGTGTTGGCAAAAGTGGACAGCCACATGCAAGAGAATGAAACTGGATTACTCTCTAATCCCATACACAAAAGTAAACTCAAAATGGATCAAAGACCTGAATGTAAGTCATGAAACCATAAAACTCTTAGAAGAAAACAGGCAAAAATCTCTTGAATATAAACATGAGCAACTTTTTCCTGAACACATCTCCTCGGGCAAGGGAAACAAAAGCAAAAATGAACAAATGGGATTACATCAAGCTAAAAAGCTTCTGTACAGCAAAGGACACCATCAGCAGGACAAAAAGGCATCCTACAGTATGGGAGAATATATTTGTAAACGACATACCCGACAAGGGGTTAACATCCAAAATACATAAAGAACTCAGACACCTCAACACCCAAAAAGCAAATAACCCAATTAAAAAGTAGGCAGAGGATCTGAACAGACACTTCTCCAAAGAAGAAATTCAGATGACCAACAGGCACATGAAAGGATGCTCCACATTGATAATTATCAGGGAAATGAAAATTAAAACCACAATGAGATAGCGCCTCACACCAGTTAGTATAGCCAACATCCCAAAAGACTAGGAACAACAAATGCTGGCAAGCATGTGGAGAAAGGAGAACCCTCCTCCATAGCTGGTGGGAATCTAAACTAGTTCAACCATTGTGGAAAGCAGTATGGAGGTTCCTCAAAAAACTAAAAATAGAAATATCATTTGACCCAGGATTTCTACTCCTGGGAATTTACCCAAAGAAAACAAGTTCTCAGATTTGAAAAGGACAGATGCACCCCTATGTTTATTGCAGCACTATTTACAATAGCCAAGAAATGGAAGCAACCTAAGTGTCCATTAGTAGATGAATGGATAAAGAAGATGTGGTACATATACACAAGGGAATACTATTCAGCCATAAGAAAAAAACAAATCGTACCATTTGCAACAACATGGATGGAGCTAGAGGGTATTATGCTCAGTGAAATAAGCCAGGCAGAGAAAGACAAATACCAAATGATTTCCCTCATTTGTGGAGTATAACAATGAAGCAAAACTGAAGGAACAAAAGAGCAGAAGACTCACAGACTCCAAGAAGGGACTAGTGGTTACCAAAGGGGAGGGATGGGGGAGGGTGGGTGGGGAGGGACAGAGAAGGGGATTGAGGGATATTATGATTAGTACACATGGTGTGGGGAAGTCACGGGGAAGACAGTGTAACACAGAGAAGACAAGTAGTGAATGTGGCATCTTACTACACTAATGGACAGTGACTACAGTGGAGGGTAACTCGATATTATGGGTGAATGTAGCAACCACATTGTTTTTATTGTGAAACCTTCATAAGAGTGTATATCAATGATACCTTAATAAAAAAAAAAGACATGTCATGTGTTCTTATATATTCTACATCTTCTCACAAAGTGAGGATTTGGACAGCTCTGAGAAAGTTCCTGGGGAGCAGGGACCAGGCCTTCCACAGGCCTCAGTGTTCCTCATCCAGTTCCCCACATGAGACACTCTAATACATAATAATTTATGCTAAGAAAGTGTTCAAAGTACAGCTATCAAGTCCTTACAACTAATAATGAGAAAATGGTATGATTATATTATAAAAGAGTATAAGTCAATCTATATTTTCTGTTCCCTGAAATATTAAAAAGAAACTTTTTTTTTCCTCTCTAATGACAATGCCGGAGGCATTGTGCATGGCTCTTTTACAAAACACATTGGCAATACATAGTATGGAGCAAACAGATGTTTTCAGAAAACCCAGTCCCAGAGCTTTATACTTTATTTTAATTATGCAAAAGCAACAGTTTATTTGTATGAAGAATCATATATATAATAGCCAAAAGCTTGGACATAATCTAAATGCCAAACAATAAACTGGGTTATATTCATTTAATGGACTACCATGGAACTACTTAAAATAATTACAGAGGCTTTGTTCAGAACACAGAAAAATGTTCAATATCAGAAAATCAAAATATCAAGTAAATATGATTATAACTAATATATGTAAATAAGAACTAAAAAGGAAAGAACAAAAAAACTAGAAATTATATTTTAAGATGATGGTACTGGGTTTAATTTCCTGTACTCCATTTTCACCAAAGTTTTTCATTTTGACAACTTATCACTGAATTTTTAAAAAACACTTTTTTTTAGTAACACCAAAAGTGTATTTGGAGCGCACCTTGGGACGATTCACCTAGGAACAGATCAAAGCCCATTTTCTTTGTTGGTTCACCCATAATGCCGTTATATGGGGAACTGACAGTTATGTGACATTTGAATTAATAACCAAGGCCTTAGCATCAAGAAGTTCTCAGCAGCTACAGAGCAAAGGAGTTGTCAAGGCTGGAAATCACTATCTTGAAAGAGAAGATGTTAATTTGTAACCTGTTGCTGCAAGTTATCATTCATTCTTCCCCCAGACCCACTAAAATAAGACTCCTTTTGCATATTGTCAGTGGGATGTGTGCTCATTAAAGGATGAAAGCTTTAAAAAGATCTTTGGCCAATGTGTCAACCCTGTCCTTGGCACTTCACTCATAGCAAGCACCAGTTCATCCCCCTCCAGTGGTAGGAGACATAAGCGGCGTCTGGGCATCCTCAGTGTGACTCATAAGTGCTCTGATATGCAGAGACCCTAACATTACATGACCCTCAGCCATATCCTGAGCCTCCTCCATCTATAAAATGGGGACATTGATGCTTTCCTCACAGGGAGAAATTAAATGAGGTGGCCATTTGGACCATGCCTGGACCACAGAAATGATTAATGTATGTTATTATCTCAGATATCATTGATTTCCTATCAATTTTAACAATGAAAAGAAATTTAATTGACGCTGCTCATTGCTAGATGAAGAAGGACGCTCCTATAATCCCTAGTGAGAGTCTATACTGATATGACACTTCAAAAGGGAACTTGGAAATACTGTGTGTAACCAGAGCTTTAAAAACTTGCCTATCTTTTGCCCCAGCAATTCCACTTCTGGGAATCTGTCAAAAGGAAATTAGATAAGAGGAGCAAACATGCATGTACAAGGCTATTCACTGCAGTATTATTTATAAGCAGAAAAATGGAAACAGCCTACGTGTACAACAGCAGAAGACTGGCTAAATAAATTT
Organism: Smutsia gigantea; assembly: GCA_032199065.1. Classification (NCBI taxonomy): domain Eukaryota; kingdom Metazoa; phylum Chordata; class Mammalia; order Pholidota; family Manidae; genus Smutsia; species Smutsia gigantea. Next base: position 349,078 of record JAVSCE010020828.1, on the reverse strand, counting down.
GAGCACCCACTTGCAGTGGGATTTTATCGGCACTGATGAAGTTGCAGGATTGTAGTTAATCACACAGAGATACGGTCACAGAATATTGAGCCATGATAAGCAATAGTGTTTACTGTGTGATTCTGCTTTGTGAAGAAAGAGTCTGTCTATATATCCAGATAAAGATATACATGTGCCATATATATGATATCCAGGCTGAGAAAGAAAATATCATTTATGGACTTTTCACAACCTGGTATATTCCCTGGGTCCACCCAGTGGCAGATGTGGATGGTAAAATCACATGGCTCCTATCCCTTAGGGGAGAGAAACGTATGTAGAGACAGCACCAGGAAATAAGGGATCAACAGAAAAGCCCACAGGCTGCTGCTATGAGCCAGAGACGCCAACAGCCCTCTACCTAGGCTCTTCAGTGCACCACAGAGGTGCGGTGGGCTTCTCCCTCACACTGTGTCTCAGCTCAAGGGAGACTCAGAGTCTTGCTGCTGGAGAGCAGCAGGGGGGCCACTCACCCCTAAGCAGGCAAACTCCTAAGCAGGCAAGCACAGAAAGACTCCCCCTGCCCACCCCTGAACACAGCTCCAGAGGCTGTGGGGCTTCTATTTAGGATCCACTGGATGCCTGTGCCCAAATCAGATGAGACCAACATCAGCTCTGTGCCTGCTCTGATCTTGCCGCGATCACGTGCATTTTCTCAGCCATGCCTCCCTTCCTACGGACAATGGAAGTTCCCAGGGTCATACAGTTGGTGGGAGGCAAAGCTGGGGTTTGAACCTGGAGGTCAGTGCCCACTGACAGAACCGCACTGCATTGACTCGTACCCATGTGCAGGGTAGAGGGGATAGAGAAAGGGTGGACTGTGCTGGAGGTGCTCAAGCTGGAGAAGGTGATTATGCCCAAGAGGAGCAGATGGAGAGAAAGAAGACAGGATGCCATGGATTAGTAAACTGCCTCACTCAAGAGGGTGTACTGGGCATAAGCTGGACACTGGAGGGTGGGAGCACATGTAAGGGCCTAGACGACAGTGACAATGGTGATATGAAGCCAATCACAAGAGCAACACTTGTGGAGCAGTTAATACAATGCCCAGCCCTGTGCTGCATACTGCAGCTATTAACTCATTTAAACCTCACTACAACCCACCAGCTGTGTCCTCTTAGATACTTAATTACCAGTGAAAAACCGAAGCACAGAGCTTAAGAAACTTGTCCAAGCCCACACAGCTGGAAAGTGACAGCCAGGTTTGAACCCAGACAGTCTTTATTGTTTTTTAAGTGGCTTCAAACAACACCAAGCAATTATCTTAAGAGTTCCCTACTCACAAGTCCAGTATGGGCCACAGCAGACTAAGATCAAGGTGCGAGCAGGCTGGAGGTGCTAGAGGAGGACCTGTTTCCTGCTCATTCCAGGGCCAGCAGATAACAGTTCTGGGGTAGGGCAGAGGTCCCCATTTTCTTGCTGGCTGTAAAATGAGGGCCGATCCCAGCTTCTAGAGCCCACTGCGCTACCTGACTCATGGCCCTTCCTCTGTCTCCAAAGTCAGCACCAGCAGGTAGAGTCCTTATGGCTTATCTCTCTGACTTACCTTTTTCAATCTTCTTACACTTTCTTAAAAACATTTTTAAAAAATCGTAGTAACATATATGTGACATAAAACTTACCATCTTACCCATTTTTAAGCATATAGTTCAGTGGCATGAAGCGCATTCACACTGCTGTATAACCATCCCCACCATTCATCTCCAGAACTTAGTTCTGCAAAACTGAAACTGTCCCCATTAAACACTGACTCCCCGTTCCCTCTTCCCCAGCCCTGGCAACCACTACTCTAAGTGCCTGTCTCTATGAATTTGACTCTCCAGGGACCTCAGAGAAGTGGAATCATACAGGGTCTTTTTGTGACTGGCTTATTTGACTCAGCATAATGTCCTCAACATTCATGCATGTTGTAATATGTGTCAGGATGTCCTTTTTTAAGGCTGAATGATATTGCATTATATGGTTACACCACATTTGTATCCATTGATCGGACACTTAGGTTGCTTCCACCTTTTGGTTCTTTGTGAATAATGCTGTTAAGAACACAGTATACAGATATTTATTCCAGAGCCTACTTTCAGTTCTTTTGGGTATGTACCAGGACTGGGTCATATGGTAATTCTATTTTTAATTTTTTGAGGCACCACAATACTGTTTTTCAGTGTCTGCACCATTTGACATTCTGAACCCAGGCAGTCAGTCCACAGCTGTGCCCTTACTTCTGTGCTGTCTGAGGAAGGATGCTCTGGGTACAAGGACCCAGGGATAAAGGTGCAGATGCAGGATGAACAGGTGTGTTTGGAGGGCAGGGAAGAGGCCATTCTGGTTGGCATGGAGTCCCCAGCAGTGTGCCAGGTAGACTTGATGCTGAAGAAATAGGAAGCCACTGAAGGTTCTGAGAAAAGGAGGGAGATTTGAAGACACTGAGAAGATGGGTTTAATCAGAGTACATGGCTTGGATTGAGGGGGGTCAATGTTAGCAAGAACAAACCCTCTATTTCATGCTTCTCTGGGAGGTTCCCAGAGATTCCCTTTTTATACATTCATTAGTTCATCCAATGACTCAAAATCCATCACCACACTGGGTGCCACACATCTGGGGCCATAGGGGCCAGGGATGCAGATGTGAATGGGCCCAGAGCCCACAGCCCAGGGGAGAGGCTGACACAGCAGCCAACTGCACCCAACAAAGGGGGGAGCTTAGGGGTGTGGACCAGCATAGATAATCTATATAATTTACATTTGTAATAAAGATGTATTTGTAATCTGTATTTGTATGGGAGAGAAAACACCACAGTCCAGGGACTGAGGACCTCACTCAGAAATGCATACCACTGGCTGAATATTCAAATTGTGACTCAGCATTTTCAGAGCTTGGCTTAATAATTAGGAAGAAAGCCAAGTAAAGGAATCAAGTCCCATTTGTGTTTTCTGTCGAGGTTTTAGTTTTTAGAACTACTTCCCCCGGAGTCCAATGAAAATAAAATCACTCTCTTTGAAGCAAAAGTTTTCCATGCAAAAGAAAGTTGCTGCCTGTTCTAATGGACACCCGGGAGCCAGGTGTTGTGCAAGCTTCTCAGAGGCAGCTGATGGCTGCAGATGGGCGGGAGGGCTGGCCAGCCTCCACTCCCCACTGGCCATTATGGGATTCCTGCCATGGAGGACTTTTCTTCTTGAAATCACATTGTCCTGGCCTCTTCTGCTCCTCTCTGTCCCTTCAGCCTTTCTGCCCATGCAGGCTCCTTCTGCAGCCCGCCCACCTGTTTGAGTAGGGACCAGGACCTTGTGAGTGCCTGCTCTGAGCCTGTCTCCAGGCTGGAGTTGGCCCAGGAGCAGCAGGGTCCAGAATCATGCTCACGTTTCCAGGGGGTGGGGGCTCTAACCAGGTTGAGTGGGGGATGGGTGGTGCAGGAAGAGCATGCCAGGCACATAAATCTCCCATGGCCCTCCAGGTCCTGGCATTCTTTCTCCACGTGTCCCCTTAGCTACAGTCTCAAACCCCGGCCAATTCTGAGTACTGCATCTCCTCCACCAGGAACCAGAAGCCACACAGGTGACTTTCTCATCCTGCCAGCACCCACCTGTGCTTCCTAGAAGGCTTAGACTAGACCCACCCAGACGCCTCTCAGGACGCTCCACATTCTTGCTCCAGCCCTCTGGTCTCTCCGGCCATCCTGGCTGCTCCGAGACTCACTCGGCTGGCACACACTTGCTGCTCCTTCCCTCTTGATCACCTCCTGGCAGCACCCCCACCTGCCTCCAGGCACTCACCTGACTCAGCCTCATTTCCCCACCTTCACACCTTCCACCCTTTCCTCAACTTACGCTCCCCAAACCACACACACCAAGTTTTAAAGTGACCTCTCTGCCACCAAAACCAGTTTTCGTGCTTGGTGTGGCCTGATCCTTGGCGACCCACTCGCCCAAGGCCTACATCCCAATCACAGTACAGCTCTCCTCCCCACCCTGCTCCCATATGCGGCTCCTCTCTTGGGGACTTCCCCTTAAATGGGGTTCCCTTCATCTCTGCAAGCTCCTCAGGCTTGGTGCCAGGCCCTCTCCTCTTCCCTCTCTCTGCAGAGCCCCCTGGAGAGAAATCTTACCTCCCCACCCCCCCCCCAGCTTCAGTTACTGAGCCTCAGAACCAAATACCCAGCAGCAGCCTAGGTGCCTCCCTGTGATGGGCCACCTTGCCTATCTGCTCTTCCACCCAACCTGCTCCTCATGGCCCCAAGGCTCCCAACCCCAGAGTCCTCCCAGGCCCCTTCCCTCTCTCCCATCTCATAGCTAGTGAAGCCCCAGGCAGTTCTGTTCCTGAACACCCTACAAAAAGAATCAGCTCCCACCTGCTGCTCTCCCCTCAGTGCCGTGCAGCCCTCCAACCCCCACCTGAGATCTGGCCCCTCAAACCCATCCTCACCCAACTGACATGCCACAGTGCTCAACGCATGCCCCACAGAACTTCATGGATTTGAGGATAAGTTCCCTCCTGGCCATGGTGTGCGAGGAATAAATGATCCAAATGCTGATTAACCCTCTTCCTCTGGCAAAGCATTACTACTCCTGCCTCCTCTCTGCCCACCTCCACTCCCTTCCCAACACTCACGGGCACAAACTCTACCTTCTAACAACTGAACCAACTCTTAGCTCCCTGAATGCTCCGGGCACTCTCCCACTTCCTACATGCTGTTTTCTCTGACTAGAGGACTCTGTCAGTCCTCTCCCAAACTCCTACTTACCCTTCTTAACTCAGTTGTCACTTCCATCTGGAAGTGTCCCAACTCCTCAGGCCTGGAGGGGTTGTCCCTCCCAGTCTCTCCAGATGTCCCACGAGGGGACTGTGCCCACCTTGCTCATCAGGCATCCCTGTACCCCACATGTGTCCTGGTGCTAAATAATTAACACTTAAATGAAAGAATGAAGGTGTATGACGTGCTGCGTGAGCATGTAACTGGCAAAGTGGGTCTTTCGGTACACAAAGCTGAAACGTTGGTGGCTGCGTGCATGGAAAGTGTCCATTGTTGTGGACAGATGAACCTCGGAGTGGGGATGTGGTGGGCATGCAACACGTCTTAGGAGACTATGATGAGATGCAGCTGGGCCTGGGGCCACAACTCTGGTAGGCCGGTGTACTGCAGCAACCACGCCCACCCTCCCATCTATTCATCCATCCCCCAAGCCAAGAAGCAGCCAGAGGTGTCCAGAAGGGCTTGGCCAGGCATAAGTCACAGCACTAAGCAGCATGCAGGAAGGGTGCCCACAAGTTGGAAAGCTCAACTAATAGGAGAGCCTGTTAAATCCCACAAGCAGCCTATCCATAAAGCCTGGTTCTCTCGTGCTCTCCTACTGACTCAGGCATGTAGTGACAGCAGCCCCTTCTAGTGAATAGCACATTGCAGTCTACAGAGCTTTTTCAGCTCTTTTATCTTCTTAGCCCACCTCATCCCCAACCCTCATTTTTTAGATGAGGAAGCTGTGAGCTCAGGGGCAGATTGTGCTGGAACAAAGCCCAGGCTTCAAGCTGCAGACAGACTGTGGAGCTAGCCAGCAGCTGATGCAAACACAGCTCTAGTGCAATGCAGACTTAAAGGTTTCCCAGGGCCAGACATGCACTGTGGTCCAGGTGCAAGATAACAAGGAGTGGTAGGAGCTGTATGAGCTAGAGACAAATGCTCCACACAGCCCAACACAGCTCTAGCAGCACTGCCCTGGGCAAAACCTGGTATTCTAGTTTTCCAAAGAGAAGCCAGGAATGAGGATTTTGAAATAAAGTTTCCTGACTTTTAACACATTGTACTGGTTGGATCCATCGTCTATTGAAGGATGTTAATCTCATAGGTCACTGGTGCAGCCTACCACTCTATCTCAGAGCCTACCTAGTATAGGACCTAGCATCCACCAGGTCTGCAGCTAGATGAATGGATGGATAGAGGAGTGGATAGATGGATAGACGAGTGAACATATGGATGGATGGATAGAGGATGAACAGATGGATAGATGGTTGATGGTCAGAACGGAGAGAGAGAGGGAAAAGGGAGGAAATGAATGTGAGACCAGCAAGGTTGGACAGTTCCAGATTTTGCTGCTAGAACAGTGGGTTCAGTGGAGACAGTTGGTCATGAGTTCCCCAACTGCAGTAGAGACTGATCTATCACTTACTCAAAGGTCTCTTCTGAACTCCTCCAACACTGTCCTAAAAACAGGCACTCATGTGACTCCTATATATTCTTCCTCATCACTGAAGAGTTGATATGGGATACACTAAGGACAAAGGACAAAACCTGGGTCAGTCTGGACCAGGGCTTGAGGCCTTTGATGCATTTCAGAAGATGGCATCTGTGATACACCTCCAAATGTGACAGAGCACATGAACCAGTTTGTGTCCATGATTAATGAGGGAGAACAGGCAGGATAGGAACATGTGGACTTGGGAGTTAGGTGGACCAAGGTTCAAAGCTCAGCTCCTCCAAAGACTATGTGACCTTGAGCAAGAACTTTATCCTCTCTGCTCTTCAGTGTTTTCATCTGCAAAATGGGGGTGATAACATCTACTTCAAACCATGTTTGTGAGGATTAAATGAGATGATACCATGTGGTTGGCCCTAGCACAGAGAAGACAATCAATCAATGTTAGTTCCATTTCATTCTATTTCACTGTCCAAGTGATCTTATGAAATGAAGACTTCCTTGGAATAAAATGTTAAGATTAAATTTACTCCCCCAAACTCCTCAAGAAGAAAATTTAAGAATGAGGAGGTCCAAATGTCTATCAACTGAGTGGATATACAAGATGTGGTATATATCAAAAATGTCATATTATTCAATCAAAAAAAGGAATGAAGTACTGATTCATACTTAAATGCAGATGAAACTTGGAAACATGTGGTAAGTGAAAGAAGTCAGACACAAAATGATTCCATTTACATGAAATATCTAGACTAGGCAAATTTAGAGAGACAAAAAGTAGATTAGAAGATACCAGGGGGCTGGGAGCTGTGGGAAGTAGGAGTTATTGTTTAATGGATACAGAGTTTCTGTTTGGAGTGGTGAGAAAGTTTTGAGAATAGATAGTGGAAATGGTTGCACAACATTATAAATATAATTAATGCCACTGGATTGTACACTTAAAAAATGGTTAACATGGAAAGAGTATTTTACCACAATGAAGAATTTTTTTAAAAAAAGAATAGAAGGTCTTACCAAAGTAATAATTCTCCTAGTTAGCTCTAGAAAGAAAAGAGCTACATGACTCTGTGTTGTATAAACATTAAAAACTCTCAGCATTAACTAGATGGTGTCTTTTGCCCTTTGAGACCTAAAATGTGTTTTCAGTTTATGAAATAAAATTTGGCAACATGGCCTGGATGTTTTGCTTTCTGTAATTTGGGGGCAGGAAAGAGGAGAAAGAAAAACTAACCAGGCAAGTTACTGCCTTCAGAAGACAACCAACCATGGAATAGGTTTTTCCTCCTCTCAAATTAAGGTATATGTACTTAGCCCACATGAATTCCAGTAAGAACATATTTTAGCAGGGGCAACAGTTGCATCTGCCCTGGGACTGGGAAAGACCTCCCTACCTTCCCCAAGCAGCCGGAAAATGGTTTGAAAGCTGTTCAAACCCTAACCCTAGTGGTTCAGCACAGAGCACCGGGGTCACTCACAGCCATCCTCAGCCATCCTCGGCACATGAGCTGTGTCCAAAAGTCTTCTGAGAAAGAATGTACCCAAGATAGGTGATGAGCTTATATTTGAGGACAGTGCTGGAGAGCAAGATGGGGCCTGGGGGGCTACTTGTGCTCCTCAGGCAGTCTGATGACCCGGCCAACACTACAAGTGGGAATCCAGGGAGGAACCAGACATGGGCCCTGTCCAGGGGTCAGAGTCAGTTTACACAGACTGCCAATTACTTCTGCCCAAAGGCACCCTTCCTTTTATCTTGCAGTCCCCCCAGCTGTCAGAGAATAAGAAGTTTCACCTGGAACCCCTGGACACCAAGTGTGGCTTTCACAGTACGATTCTGGCACAGAGGTAGTTTGAGCCATAAGCCATGCACCACCCACCCTACATTTTATGTCCCTGGCACGGCCTCCTAGCTAGGACCAGAACTGAATTTGAAAAATCTCCATGATGTAGACATGTTCTGAGCAATCCATATGGCCCAGAGTTGGAAGATGTGCCACTGGAACCAGCCAGGGAAGAGCATCTCCAAAGCTCTGTTGCTGTTTAACCACGGGTGAAAACTTTCCTCTTCTGTATCCATGGAAGCAGAGGAGTGGGTGTTTTTGTATCATTTTCTTTCATTTATTGCCGTGCTTTATCAGTACATGTAATTATTTCCACTACTGAACCAACAGCACGTGTGAAATATGAACCAACATACCCAGAAAAAACTAAATGAGACCCTGAATAATGCACAATGGGAAGCAAACTTTTCTCAGTGTGCTCAACACACATTCCAGATGCTGATGTCCCTGGGACTGAGCCACAGCATGACATGACGCTGTTACCAGGGGTCAGACAGGTTGTAATACATGGACTGTGCCAAACTTTCACTCACTGCCATAGTGACTTCTTGAGACCCTCTCCTGCCTAGAGCAGTTTATTTGTGTGCTCTCTGACAAGGACCTCGAAGATGCAAATACCCATGGGAATGAGCACCAATAGGGAAACTGGGTCTATGTAATGCAGTTAGGATCTGTGGGGAACAACTGCTTTCAGTAGGGCAGTAGATAAGTCAGGACTTTTATCTTCAAAGGTCAGAACAGGCATCTCTCAGCTCTTGTTTCTCTGTATTGGCTTCATTCACAGTGGGAGTGAGAGGGACTACCCACTCTCTCTGTTTCAAAAGTACCAGGAAAAGCCTAGGATTTGCTTCTTGGGTCTGAATGGGTCATGTGCTTCTCAGTAGATAGTGGGGTCAGTACACCCCAAGCCACAACCTGGGCACAGGGAAGGGGATTTCCCTAAAGGAAAACCAATGCGCTCTGACCAACAGGCTTGGGACAGGTATAATACTACCCAGCACAGGTAAACGTCCTGGTAATGGTTGGGCCTTGACTTGACCAGCACTTGGCCTTACCAGCCTCTGCCTCCCTGCCAGATCAGGTCACCTGACCACACCTACTGATTCTTCTGCAGACCTGCACCAGTTTCTAGAAAGCCTGGCCTAAAACAGGCAGGCAGGGGCTGGCTCTTGCCCTGCTGTCTATGCTGAGGCCTCCTCCAAACTAAGAAACAGAGTTTTCTTTTTTCAGAGTTCCCTTTCCAGAGTGCTACAGACCATGTGGCTCAACAATGGACTGACTGATTAATTCCTTCACTCACTCACTCATTCATTCATCTAACAGATGTTTGTGAGCCCAGTCCTCTGCTAGACTCCATTTCCATACACACGGCCTGGCCAACCTGGGTCACCCCTTAAGACAAGTGTTCTCCACATTGCAAAGATAAAGAAAAACAAAGGTAACAAGAGGTTAAATGAGTTGGCTTAAGCTCACCTGGCAAGATAGGACAGGCTATACCAGTGATGCAAACTCAGGACCCTAAGGCTTTGCCTAATAAATCACTATGAAAGGGAAAAAAGGTGATGCATCTAAGGCTCCCAGAAAAAGCTTCAGCAGCACAAAAAATGATCTCATGATACATTTGGGGCAAAACCCAAATGCATAAAAAGTGAAAGATGGTAACAGTCTGAGGTAATAAACCCTGCATGAGTTATTAAACTTAAAGAAATTTAAGATCCAGAGAGTTCTGGGAAGGAAGAAAGCATAGAAGCTGGAGTAATCAGAGTGGCTTTCTGGAGGAGATGAGCTTGGGAGGACCTTAAGGAGAGAGGGCAGAAGGAGGATTCTTGGCTAAGGGCTGAGAAGGAAAGGCACATAGGAAGTGTGAGCGCTGGAGTCTATATGTAAGGGTTTCACCTTCCTAGCATCCCTCCCCATCCTTAGACTAGCAACCCAAGTTCCCCTTGAGAGCCACCCCTTTGCCATGCCCAGCCTACATGGGTTTGGTGGGGTTGGTCCTATTCCCTAACCCATGGGTGGACATATGACCCAGGCCTGACCAAGCCAAGCCCCATATCCTCTCACCTACAGTGACAGGTTTGGGGGAACATATGGCTGTGGCCAGACCAATGGATGTCCTTTGCATGGTCTTTCTGGGACTATTAGTGTTGCTCAGCTGGTAGGATGTGGGCCTGGAACTGGCAGGGGCTGTCACTACTGTCACAGAAGAAGAGCCTATCTGAGAATGCAGCCCATGTGCTAATGCAGGGAGAGAAACAGGCAAACCCTCTGGGAGGATGTTAGCTGCTCCTGAAACCAGAATCCCCAGAGCCTAATACATCTCCTTCCATGCTGAAGCCAGCTGGAGTTTTGTTTCTGCCACTGGCAATAAATGGCACACTCAGTGCAGACACAGAGCTTTTGAGGGCAATGTGGGGCCAGTCAGTGAGTCTAAAGTGGGGTGGTTCCATTCCTGAGCGTGTGTGTGGGGGGGGAGGCAAAGACAAAGGGGGCCGGCAGGCCAGCTGCAAAGGATGTGAGCCCCGAAATGTGGGTTCAGACTCCAAGTTACAGGCCAGTGTTCCCTCAGCTACATGCCTCTGCTGCCCAGATGTTAGGGCCAGTAAGTGGCTGTTAAGAGGGTTAAGGAATTCAGTCATACTGCTCCTTGAACTCCTGTTTATTATATTAAACAATGTGTGAAATTGCTCTTCTCCTTCCTCATAATCAAACTGCTCTTGTCAAGGATGATGGCCTTGTCTGTTGAGTCTCCTGGGATGAGGTAGGAGGACAGAGATTGCCCCAGCCATTTAAAGGTAGATAGGGGAGGGAGAGAGCTAAGTGACACCCCAGAGGGCATCTGGTGTAAGAGAGGTCAAAAACTGAATCGGGAAGAGACTTCCGGGAAGATGGCGGTGTGAGCAGGGCGGCAGAAATCTCCTCCCAACACTAAATTTATCTACGAAAACACAGAAAATACATCTATTCCTAAAAGAGAGACGAGAATACACAGGAAAGCGCACAGCGTGCAGCTACACCCGAGAGGACTCGGCACCCCAAGAGGCGGGTAAGATCCGGAGCCGCGACCCGGCGGGACCCGAGCCCTCCCCCACCCCAGCGCACCGGCGGGAGGAGAGGATTCAGAGCCGGGAGGGAGTGGAAGTACACCCCGCGAAGTAGCCAGCCCCGGTGATCTGCGCGGGGAGGCTGACCCACATTGCGCAGTGCAGCGGAGAATGGAGAGACAGAGCGGCAGGATCTGAGCGGGAACGCGCCAGGGGGCTTGCAGCCGGCTCCGGGAAGGAAAAAAAAAAGCGCGCGCTTTCCTCAGCGGTCTTAAAGAGACAGGAGCCCAGCGGAGGAGCCGGATCGCCCCAGCACACTCAGCCCAGCAGGCTGGGAGTCCTGGGGAGTTTCAGACACCTTAGCTGGCGACTGAGGAAGCGTAGCCATACTTAACACTTCTCACTGAGATCAACAGCCTCCTATTCGTTCCCACCCCTGCAAGAGCGATAAACGGCCCTGCGGAGCGGCACAGTCACAGCTGTGGAATAGTGGGGCAATAGCGCCACCTAGAGCATTCCCACAGAATCTACGTCCGGTGGGCATTTTTTTTTGTTTTTTTTGTTTTGTTTTTTTGTTTTGTTTTTGTTTTTTCTTTTCTTTCTTTTTTTCTTTCTTTCTTTTTTTCTTTTTTTCTCTTTTTTTTTCTTCTCTTTTTAAAGTCTTAAAGAGCCCAGCTGACATACGTGGCAACTATCAGTGACCAAATTATACAGCCATGAAAAGACAGAGGAATATGGTTCAGACCAAAATCAACCAGACAACCCCAGAGAGGGAGTCTGAAGGGATGGAAATGCACAGCCTGCCTGAAAAAGAATTTAGAATAAAAGTCATAACCATGCTGATGGACCTACAGAGAAATGTGCAAGAGCTGAGGGAGGAAGTGAGGGAACTGAAGAAAGACAATACAGAAATCAGACAAGCGATCGACGGGCTTAACAGCAGAATGGATGAGATGCTAGAGACTGTTAATGGAATAGAAAACAGAGAACAGGAGTACAGAGCAGCTGAGGCAGAGAGAGATAAAAGGATTTCTAGGAATGAAAGAATATTAAGAGAACTGTGTGACCAATCCAAACGGAACAATATTCGCATTATAGGAGTACCAGAGGAAGAAGAGAGAGAAAAAGGGATAGAAAGTGTCTTTGAAGAAATAATTGCTGAAAACTTTCCCTCGCTGGGGAAGGAAGTAGTCTCGCACTCCACTGAAGCTCATAGATCTCCCAACACAAGGGACCCAAGGAAGACAACACCAAGACACATAATAATTAAGATGGCAAAGATCAAAGATAAAGACAGGGTATTAAAGGCAGCTAGAGAGAGAAAAAAGATCACCTACAAAGGAAAACCCATCAGACTATCATCAGACTTCTCAACAGAAACCTTACAGGCCAGAAGAGAATGGCATGATATATTTAACGTTATGAAACAGAAGGGCCTCGAACCAAGAATATTGTATCCAGCACGATTATCATTTAAATATGATGGAGGGATTAAACAATTTCCAGATAAACGAAAGTTGAGAGAGTTTGCCTCTCATAAACCACCACTACAGGATATCTTAAATGGACTGCTCTAGATGGAAGCACACCTAAGGCTAAAAAGATGTCACCAGAGAAAAAAAAAAAATCATAGCAAAGAAAGCAGACCATCCAAATACTAACTAAAGGCAAAGAATAAAACACCTATTATAGAAAGAATGGAGGAGGAGGAATAAGAAGGGAGAGAAAGAAAGAAACATCAGACTGTGTTTACAATAACTTAACAAGAAAGTTAAGTTAGATTGTTAGATAGTAAAGAAGCAACCCTTGAACCCTTGGTAACCACGAATCTAAAGCCAGCAATGGCAATAAGCACATACCTATCAATAATCACCCTAAATGTAAATGGACTGAATGCACCAATCAAAAGACACAGAGTAACAGAATGGATAAAAAAGCAAGACCCATCTATATGCTGCCTACAAGAAACTCACCTCAAATCCAAAGATATACACAGACTAAAAGTGAAGGGATGGAAAAAGATATTTCATGCAAACAACAAAGAGAAAAAAGCAGGTGTTGCAGTACTTGTATCAGACAAAATAGACTTCAAAACGAAGAAAGTAGCAAAAGATAAAGAAGGACATTACATAATGATAAAGGGGTCAGTCCAACAAGAAGATATAACCATTATAAATATATATGCACCCAACACAGGAGCGCCAGCATATGTGAGACAAATACTAACAGAATTAAAGGAGGAAATAGACAGCAATGCATTCATCTTAGGAGACTTCAACACACCACTCACTCCAGAGGACAGATCAACCAGACAGAAAATAAGTAAAGACACAGAGGCACTGAACAACACACTAGAACAGATGGACCTAACAGACATCTACAGAACTCTACACCCAAAAGCAACAGGATACACATTCTTCTCAAGTGCACATGGAACATTTTCCAGAATAGACCACATACTAGGCCACAAAAAGAACCTCAGTAATTTCAAAAATATTGAAATCCTACCAACCAACTTCTCAGATCACCAAGGTATAAAACTAGAAATAAATTTTAGAAAGAAATCAAAAAGGCTCACAAATACATGGAGACTTAACAACACTCTCCTAATTAATCAATGGGTTAACGACCAAATCAAAACAGAAATCAAAGAATATATGGAGACTAATGACAACAACAACACAAAGCCACAACTTCTGTGGGACGCAGCAAAGGCAGTTCTAAGAGGAAAGTATATTGCAATCCAGGCCTATTTAAAGAAGGAAGAACATTCCCAAATGAATAGTCTAAAGACACAATTACTGAAATTGGAAAAAGAAGAACAAATGAGGCCCAAAGTCACCAGAAGGAGGGACATAATAAAGATTAGAGAAGAAATAAATAAAATTGAGAAGAATAAAACAATAGAAAAAATCAATGAAACCAAGAGCTGGTTCTTTGAAAAAATAAACAAAATAGATAAACCCCTAGCCAGACTCATTAAGAGAAAAAGAGAATCTACACACATAAACACAATCAGAAATGAGAAAGGAAAAATCACGACGGACCCCACAGAAATACAAAGAATTATAAGAGAATATTATGAGAATCTATATGCTAACAAGCTGGAAAACCTAGAAGAAATGGACAACTTCTTAGAAAAATACAACCTTCCAAGACTGACCAAGCAAGAAACAGAAAAACTAAACAGACCAATCACCAGTGACGAAATCGAATTGGTAATCAAAAAACTACCCAAGAACAAAACCCCTGGGCCTGATGGATTCACCTCTGAATTCTACCAGACATATAGAGAAGAAATAACACCGATTCTCCTTAAAGTTTTCCAAAAAATAGAAGAGGAGGGAATACTTCCAAACTCATTCTATGAAGCCAGCATCACTCTAATACCAAAACCGGGCAAAGACCTCACCAAAAAAGAAAATTACAGACCAATATCCCTGATGAACGTAGATGCAAAAATACTCAACAAAATATTAGCAAACCGAATTCAAAAATACATCAAGAGGATCATACACCATGATCAAGTGGGATTCATCCCAGGGATGCAAGGATGGTACAACATTCGAAAATCCATCAACATCATCCACCACATCAACAAAAAGAAGAACAAAAACCACATGATCATCTCCATAGATGCTGAAAAAGCATTTGACAAAATTCAGCATCCATTCCTGATTAAAACTCTCAACAAAATGGGTATAGAGGGCAAGTACCTCAACATCATAAAGGCTATATATGACAGACCTACAGCTAACATCATAATTAATGGCGAGACGCTGAAAGCTTTTCATCTAAGATCGGGAACAAGACAAGGATGCCCACTCTCTCCACTGTTATTCAACATAGTACTGGAGGTCCTAGCCACAGCAATCAGACAAAACAAAGACATACAAGGCATCCAGATTGGTAAAGAAGAAGTCAAATTGTCACTATTTGCAGATGACATGATACTGTACATAAAAAACCCTAAAGATTCCATTCCAAAACTACTAGAACTAATATCTGAATTCAGCAAAGTTGCAGGATACAAAATTAACACACAGAAATCTGTTGCTTTCCTATACACTAATGATGAACTAACAGAAAGAGAAATCAGAAAAACAATTCCATTCACAATTGCATCAAAAAGAATAAAATACCTAGGAATAAACCTAACGAAGGAAGTGAAAGACCTGTACTCTGAAAACTACAAGACACTCCTAAGAGAAATTAAAGAGGACACTAACAAATGGAAATGCATCCCATGCTCTTGGCTAGGAAGAATCAATATTGTCAAAATGGCTATACTACCTAAAGCAATCTACAGATTCAATGCAATCCCTATCAAAACTACCAACAGCTTTCTTCAATGAACTGGAACAAATAATTCTAAAATTCATATGGAACCACAAAAGACCCCGAATAGCCAAAGCAATCCTGAGAAGGAGGAATAAAACAGGGGGAATTACACTCCCTGACTTCAAGCTCTACTACAAAGCCACAGTAATCAAGACAATTTGGTATTGGCACAAAAACAGACCCACAGACCAGTGGAACAGAATAGAAAATCCAAACATTAACCCAAACATATACAGTCAATTAATATTTGATGAAAGTGCCTTGGATATACAATGGGGAGATGACAGCCTCTTCAGCAGCTGGTGTTGGAAAAACTGGACAGCTACATGTAAGAGAATGAAACTGGACTACTGTCTAGCCCCATACACAAAGGTAAACTCAAGGTGGATCAAAGACCTGAATGTAAGTCATGAAACCATAAAACTCTTAGAAAAAAACATAGGCAAAAATCTCTTGGACATAAACATGAGCAACTTCTTCATGAACATATCTCCCCGGGCAAGGGAAACAAAAGCAAAAATGAACAAGTGGGACTATATCAAGCTGAAAAGCTTCTGTACAGCAAAGGACACCATCAGTAGAACAAAAAGACATCCTACAGTATGGGAGAATATATTCATAAATGACATATCTGATAAAGGGTTGACATCCAAAATATATAAAGAACTCATGCACCTTAACAAACAAAAGCAAATAATCCAATTAAGAAATGGGCAGAGGACATGAATAGACACTTCTCCAAAGAAGAAATTCAGATGGCCAACAGGCACATGAAAAGATGCTCCACATCGCTAATCATCAGAGAAATGCAGATTAAAACCACAATGAGATATCACCTCACACCAGTGAGGATGGCCAACATCCAAAACACAAACAACAACAAATGTTGGCGAGGATGTGGAGAAAAGGGAACCCTCCTACACTGCTGGTGGGACTGCAAATTAGTTCAACCATTGTGGAAAGCAGTATGGAGGTTCCTCAAAAAACTCAAAATAGAAATACCATTTGACCCAGGAATTCCACTCCTAGGAATTTACCCTAAGAATGCAGCAGCCCAGTTTGAAAAAGACAGATGCACCCCTATGTTTATCGCAGCACTATTTACAATAGCCAAGAAATGGAAGCAACCTAAGTGTCCATCAGTAGATGAATGGATAAAGAAGATGTGGTACATATACACAATGGAATATTATTCAGCCATAAGAAGAAAACAAATCCTACCATTTGCAACAACATGGATGGAGCTAGAGGGTATTATGCTCAGTGAAATAAGCCAAGCCGAAAAAGACAAGTATCAAATGATTTCACTCATATGTGGAGTATAAGAACAAAGAAAAAAACTGAAGGAACAAAACAGCAGCAGACTCACAGAACCCAAGAACGGACTAATAGTTACCAAAGGGAAAGGGACTGGGGAAAATGGGCGGGAAGGGAGGGATAAGAGGGAAAAAGGGGCATTACGATTAGCAGATGTAATGTTGGGGGGGCACGGGGAGGGCAGTACAACTCAGAGAAGACAAGTAGTGATTCGGTAACATCTCACTACGCTGATGGACAGTGACTGTAATGGGGTTGGTGGGGGGGACCTGATGAAGGGGTAGTTTAATAATCGTAATATTGCACATGTAATTGTAAATTAATGATAATAAAATAAATTATATTAAAAAAAAAAAAGGAACCAAGCCGCAACCCGGCAGGACCCGAGCACTTCCCCACTCCAGCGCACCGGCAGGAGGAAAAGATTCACAGCGGGGAGGTAGTGGAAGCACAGGCCTGCCAAATAACCAGCCCTGGTGATCTGCGCTGGGAGCACTGACACACATCACGTGGTGTATCAGAGATTAGAGAAACAGAAGTGCAGGATCTCAGTCTGAGACAACAATGGGGTCCCCTCAGCCGGCTCCCCGGGACAAAAGAAAAATGGGCAACATTTTTTTTTGTTGTTGTTGTTGTTTTGTTTTTTTGTTTTGCTTTCTTTTGTTTTTTTCTGTTTGGTTAAAGTCTTAAAGAGACAAGGGCCCAACAGCAGAACAAAATTGTCCCAGTGCACTCAGCCCAGCAGGCGGGGAGTCTTGGGGAATTTCGGACCCCCTGGCCAGTGGCCGGACAAAGCAGCTGCACGGAGATTTCCCACAGTGATCAGCAGCCTCCCACTTGTTCCCCCCCACCCAAGGCAAGTGCCCCACAGGGTCCGGGAGCCTCCACTGCTGCAGAACAGCAGAGGAGCGGCCCAGCCCAGAGCATCCTCACAGAATCTACTTCCGGCAGGCGCGCAGCTAAGCAGGAAGGACCTTAGAACCCACATCAAGGGCTGGAAAGCACCAAGGGGACCAGAAGGCATGCAGTGAGACTTCAAATTCCCACTGTGCTATAGGCTAGGCTGAGGGCGACCTGCACACAGGCAGCTCCAGGGATTATCCCAGAGACTGCCTCTGGTGGGCGAGAAACCAGTTCAGGCCCCGGAGAAGGGCAAGGAGAACAACAAGCAGGAAGGAACTTTGTTCTCCCAGCTGACACATGTGGCACCTACCAGCGACCACTTCTATCACCATGAAAAGACAGAGGAATATGGTACAGACAAAGATTACCCAGACAACCCCAGAGAGAGAGCCTGATGGGATAGATTTATACCATCTTCCTGAAAAAGAATTCAGAATAAAAGCCATAACCATGCTGATGGATCTACAGAGAAATATGCAAGAGCTAAGGGAGGAAGTGAGGAAAGACAATACAGAAATTAGATAAGCAATCGATGGCTTAAGAGCAGAATGGACGAGGTGCAAGAGACTGTCAATGGAATAGAAATCAGAGAACAGGAAGACAAAGAAGCTGAGGCAGAGAGAGATAAAAGGATCTCTAAGAATGAAAGAATATTAAGAGAACTGTGTGACCAATCCAAACGGAACAATATTCGCATTATAGGAGTACCAGAAAAAGAAGAGAGAAAAAGGGATAGAAAGTGTCTTTGAAGAAATAATTGCTGAGAACTTCCCTAAGCTGGGGAAGGAAATAGTTTCTCAGTCCACGGAAGCCCACAGATCCCCCAACACAAGGGACCCAAGGACGACAACACCAAGACACATAATAATAAAAATGGCAAAGATCAAAGATAAGGACAGAGCATTAAAGGCAGCTAGAGAGAGAAAAAAGATCACCTACAAAGGAAAACCCATCAGACTATCATCAGACTTCTCAACAGAAACCTTACAGGCCAGAAGAGAATGGCATGACATATTTAAATGAAACAGAAGGGGCTCGAACCAAGAATACTGTATCCAGCATGATTATCATTTAAATTTGAGGGAGGAATTTAACAATTCCCAGATGAGTGAAAGCTGAGGGAATTTGCCTCCCACAAACCACCTCTACAGGATATCTTAAAGGGACTGCTCTAGATGGAAGCATGACTAAGGCTAAAAAGAGGTCACCAGAGAATAAAATCATAGCAAAGAAAGCAGACCATCCAAATACTATCTAAAGGCAAAAAGTAAAATCACCTATCCACAAACACAGTCAAAGGAAATGTAAAAGAGTACAGAATAAAACACCTAGTATGTAAAGAATGAAGGAGGAATAAGAAGAGAGAAATAAAGAACCATCAGACTGTATTTATAATAGCTTAACAAGAGAGTTAAGTTAGACTGTTAGATAGTAAAGAAGCTACCTTTGAACCTTTGGTAACCACGAATCTAAACCCAGCAATGGCAATAAGTACATATCTATCGATAATCACCCTAAATGTAAATGGACTGAATACACCAATCAAAAGACACAGAGTTACTGAATGGATAAAAAAGCAAGACCCATCTATATGCTGCTTACAAGAGACTCACCTCAAACCCAAAGATATGCACAGACTGAAGGTGAAGGGATGGAAAAAGATATTGCATGCAAAAAACAAGGAGAAAAAAGCAGGTGTTGCAGTACTTGTATCAGAAAAATAGACTTCAAAACGAAGAAAGTAGCAAGAGATAAAGAAAGACATTACATAATGATAAAGAGGTCAGTCCAAGAAGAGGATATTACCATTTAAAATGTATATGCACCCAACACAGGTCACCGACATATGTGAAACAAATAGTAACAGAATCAAAGGAGGGAATAGAAAGCAATGCATTCATTTTAGGAGACTTCAACACACCACTCACTCCAAATGACAGATCAACCAGACAGGAAATAAGTAGACAAAGAGGCACAGAACAACACACTAGAACAGATGGACCTAAGAGACGTCTACAGAACTCTACACCCAAAAGCAGCAGGATACACTTTCTTAAGTACACATGGAACATTTTCCAGAATAGAACACATACTAGGCCACAAAAAGAACCTCAGTAAAATAAATAATATTGAAATTCTACCAACCAACTTCTCAGATCACAAAGGTATAAAACTAGAAATAAATTGTAGAAAGAAAACAAAAGGCTCACAAATACATGGAGACTTAACAACATGCTCCTAAATAATCAATGGATAAATGACCAAATTAAAACATATATCAAAGAATATATGGAGACTAATGACAACAACAACACAAAGCCACAACTTCTCTGGGACGCAGCAAAGGCAGTTCTAACAGGGAAGTATATTGCAATCCAGGCCTATTTAAAGAAGGAAGAACAATCCCAAATGAATAGTCTAAAGACACAATTATTGAAATTGGAAAAAGAAGAACAAATGAGACCCAAAGTCACCAGAAGGAGGGAAATAATAAAGATCAGAGAAGAAATAAATAAAATTGAGAAGAATAAAACAATAGAAAAAATCAATAAAACCAAGAGCTGGTTCTCTGAAAAAATAAACAAAATTGATTAACCTCTAGCCAGACTTATTAAGAGAAAAAGAGAATCTACACACATAAATAGAATCAGAAATGAGAAAGGAAAAATCACGATGGACCCCACAGAAATACAAAGAACTATAAGAGAATACTATGAAAATCTATATGCTAACAAGCTGGAAAACCTAGAAGAAATGGACAACTTCTTAGAAAAATACAACCTTCCAAGACTGACCAAGCAAGAAACAGAAAACCTAAACAGACCAATCACCAGCAATGAAATTGAATTGGTAATCAAAAACCACCCAAGAACAAAACTCCCAGGCCAGATGGATTCACCTCTGAATTTCACAAGACATATAGAGAAGAAATAATACCCATTTTCCTTAAAGTTTTCCGAAAAACAGAAGAAGAGGGAATCCTTCCAAACTCATTCTATGAAGCCAGCATCACTCTGATACCAAAACCTGGCAAAGACCTCACCAAAAAAGAAAATTACAGACGAATATCCCTGATGAACATAGATGCAAAAGTACTCAACAAAATATTAGCAAAACGAATTCAAAAATACATCAAGAGGATCATACACCATGATCAAGTGGGATTCATCTCAGGGGTGCAAGGATGGTACAACATTCGAAAATCCATCAACATCATCCACCACATCAACAAAAAGAAGAACAAAAACCACATGATCATCTCCATAGATGCTGAAAAAGCATTTGACAAAATTCAGCATCCATTCATGATTAAAACTCTCAACAAAATGGGTATCGAGGGCAAGTACCTTAACATCATAAAGCCCATATATGACAAACCCACAGCTTAACATCATACTTAACAGCGAGAAGCTGAAAGCTTTTCATCTAAGATCGGGAACAAGACAGGGATGGCCACTCTGTCCACTGTTATTCAACATAGTACTGGAGGTCCTAGCCACGGCAATCAGACAAAACAAAGAAATACAAGGCATCCAGATTGGTAAAGAAGAAGTCAAATTGTCACTATTTGCAGATGACATGATATTGTACATAAAAAACCCTAAAGACTCCACTCCAAAACTACTAGAACTAATATCTGAATTCAGCAAAGTTGCAGGATACAAAATTAACACACAGATATCTGTTGCTTTCCTATACACTAACAATGAGCTTACAGAGAAGTCAGGAAAGCAATTCCATTCACAATTGCATCCGAAAGAATAAAATACCTAGGAATAAACCTAACGAAGGAAGTGAAAGACCTATACCCTGAAAACTACAAGACACTCCTAAGAGAAATTAAAGAGGACACTCACAAATGGAACTTGATCCCATGATCTTGGGTAGGAATAAATGTTGTTAAAATGGCTATACTACCTAAAGCAATCTACAGATTCAATGCAATCCCTATCAAAATACCAACAGCTTTCTTCAATGAACTGGAACAAATAATTCTAAAATTCATATGGAACCACAAAAGACCCGAATAGCCAAAGCAATCCTGAGAAGGAGGAATAAAACGGGGAATTACGCTCCCTGACTTCAAGCTCTACTACAAAGCCACAGTAATCAAGACAATTAGGTATTGGTACAAAAACAGACCCACAGACCAGTGAAACAGAATAGAAAATCCACACATTAACCCAAACATATAGGGTCAATTAATATATGATAAAGGAGCCTTGTGTATACAATGGGGAGATGACAACCTCTTCAGCAGCTGGTGTTGGCAAAATGGGATAGCTACATGTAAGAGAATGAAACTGGACTACTGTCTAACCCCATACACAAAATAAACTCAAAGTGGATCAAAGACCTGAATGTAAGTCATGAAACCATAAATCTCTTAGAAAAAAACATATGCAAAAATCTCCTGGACATAAACATGAGTGACTTCTTCATGAACATATCTCCCTGGGCAAGGAAAACAAAAACAAAATGAACAAGTGGGACTATATCAAGCTGAAAAGCTTCTGTACAGCAAAGGCCACCATCAGTAGAACAAAAAGACATCCTACACTATGGGAGAATATATTCATAAATGACATATCCGATAAGGGGTTGACATCCAAAATATATAAAGAACTCACGCACCTTAACAAAGAAAAAGCAAATAATCCAATTAAGAAATGGGCAGAGGATATGAATAGACACTTCTCCAAAGAAGAAATTCAGATGGCCAACAGGCACATGAAAAGATGCTCCACATCACTAATCATCAGAGAAATGCAGATTAAAACCACAATGAGATATCACCTCACACCAGTAAGGATGGCCAACATCCAAAACAGAAACAACAACAAATGTTTGCAAGGATATGGAGAAGGGGGAATCCCTTCTACACTGCTGATGGGAATGCAAATTGGTTCAACCATTGTGGAAAGCAGTATGGAGGTTCCTCAAAAAACTCAAAGTAGAAATACCATTTGACCCAGGAATCCCACCCCTGGGAATTTACCCTGAGAATGCAGCAGCCCAGTTTGAAAAAGACATATGCACCCCTATGTTTATCGTAGCACTATTTACAATAGCCAAGAAATGGAAGCAACCTAAGTGTCCATCAGTAGATGAATGGGTAAAGAATATGTGGTACATATACACAATGGAATATTACACAGCCATAAGAAGAAAACAAATCCTACCATTTGCAATAACATGGATGGAGCTAGAAGATATTATGCTCAGTGAAATAAGGCATGCTAAAAAAGACAAGATCAGATGATTTCACTCATATGAGGAGCATAAGAGCAAAGAAAAAAACTGAAAGAAAGAAACGGCAGCAGACTCAAATAACCGACGAATGGACTAACAGTTGTAGGGAAAGGGACTGGGGAGGATGGGTAGGAAGGGAGGGACAAGGGGGAAAAAGGTGCATTACAATTAGCAGGCGTAATTTGGGGGCACACGGGGAGGGCTGTACAACTCAAAGAAGACAAATAGTGATTCTGTAGCATCTCACTACACTGATGGACTGTGACTGTAATGAGGTAAGTGGGTGGGACCTGATGAAGTGGGGAGTTTAGTAACCATAATGTTGCACATGTAACTGTAGATTAATGATACCAAAATAAAAAAATAATAAAAAAAAAAAGAACACAGGAGTTCCTGGTAGAATAATTCAGCAAGTATAGTTATGCCTTGGGTTTGTGTGTATATATGTTAAAATTATACATGTGTCTTAGTTTTCTATTTAAGGTAGGATCATGAACAAGAAAATATTCAATAATTAATAATATTTGTGAACAGTTTGTTGTTTAAGAATTGATCCTCTATAGAATAAAAGCATAAACCTGTGAATAGAAGGTGATTTTTCTGTGTGTAATTGTAATCTTAATCCTATAAAAATAGTCAGTCATAGAGTGTCTTAGAAAAAAAGAACTTTTTGAAGACCCTCTAGGGAGGTAAGAGAGCATAGCAGCAAAGAGTAGGCAGTATGATGTTAGCCTTTCTGGTTCAAATGAACTTTCCAGTGCAGAGCTAAGTACTTGGATTTACTGAGCGTAATAAAATGTAGGATTGAAATTAATCTTAGGGTTTTTCAAAGATGTTTCATTAGCTTTTGAAGATTATTCTTACATATTATTACAGAGTATCCCTAACCCTGCAACTGATCAGCATCCGTAGCACATTTCACTGAGAACACCAGAGTGGTAATCCCTGTACCTGGGATCTGAGGATTTTTTATTTACTGTATATGGTTTACTGATTCATAGTCAGAAAGGAAAAGGAATTCTTCCTTGAAAAATACAAGTCACAATCAGTCCTCTTCCTCATTGTTCAACAGGCACTTATGATGATGGTTTCCCAACTTTTTTGTATTTATCATCAAAAATTAATGTCTGGCATTAACATTTAAGTTTGTTTACTAAAATGTAAAAGATTTGTTGGAGAAGAAACAATTATCAAACTTCAGAAATTTCCAGTGATAAGCCATACTTCTAATTCACTTAGAACAGCCTTATGTTATTACCTGTTGGTTCATTTTAAAAAGAAAAATGTTGATATAAAAGTTGTGTATCAATCTCTCTGAAAAACTCTCATAGGATAAGCCGTATGATCTGGTTTAGCATATAGAAAAGTGCCTAGTATACTGTCAGTATTCCATAAATGTTTTCTGTTACACTGTTTTCCTCCTATTTTAAAATCAACCATCGTCAGTCATACCAATTCCTTGACTCCTTTGTTAGCGTTGACAGGTCAACTTTTAACAGTTTTTAATCTTCTAAGCTAAGTAATCAATTAGTAACAACTTATTTATATTACACTCTTTCGTTCTTTCAAAAAATAACAGGGCAGTGCACCAAAGAAACTTTCTAAGTAATGACATACCAAGTACTAAAATTTTCTAAAGTGAGTAACAAGTGTGTGTATGAAAGTTATTTAGTTTTTTAGTATTATTTGTCGGAGAAAATTAGCATGTAAACAATATTCCAGAGGCAAAACAGTTACATGTTTGGATAATTTATCTGAAAAAGTTTTGTTTCTAATTTCAGGAACTCATTCCCTAGAAATTAATGAGATTAGTCTTCACTACTAGAGGAAGAATGGCATTGAAACAGATTTCCAGCAACAAGTGTTTTGGGGGATTGCAGAAAGTTTTTGAACATGACAGGTAACTACGATGAAGGTGCAATTTTAGTTATCTCTCATTGTGCTTCTACCTATTTGGTTCTTTAAATAAAGCCCTTAGAAGGTCATTGTTGCACAGATCACTGTTTACATGGAAAAAACAGCTTTTATCTAGTTGTGATATTTGTGATTATAATGAAATATCAGTGATAAAGTACAAATTAGGGATGGGGTATGTGTTTCAGTGCCCATGAACAAAAATATAATTTAAGATCTTTAGAATTCATTTTTTATAAAAATCGATTTGTTATCTCATATATCTCTTCAGAAACAGAAACTGTTTTTCTTTTAATAATGTCAGTGCTACATTGAGGATATTACATTTATTTTAATATATTCTGCCCCAAATCAGTATGTGCTGTGCACAGCTCAGGCTCAGGTGGTTCATAGATCATAATGCTGAATTGGCCCCATTCGTTCTTTAAGGGCTAAGGTATATTCCCTAAATGTTGGTAGAATCACTTCATTTGGACATTGAATCACTTCATTTGGACATTAAATCACTTAATTTATATTTCTGTCATGACTAATGAGGGGCATTCATTTTTTTGTTGTTGTGGCTGTTAAAATCACAGTATTGAACTGAACTGTAAGATGAAATTTGGTATCTACTTACCACCAAAGGCAGAAACTGGAAAATGCCCTGCACTGTATTGGCTGTCTGGTAAGTGTTAATCATTTGAGTTTTATAAAAGAGTTTCTTCTTTTTAACTGGGTTATCTTACTCTTTTATCTTGAGTTACTGGTGTGCTTTCTGTGTCATTTATAAAAGACTTTAGGAGCTTGTCATTGTCTGCTCTTAATTCATGTTGAGAATAATTTTAGACCTACAAAATTACATTTATTTCACCTCCTTTAAGATTAGAACAAATAATTTAGTAGAGAATGTAAAGTTCTGAACTCAGTGTCAAGAACTTTAAAAAGTTATTTATATAGTGTGTACCTACACAAAAATTTCTGGAATTTGTAGAGACTTTACCATTCAAACAGAACAATATTATTAGATAAAAGCAGAACACCCATGATACACTAATTAGAAACCACAGATCAGTAGCTTCTTACAGTCTTCCCTAGAATATTTTAATTGGATTCCATCTATCTTCCGTGGCAACAATCTGGAAAATCACAAAAGATCTCTAATGTTTTTTGTTGTCAGTGGTGAATTTAAAGACTATAAAATGAACTGTAAGACGGTAGGTTTTGCCACCAAAAGTTTTGAACCTCTGTGCTCACTTTTCTTTCACAAGATGTTGCACTTCATCTTTTGAAGCAAACATTACAAGGAGAGACTCAGAAACCAAATTATGTCATAAGAGGGCTATTTTTGTTTCCTTGAAATTGCTTCTTCCAACATTGATTTAATAAATCCTCTCTTATATATGCTTTATCAAGGATATATCCCAAATAGCAGTCTTTAAAACTTAGAATAAATATTTTATTTTAAAAGGTAAAAATTAGTGCCTATCTGCAGTTAACTCTGCAACTCATTTCTGTGATTGAAAAAAGCAAACTGATTTTGCCAGAAGAGCACTGGGCATTGTCAAAAGCAACAGCAACAAAATTATGTTTGGTTTAGGAACATAGCATGTATAGCTAAAGATGATCTTAAAAATTATGCAATCCATGGAATAAGATACTATTTTATAGTTCTGGAGAAATTATATATTACCCAAGATCACATAACAGAGTGAACAAGTTTTCTGACTCATGGTCTAACAATATATTCAGTCTTTTCTCCTGGTTTTTTTTTTTTTTTCATTTTGTTTCTCTTAACAGCTATTGAAGTCTTGGTTTTGGTTAAAAGAATAATAATTCAGATCAGAAGTACCAAGGTATTATGTAATAGGTACTATAATAATAAGGCCCTAAATTTCTGATCAAGACATATCATCTGAGCTTTATGAGTATGAAAAATAGAATTTTCATTTGTTCATATCAAATGACAGGACAGTTTCCTTAGATGCTGAAGATAGACCTTGGAAATTAAGGCTTCATTTTTGAAAAAAGGTAAGACTGTATGATTAGTACACTTGAGAAATAATAACAAAAGAATTTCAAGAGGTTTATTCCTAGTAAGTTGAAGGTAAACAATGACAAAGATTATGTCAATTGTTATATTTCTAAAATTAATAAGTTAACTTTAATCAAAACATCCACCTGAGATTCTAAAAGGTGGGGCAACCATCAAAATAACCCTTCTTACCTGAATACCCAAGAGATTTGAAAAAATGTCCATATAAAAACTTGCAGACAAATGTTCTTATATTACATTATACATTATTTATAATAGCAAAAAAGTGGAAACAAGCTTAAAGGTCCATAAACTGATAAAATAATAAATAAAACATGATATATTGGTGTAATGGGATATTGTTCAGTGAACAGTACTGAAGTCTTCATAGATGCTGCATATGTGGTGAACCTTGAAAGCATTATGCTAAGTGAAAGAAGCCATTCACAAGAGTTCACATATTGTTAAATTCCATTTGTATTAAATGCCCAGAATAGGCAAATCCATGTAGATAGAAAGTAGACTAGTGGTTGCCTAGGGTTGACAGGAGGGGTTTGGTAGAAAATGGGAATGACTGCTAATGAGTGTGGGGTTATTCTATGGGGTGATGAAAAGATTCTAAAATTAGATAGCGATGATGGTTGCATAATTGTAAATATATTAACAGTCACTGAACTGTTTTAAACGGGTGAATTTTATGGCATCTGAATTATACCTCAATAATGTTGTTAAAAAAAACAGCTCTTCATATAAAGTAAGTATGACTGATCAGTAGATATTAATTAGTAACCATCTTCATATTCGTGAGGGTAATCCTACTGGTAGAATTTTCTTCATTTCTTTGAGGCTGTAATTCACTTCGCACTACCTTAATCAAGGAATTTGTGTTCTAACCAGAAAAAAGACAGATTTTTCTGTTGTCTATAAACAGATTTACATTTCCCAAGTTGTACTGTGGTCCCAGACACAATTCAAGGCTTCATGTGTTATAACATTTAAACTCACAGCCACCTTATGAGGCAGACATAGGCAATATCATCACCGTATTTCAAATGAAAGAACTGAGGTTCAGAATATTCAAGTTCCTTGCCTAATTTTGGTTAGCTGATAAGTGGCTGAGTGACATTTAGAACCAGATCCTGTCTGAAATCCAAAACCTGTGCTTTTGACACTATTACCCTGTTTTTTTTTAAACACCTTTGCATTAAGGTCAGCAAAATTACTGACCTTTTATCAGTATTTGGGGCAGTTCTCCACCATGGTACGGTACGGCTCCGATATCTCAGGAAGATATACTGGGAAGGAACATGGTGGCAAACAAGGACCTTGTTCTCTTGCCATGTCTAGTGAAAGTGTGTGTATGTTCTGACAGTGTATTTAACCATAAACTCCCATAATACTTTATCCAATCATACTTGTAATTTTGTATCTTATATTTATTCATTTAACAAATCTTTATTAGTCTATCATTTCATGAGTCTCTATGCTGGCTGTTAGGGGCTAAATAGAAATTCTAAAAGTGTTCTGAAGTGATTCATATTGCATCATGTATCAGTAAGAATTAATGTTGCTAATTGTCATGTAGTGGGCTATGTAGCATTAGCCACTGGAAAAGGGCTGTTTGGTTAGGTGGTGTTTAACTCAAGCATCTATTACCAGTTTATTCTTGTCCATTCTCATGTTATCATAGTATTAGGCTGCTATAATAAGATAATTAAATCATCCCTTCTATCACATGATTGAAAATCCTAGAGCTAGGAAAAATGGCAGAGATGGTTGTAAAAGCTGGGTCTAAAATTCAATTTAAGGAAGGCATATGGTGACCATTATATACTATCTTCTTAGATTAGTGAGGAATATGAAGATGATTAAGTTGGATTTTGTTGCTGACAACTACTTATATATAAAAAATATTAAGTTATTTGTATTAGATGACTTACTATGAATATTTATATTTTGATGCAGGAATAGTAACATGTTTAATTAACATGTTTGATAGCATCTCACTGGGGTGGGTACATATCTAGTTTATGCACCATATTGTCATTCTACATTTTGAAAATTTTTGAATTCCTAAACACATCTGGTCCTGAGGATTTCAGTAATTGAAACTTTGGTGAGTGACTTTAAAAGGACAGCTATGGGAGCGTTTAATATAAGACAGTCTTTAGACCAATGCTATTATAAATTTTATGAGAAAAAGAACTTTAGTGTCTTTTCCAGAATTATTTCTTAAAAAGAAAAAAACCTTTTTAATTATACCAGAGAGCTTGCTTTCCTGTACTATAAAAGGATGAAAGCTTATAAACCATTCACAGTATAGCATGAGATAACAGTATTTTTTTATCTTTAGGTTTAACTTGCACAGAACAAAATTCTATATCAAAATCCGGTTATCATCAGGCTGCCTCCGAACACGGCCTTGTCATCATTGCTCCGGATACCAGTCCCCGTGAGTGCTCTTGTTCGAGAGATCCTTTGTGAAAGTCTAAATCATTAAGACTAAATTTAAAGCGATATAATATATAACTGTGCAGTTCATTTCATATTTTTGCTATTATCTCTATTAATCTTTCAAGTGACACCATGACTTAAAAATGTCCTCACTGAATTTTACTCATGACATCACTTTTAGAAGAGGGTACAGTTTTGCTATTCTCATTTTACAGATTAAGACACTTTAAAACAGATTGAGCAACTTGATTAATATATCATATTGGCAGTAGTGTCAGCATGACATGAGAAATTTTTCTGTTCCATAGGCAGACTGTCTTGTCACGTGATAATTATGTCTTCTCTTGTCATTCGTCAAATAATCATACAGTTAAACAAGTATTAGTTTTAATGTAAATGATTAGAATATTTAGAAAATAAGAATATCAAATATTTGAGAACATGATTTGTCAGAGAGTTAAAATTTGTTTTGTGACACTAGAACTGTCAGGAAATGGAATTTAAATGGCACTAAAACTATCTAGAAGTTAAATGGCTGGCTTTGGGAAGTCCTGCATTTCCTTTCACAGGCCATATACAAAATCAAGACGTGTCTTGATAGAAATGTAATAAGAGATTAATTCAAAATAGCATCAAAAATATAACATGCCTAGGAATGAACTTTTTAAATATGAAGACTTATTTTCTAAGTTTAAAATTTGCTAAAGATTATAAATGAAGACCTTAATAAATGGAAAAATGTGGTGTTCCTGAATAAGTAGATTAAATATTATGAAGAGGTCATTTCCCTCAGCGTACATTTTAATGAAATTATATTAAAAATTCACAATCATTTAAAAGTGGGCCATTATTATGGAGTAGGTGAAATCACAAGATTTTTCCTTAATAGGTGGCTGCAATATTAAAGGAGAAGATGAAAGCTGGGACTTTGGTACTGGTGCTGGGTTTTATGTGGATGCCACTGAAGATCCTTGGAAAACCAACTACAGAATGTACTCTTACGTAACGAAGGAGGTAAGTTCATTTATGTTACATTATAAATTGATGATTTCCAAATGTTTGATTTTGGCCACCAAGTCCTTCCCCCAGTCCTGAGAATTTCAAACCAGAGTATGGTATTATTGAATCTCTTTGGTACAGATTTATTAATTATCTACTGGAAATTGCAATGTTTACTATTACTGTAGTCCTATTTACTATAATTTAAAATTAACACTAAGCACAATTTTAAAGAGTTTAATAATTATATTGATACCTGTGCAAAGTACCCAGGTTATGCAAAGAAAACAGTGTATGAAAATTTTTCATTTCTCTGGTAGCTTGTTCATTCAGGCATCTTTTATAGTGATTAAGTATAAAAGTAAAAACTTCATTTCTCTATAGCTGGTTCATTCAGACATATTTTGTAATGATTAACCAAGGCTTAGTTAGAAAAGATACATAAGTGGTAAAGCGCTGCTTCTATTAATATTTGTGTGCAGTTTATGCTTTTTTCTAAATTTTGTATGATTTTAATTAATGTACATATCATTAACACCAGAAACAATAATGTAAAATTTTAATAACTCATAACTCTATCACCCCAAACACCAAATATGTTTTGGTATATTCTAGACTTTTTTGGCTATTTCAGACTAGTTTACATATAATTGTAAAACTTTTTTTATCTTCTCCTTTTTTTAATAGTTTATTTTGGTATCATTAATCTACAATTACATGTGCAATATTATGGTGATTAAACTACCCCCTTCATCAGGTCCCCCCAACCAACCCCATTATAGTCACTGTCCTTCAGCATAGTGAGATGCTATAGAGTCAGTACTTGTCTTCTCTGAGTTGTACAGCCCTCCCCGTGCCCCCCCAACATTACATCTGCTAATCGTAATGCCCCTTTTTCCCCCTTGTCACTCCCTTCCCACCCATCCTCCCCAGTCCCTTTCCCTTTGGTAACTATTAGTCCGTTCTTGGGTTCTGTGAGTCTGCTGCTGTTTTGTTCCTTCAGTTTTTTTCTTTGTTCTTATACTCCACATATGAGTGAAGTCATTTGATACTTGTCTTTTTCGGCTTGGCTTATTTCACTGAGCATAATACCCTCTAGCTCCATCCATGTTGTTGCAAATGGTAGGATTTGTTTTCTTCTTATGGCTGAATAATATTCCATTGTGTATATGTACCACCTCTTCTTTATCCATTCATCTACTGATGGACACTTAGGTTGCTTCCATTTCTTGGCTATTGTAAATAGTGCTGCGATAAACATGGGGTGCATATGTCTTTTTCAAACTGGGCTGCTGCATTCTTAGGGTAAATTCCTAGGAGTGGAATTCCTGGGTCAAATGGTATTTCTATTTTGAGTTTTTTGAGGAACCTCCATACTGCTTTCCACAATGGTTGAACTAATTTGCAGTCCCACCAGCAGTGTAGGAGGGTTCCCTTTTCTCCACATCCTCGCCAACATTTGTTGTTGTTTGTGTTTTGGATGTTGGCCATCCTCACTGGTGTGAGGTGATATCTCATTGTGGTTTTAATCTGCATTTCTCTGATGATTAGCGATGTGGAGCATCTTTTCATGTGCCTGTTGGCCATCTGAATTTCTTCTTTAGAGAAGTGTCTATTCATGTCCTCTGCCCATTTCTTAATTGGATTATTTGCTTTTCTGTTTGTTAAGGTGCATGAGTTCTTTATATATTTTGGATGTCAACCCTTTATCAGATACGTTTTTTTTTTTAATATAATTTATTTTATTATCATTAATTTACAATTACATGTGCAATATTACGATTATTAAACTACCCCTTCATCAGGTCCCCCCCACCAACCCCATTACAGTCACTGTCCATCAGCGTAGTGAGATGCTATAGAATCACTACTTGTCTTCTCTGAGTTGTACTGCCCTCCCCGTGCCCCCCCAACATTACATCTGCTAATCGTAATGCCCCTTTTTCCCTCTTATCCCTCCCTTCCCGCCCATTTTCCCCAGTCCCTTTCCCTTTGGTAACTATTAGTCCGTTCTTGGGTTCTGTGAGTCTGCTGCTGTTTTGTTCCTTCAGTATTTTTTCTTTGTTCTTATACTCCACATATGAGTGAAATCATTTGATACTTGTCTTTTCGGCTTGGCTTATTTCACTGAGCATAATACCCTCTAGCTCCATCCATGTTGTTGCAAATGGTAGGATTTGTTTTCTTCTTATGGCTGAATAATATTCCATTGTGTATATGTACCACATCTTCTTTATCCATTCATCTACTGATGGACACTTAGGTTGCTTCCATTTCTTGGCTATTGTAAATAGTGCTGCAATAAACATAGGGGTGCATCTGTCCCTTTCAAATTGGGCTGCTGCATTCTTAGGGTAAATTCCTAGGAGTGGAATTCCTGGGTCAAATGGTATTTCTATTTTGAGTTTTTTGAGGAACCTCCATACTGCTTTCCACAATGGTTGAACTAATTTGCATTCCCACCAGCAGTGTAGGAGGGTTCCCTTTTCTCCACATCCTCGCCAACATTTGTTGTTGTTTGTGTTTTGGATGTTGGCCATCCTCACTGGTGTGAGGTGATATCTCATTGTGGTTTTAATCTGCATTTCTCTGATGATTAGCGATGTGGAGCATCTTTTCATGTGCCTGTTGGCCATCTGAATTTCTTCTTTGGAGAAGTGTCTATTCATGTCCTCTGCCCATTTCTTAATTGGATTATTTGCTTTCTGTTTGTTAAGGTGCATGAGTTCTTTATATATTTTGGATGTCAACCCTTTATCAGATACGTTTTTTATGAATATATTCTCCCATACTGTAGGATGTCTTTTTGTTCTACTGATGGTGTCCTTTGCTGTACAGAAGCTTTTCAGCTTGATATAGTCCCACTTGTTCATTTTTGCTTTTGTTTCCCTTGCTCGGGGAGATATGTTCATGAAGAAGTCGCTCATGTTTATGTCCAAGAGATTTTTGCCTATGTTTTTTTCTAAGAGTTTTATGGTTTCATGACTTACATTCAAGTCTTTGATCCACCTTGAGTTTACCTTTGTGTATGGGGCTAGACAGTAGTCCAGTTTCATTCTCTTACATGTAGCTGTCCAGTTTTTCCAACACCAGCTGCTGAAGAGGCTGTCATCTCCCCATTGTATATCCAAGGCACTTTTATCAAATATTAATTGACTGTATATGTTTGGGTTAGTGTTTGAATTTTCTATTCTGTTCCACTGGTCTGTGGGTCTGTTTTTGTGCCAATACCAAATTGTCTTGATTACTGTGGCTTTGTAGTAGAGCTTGAAGTCAGGGAGTGTAATTCCCCCTGTTTTATTCCTCCTTCTCAGGATTGCTTTGGCTATTCGGGGTCTTTTGTGGTTCCATATGAATTTTAGAATTGTTTGTTCCAGTTCATTGAAGAAAGCTGTTGGTATTTTGATAGGGATTGCATTGAATCTGTAGATTGCTTTAGGTAGTATAGCCATTTTGACAATATTTATTCTACCTAGCCAAGAGCGTGGGATGAATTTCCATTTGTTTGTGTCCTCTTTAATTTCTCTTAGGAGTGTCTTGTAGTTTTCAGAGTATAGGTCTTTCACTTCCTTTCTTAGTTTTATTCCTAAGGTATTTTATTCTTTTTGGTGCAATTGTGAATGGAATTGTTTTCTGATTTCTCTTTCTGTTATTTCATCGTTAGCGTATAGGAAAGCAACAGATTTCTGTGTGTTAATTTTGTATCCTGCAACTTTGCTGAATTTAGATATTAGTTCTAGTATTTTTGGAGTGGAGTCTTTAGGGTTTTTTATGTACAACATCATGTCATCTTAGATCTTATTCCCGATCTTAGATGAAAAGCTTTCAGCTTCTCGCTGTTAAGTATGACGTTAGCTGTGGGATTGTCATATATAACCTTTATGATGTTGAAGTACTTGCCGTCTATACCCATTTTGTTGAGATTTTTAATCATGAATGGATGCTGTATTTTGTCAAATGCTTTTTCAGCATCTATGGAGATGATCATGTGGTTTTTGTTCTTCTTTTTGTTGATGTGGTGGATGATGTTGATGGATTTTTGAATATTGTACCATCCTTGCATCCCTGAGATGAATCCCACTTGATCATGGTGTATGATCCTCTTGATGTATTTTTGAATTCGGTGTGCTAATATTTTGTTGAATATTTTTGCATCTACGTTCATCAGGGATATTGGTCTGTAGTTCTTTTTTGGTGGGGTCTTTGCCAGGTTTTGGTATCAGAGTGATGCTGGCTTCATAGAATGAGTTTGGAAGTATTCCCTCCTCTTCTATTTTTTGAAAAACTTTAAGGAGAATGGGTGTTATTTCTTCTCTGTATGTGTGGTACAATTCAGAGGTGAATCCATCTGATCTGGGGATTTTGTTCTTATCTTTTTTTTTAATTGTATAAAATAAATATTACCTAATACTCTATGTAGCATAACTTCAGGTAACTACATATTTCATAATTTACTGTTTCTAACACAGGATATTTATGTATTTACACATTATCTTTTACTATAATAAATTTTACTGAATTGATTATCTTTGGGTATAATGTATTTCCTCTAAGGACTTTTCTTTTAGAATAGATTCCAAGAAGTGAAATTACTAGGTCAAAATTTAGAACACTTTAAATGTTCTTTCTGAATCATCTTAAAGTTGTTTTCTAAGGAGGATGATGTACCATATATTCTTCAGTGATATATTAATAATCATTGAGCTTTTTTTTCATCTTTATTAGTTCAAACCATTTTAAGACTGTGG
Organism: Smutsia gigantea; assembly: GCA_032199065.1. Classification (NCBI taxonomy): domain Eukaryota; kingdom Metazoa; phylum Chordata; class Mammalia; order Pholidota; family Manidae; genus Smutsia; species Smutsia gigantea. Next base: position 314,028 of record JAVSCE010020828.1, on the reverse strand, counting down.
TTTGGAAGTATGGATGGTGTAATTATTTTATATAACTTTGAAAAAGTCTCCACTTGACTTTTATCTTTTGTCACACTATTAAATTCTCTCTAGCTTCCCCAACTCATAAATACCAGTTTTCCAGTGGACCCTCAAAAGATGTCTATATTTGGCCACTCCATGGGAGGCCATGGAGCTCTAATTTGTGCTTTGAAGAATCCTGGAAGATACAAAGTAAGATTACCTAAGCTTCTAGTGACAGATATTTCTTTTGGATAATATAATATTAGGAACTTTAAAGACTGAAATTAGGATATTGTTGTTTTGGTATTGAGAGTTAGCTTTCCTAGTGTTGGTAATTTCAAGGGGCTGTGAGGGAGGAGTATTAAATTTGACCACATACTGTATGCTGTACAATCAGAAGTATAAGAATTCTATCACAATAGTTTCTTGTTGATCTGCTAGAAATATTATAAAGCAGTTTTCATTGCTTCTTTTCAAACTATTGTTGTCTAGGCGTTTTTTTCCTAAAGGTTATACTTCATTCATGTTATTGTGGCAGTATGTATCATTTACTTATATTTTTACTGGGAGTATCTTTGTAAAGTTGACTTTGATTTTCAAAGGTAGAAGATATTCATGATTTGTACAAGCTTAAGAATTCTCTGTTCTCAATGCCTATGATGAAAATTGGAATGCAGTTTGATCAAAAATCACTCTTAGCCTTCCTACTCATTGTTTTGAAACTTTTTAGCTTTAAAATCTTTCTTCTGTTTTGTTTAAATGAGCTAAGTTGGAGTAACTGCCATATGTAGAATGTTACACTGGGCAGAGCAGCTCTTATTTTCCAATTTTTGTAGATACGGCAATCAGTTTGTTGTGTGTGAAGGAGAAAATCAAATTTAGTTGAATTTTTGTTTTTCAAAAAAGCTAGTAGACATTAATAAACATATACATTTTAAGAAGTCTGATGCTGAGAGATTCCATCTCCTCACTTTATCCAGTGTAAAACAACATTGCACAGAACACAAAATTGTATTGCATTAAAAATTCTGCCATAATTAAGGGCCTTGCTCAGTGCTTTCTTGGCACTATTTAAGAGAAATAATACCACATTCACAAAGGTAGGCATGAACTGTTTTATGTTGCTCATTAATGTTAAGCAGAAAAAATGAGCAGACACTCCCATTTGGCCTTATTTAATAAAAATGTAATGTATTGCTTTACACTATTTTAGCACCTGTAATTTATTAGCTCTCTTAATAGAACACACAAAAGGTGTAGTATCATAAAGAGGCCCACAGTATAAGCCTGTAATACAGTGAAAGGAAAATCGTTCACAGGGGTTTTCATGGCAAGTCAGACTTTATAAGCATGCTTCAGATAACTTCTGAGTTTTAAGCAAGCTGCAAATATCTGTTCATATTTGATTTAGCAAAATAAAACTTGCTTTTAATTTTTTTGTTTGTTTCTGAAGTCTGTGTCAGCATTTGCTCCAGTTTGCAACCCAGTGCTCTGTCCTTGGGGCAAAAAAGCCTTTAGTGGATATTTGGGAACAGATCAAAATAAGTGGAAGGTAGGTACTAGATGGTTGTCTTAATACTCATTCTTAAGTTTTCACATTTCTTTAAAAACTGCACTACAGAAATTATATTCCTAGCTCCTTCAAGTGAAAGATCCAGAGCTAAAAACAATTAGCAGAAGTGTATACATGTAACAATAACAACAAAACACAATTTTCTAACTGTATTGAACTATGGCAGATGTCTTGGGGCTACATTTTTTTTCCTGCTAATGATTAACTTATATGTTTATTTCTAAGATAACATTACCCAAAACAGTATATATTATTACTAAATTTAGGCTTATTAACTGTGCTCTGTTGTACAATAAGAACCACAAAGCCTAGCTTTTTAGTTATTTTGTGTATCTCTTTCAAAATCCACCATCTCTCAGATTTGGATTTTAAACTCCATAAAAATCTAAAGATTTTTTAAAAATCAAAAAAATTTTTTAATCCGTTTTTAAAAAAATATTGTGTAATGTATATTTATGTGAATGCCACCAACAAAAGATTGTTTTATTAAGCATAGGAGCAGATGCTTAAAAATGAAAACTAAATGATCCTTTCTCTTGACTCATTTTACTTGTGCAGAAATAGACTATTTGCAAACTCCACCAAGACTTTGAGTAATTTGCAAATGATCTAATTATCATGTGCATGTTAACAAGTGGAAAATAGTGAAAAAAAATCTTTTTTGTCCTATTGTTTAGGGTTAGATTTATTATATTGGAATAATGCAGAAAATAATTACTATTAGGTACTTGGAGAACTGACAGTGCACATACATCAGTGTTTTCAGTCCTTACCACATGCAGGTTGTGTGGAATACTGAGGTCTTGTGTCTTGAAGGTTGACTCTTTCCCATCTGCAGGGGGCTTATGGTCTAATAGAAAAGTTGAGTAAAACCAACTGACTGGGAGGAAGTGGGGAGAGTAGGGGCACAAGTAACCTATAAAGGAATCTAATTATGTAATTTTCCTGCAAATAGCATTAGATTTTACTATCCCTTTATGCTGTGTTTAGGCCGTTGTTTACTTTACTGTTGGAATAAGGAGGCCGTGCAGAATTACAAAGTCACAGGACTTAGGACTAGTTGGACTTTATAGGTCCACTTACACTCTTTGAAGTTGAAAGAAAACAAGCCTTTAAAAAAGCATAATATTTTAGAAGGGGATATCTTTCGCATTTTGTTTATCTTGATTGATGCATAAAGTTGTGGTTAGTGACTATATATGAATAATCAAGAATATTTAAAGGTGCATTATGAAATATAAAATTGTAACTAGTAGCAGCTCCCCAGATAAATTTGAGTTGTTAATATGTTTCAGATTATTCAAGTCAAGTCTTCCTGAGCACTCATGAAGATAGATGTTTGGTGCTGTTTAAAAGATATCAAAAGAGATGACTGAGCATATTTATGTCTGGAATTAGAAGCACAAAGAAGAGACAAAAAATTAAGCTATTTATTTGAAATAGAAAATATTTGGAAACAGAAAAGATAATGGAGTTAGAAGAAATGGCCAATTTGTGGAGGGGCTTTCCAAAAAAAATAGTTTTTTGGAATTGAGAGGTGATTGAGAACCTTAAATGTTTAGAAGAAAAAGGCTGTTATTTATATGAAGAATGCTTGAGGTATAGAATTCTTGCCATTGATGTAGGACTGCTTGAAAGTAGAGAAGAGGCTGTAAATGGGAAATAGAATTCTGAAGACATTATAAATAAAACTCGGCAAGCCAATTTAAAAGTGTATTTCCAATTTAATCAACCTTGGAGTTTAAGTGACTTAAATTTCTATTTGGTTCTAGTACAGTGTGTTCTCAGGAATATCTTCCTGGAGACTTTTAAAGGTACTTTTCAATATTTCTCCTCTTTTTATAGGCTTATGATGCTACCCATCTTGTGAAGTCCTATCCAGGTTCTCAGCTGGACATACTAATTGATCAAGGAAAAGATGACCAGTTTCTTTCTGATGGGCAGTTATTGCCTGATAACTTCATAGCTGCCTGTACAGAAAAGAAAATCCCTGTTGTTTTCAGATTACAAGAGGCAAGTACTAGGAAACTTTCACCTGTTCTCAGGAACTGTAAGAAAGCAAAATTCCATAGTACTTTGTTAATTTTATTTTAGAGTTTGAAAATCTTCTCTAGTAAGGTATTTTAAAATTAGAATAAGACACTTAAAGTAAAAGCCCTCCTTTTAAGTTAATGGTATATAAGACCAAATTCCCAGGCAAGGTGAAACACTGCCCAGAGGAGTAAAGGGATGGATTTAGAGCTAGCACAAGGACAAATTGTGCATAGCCTGCTTCCTGTCCTACTTATGCATCAGATCTTAGTGTCTTTTTTATTTTCCCTAGTATTTTGAACATATAAATAATATATGTAGCATGTGGGGGAATATGTCAAAAGCCAATACATTTAGATATACCTAGTTGTCTCTGAGTGTCCATCCTTAACTAATACAATTTTTTAGATTAATTTGGTTATTTATCTTCAAAATTACATGCTTTGTATCAATAACCAATCTGAGGAAATCCAAATGCCAATTCGACTAAATATAGTAGTTTGTTTAAGGGTTTTAACTGTAGGTGTATGTGACATAACAAACCATGTGTTTTTTCCAAATGACTTCTCAGCATTAGCAGTGTTGGACACCTCTTCTTCCCCTGAGGTTGTGCCAGGGATTTCTATTGTTACTACCAACGATAAAGTTTCAGCCTGCCAGCAAAGACTGAAAAAATCTCTAGAGTTTGTTACAAAAACAGCATAGAGTTAGAACACTGATGAAATTCTTGGAGGGAAAAAATAAATGAACTTGTTTACTTCTAAAATGCTTATATTCCAAGCAACTAAAAAATACAGTTGGCTGTACTTAATGAGAAGTCAAGACAAAGCATTCAATTCTTCTAAAAAGAAGTGAGGAAGTACAGAAGTCACCAGCCACAGTCTTCGCTGGTTAAAAGAGTGAGCTACACAGTCTGAAGCGGTTTATATTTAGTTGGTTGTAACTGAATGAGCAACCAAATGGACATGCCTGGGCAGTGGCTCCAGAGAGGCTCCTTTCAGGTTTTTCAAGCCACCTTCCATTAAGTTCAGATTACCTGAGGTCTGAGAATCTTATCTGCTTTATCATTTGGTTATGAGTGTAGTACAGCTCTGTTTCTTTATGAAATGAGACTGAGAAGAGGAAAATAAGCTAAAAATAATAGTATATAAATAAGTGATCTAAGGTGGGAGAAAGAAAATTACTATAATCATGTACATGGTTGACCCAACTTCATTCCTTTACCTTTTTTTAATGGTGCTAAATGCTCACAGTCTACATTTATACTCTATCAACTATCAGAAAAAAGATTGAGAAAGAAGAGTATTATATAGGTATATTTATGTGGATGTTATATGTAATCTTTCTGTTTTGGCTTCATCAAATTAAATTGGAAAAGCACTAGGTTAGCAGACTCTAATAGCTGGTATACAGAGAGCAGATCTTAATCTGAAGAGGAAAGGCCTCATATGTCTTATTTTCAGTTATTGAAGTTACGGAATAAGAGAAATTCCAGTGACCTAATGGAAACTTCCAGAAACAGTATCAAAGCAAGGCTATACTACCTCCTCAGATCTCAGGGCCTTTTTGAAGATTCAGAGATTGTTTGGCCTCTGCACGTCCTTGTTAGAGAAAAGTAAGAACAGGGCACAGAATTCAAGGAATGCAGGGGTCTCTTGCTCATCTCTGTATCCCCATGCTTAGCACAATTATCAAGCACACAGACTCAAGGAGTGCTTGTTAAGTAAACAAAAGAATGCTTTTCAACAGTCTTTGTACTCTGAAGAGACTTAATAACCCAGGGATTCATATCTGAGCTTTTCTAATTGGGTCTGGAAAATACTGCCTATTAGAATACATATTCCTTATAGCTGCTGGAGCACTGCTGCTTTTTTGAGAAGTGAGTGAAGAATGAAAGAATGTGTTCATTAATTTTTATACTCTTAAGAATCAGAATTCTGCTAGTGAGGATTTTTCCACTTGAAGTGGGAAGTAGAACAGGAAAGTAAGGCCCATTAAGTGTCACTATGTAATTGCACAAGCTGCTTAACATACAAAGCAACTCAAAAGAATTTAATGAAAGGAGCCATTCCCATTTAATAGCCTTGGTAAGTAGAACTTAAAACTAGTCAAAAATAACACAGTTAGCTGTAATTATAAAAGCATCTTCTATCTACCAGAATGCCAATAGTTGAAATGTGTTCTCTTTCCTTAATGTTGACATTTTAAAAAATCTTTCTTGGTCTTTGATGACAGGCATGTTCTATTTTCTCAGAAAGGTGCATCTTCTGTTAAATATCATTGTGGAAGTTAAGGACATTTTCTTTGTATTTTAGATGAAATACACTCTTATATTGCAATACACCCCTGAGAGCTCAAAGTTGCCACTTCAATTGACCCTGGGACTTCTCTAATAAAATAATAATAGTAATAAATAATGATAATAAGTAATTACTATAATAATGGAACTACCTACTGTGTGCCTGAAACTGTGCAAGGTGCTGAATGTACATGAAACTAAACATAAAAATAGAGCATACTCAGTCACATTAGTGTTTTGTTACACACGTTTTGAGACATCGATTTTCTTACCTATGGTTATTTTCAATCAGATTTGTCTTTTCGGTTGTGAAGAATGGCAAGTACTAATTGGTAATTTCACAGGCTTTGCGGCCTGAAAGTCATGAGCCTGTTTAACTTCTTAACAATTCAAGAATTACATGGGTGGAAAGTGCTTTTCTTCAAGTTTCATTATGTCAGAAACTGTCCTTTAGTTCAAAATGTAAGTAACTGGGGCTGGTCTAATCTTTGAGAGATGTGAAAGCAAATAATTCCAGGGCTCAGCCTTAACTTTGACCACATTCCTCTCAGATTCAGTTTTATGGTTTGGCCAAGACAGATTGTTTTTAAGCTACTTTGATGACTTTAAGCTAGAATTCTATAAACTGCTATTCCCAAGATATATATTGCATACTGCTTGAGTAAGAGATTAAGAACATTTACTGATTCATAAGACCTTAGGGATTTGCCTTGTTCCCTGAAACCCAGGTGGTATTTTTATTAGGTCTCTTTTTGTTTCTTAAGTTCTTAGAAAAATTCCCATTTTCTTCCATTGGAGATCATTCACTAGATTAAGATAAAAACATAAAAATCTTTCTTAAACTTTACCTCTTTCAGTTTATTCCGTCTTGTAGCTTAATCATGCTTTGGGAGAGGAGCTCTCCCCAGACTATCTGGTGTTTAATACCCTTAGGTTCTTCCCACTTTAATTTTTTTTCTTTTTCCTCTTAATGCTACTTCTTGTACTCAGAGGACACCCCAAGGAAGGATTGTTTCTCCATTTATCTATATCAGTGGTTTAATTGACCAGAGTGAGATCTTTTTCAACTCAACTACTTGGCACATTACATTTTCTCTCTGTTTCATGGTAGTTTTCAAAATACTGACTTTTTACCCAGTTTGGTTTATTGTTAGGGATGTCAGAATTTAATAGTTACACCTTTTTTCCTCAACTGAAGCAATGATGCACTATTATTGTGTAGGAGGTGGAATTCTTGACATGATTTGTGATGGCTGTGTTTGACTTCCAAACAACGATAGAGCATTTGGGTTTTCATGCCCTTTCTCTGTACTGTTTATGTATGTTTACTTTGTATTTGAACGTTCTTTATCTTACTGCTGTTAGTGCATTTCTTTTGTGAGTTCAAACTTCTTGCCCACGTTTCTCAGCTCTCTATATTCTGTTCCTTTTAGTCTTTACTGATATGACCACATATATACTTTGTACATTTAATGAATCGTTATTCTCCTTTGCATATTAATGGCAGCATCTAGAAACTAGACTGTGCAGAATGTTTCATTTTTCTTCGTATTTTTGCTCTCTTAGTGTTCAGTAAAAATGTCAAAGTGAAAATATAGTAAACTTGATTTTGATTATAAATCTTCCTCATTCTGTAATATTTTGACTGTTTATAAGCAAATTAAGTGACTTGAGAGATATATTTAATGTTCATAATATTTATTTTTCTGAGCGGATAAATGTCTTACCATCTCTATTTTGTCTTCTAGGGTTACGATCATAGCTACTACTTCATTGCAACCTTTATTACTGATCACATCAGACATCATGCAAAATACCTGAATTCATAAAAAACTTTAGATAAGAGAGTCTCTTCAGGATTATAAAACTATAATAAATAAAATTGCAGGGAAAAAAGATTTCAAACATTGGATTTCATAATGCTAAAATGCTTCACTGATACTTGAATCACCCTCTGAATAAATATAGAAATCTGCATCTGGTTTAAAAAGTTATTTTACCAGTGTTCATATGGGAAATATTTAATACTTTACAGCTTTTTTGAGGTCATCTGGAATCATTATTGTATTGGACTCAGGTCACAGGATATGAATGTAATCCCATTCAAATCATAGGATGCTAACTCTGGAACAGAGGATTTAAAGGTAAGTTATCCAAAAGTACTCACCTTTCCAGACTTTAAGCCTGTGAAGGCATGGACCGTCTTTATCATGTTCACTGTTACAGCTCTGATGTCTAACTTGGTTTCTGGTAATAGGCATTTAATAACTGTTTATTAGGTGTTGAATAAGGAATTAGAAAAGTTAAAGTGAATTCCCCATCATTAAACAGTTATTTGTGGGACAGCTGAGATTAGAAGCCATATGTCCTAAACTCAGTCCAGTGGTATTTCTTTTCTTAACCATTGAGCCAAATAGATTTATGGACATTGTTTTTCAGCATCTCAAGAGATAAGAATAAGATTCTATCTGAAAATACCTATATATTGAAACTTTGTTTTACTCATGTGTTACTGTAAACACAGATCTTTTCATTACATGTAGAATTTAGCTTAGTGAGCTCACCAAGAAAAGTAATTAGTCTCTTTGTAAATAACAAATTACATTCCTTTAAGAACTTACTGGACAAACTTGAAACATAATAGATGAAGTCTGGTTGTTTAAAAGAAACATTTTTCTATTGAGTACAAAGCTTATACATTTTAAACATTCAGTAAGAATGCATACTACATGGCAACTGAAGACATCAGATTCTTAGAGTTATAAAATTAGTACTATTTAAATATCAGTAGTCAAGATTGAGTCCTATGGTAAGCTACACCCAAAGTGGTTCTAAGCAGTTGTGTTTCCTCTCATAAGGAGAATTGTTTAATTCACAATTTTTTTGTGTTGTTGGTAATTCCTTTATAAAGCAAAACAATTGTGTAGTCCTAAGATCATTGTATTGAGGATTTAATAAGAGAAGCAGAATTAGTGGGAGGTATATACATTAAGAAATTTTATATAAGGATTTGGCTTATGTGATTGTGGGGTCTAAGCAAGTCCAAAATCAATGTCAGAATTTACGCTGAGCAGGCCATGAGGAAGGGAAGTTCAAAAGCATGATTGGACTCCATGGGCACAGGCTGATGCTGTTGTCCACAGGTAGAATTTCTCTCTCAAAAAAACCTCAGTCTTGCTTTTTAAGGCCTTCTAATTGATTAAGTGAGGCCCACTAGATTATCCAGAACAATCATCCTTTTAAAGTCAGTTGATTGGAGACTTTGCTTTTATCTGTAAAATCCTTTCAAAACAACACCTAAATTAGTGTTTGATTAATTGGTAACTATACCCTTGACAAGGTGGCACATCATTATAAGAAAATAGTTGCTTTGTCTTATTGAAGGGTTAAATGCAAAAACATGAATATTCAATATTAGTAGCCCTGGCCAGTGTTGGAGAAAATGTCCTTTTGGTCTTCAGATATAAAATAAAAGGAATCTTTATTACTGGGTCTGTGTCCTGAACTCCAATCCAAAAGCATTGCATTTCCAGTCTCATTGACTTCTCGTTGGCACCTGGTGTCAGCCTTCTGTCATGGATGAAATTTAAAGAACAGTTCACTTTCTGGTGATACCATCTAATTCATTTTTTGGATGATAAAATTAACCAGTCAAGTAAATTAACATTTTCGTCTCATGTTTATATTTGACAAATTCAAATACCACTAAAAGTGAGGCATGGAGGTGGGAACTGGGTGGGGCAAGAGATTTTTTCAATTTATCTGGATAGTATTCCTAGCATGATGGTGTGTGTGTGTGTGTGTGTGGTTACACCTTGCATTTAGAGTTACAATACTGAACATAGGCTGTTCAGGTGGTAGGTTCATGGCATCTGCCTTTTTGTTCGTTGCTCGTTAAGTAGGATTGTTATTTTCCCAGAAGACTAAAATTTACTCCTGGGTCTCTTCTGAAATCACTTCAGTACAAACACTGCCACCAAGTGTTTTGATCAAGACAAGCACAGTAGATAAGACAGTAGAAAAAAAGTTTTCCAGAAAAAAATAGCAAATAACTCATTTTCATATATAAATCCTGACAGACTAGAATATTTCCAGCCTTAATGTAGACTAATCCTGCCCATATCTGCCTGTGTAGTGCAGAAAGACTATTCCAGCTGTCAAAATGGTTGTTTTCATTTTTAAATACGAATTCTAAGGTAATCCTGAGATTTCAGATCCAACTCAGGACCCTCCTTGAGTGGGTCCATGTACCTGTCTCCATCATGGAGTGTCCATTAATGCACCATCTCTTCGTCAAGAAGACAGGCGAATGTGTCCAGTACAGCCATGGCTTCACCTTCATCTTGCACTCTGGACTCCAGCTCTCTGTGTAGAGGTTCTGAGGATTTCCTTATGATAACCGAAGTATGTCAATGGATACATGTTTAGTTTTTAAAGCATGTCTAGGCATGTTGAGGGAGTTTTATGGAGACACAAATACTTCAGCTCTCTCCTGGGAGTCTGGCTAGAATAATTCTGAGGTGTGGAGGTGATAATGCAGTTTCCCAGAGCCACCTCCAAGATTAAGCCTCACTCACTGTGCAGCTGGTTTAAGAGCACACCCCCTATTGAACACCTACAGTGAACCCCCATTGGCTACCCTCTCTTTCTGGCGGTGCCTCGGCAGGTTCCCTGTGCCAACCAAAGACCTGAGGGCCCTTATGCTTATTTCAGAGTCTCTCTGTTCCTACAGATTCTAGGAGCTAGAACATGCTTCTAGAGAGTCTAAAATAACACATTGGTGCCTGTCCAACAAACCCTTTATTTCTTCCAGCAAACACTACTAGCCTGGAAAAATGCATATACTTAAGGGCAAAAGTCAGTATGTAAAGTTGTACTGTGTAAAAATGCGTAGGAATATCTCAAAATATTTCAAAAGTTTAACAGCTCTGTACAAGGTGGAATTACAGGTGATCTTCCCTAACCTCTTTATACTTTTCCAAAGTTTCTGTGGTGAGTATGCATCACTTTGATCAGAAACAATTTTAAAAAACTAATATTTTATTAAATTGGGAGAGAAATAAACTGGAGGCTTCTTCCTAGACTTCATATCTGAGTGAGGAATGCCTCCTCCACTGTGCCTGTTCTGTTAACTTTTTTCCTGGCTTTGATCTGCCTTAGCTAGCATTTAAACTAGTCCCTGTAAGCTCACCTTATCAGGTATTATCATGTGAATATTATTTCTTTTGCATCTCCAAACATCCCAACTATCATCTAAGACTCTTTTTTTTAACTCTAAATAAACTTTAAGTTGCTGGGTAGCCCTTCTGTGCTGTGAAAATGACACATTCTTGACATAACAATTTGACTCTGCCTTGCTCTCTTACCTGCTGTGATCTTGAAGGAGTTACTCGAATATTCTGAGTCTCATTTTACTAAGTTGCACACTTAATTAGAAATGCTAGAAGCCCAACTCAATTTTGTGCAGTCATAGCCTGTTCTAAGCATTGGAGAATCAGCAGAGGACAAAATATGCAAGTAGCCTTGTTTTAATGGGGCTTCTAGTTAAAGAAAAAAAACTTGACGTACAGTAGCCACTCAAATACTGGTCATTAAGGTGGCCTGTTAGTGTGTGAATGTGGAGTGTAAACATAGTGGTTCAGAGTGGCACCCTGCTTTCCACACGTCCCCCACACAAGGAGTACCAGTTCCTGATAGAACCCCTAGTTCTTACATCCCCTGAGACCAGACTGGATCTGGTCTCTGCCAACTGACCTCCTGTGAAAGATGAGAGATTAGCTAAGAAGCCCCACCGGGGTCATTGCTGCCTGAGTCTTTCAGTCTCACCCAGGAAGAACTGGAAGCCTCCAGTTGGCAACTGTTGGCCGGAACTTGGTCTCTGAGACAGCTCCCAGCTGCAGCCCATGCCATGTGGCTGAAATGCATGGATGACCCTAATGCAGTCATGCCCCTGCCAGGATCCACCTTGTGCCCCTGCAGTCACCCCACCCCTTGCCCTTTACAAGTGCCAGCCAGCTTGCAATGCAGTGTCTGAAGTGCCGGACTTGTGTGATGTGCAAAAGACTAAGATGAAGATTTCGTGGTTTGGCACAGTAGCACCATTCCCAGTCAGAACATGGTGGGCCACACACAGGTTTTCCCAACTCAGCGGATATGGATCTTAAATGTAGAGGCCCTGGCAGGTCCCCGCGGTCCTGCTCAGTCTGTTGGTCTCAGGTTTCCTGTGTTGTGTGTGGGTTTGGGCGAGAAGATAGAAATGATGTCACCATTTTCCTTAAAATCAAAGCACCTGCTCTTCTACCAGAGGTAAGCTGGTTGTGTGGGGTAACTGTAACAAGGGCCCAGATTTATGGGGGTGTAGTCACGGCAGCTGCCTGGCTCTGAGTGTCGGGGTCTACAGGAGGGAGCACCAGATGCTGCAACAGAACCATCAGGCTTCCTTGGCGGCACCCCAGGGCTACCACCCAAGGGACAGGTGTGGGGTCCTGGGTCTGTACCTCCACACCCACCCCATAGCAACTCTGCTTTTAACTACTGTATATTCTGTGGTTTCAGGTGAGGTTATAGTTTGAAAAAAAAAATTGTCCTGAAATACATACAATACACACACTGTCTTGCCGATAGGTTTCAGCCCTGGGCAAGTTCCCTATGGATTCAATGTGACCAAAGAAATTGACAGCAAAACGTTCTTGGGGTGAAAGGGTTATACCCAACTGTATTTCCAGCTGGCACGTCAGTCACTAAAATCCTGTTCACTCAGAGTGAGTCTTCTGAGGCAAACCGGTCTCTGCCTCTGGGCTGCCCGCACACGTCAGTCACTAAACATCCTGTTCAGCCGTCCTCTGGGCCTCTCTGCACAGAGTGAGTCTGCCTGCACAGAGGCAACAGCCGTCCTCTGGGCCTCTCTGCACAGTCCTCTGGGCCCCTCTGCCCGCACAGCTGTCGTCTGGGCCTCTGCACAGTCGTCCCGCACAGCCGTCCTCTGGGCCTCTCTGCACAGTCGTCCCGCACAGCCGTCCTCTGGGCCTCTCTGCACAGTCGTCCCGCACAGCCGTCCTCTGGGCCTCTCTGCACAGCCGTCCTCTGGGCCTCTCTGCACAGTCGTCTCGCACAGCCGTCCTCTGGGCCTCTCTGCACAGTCGTCTCGCACAGCCGTCCTCTGGGCCTCTGTCCGCGGCGCTACTCTGCCCTCCTGCAGTCTTGCAGCCGTGCCACCATATTACGCGCAGAGCACTGGGCGGAGCTCTATATAGAGCCAACAGCTATCTATTGCCCACAGGTGTGCAGTGAGCTAGTCAACCAGGGCCGCCACAGGAACTCTCATCACACACACACACACACACACACACACACACACACACACACACACGATTACTTCTACAACCTGTTTTAGCAATAACACCCTGTGATTTCTTCTGTGACCACAGTAAACCTTTGCATCAGATGGGTAAGTCAATCAGAAGATGGTTTGTACAAATTCAAAGTTTTAATGGCTGTTAAATAACAAAAGGAAAGATATTTGCACCATGTACATTTTATCCACTTACTGTCAGCTGGCCATGCATTTTATTGCACATATAAACAGTGTACAAGTATCCTGAAGACATCTTAGCCATACAAGAACTGCATTTAGAATAAAAAGCCATTTTACAAAATATTGAAGCCATTTGTATCTTACAGCAAACTTCAAGAAAATACTGAAAATAAGTATCAAAAGAAGTATTTTAATTTTGAAAAAAAAAATTCTCAGAACAAGAATTACAGAGGATCATGTTGCCATATATACATGCAGAAAAGTATTTCAGGACCCTGCATTCTGAATGCCCATCAAGGTACAGCAACGTAAATTCCTATTTCTATTAATCAACCTTTGTTGCTTACTTTGAATATGCTCTTTGTTCAAAATGCCTTTCTTTTTTACATCATTATGCCATTTGACAAAACAGGTAATTGGGCAGTACAGGAAAATATTAAAATATATTTTAAGTTAGGTTAAAGTGCACAGTACATCTGACAGGAAATAACTGTTAGCTGCCAACCCAAATGACCATGTTCAGTAATCGCTCCACCTCGCACAGAGAGGAGGGCAGCCTTGGCATTGGCTGATGTTAGGCTGCGTCCGATGAGTAACACCCCCCTGGCGTCTTGTCCTTTGTGCTCACTTTTGTATTCGGCTTATGGACTGTGGCTGCTGCTGCTCTCAGAACTTCATGCCTTCTCACAGAGGTGATGATGCAGTCAGCATGCACATGGCTTGGAATGATGACTCACTGGGATATCTGTGGCTGCAGGGTGAATGCACGTGCATGTAACTGCCTGCAATGGGCTGCGGTGTCTGTGAATGAAGCTTTAAGTGAATGCCTCAGACCAACACGTGTTGCTTTCCTTTGCTGGCCCTTCTCTTGTTTGAACGTGCTCCCCCCCAGGCCGCTCAGCCTCCCAACACCACTTACTTAACCTTCTCCTAAGCCTGCCTTGGCATTGCAAGCAGCTGCCCCGCTACTTTACTGACTCGTTTCTTCAATTTCACACCAGAGACCATGAATCTTGCAGAGTTTTATGGGCTACTTTGAAAGCCACCAATTAAACTACAATAAAATGAGCAGGTCTACATCTCAGAATCTTTTCCTCATTTAAAACTGGCAAGTCATAAGAAATGCTGTTCCTGATCTAGGTCCTAAGTGCCTTGTGTAATTCTTGATCGCTCAGTTGAAGCTGTCAGTCTTTTTCGTTAAACAATAACCTTTTTATCATCTCCACTTTCCTATACTATTTCCTCATTATTTACCTTTGGTGCTAGACTTTCTTTAATTACCCAAGTTACAGTGCAAAATTATACTTCCAGATATATGATGCTAACATTTACTACTTCTTTGTGTTAAAATATGAATGTTTTGTGCATAGCAAAATAGGTCTGAATCCAAAAAATAACTTCACATTTTTATCTTCAAGTTTAATATGTCTTTTTTTCCCATTACAGCTATTTACAAATAACTTTGGGGCGCTCTCTTGATTTCGGTCAGTTCACCAGAGCAGGCGCAACAGGGCTGCTGGAATGTAGCAAACCGGATGGAATGCGGAAATATAAATAAGAGCAATGTTCCATGAACCAAGGTGTAAATAATGCCTCCCCAGAACACAATTCTTCTCACAAAGCACCTGTTTTTTGCTTTTCTTTTTCTGAGTTATATATATCAGAAAACATGATTACTGAGACCTAGGACTACTGCACACAAAAGAGGATAGAAAATAACTCAATATTTATAATATTAAAATAAAGTGTTTAACCACAAAAAAAGCAGTAATAAAATAGTTTCCTAATTTACAATTTGCATCCAAAGGATGAATAACAACTCACTAATAAATAATATTTATATAAATATTTTGTGTGTCGAAAATAGTTTTTTTAAAAGGCAATGGTCTCAAGAAACATCTTGAAAAATTTGGTGGTGATAAACCTGATTGAGTCCCTCTACCCCCACTAAATACACGAGTTTGGTTTTAATAAAACAAATGTATCTTGCTGCGAAACAGTTGTGCTTGGCGTTTTGGTAATGGCAGTGGGTGAGTGTGGAAGGAATGCAGGAGGTGGTCAAAGGCACTGATGTACTGCTCAGTTCTCCGTAGGCAGCTCCCTCACTGGTTTTGAGATAAATACCTGTCACGTCTTAACTTCGGAGGTCAGTTCTGAGAGGTAAAAGGTCTTCCCTTAAGTCCTCCCTTCAATGCAACTAGAGTTGGGGAACTGGCAGGCAGTGAGTGGGAAGCTCGGGGAACAGGTGCCGAGGACAGAGTTCAGGATCTCTGATGGGAGAGGAGTCTGAACCGACCCAAAGGAGGGGAGCTGGTTTCAGGTGAACAGAGCCTTCGTTACAGTTATGTCTAGTAATGCTTGAACGGTGATGCTCACTTTGACCAGGCCTTTCTCTTCAAGGATGTGATGGGGTAGACATAGTTTTTCCTGAAAGGAAGAAGAACAAAACATCAATGTTTAGATGGCCAGAACATAATCATAAAATCTTGCAACATGATGGGAGTTAAATTGAGCTCTGTCATATGCCTGTTTGGTCACCTCAAATTGTGCTCCCTCTCTTGCTCTCAACCGACTGCAAAAACCTTTTCCATATTTGCACAGAAAATGATGACCTTTTCACAAGTGAGGGTTATTCCAGAAAGGCCTCTGGTCACCTTGAAATCTGCAACAGATCTAAACATTTAAAAACCCTTTACACTAAATACTTGAGCTACAGAGAGTCAGTTCGAAACCACACACCAAGAATGTATTAGTTTACATTCTTATAAAGCAGAATTGCAAACAGACCCTCACACATTTTAAAGGAACTAAAAAACTCACTTATACAGACCACACATGTTCTTCTGACTATAAACTTGATTTTATTTCTGTGATCTCTGGAATGGAGGCATGCTGGTGGACTAGTATCCTTTCTTCATGGTTTACAAACAGCCTTGTTAATAAGTCATTTTAACCACAGCCTTCAATAGCC
Organism: Smutsia gigantea; assembly: GCA_032199065.1. NCBI lineage: Eukaryota > Metazoa > Chordata > Mammalia > Pholidota > Manidae > Smutsia > Smutsia gigantea. The sequence continues at coordinate 297,617 of JAVSCE010020828.1, read as the reverse complement.
TCTCTTTTAAGACTCTTTCTTAAAACTGTCAAAGACACAAAGGTCCTGTTACTTTCTTACATTGCATTTTTGCTCTTGGGCAATGTCCAGCACCTATGACTCAAGGAAAATAATCACCACACATCACTTCTTGTGTGGAGAATCTTTTGTGCTCAACCAAACAGTTTACAAAAGAAGACAAGGGAGTAATTTTACACCTTTGTCATTTGGCTCTGGGAATGAGGGGAATCTCCATGCAAAGTGTTTCTCCTTGGCTGGCCCTCCCTCTCATCCACCCGGTGATGGTGTGGTATATTCTCCACAGCCCAGGGACCACTGTTTTTAAGGACGGATTAAATAGGACCTGCACCATGCCCCAGGTGGTGGGCACAGCATTTAACATGAAGCAGGCAGGGTCTAGACAGTTCTTCATGTGACTCCTCCTTGAGGAACTAGATCTTCCTGCTGCCTCAGTGCAGAACTCCACAAATTAGCACAGATGGAGGCATTCTGCCCTTAAAGATCTTCAAAGGACACACCATGACACCTCCAGTGAGTTGTTCCCCTGCCTAAAAACATCAGTCTTCATACAAATCTCTCGACCATCTTATTACTCCCCACCCCTCCTCCTTCCTCAATTGTGGTAAATTCAGAATATCTCAGACTCTGGCTCCAGGCCTTAAGAAATGGCCACCTGTCAACCAACAGAAGACAACTGGTTCTGTAAAGTACCATATTATTACTCCCCACCCCTCCTCCTTCCTCAATTGTGGTAAATTCAGAATATCTCAGACTCTGGCTCCAGGCCTTAAGAAATGGCCACCTGTCAACCAACAGAAGACAACTGGTTCTGTAAAGTACCATATTAACCATTACTTCATGTGTCTCCTATGTATCAGAATGGGATTAGCTTTTCAATGACATAGCAGGTGGGCATGTAAGTTTATGTTGCTTTGCCAACTTAGCATCCTACTTCACCAGGAGAAAGGAGGGAGGTTCTGTCTGCATGTGAGTCATGAGCCATGCACTAGGCCAGGATGGGTGGTGCTTCCTCCTTATGCACAGCCACATGTCAGGGTGCATCCTTTCCTGACCCCTCTGCCACAGGCTTGTGAAACCACCTGAATAAGGTGTTTTATCGCTAAGGCTGGTTCCATGGGGCAGGAACATGGTGTCTTCATGCTTATGACTCCCATAGCAGCCAAGTCATCCAGCTTGGTAGGAAAGTATAAAAGGCCACTAATTATGGTTAAGTTCCTGGTACCAGGAAACTTGGGGAAAAAATAAAATCGTTACTTTATACCATAAGCTAAAATCAGTTCAAGATGAATTAAAGAGTTAACTGTTAAAAAAACAAAATCCAAATACCTCTCCTAAGAAAATATAGATGAATATTTAGTATTTTCTGTAAATGGTTGAGGAAAAATTTTCTAAGCCAAAAAAGTAATATTAAAGAAATCACAAAGGAAAAGATAGAAACAATTGATTGCCTTAAAGTTTAAAGCTTCTGCATGTCAAAAAACCCAAATTAATTAAAAGGTAAACAATAAACTGTAAAGATTTTTGCATCAAATCACAAAGGATTTTATGATACATAAGCTCCACAAGCCAGTGAGAAAACAGTAGATCAACAGGAGAACCCTAGGCAAAGAACACAAATAGAAATTTAAAAACAAGACATTTTGCTTCTCAACCTCAGTATTTACTTATGTTCAGTCCCAAATGTTCCTGATCTAGTACCAATATTTCCACAAGGCCTAATCTCAGTGTGCGACATGGCTTGATGGGACTAGATGCCCTATCCTGAGTCCTGTTGAGATGTGAATTTAAAGAGTCCATAATGACTGCCCCAGTCCCACTGATGAGAGGCGGCTCCGATGGTCCACAGAAGTTGGAGGACAGAGGTCCTGGCTGGGAAGGGTGAGGGCTCCAGGGAGACAGGGATGGGAAGGCCCTAGGCTCTGAGGCCTCTGCCTCCCACTAGCAGGACTTTGTGGCGAGGTCACCGACTGAGTTAGTTTAGAGAATCTTCTCTCCCAGAACTTTGTTTTTCCAAGCAGCATTTCTCACCATTCTGGTCTCCTCACTCCTAAATCAGGGGGGACAGAGGCCAAGATTCTCCCTTTGACCCTTACAGTTGGTGATGGGGTGTAAAGAGCTGACATAAAAAGGTACTCCTCACAACCTTCCTGACTTCTCCTTTTACTGAGACCCCCTGAAGAAACCCAGAGATGCCCTCAGAGAACTCTGATGGGGATGGAGGGACCAAAGCAGCCCATTCTTTTATCACAGGTCTGTGGTGAAGACTGCTGGGAAGTACTGGCTGACAGGCTGGGCAGGGGCAGCCTGCCAGAGATGGGGAGGGCAGCAAGGACGGCAAGAAGGGCACTGTCCCTTGGCTAGTCCTGCCATCGCACACCCCACGCGGGAGAGAAGGGAACCCTGACGTGAGCGAGAAGCTGGCATGAGAAGGAACATAAAGCAGAAACTACCCTACATTTGTTTTTCTTCTTTTTAAAATATTTTCTCCCATCCCATAGATTTCCCTTTTACTCTGTCAGTTGTGTCCTTTCATGCACAGTTTTTCATTGATTTAGTATCATTTGTCTATTCTGGCTTTTGTTAGTTGTGATTTTAGTGTCATATCTAGGAAATCATTGCCAACTCTAATGTCTTGAAACTTCCTGCACTTTTTGTTAAAGTTTCATGGTTTGGAGATTGACATTTAGGTCTTGAATCCATTTGATTAAATTTCTGAATATGGTATACGGGTTCAACTTATTCTTTTGCATGTGAATTCCAGTTCTCCCAAACCCTTTGTGAAAGAGACTGTCCTACCCCAAATGTGTGCTCCTGACATCCTTGTTGAGGGTCATTTCCATGTATATAAGGGATTATTTCTGGGCTTCCTAGTCCATTTAATTAGTCTATATCTACTTTTTATGTACCAGGGCAACACTATTTTGATTACTGTCAGGAGTCGCTCTACACTTACGCTGACTTTAAATGAATTTAAATTTCCCTGTTGGAGGATCCTTGAGAACGTGGCAGCAGACTGTTCTAGGATAGCGATGAGCTTCTTCTGTTGTGTTTCCTTTTAAAGCCCAGAACAGTCATCAAGTAGTATCTTGCATAAAAATGATACTTCTGATCCCCTCTGAAGAACTCATGCTGCTTCTCCAGCGTGGCGTCGGTGAGGCCCACTCACACGCCCCCGGCCAGCCCTCTGCGGAGGCACAGCGAACAGGGCGAAGGCGGACATGCCATAAAGACTGAATGCTGACTTGGAAAGACTTCCAGGGCGCCTCCAAATGCCCATCACCAGTGCTACAGATCGGCACTGGTTCGTTTTTTATGACCACCCTGTAAGGTAGGTATTATATCTCTGTTTTACAGATAAGAAACCTAAGACAGAGAGAGTTTAAGTAACTTTGTTAAAGCCACAAAGCTGGTAAGTGCCAGAACCAGGATCTGAACATATGTCAGTCTTAGAGCTCGGGCTTCTCCCCATCAATCCCTTGATGGACAAGAGAGTATGTCCTGTCTGTGCCCATGAGGCAGGAAGAGGCCCCTAGACCCTTGGAGTCCTATCCAGGCAAGTGCCACCAAATTCAGTGTCAGGTGGGGATCAGAGCACCCTCGATTCAGTAAAAGGCGTTAGCTCTGCCATTAGCTCAGTTAGCTTCTCACGCAGCAAGGGACAGACATCCTGTCCTGGAAGAAATTGCCTGTGACAGCAGGCGGATAGTGGCCTCTGCCCAGCTATCCCCTTTCTATAGTTTCTTATGCTCTCAAACAGCCCCATGCCTACCTCCAGGGCAGCTGCTAGACTGAAATGAGGTCATTTATGTTAGCAGGTTATTCACATTGTTCAGACTGTTTCTAAAATGTAAATTCCTCACACTAAATGGATTGAACCTTAAAACAAAATGGTCAGCATTTTTTAACATAAAAGAGCTTCAGTTTCCTGATCTGCCACATGAGCTCTCCAAGGGCCAGTTTATTCTAATGTAAAATGGAGACCATGTCACACTTTTATAGACTGAGAAGATCTCTTGTCGCTCTCCAGCTGATCCTCTGCTTTCCAGCCACGCTACCCCTCTAGGTCTTCCTTTCTGAAACACTTCATTCTCCGCACCATCTGCCCCTCCTCTCACCTCCCTAAGCCATAACCCCTTCGTCTGACTATTCCTACACATATTTTAGGTCTCAGTGCAAACACTGCAGTTCCAAGAAGGCCTCACAGACTACCCATTCTCCATCAGGGTCAGGTCTCCTTTCCACAGGTTTTACAGAATCTTGTATCCAATCTACCACACGTCCCTTATCACATTCGATTCCTCTTTATTTGTTCACTGGATCTACTAGTTAAGAGTCCAAGCACAACAGCCTGCAGGGTAATCCAGCCCAGAGTCTGCTTTTGTAAATAAAGTTCTATTGGAACACAGCCACACCCATTTATCTACGAATCCTCTATGGCTGCTTTCACACTACAACAGCAGTTGAGTAGTCATAACAGAGATGGTATGGTCCACAAAGCCTAACATACTTACTATCTGGCACTTCACAGAAAAAGTTGTCTAGACTGTAAGTTTTTTGAGGACAGGGTCATGTGTCATGGTCACCTTTTTATCCCCAAGGCCTACCATAGAGCCTTGCACAAAGAATGCTCATTTGGTATTTGAAGCATGAATGAAGGAACACAAACAGAAACAAAATCGCAGTGAAAGCCAAGGAACTGGACCCTGACAGTCTTAAAGAAGAAAAAAAAATACACATTCTATATACTTAACTGATTGTTTATTGTGAACTAATTTTAAAATCTGCAGCCTCCTTTTAAAAACAAAATCTCCTGAAATAAAGTTAATTAAAATATTTTTCAACTAATCCAAAACCACTTTCAGGCTCCTGAAGTTTAAATCTGTTGTCCATGTCTTTTACTCTCCAGGTAATATGTCCTTAGTCTTACAACTTCTGTCCTTGTGACAGGAACCAGCATGGATTTTAGAAAGATAACCCTAGGCGCCATGTACCAAATTTAATTTCTTACTCACAAATAAATGGCAGCAGGATTTATTTATCCATTCTCAAGGATAAAATTCCTTCTCAGTTATCTTACTTCTGAGTTCTGAAGGCCCCTTTCCATCAGCCCCATTTCATGAATGTCTCTCACTAGAACAGTGAGACGCATAGAACCACAAATCCATAAATAGAAGGAATTAATAAAAATTAATTGTCACACATTGTGGAAATGCTGACATTGGAGAGTTGCCACCAACTGGAGAAACTCAAGAAAGAGAACCTTCTATTTCAAATAGATCTATCTATATCAAAAAGAAAATGTAAATGAATGAGTGATTCTTTTTATCAGACACTGGAAGGGAGTACTGAAAAACTGTCCTTTTTTTGAGAGGAAGGAGATTTAGTATGCACACATAAATCACACATCTAACTCCCTGACCACTTCTCAGAGGACAAGTAGGGCAGCCAGGTCTCCCCAGTCACGCTGCAACGGCAGGCATCACACGGCTATATGAGCTCCTGTGTGGGTGCCTTAGGGAAGAACCATGGAAGGGCTTAATATTCTGGAAAGAAATGAACAGCTTGACAATGGGCAAGACATTCAAAGTGTTGCCTAAAGTACTAAATTAATTGTACTTTGCCAGTTACCATGCTACTTGATGAGAAAATACCATCCAACCGATCCCGAGAGGAGCAGCATATTAGCATACAGAAACACTAACCACAGGAGTAACCAAAGGACACGCAAGAACACACTGGATGCCAGAACTGAAACATGAATGCAGCTGGAGAATGCGCCAAGTCAGCACTGAAAATTAAATCTGATCTCATGTGACTGTTCTACTCAGTTTTTACTGACAGAATGTTCTTTCAGGTGGCCACCAGCAAGTCCCCTCACTTCTTCCCTTTTGGTCTCCATAAAGAGGAGAAACCCAGTGGTGAATATTAAAGGGAAGCCCCACTGCGCCGCAGAGCCAGCTGGAACCGCTGAGAGCTAATCGGGGTGCGCACAAAGCCCTGGACACCCAAAAGGCATTACTAAGCAACTTCTGGCTCAGGTTGCTTGTGAGACATCATACAAAGAGATTTTATTGTGTTACAGACTGAAGAATACAAGATAGCACCCAAGGCAGTTCTGTACATTCTGCAGGTTACTTAATACAACTTAGTTTAATTAATAACTTACACATACTCTGTATTTCACCAATCACCATGAAATCAGGAGGAAAAAGCTCAGTTAACTCAAGATATTATCATGTAAAGAATGTTTCCTGCTAGAATAGTTGATCTGTTTTAGCAACAAAGAATCATTATAAATATACTCTTCTAACTATGTAAACTTTGCTGTATTCTCAGGTCCCCTGGATTCATGGACATGTTCAGAAAAATAAAATTATCTTCTTCATAGTCTCTGTGAGGACTGTTTGCATCTCAGGAAACTAGAAATTTATCTTGAAGTTAACTCCATCATCTCTCCAATTTAAGAAATAATACTTGGCAAGCAAATGTAAACTGACCTTAGGGGAGACTGCTTTAACCTGGGCGCAGGGCCTTCTCTACTAGAAAAAACAACTTTTAAAAATATCTCAGCATATATAAGATTCTAATGCTTTTTTCTTTTAATTACAAACTGATCACTTTGCTCCAGAAGAGGACAGTTAATACATAAACCATTAATCTTAAAAGTGAAAACTGGAAATCAAAGGCTAAATGGAAATTTCAAGTCATTAGAGAAAGTACATTCTTCTAAAATAAGTGCGATCCTAATTACCGGCTTCTACCATAGTGACCCAGGCCCCAGGACCGAGACCGTCCCAGGACTCATGGCTTTATTTGAAAGCGAATACAGTCAAATCCATCACGATCTGAACCTGCAGTTATGATGTGATGTGGCACAGAAGCAAAACAACCTATTATGTTATCTAAAAACAGAAACCCCTTCTGGAAAATTCTTTTCTAAGCGCCTCAGAGCAGACCTAACAAGAAGGAAGTAAAAATACACAGAAAGTGGTGTGCAAGTGAAATCCTCCAGGTGGCGCTCTAAGGGCAGTAGGCCCCTCCTGCGTAGCTTTGCCTCGAGCAGCGGGGCAGAGGGGCTTGCCTGCTCTGGGTGGAAGTGGGCCGCAACCCGCCTGGGGTCCCCACACAACTCCCAGTGAAGGAAACGGGGAAACCCAACTGAATGGCCAGCAAAGCAGTCATTCTCCAAATGGTACTTTTCAACTTGGTCAATAGTGATATTAACATTTTTATAGAGCGAATTGGGCCAAAAATGTTGGTTTTCTGTCTCCTCTGTAAGGCAGCCCCTGTACAGCTCAATTGCCCAGTCCTGAATTAGGATTCGACTTAAATACTGACTCAAAGGAAAGATTTCCATATGGTAAATCCCCTCGGCTCCTGTTCTAGAACCTTCTTGCACTCTCCCCAGGGCGGTGAAGCTCACTGGGGGAGGGAGAAGAGGAACTGCATAGCACTGCTGCTGGCACCATGTGAATGAGAAAGCATGAGTTATGGATACACTTTACGGCACTGTTTTTCAGTAAGTGAGAGAAATTATTCAGCAGGAACTGCATTCTATAAAGTTTGTGCTTTTGTAAAATCTGATTTGTAAAAGTTCAGCTTTAAAACTCAAGAGATTACTAAAGAGATGACAGGGATGGCAGTTTGCAAGGCAAAGGCTCAGATGGAGGAAGGACCCTGGAATGGATCAGGGTGACCCAGCGGAGTGTTTGGACACACATGCAGACGTCAGGCGGGCAGAGCATTCCAGCGGTAAGTGATATAGATCAGAACTATAAAGAGAATATGGACGAGACAAAAGCTTATAAGGTCCCTGGAGCGGAGGGTAGAAGTTGGTTGTGGGGGTTTCTCCCCGAGTGCCAGCAGAGTGTCAACAGTCTTTCGAATTTGACGAAAATCCAACTGCAGGATGTCATACGGAGAGCAGAGGTCAGCCTATTCCGAGGGCAGCCATTAGAACAGAAAGAGACAGTGCATACAATTAAAAATACACAGAAGAACAGCTAGAAAGAAGCACACATTTTTTTTATTACTAGCAAATGGCAAGAATAACCCATTTCAACCAGGTGAAACCCATTCCACCATCAAAGGTTTTTTTAATCCATCACGAAAGAAAAGTGGCAGATCCCAACATGGTTTATGCAAACAGGGCAAGGAAATCCTCCACCCACAATCTCGCTACTGAGAAACAGCATGTTCTGCAATTTATACATCACTCTGGCATTCCAATAGTTTCAGTATTCAAGTGGTACCACCTGCTCACCAATGGCTTTTCACTTGGGACATTTTGGACTTAAACCTTACTGAAGGAGAAAACACAGACTTTCAGGTCTGATCCCCACCTCGCCTCACCATTCTCTTAATGCATTTTTAACTCTGGTCTGTGAAGACTGAATGAATACAAAGTATCTCTTGCTGACAGGTAACACATACACCTAATTTATTTCTGTTTTAGGATTATTGATAAACTCTGAGAAATGTTCTAATTATGTCTCTATATGTGTCAAAAAGTATATTAAATTTCATGTTTTTGCAGCTACACATATACTAAAAGTCTAGAGGAGGCAAGATGTGCAGTTAGAATAAAAGTCCATCCCCAAAGACGGTTATTAGGTAAATTTCTTCATCACCACCATGTATGGAGGCAGGAGCACAGATCTCCACGCTCTGTCCACTTGGCAGTCACCACATAAGAAGCAGAACTCCTACATTAGCAACTAATATGCAAAAATAAGATGTTCGGTCTTCTGAGTTGACTTCGGGATGTCTACTCCTGTCAGGAAGCAGTTTTCTGATACACTGAATTTGTGAATTAGAAATGACCACATCTTAAGTGCATCCCCATAATGTGTGGAGAGTAATGGTGTTTATCACTGATACGTCAGTATGATAGAAAAGCTGTGGTTTTGTATCTAAATTAAATGAGGATGGAAAATATTTGTGATGTATTTAATAAGTGCAGCTTTATTTCCAAATTAGGCAAAGTATTTCAAATATATTTTATAACATACATTGCTATAATATTGCCTTTTATTCTAGACTCATATCTAAGCATATGCAAACCACAGAGCAACTGAAAGATGATTCTAAGATAGATTCTGTCTTGCTTATACCCTCTGAAGTTGTTCTGATGCCCTCAGATACGTAGGAATACAATAATATCAAGTGTGTTGAGTAAAATTAAAAACATTCTACTCTCAAATTTATGAAGATATAGATACTCTTAAGAAAAGACTTTTCAAGATATTAACAAATCACATTATATCTATTCAGATCATGCAATCTTTTCCCAATGGATCTGGAGGAATCAAAGCACCACTCTTTTTTTCTCAAGGATTAAAATAGTCACACATAGGTCGGGTTTCACTGGAAAGAGGCGCCGATCAAGGCCTAACAGATGGGGAAACACCTACGAAAAGAAGCTTTTACTGCGCTGATTGTGCTTAACCGGTGAAATCCAAGCAAAGCAGACATAAGACAGAAGGCACCCACAAACTGGAATGTGATTTTTACAACAGTGGTATTTCCATTTTAAAAGCAAATAATTCTATCCCCAGCATATATTTCAAAACATTTTCCAGAACCCTATGAAAAATTTCTGGTTGGTTTCCCAGCAGCTCCAAAGGTGAGTCAGATCATCTTTGCCAATTTCAGTGTACTTATTCAGTAGTACATTTCTGATGCAGGTAGCCAACACAGACTATTCTTTGCATCCTGGAACTAATTTCATGGTGCCATAGATTCTGGGCTTAGTTCAGATTAAAATGGGTAGGACCTACACTCAGTTTATGGTGGCTGGTTTAAGTGAAATCACGATGACTAAAGGAAAAGGAATGGGTCTAAGATTGACTGGTAGGCAAAAATCTGCATCCCCATAATGTGTGAAGAGTAAGGGCTGCTGTGGCCCTCTGAGCCCAGCTGTCTGGTTCTACCCCACATCACACAGCCCCTGGCCATCAGAGCAGCCCCAGCAGGGAGGCTATGATGGGAACCAAGGCTGGAACTGCTGGGGAAACCTGGTACCTTTCTGACTCTTGAGCTTTCCAAATTTCAGTCTTAATGAGAGAGACGTAGAGATTACACATTTTTTTTCTTAAAATTAAAATAGGAAAATACTAAAAAGGAAGGAACTTTAGAGACAAATTTCACCACATATTATAGAGTATTAATAATTACTTCAAGGCATTTGAAAAGCACAGTTAATACACTTAGAGTCCCCAGAGGCAAGTGTAGATGCTAATTATCATTACAGTGAACAGAAATCACAATCACCAGAGGTAAACTGAATTCTTGGGAGTCACAACAAGAGTGTGTGACTGAGATTACTATTCAGGATTGGTTTAGGTCCCCCAAGTAAAACAGATACAACAATGAAATGCAGACAGATTTGGTAACAGTAGTTTACAGACATTTTGAGTGTAATATAGTCTGAAATCTAAGGAATTTAGAATATATTCAAGTTATTTAAATATGATCTTAATTTTTAAGGTCAATATGCTTACTAAGTATTTTTTAATCTAAAACGCCATAGATCAGGAAGGTTGATGGTCATTCTGAAAATGTAAAGCCCTAATTAAAAACAGGGAGTGGAGTGAGGTAGGGAATGGGTTTCCAGAATTTTCTCCGAAAATATAAGCACTAATCACCAATTTAATGGACTTAGAGGGTAACTCTAGTAATCAGTAAGATAATTTATCTAGAACTGTAATTTAAAACCTTTTCAGAATGCTGCTTTTAAAACGTTTATTGTTAGATTAAAGATGGTGGCATGAGAGGTGAGACAGAGAACTCCTCCCAAAACCACATATAATACTAAAATACAGTTAATACAACTAACCCAATAAAAGAGCAACAGGAAAGAAGGCTGCCCAGACTACATACAACTGGAGAAAAAAGCAGACGTCATGAAACAGGGTAACATACCAAATCCTTGATCTGGCGGGACCCAAGCCCTTCCCCCACCCCAGCTCACCAGAGGGAGGAAGAGAAATGGAGCAAGGAGGGGGTGGAAACCTAGGACTGCTTAACACCGAGCCCTGGAGATCTGCTTTGGGAGCATAAACCTACATTGCATGGTATTCTGGGGATTAGTGGGGTTGGAAAGCTAAGACAGGCAGAATACTTGGAGAGACTGAGATTCCAGCCGTTTGTGGAGGACAAGGATCCACATCCTGCTGCTCTGGGACAAAGGAAAGGCAGGCAGTCTGAGAGGCTTCCTAGCAGCAAGAGGGCTGCTGAAGGGGCGGGGTTTGCACAGAGCTTGCTGCGCGGGGGAAGGGATAAGTGGACAAGGTTGTCTGGGCGTGCTCTGCCTAGCAGGTTGGGAAATTTCAGGAGCTTCAGGCGCTCCATCCTGCTGGCTGGCTACTCAGCTCTAACGCCCCCCATTGTGATATGCAGCCTGCTGTGCCTTCCTCCTGGCCTGCGGGCAAATGCTCACCAACTAGCAGTCCCTGCCCTGGCGTCAGGCCAGCCAGAGGGAGGCCCCACCTATGGCAGCTACAAACGCAAAGCACAGAGGCTTATACCTGTGTGCACAGCCCACTAGTTCTGACAGTGGAGACAGGAACTGCAGCCAGGAAGCTGGAAACAGCTTCTTCCTCCCCCCAGGCACCAGCGCCGCTCCCCTGAGACCTCCAACATCACTCCAGGGGCTGAGCAGCTCCAGAGACTAGAGCTTCTGGGCACTAGAGAGTATCACATACAAATATGAAACGTCAAAGGAGCCTGGTTCAGACCAAAATCTCACAAACACCAGAAAAAGGTCCAAATGAAACTGAGTTCACCAATCTTCCTGAAAAAGAGTTCAAAATAAAAATCATAAACATGTTCATGGAGGTACTGAAAAATATTCAAGAACTCATGGACGAATTTAGGCAGGAGATTCAATCATTAAGAAATTCCATATTTGAAATGAAACATACAATGGAGGGATTTAAAAGCAGATTAGATGTAGTAGAAGAGACGGTAAATGGAATAGAAATTAGAGAAGAGCAATACAAAGAAACTGAGGAACAGAGAGAAAAAAGGATCTCTAGGAATGAAAGAATATTGAGAGAACTTTGTGATCAATCCACATAGAAAATATAGTGGTACCAGAAAAAGAAGAGAGAGAAAAAGGCATAGAAAGTGTCTCTGAACATGAAAATGCTGAAAACTTCTCCAATCTGGGGAAGGAGACAATCTCTCAGGCCATGGAGGTGCACAGATCTCCCAACACAAGGGACCCAAGGAAGACAACACCAAGACATATAATAATTAAAATGGCAAAGATCCCGCAAACAAATGGAGGCTTCACAACATGCTCCTAAATAACCAATGGATCAATGACCAAATAAAAACAGAGATCAAGCAATATATGGAGACAAATGACAACAACAACACAACACTGCAAAATCTGTGAGACGCAGTGAAGGCCGTGCTAAGAGGGAAGTATACTGCAATACAGGCCTCCCTCAGGAATGAAGAACAATCCCATATGAACACTCTAAACTAACAATTAATGAAACTAGAAAAAGAAGAACAAATGAGACCCAAAGTCAATAGAAGGAGGGACATAATAAAGATTAGAGCAGAAATAAAATCGGAAAGAATAAAACAGTAGAAAGAATCAATGAAAGTAAGAGCTGGTTCTTTGAGAAAATAAACAAAATAGATAAACCCTTAGCCAGACTTATCAAGAAAAAAAGAGAGTCTACTCACATACACAGAATCAGAAATGAGAAAGGAAAAATCACTATGGACAATACAGAAATACAAAGAATTATTAGAGAATACTATGAAAAATTATATGCTAACAAATTGGATAACCTAGAAGAAATGGACAACTTTCTAAAAAATACAACCTTCCAAGGCTGACCCAGAAAGAAACAGAAAATCTGAACAGACCAATTACCAGCAAAAAATTGAACTGGTAATCAAAAAACTACCTAAGAACAAAAGACCAGATGGCTTCACTGCTGAATTTTATCAAACATTTAATGAAGACCTAATACCCATCCTCCTTAAAGTTTTCCAAAGAGTAGAAGAAAAGGGAATACTTCCAAACTCATTCTATGAGGCCAGCATTACTCTAATACCAAAACCGGGCAGAGACACCACAAAAAAAGAAAATTACAGACCAATATCCCTGATGAACATAGATGCAAAAATACTCAATAAAATATTAGCAAACAGAATTCAAAAATACATCAAAAAATCATCCATCATGATGAAGTGGGATTTATTCCAGGGATGCAAGGATGGTACAGTATTAGAAAAATCATCAACATCATCCACCACATCAACAGAAAGAAGAACAAAAACTACATGATCATCTCCATAGATGCCAAAAAAGCATTTGACAAATTTCAACATTCATTCATGATAAAAACGTTCAACAAAATGGGTATAGAGGGCAAGTACCTCAAAATAATAAAGGCCATATATGACAAACCCACAGCCAACATTATACTTAACAGCGAGAAGCTGAAAGCCATCCCTTTAAGATCGTGAAAAAGACAAGGACACCCACTCTCCCCACTTTTATTCAACATAGTTCTGGAGGTCCTAGCCACAGTAATTAGAAAACAAAAGAAATAAAGGGCACCCAGATTGGTAAGGAAGAAGTTAAACTGTCCCTGTTTGCAGATGACATGATATTGTACACAAAAAACCCTAAAGAATGCATTCCAAAACTACTAGATCTAATATCTGAATTCAGCAAAGTTGCAGGATATAAAATTAATACACAGAAATCTGTTGCATTCCTATACTCTAATGATGAACTGGCAGAAAGAGAAATCAGAAAAATAATTCCATTCACAATTGTATCAAAAAGAATAAAATACCTAGGAATAAACCAAACCAAGGAAGTGAAAGACTTATTCTCTGAAAACTACAAGATACTCACGAGAGAAATTAAAGAAGATACCAATAAATGGAAACACATCCCATGCTCATGGATAGGAAGAATTAGTATTGTTAAAATGGCCATCCTGCCTAAAGCAATCTACAGATTCAATGCAATTCCTATCAAAATACCAACAGCATTCTTCAGTGAACTAGAGCAAATTGTTCTAAAATTCATATGGAACCACTAAAGACCCCGAATAGCCAAAGCAATCCTGAGAAGGAAGAATAAAGCTGGGGGGATTATGCTCCCCAACTTCAAGCTGTACTACAAAGCCACAGTAATCAAGACAATTAGGTACTGGCACAACAACAGACCCATACAATGGAACAGAATAGAGAGCCCAGATATAGACCCAACCATATATGGTCAATTAATATACAAAAAAGGAGCTATGGACATACAATGGGGAAATGACAGCCTCTTCAACAACTGGTGTTGGCAAAACTGGACAGCTACATGCAAAAGAATGAAACTGGATTATTGTTTAACCCCATACACAAAAGTAAACTCAAAATGGATCAAGGACCCAAATGTAAGTCATGAAACCATAAAACTCTTAGAAGACAACACAGGCAAAAATCTCCTGAGCATAAACATGAGCAACTTCTTTGTGAATGCATCTCCTCGAGCAAGGGAAACAAAAGCAAAAATGAACACATGGGACTACATCAAACTAAAAAGCTTCTGTATGGCAAAAGACACCATCAGCAGAACAAAAAGGCATCCTACAGTATGGGAGAATATATTTGTAAACGACATATTTGACAAGGGGTTAATATCCAAAATATATAAAGAATTCACACGCCTCAACACCCAAAAAGCAAATAACCCAATTAAAAAATGGATGAAAAAAAAAATGGATGGAGGGTATGAAGAGACAGTTCTCCAAAGAAGAAATTCAGATGGCCAACGGACACATGAAAAGATGCTCCACATCACTAATCATCAGGGAAATGCAAATTAAAACCACAATGAGATATCACCTCACACCAGTTAAGATGGCCAGCATCAAAAAGACTAAGAACAACAAACGCTGGCGAGGATTTGGAGAAAGGGGAACCCTCCTACACTGCTGGTGGGAAGGTTAGCTAGTTCAGCCATTGTGGAAAGCAATATGGAGGTTCCTCAAAAAATAAAAATAAGAACAGAAATACCATTTGACCCGGGAATCCCACTCCTAGGAATTTACCCTAAGAATGCAGTTTCCCAGTCTCAAAAAGACATATGCACCCCTATGTTTGTGGCAGCAGTATTTACAATAGCCAAGATTTGGAAGCAACCTAAGTGTACATCAGTACATGAATGGATAAAGAAGATGTGGTACATATACACAATGGAATATTATTCAGCCATAAGAAAGAAACAAATCCTACCATTTGCAACAACATGGATGGAGCTGGAGGATATTATGCTCAGTGAAATAAGCCAGGTGGAGAAAGACAAGTGCCAAATGATTTCCCTCATTTGTGGAGTATAACAGCGAACCAAAACTGAAGGAACAAAACAGCAGCAGACTCACAGACTCCAAGAAGGGACTAGTTCTTACCAAAGGGGACGGGTGTGGGAGGGTGGGTGGAGAAGGAGGGAGAAGGGGATTGTGGGGTATCATGATGGGTGCATATGGCATGTGTGGTGTCATGGAAGACAAACAGGGACTCTGTGGCATCTTGCTGCACTGATGGACAGTGCCTGCAGTGGGGTGTTGGGGGGTCTTGATAGTTGGGGTGAATGTAGTATCCACATTGTTTTTCTTGTGATGCCTTCATAAGAGTGTTTATCAATGATACCTTAATACAAAAATAAAAAATTAAAATTAAAAAAATGTTTATTGTCAACCATGCACAAAGGGAAGACCCCCCACACACACACATCACATGGTCTATGTGTGTCACAGCACTGGCCAGAAGTGATTCTGCCACCAGGCGTTACTATTGTTTTATAATAGTAATAAAGTTATTATTATTATTTTCAAGTACATCTCATTATAAAAGACAACAACATGCAAATATGTGAGATACTGAAGGGAAGACTCAGCCATATGTCTACTTACATCAACACAGTTATTGTTAGAATCTGAATGTGCTTTAGGTCTTTATTTTTAATTTATTTGGCTGATGCAGAAGCTAAGGGACACTGTACCTTTCTGCGAGGCTCCCTGCCTCTGTGCTGCCCAGGCAGGCAGGCTGGAAGGGGCCCTGGTGTCTGGCACTCGGAGTTGCTGTCTTTAATACTCTGCTCTATCTCCTCTCTAGGGACAATAATGGTTATGAAGGGCTGGGCAGCTAGAAAGCAAAGTGCATCTCTAGTCTAAGTTCCCACCTCTTCTAAAGAGGGCAAGTCTGTTAAATTAAAGACCTTTTTACATACAGAGGTCTGAAGCCAAGGCTACGTATGCAAACTTGAAAATCACCTCGAATCTTAAAAATTTCAAAAATAGCCTAAATGATATATTTCTTACTAAGCATAGTTAAGTGGGACATTGGCAAAAAAAGTCATTTATTCCCTATAATTCAATTTTCTCAGGAATTATGAGCTGCCTAGTGCAAGGGGCACTAGACTATGGGCATAATTTAGAAATTTGGAAAATTTTTCTCTGCATATTTATGGTAACTTAATTTACTTTTCCTTACTTTAAAAAGAAATTATAATTACCAATCTTTACTCACAACACTTGGTTAAGGACACTTCCATTTCATTTTGTATCACCATAAGCCATCAGAGTTTAGAAAATCACATGGGAGTTTTCTGATACAGACATGAATAATTCATCATCTGAAACTCGGTATGATAGTTTGGATTCACATATGGGAAATTTTATTAGAAAGGTTATGTGTATAAGAATTTTCACAAATATTTGAAGTGAAGAAGGTGTATGCAATATTAAAATGTACACATACAATACAGACACACAGATTAACACACAGAAGACATTTGGAATGATCACAAAGACATTCAGTTCATTATACTTTTTAAAAAGATGATATATTTTAAAAACTAATCTGTAAGCTTCTTACTGAAACAATTCTGACTCAAAGATGCTTTAATAATTCTATCCTTGTTCTCAAACAAGATTACAAGCACACCACTAACCCCTCACCTTTGAACCTCACCAAGCTAAAAAATAGGGAGAGAAGTAAGTAAGAAAAGAAATAAAAAGGAAGGGTGGAGGGAAGAAAAGGAAGGAGAGAGGAAGGGAGAAAAAGTCCTTTAATTCCAATAACTAACTCCTACCTATCACTGAGCAGAATGACATGGAAATGTAATTCCTCCACATACTCAAAAACAGTATCTTATAATAGAGTTTGTAGTTATTTTATCCCCAGAATGTTAGAAAAGATAGAAGAAAATTATGAGAAATATCATTTCTGTCCACTACTGTTTATCACAATGACGATAAACTTCTCAACTTACCCCCAGATTCTCAGTGGATTGGCTTTTGTCTCCCTAAGGAATCATTTTATGTTACTAATAGCA
Source organism: Smutsia gigantea (assembly GCA_032199065.1). Lineage (NCBI taxonomy): Eukaryota > Metazoa > Chordata > Mammalia > Pholidota > Manidae > Smutsia > Smutsia gigantea. Next base: position 280,228 of record JAVSCE010020828.1, on the reverse strand, counting down.
AAGTCTTTAAAAGCCCTGAATAAGCTGTCTAGCTGAGGCTGAGGCTTCCCATGGGGAAAAGAAAAAGTAGCAAACTACAGTTGGGCTAGCTACAGGGAGCTGCCAATTGCATCGACAGGAAACTAAAGAGGGAAATGTAAATGCAAACAGTCAACAAACTATAAAGCAACATACAAGCATTGTTATTATTAACAGTAATATTAAGGATAATAATAACAATAATTATAATGTTTTCAATGCTGATTATTTTGACCCACAGACCCAAAATGCAACTACACGGAATGAAAATCCAGAAAGGATTAGTCAACTACAGGTCTGCTTTGCTTAAAAGCTTTGGAGAAGGAAAACTGCCAGCTCCAGAATGCTACCCTGTGGAACCCAACAGGAGGGTCCCTGAAGCCTTAGCAATTTCTGCTCTTGGAGTAGAAAATCAAATTGACTAAATGTTTTTTTTTTTCAAGCTTAGAATTGCACATTTATCTCAAAACCTTAAAGAAATTATATTCCCTTTTCCCTCAATATTGACCATACTGCTTTAAACCATTTTAAGTTCACTGCAATAAAGCAACTTAAAGCTTTACATAACTTACTCAGTATTATTCCTCAAGAAAAATTGAGAGAAAAAGGCGAATAAGGCTGAACATCTATGCAGTAGATTCAAACATGTATATTAAATAAAATCTTTACTAAAACAGGGTTATTGGGACTAAGTTTGACGTTACCTCCGGTACTCCTAATTTCCGGCACGCTTCCAAAAAGTTTTCCACATTTCTTCTGCATTTGGCCATGCTAAGTTTGGGCTATAAATGTAAACATGCAGAAATAATGAATTATTATAAGAGAAATAGTTTTAATAACAGATTGAATTTTAAACTTTCTAAATGGTACAAGTAACATGTTTATTAGAAAAAATACATAAGCAAAGAGAAGGCAATAAAAAAATCCAGAAATATCCCTCTAGAAATAAGAGCTATTAATATTTCAAATTACATTCTTCCAGACATTGTATGTAAAGATACACATATACATATGTGTACACATGCACATTTCTGCATATATGTATGCATAGAATTTTTATGGAGTCATCGTCTTCCATAACCTGCTTTAGTTCATCTAACAGTACACCATAAGCACCACCTTTCCCATCAGCAAATTTATCTCTATATGAAGGGTAAATTCAGTACATCACTAGTCTCCTTCCCATCAAAGCAATGGGTTTAATTAGAAAGAGGCAATATCAAGGTAAACAACACTGAAAATAGTGGAATGTTTAGGATTAACCAAGAGCCTCTCCCAAGTGAGCTGACTGGTTAAAGATAAACTCTAAGGTGTGGGATGGATAACAGGTACATTCCACTCACACACTTTTAATTTTTACATGGTGGATTTAAAAGCTTTACTGCTTAATTTTAATATTCCACTATTAGCTTCCTTTAAAGAAAAAAAAAAAAGCAAGAAGCAGGACCCCAGCAATCCAAGCATAGGAGCAGTATCTTGCAAAGACTGGCCTGACTCTGTTAATAGGCAGTGACAATGACGTGACTCACTCCATCCTGTAGGGGCCCACACCAGTCACCCAAAAAATATAAATTCACACACTGTTTTTTAAAAAGGGGACTCCTCTATCTCTCTCTTACCCAAAAAAGAAAAAAAGGGCCTGCGGATATGGAACAATTTAGTTTGAAGACTAAGCGAACATTCTCCATCTTGGCTAGAGAGGAAACAGTACCCCCAACATGCGGCCTACAGAGGTGGGCAAGAAGCTGCCTGCGTGTTTTGTCCACCCCCTGGCACCTCTTAGGACAAGCCCACCGCATTAAGCCTCATGTAAAGAACAGGAACAGACATTGGTAATCGGACATGGGGATAACAGAAGAGCAGGTCTGGCCTGGCAGATAGGGGCATTGCAGCACACCGAGACCCCAGCGTTTGTCTCTGCTCCTCCAGGCCCATTATCCCCTTTCACCCACTATCACTGAAGGGACTGGGGTCTGTTCTGAAACTCCAGGGATACGCAACACCAATCAAAATAATTAGCTCAGCCCAGGAAAGTCAATGAAAAGTATGTTTCAAGCTACATAAAGAAAATTTCCCATCTTGGAAGAGAAAGAGGGCCCATTCTAAGATTGTTGCCTAGTTTCTGTCAGAAAAGCACTTGCTACAATGGTTAGAGGTTGAACCTCACCATTGGTGAATGAATCAAAAATCACACCAATTATACCACCTGGGATGCCAATGTTTAGTTTACTAAATTGTCAAAGATTGAAGAAACCCATCTTTCTTAGGAACAGTCTCAACATATTGTCAATGACAGTGATCTGTTTTTCACTATATTCCTTCAGCTTGGCATAAAAAATGGACAATATTAGTTTCATGAAGAAAACAGAATGCACAGTACTGACAATAACACAGGTAGAAAAGACACCCTCTTCCATTGCCGATGGTGCAGATCTGGTCATATTTACTGAGTGTTTACCACATGTCAGATACTCTCTCGGTGCTAAGTAGACACCTGCGGGACCGTAAGGCACAATCTTCAGGGTCACTTAGCTCTAATCTAGTTGAAAATATTAACAAGATAAAGGAAAGTATAGTACAGTGTGCTCTAGGCCTTGGCCGTGGTGATGTGGCTGTAAGGAGAAAAAAGCCAGGGACGAATCTAACTTGGTCCTAAGGGCAAGAGCCTGCCTCCTGTGGACACTGAAGTCATGGAGCAACGGGAGCTGGCAGAGCTGCAAGGGGAGGAGACCGAGGCAGGGGTGGGGCAGCCTTCCGGCTCAGAGAGAGCCGCCTGTGCACACTCTGCTGAGGACACAGAAAGCAGGCTCTGAGGCCCCAGCACCGCCTGGTCACAGGAGGCTTCAAGATGCTCACTGAAGAATTTTTGACAAGTGGACATCTGGAAACAGCTTTCATTTCTAAAAAGGAAAAACTGTAATACAATAACAGCTAAAATATATTACAGTTATTAAAATGAATATTTATGAAGAATTTTAATGACTGGGGGGAAATATTTAGGTTTCAATACATTTTAAAAACTCCTAAATCCAGTTGACCCTTGAACCACACAGGTTTGAAGTGCACAGGTCCACTTACATGCAGATTTTTCTCAATAAATGTAGGAAAATGCTGGGAATATATTTTCTATTCCTTACGGTTTTCTTAACAACATTTTCTTTTCTCTAGCTTACTTTATTACAAGAATACAATATATAATACATATTCAAAATATGTGTGAATCGACCGTTCATGTTATTGGTGAGGCTTCCAATCGATAGTAGGCTATTAGGAGATAAGTCTTAGGGGACAACCACACCTAAGCCTGCATCGCTCAGGATTCAACTGCAGTATATACGAGAGGCCCACAGTTCAGAACAACTTAAATGCAGAAAGAATGCTAGTAGAATAGAAGCAAAAATACTAACAGTGGTTGTCTTTGGATGGATGTCTTCTATTTTCTCTTTTTCACCAGTCAGGCATTATTTCCCTTTTTTTTTTTAACTTAAAATTTTTTATTTAAAAAACAAAAAAAAGGTTGACAACTGAAAGATTTCTAGAAGAATGTAGCATTTTTCTTGAGGAATCAATAAATATACAAAGTGTATAGATACATGATTCAGTGTCCTGTTACACCTTGTAAAATGATAATTGTATATTCAAATTGGAGGATAAGGAGACATAGTTTCTTTCTTATTGTTTGGGGAGAATTACTAATGGAGAATTTGGCCCATGGCTTAGACAACTTTACAGATTGAGCCTCATTTTTAAAAAATACTGGGAATATTCCTATTGGACAGAATTTGCTGCCTGAACTAAGGCAGCTAAAGGCAGATTTGAAAGAGAAGACAAACTGATCTTTTTTTCTCCTATGTTTTCTGAGGCATAAAAGGAGTAAAACTTTTTAAAGGAAAAATAACTTTAATAATATAGAAAGGAATCTGACAGTTGAAATGGATTCATCAGCTAATTTTTCCTGCTGCCAAGAGAAAAGAAACTAGGACAAATAATGACACTGTGAGGCTTTCCTGGGGGGCAAGAGAGGGAGCAGAGGGGCTCCACCTGAGGCTTTCACTCAAGCTGCTCATTATATGAGATTTTGTGAAATTATGCCTTAGGGGCTCTGAATTTTTAATACCTCCTCTATAGATATTAATGATAACAATGGTTTATATTCATATGTGTATTCTAGGTAGCATGTCATTTCATATCCACAAGAATATTTCCATGATAAAGAAAAACAAATCAAGTTAAAGCAAGGTTAAATTAAGTTGCCCCAAGTCATACGGCTTATAGGGAGATCTGGACTTTGAATCGAAACCCTACATGTGTAGCCTCTAAACTCTTCTCCCTCTCCTGATATACAGAAAATAGTGTAGGTAGAAATTCTTGTTTCTTCTCTACTTGTCTACACTTTAAGTAGGCTTCAAAAACAAACTTACTGGTTTTCCCACCCCATCTGAAAGACCATAAAACTGACTGCGTATCTCTCTTCTGGAGGGTAACATGCTCTGCAATCTGTAAGCAGAAGCTCCCATGTGCTGGCTTTCTCTCTCCCCACAGAGGAGACAAATTTAGGGTGTTAATGGGGTCCACTCATCCTCATCTTTCTCGTTGTTTCCCCAGTATCTCCAACACCCCCCCGAGCACAGTGGGTGGTCAAGGAACTGTTGGATTAATGACTGGCTGAACCTCTGGCTTGACAAGTCATTAATGATAGTGTACATAGAATCCACGTACTTTCAGAGCTATCCTAAAATCCCCAATGATTAATAAAGGAAAGAGATTCCATTTAGAAGAGAAGCTACCAACCAAAGAAAGCTTTCTCAAAAGACTTCTCACCATGTAAATAAGCCCTTGTGAGAACTGAATCTGTATGTCCCTACAAGTCTTCAAGTTAGCACCCCAACTGGTAATTTCTTTAATGTCATGTATTTTATATTATGGAAATAAATATTTCCAATTGTTTACATATTTATATATTCTCCCTTTTTCTGGTGAAAATGTTGCTTCATTCAGACCTGTTCCTTTTCTACTCTTCTAGGGGTTTGGGTCCCAGAAGAGTTTGTTTGAGGTAAAAGTTCATTTCCCTTGATATGGTATGACTTACAACTGCTGGTGAGGGGACATGGATGCTTGCGACGGACCGAGGGCGGATGTGATTGACCAGGTGGCAGAGCACGACGCCGTCCATGAGTGCGGCCCCCAGGTCTTCGTGCAGGCTGACCTTGAGTCTCATCTCGATGCTCTGAGGGGACAGGGAAGAGAGCCAGTGGCTATCAGGCAACGGAAGGTAAAATATAGTCATGAGTATCTATGAAGTGACACATTAATTTCATTATGCAGAAGGATATAAACACCTGAAAAACACTACCATTACTCAAATCTTTTCAAAAGATATTAAAGTAAAAATCTCCTCTGTAGAAAAACAAATTCAGATATGTCTAAACTTTTTAATTAGTTGAATGAAAGGAATAATGGAATAACTTCTTGAGTTCCATGTTGCCACCCCATTGACTATACAAATATAAAATAAGAATAAATCGACCAATAAAGACCATATCTGACTCATTCAGGAAGGCTCCAAGGGGCGGAAGAGAGATTAAGGCATGCTTTTCTTTTAGACTATGTTTTAGCAGAGAAATAGATTACGATTTGGGGATTTCCAGCTACTGCAGCTGCAAGTCTGAGATATCTGAGGCAAAAAAGGAAAACTGTGGAACTCTCCACCATGTGATGTCTAGTCCCAAGGACCTGAGCTGTCTGCCTTTTTTCCTCCACTTTTTAGATGTTTATTTGACATATAATGTCCAGGGATTTTAGTTGTATTTAGTGGGAGGAATATGGAAAAATAGGTTTACTCCATCTTTGCAGAATCAGAAGAGGAGAAATTAATTTTTTAAAATTCAAATACATATTTCTGCTTTACAACAGAAACTCCTTTTAAATGGATACTAGACCAAGAAAGGATGCCTTAATTTGGGGATCTGCAATAAATGAAGCTCTTAAAAATCAGTGCATGTACAGTGTCACATAATTCTTTCAAAATTCTTTCTAGACACCCACTTTTTTCAGCATTCCTTCTGTCTCTTATTTTACACCATAAATTAAAACATAAGTGATCAATTTAAGATAAAATTATATCACTGCTTGAGAGGCATATCTCAGCTTCTGATTTATCTTCGGAAAGTGCACCTCCCCAGCTGGGGACACATCCGAGTGCGGAGGGCTGACTTTCTCAGCCACAGGGCCTCAAAGTGGTGGCGAGAGGCGTCCGTGTTCGCAGTGTTCCTGCTGGCTACCTGCTGAACAATGCATAGAGTATCCTCTACAACAACGAAGATGCAACTTAATTTAACTTTACTTATAGGCTTCAACTCTTCATTTGCAGAACTCATTGCTATCTGAAATTGTATGCTTCTTTGTTTCTTTCATATTTACTATCTCTTCCCGATAGACTACAGGCTTCCCAAGAGCAAGGACTTTGATCCTCTCCTATATCCATCACCTGAAATACTGCCTGACGCAGACCAGCAGTTAGGAATCATTTGCTGATGAAAGGAGAAAATACAGCATAAAATCTATGTCCTCTAAAAAGCTTTCTTATATTCTTCTAGAAGAGTTTGTGGCTATGGTGCTTCTCTGAACATAAACAGCTTACGAAGAAATTCATGATGCGATGACTTTGATTACTGATACTGATGTGTTCTCTGGCGACCGACCCTTGTACTGCTATTTGAACTTCCATGTATTCATGTGAGATGTCCCCAGAGACATAAAGACCATGACGGCAGACAAACACCTACAGAGCGCTCACGGGGAGCCACGTGGGGAGACAGATACAACAAGGGACACGGCGCTATGCCCCTGCCATCGCCAGGCTCAGAATCTTCAATGGACACCCAACCCGAGGCTCTACCCTTTGTAGGAACTCAAATGGTTTGCCTATTACCTGATTGATTAAAAAGTTCTGACTAGTTTGGGGTACAAAGGGAGAGTAACTATAAACATCTTTAAATGAATAGAATATTAATAAGTAAATGAATGGCAGTGCATTGTTTTAAAGTATACCTGAATTGAAATGATATTAGCCCTTATACATATGTAGTAAGTATTTCTATTTACATTGTCTCATAATTCCTCACAAAACCCCACTAAGGTTGATGGGAACCATTTTTTTTTAAATGCATGAAATAAAGTGAAACTTAGGGATGTGAAGTGACTTGCCTGATATCAAGCAGTCAGCGGGCGACCTGGTTAGATCTGAAACTAGGTCTGTTTGCAGTGCCTCATAGTCCGTTTTTTAAAAAATAGAATGCTGCTTCAATTCTGAACATTGTCCCTCAGCTATACAGTATTTCAATTATATAATATTTCCTGGGTACCTCACGGAGTTGTTCCACCAGTTCTTTTTCTTCTCTCATCTGCTCCATTTTCCTCCGAATTGTAAACTGTGGGTCTATAGATTCCAAATTTCTCTGAGGTCTCAGAAACACTATAATAGAAAAGGAAAAATGTCTTTATGGAGGGCCTTCTGCAGGCTGTCATGGAGGACTATTCATAGTTAAATTAAGCAAATTTATTTATCCCAGATCGTTCACTTACCACTCACAGAACTAAAGAAATTCTGACTTCACATAGAAAGCTGGACTCAAATATTCTAAAATTTATATTGCAAATTATACTTGCTTGTGCAGACTAACAAAAGCTATACTTTTTGGTGATAATAAACTGATCCAGGGAAGGGTTTTGGTCATCCTTGGAACCATTCCTGCTCACTTCTCTGACAGATGTCCCTTCTCTCTCATTCTTCCGCTTTCATTCTAAATTTTCATTTACACTTGGGGTTTCACAATCCTTTCATTAAATTCAGATAGTTTATTTTCCATGAGAAAACTCTAGAATTGCTTTACATGTTAAAATAAGCACAGATTAATGTTTTTGTTGGCTAAAATTCTTCATAAGCCTGAGCTAAGAACTAAGTGATAATACATGATATAAAATATTTGAGTCTGGAGTGGAAAAATTCTTCCTCCTATCATGTCACTGACACTGTATCAAGAAAGTTAGCTCTTCAGAGGTAACCATAGACTCCTTTTAGAAAAGTTAGCAAGATTAAAGGTAGCTTAAGAGATCATCCTTGGTTTCAGGTCCTTAAAATTACAACCTCCAAGAATAGCAGCTAACGATGTTGACCCCTCTGCAAGGAGGTAAGCCTCTGGCTCCAGGGAAAACGAATGCTCTAAACCTCTGAAGGATAGTATCTTTTAACAACTAATAAAGAAGTTACAAATTATTCACAAATAGCAGAGGGACTATAGCAAGAGTTTTAACCAATTTTTGTTTTGATACAAAGCCCAGAGCAGATTCAAACTTGGATTGTTTTCTTCCTGGAGATTTTTATCTCATTGAACCTGTCAATTTTCCATGTGTGCAGGAGGGGCCAAAATGCTGTGAGGGGCTGTATTTGATTGCTCCCGTCCCATACACTTTCAGATTGTTTTGGGGGGTGGTTTAGGGGAGCCCTTTGGGAACTTTTGGGCAGAGAACTCCAATTTTAAAAATCAGTACCACACAGACGCCTGCACAGGTGTACTACAGTCTTTGTAGTTTCAACCACTGTAATTTAAGTAATGTAGAGTAAGAAGGCTATGCAACTTTTATTCTATTGTGACAAACATGGCCTTTGGGCCACTTCAAAATCTAATCCAATGTATTAATTAAAAAAAATTAAATATGGCTTAAAAATATACCTCAAATAAAAATACCTGAGTCCACTCCATATAATCAATTACCCCATGCTCATCCAACTATATCACTCTAATCTCAATTTGTATATTTGGACCAAACCCTAATAAATGTCTTGCACTATACTTCTTGCAACTCAGTATTTTCTTCGCAAATCAGCTGTAGGTTATTTGAGTCTGCATTCGGATGCTCTATGGACAATCAGAAAGTTCACACAACTTAATAAACTCTTGACTTACAGTCGGTGAAGAAAGGAGCTGGTCTAATGTATGTATATAATGCCTTCTGAAACCTCAGAGAGGAGTACCCCTGGGTCGGGGCATCTGCTCAGGCCACCCGGGGAAGTCACAGCCGAGCTGTGTCACCCAGGCCCACAGAAACAAAGGGAAGACGGGCAAGGGAAGTAGGGTAGAGAAGCTGGGCAGAGACATGAGAAGTTCGCAGAGCAAAGGGAAATGAGGAAAAGTCTGACAACAGGAAAGCATAGAAGAAATTGGAAATGAATTAAACTTGCCTTTAAGCCACATCAAGCCCAACAAAAATATCTACCCATTTGAACAAAGCAACCAGAAGAGATATATACTAAAATGTAAAATCTAGAAATAATCCACACTCTCAAAGTTAGGCAAATTTACCAAAAAAGTCAAGGAATGTGGGCAGGATTGAGGAATACACACATTAGCCAGCAAGAGGCGCCTCAACACTGTTTAAATAAATCTAATGTTTTCTTTGGAGGTTTTATTTTCCTTTGCCTTTTTTTAGGGGCAGTCTTATCTAATACAGTATGTGTAATATTTTCAATATGTTTTTATTGGCAGATTTCTTTCTGAATACAAAAGTATCAGGAAGTTAAATTAACTGTGAGCTTTTGTTTAACACTGCACAATTCAAGTATCTCTTCCCTGTCAGAGCCTTATGTGAGATAACAAGACAATGCAGTAGTGTCTGGATTTTTAATTTCCTGGTGATAGTATTTCATCTTAAATTCCTTTATGCCTTAAAAATGCAAAATGCATGCTTTGGTATTTGCTCTATGAATGTTAAGCAATCACAGTGGTAAAACACATTTGAACTGTTTTTTTAAATGAATGCTTCACATGTACATAAAACTATTGCAAACAATGACTATAATTTTAGTTTTCTAAATGGATTAATTATTGTGGAATATATGAGAATTTAAAACAAACTCCTTGGGCTAATAATAAATCGAGAGAGCACATAAGTGCTTGTCCTATTTTGCTGGATTTGTTAGGACAGAATAATCCTAGTGGGACCATTAGGGTAGCTGTGATTATCTTACATACAGCTTTTCTTCTCTTTCCAAGTCACATTTAAGTAATAAATGCAGTGACCAGCCTGGATCAAAGCTTCAGGAAATTGATCTATGGAAGAATCATTTTGGTTTTCCTTAATTTCATATCAATAAATTTCACTAAACTGTCTTCCTTAATGCAGAAAAATAAAAGTTTCACAGGAGGCTACAAGACAATATTACTAAGAGGTGAACTGTTACTTGTTTTTCAAATCACACGCCATCCTGATTAAGTGTAAATAAGAAAAAAAGAGGGACAAGAGAGCAGAGTGAGCGAGTATATGAATGGTTGTGCGTAGGGAGAGACATGGAGGTAGGTAATTTAAGATGCAGGAAAAAATCAGTCCTGCTTACTGCTTAATTGCTAGGTAACGGAAGAGATGATTTGCTCATTTCTGTAGTTTATTTAGCAGAAAAGACAAATTTCTAAACAAAAACCCCACAGGGAATGAATATGCTTAGGCAGAATATCAAATTCATCCTTGCAGGTACAGGTCAAATTCCACTGATTTTCCCATTACCTCTACCTGTTGCTTCACTTTTCCCTTCATCCTCGTCCCCAACCACAAAGGAATCTGTCTACTATGAATGTACAAAACCCTTTTATCTCTGTCTCTCTCGTGGCTCTCATCACTTTCTGTCTTATAGTATAGATGTGTTTTTCTCCCTTATGACTCTAAGAATTTATGTCTGTTTCCAATATGTATTTCTGTCCTGCCCCACAAAACAGTTTGCTGGGTGAATAAATGAAACAAGTGTTTCAATAACTCCTTCATTCAAAGACCAGTCCATTTGGAGAGTATCTTTGCAGAGATTATCCTGCCCTAATAATTAGTCATCTGAATTTTTCCTGTGTCGAAAAAATCTAAATATTAGTTTTCAGGTTTGAATGCAGTAGACTCTGAAATAAGTTTCACCAAAGTAGAGATCTTGTCTGTGTTCTGTGGATCAGTTAAGCAAAGAAAGCCCACTGTTCTAAAAATTGCCTGAAATGCTATTTATTACATGAAATGTGCTCTTAGTATAGAAATTACCAATCTAAATTATTAACCTTTATTACCTAAACTTAACTCAATAAAAGGAGATTTCTTCTCTGTGGGCACATTAGGTTTTGAAATTTAGCTCTAAATTTCTCCTTGGAAGAACCTGGACTGGGTGTGATGTTTAAGATACACAAATTTAAGGGCAAATATGGTGGCTTTGAATAAACATCATAGGCTTTCAATTCAGGCAAACAAGAATTAGAAATCTGACCAGTGAATTCATTTATTTCTGGTGCTCCAAAATGAATTGGATATAATCTCTGCCCTCAGAATGCTTAAATTTCCTCTCTATGGTTCTGGGCAGTTTATTTAACCCAGTGGCTTCCACTTATTTGAATATAACATAAAGATCAGTAAAAGAATAATCAGTGTACAGACTCCATATAACACCAGATAAATTAGCATCTCTGAGTGTGGGGCATAGATTGGCATGCAGTTTTTAAAACACCCAGGTGACTCTAATATGAAGCTAGGGTTAGGAACCACTGAAACACCTCTCACAGCCTCAGTGGGGAAAATAATACCAATAAGGGCAAAATTATTGTAAAGAATTAGCAAATGTCTGTAAATTGGGCCAAAGTGCCTATGTCCGTTCATTCATTCTCCAGCGATAATTTAAAGATCAATTTTAAATAGGCATAACTACCAATTAGTTGCAAAGGAAAAAGGGAAAAGTGATTCAAAAGAAGATGGGAAAGGTTTTAATTTCAAAGTGAAGGGGAAAGGCAAGAAAGATGCAGAGAATTAGCCGGGCACAAGAGCAAGAGAAAGAGCCAACGCTGCTTTCAAGTCAAGAACAGCTGAAGCGAAGCTGCCCAAACAGCCTCAAGCCTGGGCAGACCTACTCACACACTTTTGCTTCCTCCCCTGTCACCTTAGGGGGCAGGATTCTGGGACTGTGAGATTCGAACTCCCAAGGATTTTCTGGCCACTTTACCATTTTTTATTTCTTTGAATAATGAGTTTTAGAGAAAATGGGGACTTAAAAACGAAATATATTTGGAACAAAATATTGAGAAGGATTTAAATAAAAGGGTATTTAACATAAAGTAAGATAGTGAACAAGTTATAAAAATGTCAACTTTATAAAATATAACGAAACAATAGAAATGAAAGACAAGTTATATTTATGCTGTGTTGAGTTGGTAATAAGATGCCATTTATTTACAAAGGTTGAGATAGCTAGAGACTGGATAATGGAGAAAATATGAGGAAGCAAAACTGATGTGGTAATCAGCTCTGAAATGCCAAGAGAGGCCACTGAATAGGATCTCTTACTTAAGAGGAACAAGAAAGAACGACATAAAAATGTGGGCCGTGTTCCCCTTGCAACGTTAGCTCTTACGCTTATTGATACATATAAAGCCACTTCATTAATTTAAAAAAATGTACTGGAAAATATATTCGAATCATCAGGCAAAGTTTACCATAAAGAAAATGAAGATACCTATAAAAGACCAGATCTGGGAACCTGTATTTTTGTAAAGAATATTTCTGCATAGAAAATTACTTCTTGCCCTAGGCATATTATAGACAAATTGCAAATACGGATAAATGACAACCACCAAATCTGATGTGATTTAGCCAAATGAATACTGGAAACAATCCTTTTATTTTTATCGTGACACCACGTAACAGCTAACACATGGAGCTCTGGAATTTTCACTCACACAAAAAAATGCCAAACAAGCATTGCAATGTTAATTTTCAGACAGATTTCACAGTCATTCTTTTCTATGGAAATCTGAGAATTTTTAATAAAAAGAAGGCAGTCTGGCTTACTATCTTACATAAAGAGCTCTCAATAAAGAGCTGAAGAATGAATGTAGATCCAGGGGAGAGTTAGGAGCCCTGGGCGTGGCCTCACCTCCACCACCATGAAGCAGTGTGACTCAGGAAGTCCCTTCCCCTTTCTGGTTTTAGTTGGTTCATCTATAAAGACAGAAATTCTACTGCTACATAAAATGTCTAGAACTTTCCCAGCTTAAAAAAAGAAAAAGAAGTCCTTTGGTTTCAGATATCCCTCCTAAGGAAATACCAAATCATACATAAATCTTTCATCATAGGCTTTATTTCCTTTAAACACCACCAGGTCCATAAATAGCCATGCTTTCTGAAAAACAAAAATGCCTCTCCCTTCTTTTTTTAGTTTTAAGTAAAGGAACAGTTTATCAAGAAGTTTCCATTTAGTTTTCTTCAACTTCCAGAATTTAAAATAGGATATTTATAAGGGGTGGAGTGGGGGAGGGGGGGGTTCTGTTTCACTCTTCTTTGATCATACTTATTTTCAGTTAAAAATATTTAGAAATTTATGAAATTATATAATTCCCTTTATAATTAACCTGCCAAAATATATATTATCCTTCTACATAAGGTAATTGGAAAAGCATTTTTGGTTGAATTTTGACCAGAAATCACACCAAATATTTAAATATATTTGCTATGCACTGTACAAAACAGATTAAAAAAATATCAGAAAATTTCTTCTTATTGTGTTCGCACTGTTGTTATACTATCTCACATATCACTCCCTTTCCCAATAAATAACGCTCTCTGTTTCATTAACATTACTTTTATCACTTTGTAGTTGGAGTAAAATGTTTAAAATCTGAACTAACATTAGACTATGGAGATTCAGCTATGTGTGGCATGTAGATCTAAATAATCACATTTATTATATTTTAATATTTTAGGCTATTTAAGATATTTAAAGGCACAAAATTAAAAGATAGCTACATTAATCTTCAATTTTTTATTTGCACATTTGATTCTCAAGCCAAGTTACTGTTGTTGAATATTATAGAGACGACCTTCCTCCACTCAAAAAGGTAGAAGGGATCAAAAGTTAAAATGTGCAAATAACTTGTAAAAAAAAAAAAGGCAAGTGATTTCTCTCCATTTTTAGAAATTTCTCTGTGTTAACATTATTTCTAGTGCACCACTCATGGATCAGTTACGGTACATCTTAATTACCTTAAAAATCTCCTACGGTAAGCATAGATAATAAAAGTTCAAACTCTAAGCACTTTATTTGGATGCAGGAACAAGCAGAGATAATCCAAATGTGCAAACCCCAAATTTCTGTAAACAAGCAAACCAACTCAAAAAACCCAAGCAGAAGAGGTAAGAGAAGAAATTATTATAAAGACCTCCCCAAATTCAGAATATCCAAGATAATTAAACATAGGCTGGCAAACTGCTGGAGAACAATCCTCATGCACTGTTCTGGACTTCACTTTCCAGGTTTACTCATTATTTCTTAAATCAGGCATGCAGGTGAATATACTCTATCTTCAGCTGCACAGAAATGTTTAGTATATTCATTGGCTTATTAATGAGCACATTGAAGAACAGGTACAAAGCCACCTACCATTGTCACTGTCTCCTTCAGATGGAACACTGTAGCTAGAGTTGTCCCATGTCTGTGCCTGTGTAAGTTTGTTGAAGGAGATAGGAGGGAGAGTGAGGGCTGGGTCTGCAGGAGAGCGAGAGCCAGGCCACGTATGGTTGCACAAGGACCAGGAAAAACCAAAGGGGCAGCAGCATTTCACAAATGGCATAAGGATTGTATGGCAATGAAGCGAATTTCACAATATGGGATTTAATTTCAAATGTACAATACAGTAGAAGAATGAAAGATGGCGCATGGAATAAAAAGAATGATAAAAACTGAGTGTTAGTACTTATCAATCATATACTCTGCATGCAGTTAATATCATTAATCTTAACAGTTCCACAAGCCCACAGACTTAGAGTACTAATGAATAATGTTGGCAGGAAGACTTCTCACAAATCATGTAGATAAAAAGCAAAAGACCTACCAGATAACTTTTTCAAAAACCTTCTAGATGACTAACAATCTTAGTGAATGATTCACACAAAAAAATCTGGTTACACAAACAAAGCTTAATATGTATAATATCTATTATTCAGAGACTTGAACTACTATAGAATCACTGTTCAATGTCTGTGAATTTTTTCCCAAGGCAATGTAAAATTTCTCTTTAAAGCCACCTGTAAGTCCACTGGCATGCTTTATTGATAGGTGAGTCTAGCTAACTCTCTGCTCAACCTTTGACACACGACTCTCAATACTGTCTCAAATATCGATCAGAATAAAAACAATTTTGGACACTAACAGAGTCTCTTTTACTCTTTTAACAACAAATCTAATTAACTAAGAGATGTCAACCAATTTCAAGCACTTTTGAGTTGCTCATTTATTAAGTGATAATAATCTTTTTTTTTTTTGCACTAAATATCCAGATAGTAATTTTAGATGTTTAGGAAATAGCTACATAATTTTTATTCAACCTTAAGGTAGGGTCACTAATATAAATGGACATGGTTCTGGGAACGAATATTTGGATACATATAGTTGTCTTTCTTTGGAGAGAAATATAGAAGAGGAAAAAATATGTTTCTTTTGAAGAAAACTATCAGCCTATTTTAAGAACCTAAGTTCTTAATTTCAGCTTGCTGATTTGAGCAGTCTGTTTTTACTTATAACACAGAAATCACATAAATTCATATACTTAACTTTAAAACAAAAATTAAAAGTCCCAAAGCTGTTCCATCCAAAATGAATTTTTTTAAATCTTAAGTCTTTCAATCAGGATTACTGTATATATTATTTTCTAAAAAATGTGAGAATATATACTTTGAAGTTTTTTAATTACTAAATAAAAATTTTAAAAATTCCCAGAACATAGAGCTAGTTTTATAAAGTTCCAACATGCCACTTGAAAGTCCTGAAGATAAATAAGCATTATTTGCAGCAACCAAACTCCACAAAGCTTTCAACAATTGTTAACGATTTCCACCTCGGTTAATCAGCATTATAGAAAGGCTGGAAGCTTGGAGAGGAAATTATCTTTGTTTTCTGCTACTCAAATACCCCATTTATTTTTAACCACTACAAAAAACCTGAAATGGTTTAACAGTGCAACTACAACGTTGATAAGCCACAACTACAATGTTAGTAAGAACTTCATTAAAAGGAATTTAAAAAGTCACTGAGATAGTATTACAACTTAATTGTAAACATGAGAATTCAAAAGAACATTGTTGTTTTGGAGATCCATTCAACTTTTAATTTCCTCAATTATAAAATATTTTAAAATTATGTAAAACCTCCTTGAAGGACTCGGGGAAGCCTGTAGCCCAGGGTGAGTCCTCAGCGTGTAGCTTCCATGCTCTCCCGGTGGGCCAACACTGAAGGCACGGAGATGTGTCCGACTGACCTCCGTTCCTCCCAGCACATGCCTGAAACCATGGAAATGGAAGCCCAGCCCAGATCTGGTAGTATATCAGCTCCACAGATGAGGAAGCCAGTCATTTAAGCTTCTTTCATGCACAGTTTGGCTTTCTTTAAAACATCTACTGACCCTTGACGCATCCAAGCATTTTCTGAAATAGCCGTGTCTTACAGCCCATTCAAACTGCTGGGAAATCATTATACCTGGCCACTTGTTACTCATCAATCAAACTTGCTCCAAAATGAAAACACTTCCTTTATAAAAGAATCATCTTTGTTTTTCGCTGTGGGTTCCCCCTTTTTCAAAATATACACATGTGTACTTTGTACTGCTGCCAAAACTCTTTACTGAGAAACCCAGGAACATCTGAGTTCTTTACTAGCTTTGGCTTACATGTCTGAGTCCTTTCTTAGCACTTACTTAAAAGCATTAGTAGTGAGTGTATACAAAAGGCTGAAGAATCAAAAATATTAAAACAAAGATGGATCAAAAGGAGGTAGATAGTGCCCAGAACTTTTAAGTACATGAAGAAATATGAAGAACCGTATTTGTCTATACATAGTCCTTCTTTTTCACATCACTAGTTATTTTGTACATTGCTATAGCGTATGTTTGTGAATATACTAAAAATAAATTAAAAGAAATTAGGTAATATAGCAGAAAGGCTCTTTAAAAATATAGTGAGTCCTGACCAGTCATGTGCACCTTGAAATGATCACCCTGTGACATGAGGAAATACACAGACCCTATTAAGGCTCAGAAAACAAATGGAGGATGTCTCAGAAAAGAATCACTGTCCAGAGGCTGCTTTTGAACTCTACAGTAGAGTACCAGGAACCAGGGGGGCAAAGGACTAACTATTTTATCTTCTCTGGATAAAAAAAACTCGAAAGAATATTTTTCCCCTGCTTCCATGCCACCTTTTTCTCTCTGCTCTGATCCAAAAGGAGGTAAGACATCTATTATTGATAACATGTACTTAACAGATGATTCATTGAAAGCAAGGTTCCAAATCTGGCTTCCCCAAGCTGTAGTAAAGCTCCAAAGCCAGGGCTTGAACTCACCAGAATTGGCAAGGCTGTTTGCCCAAAACATACACATTTAAAGGGCTTTTAAAGAGAAACCGCTGAGCTGTTACAAGTGTCAGAGCACTGAGGTTTTCATTTACCTGATCGAGGCTTCAGGCCAAACGGAGCTGTGCTGTTGGGGGTAGGAGAGACTGCAGGGGAGCTCTCTCTAATCTGTGGTGTCAGAAGGAAAGGGAATTGTTTTTAGAAAACTGTAACAGAACTATGCGTGCTTCTCTATGTTCAAGGGTTATCATAAAACCACTACCATTTTGCATTTGCTGTTATAAGTCCTGATTAAAAAATATGATAAACCTATTCATCTTCACAAATGTTTTAAGAAGCATAATTAATGGAATGTTGTTCAGTCTTTGATTTACTCATTATAAAAAGTTTATAACCATGCAAAACTGGAATCCTTTTCTGCTCCAGAACAGATGTGTGCCTGAGTGTGCAGGCATACACACACACACCAGCACACACATCCACCTCACAGGGGGCACACGTGATGAAGGATCTCATGACACAATGAGATGAGGGAACGCATAACACTGAACGGATGTCTCATCTACAGGGAAACCACACCCAGAATCATTTATGGATAACAATACATTCTCAATGCTACCTATCTGAGCTATTTTCACTTTGTTTTTTGTAAAGACGTTCCCGTCTTTTGCTTTCAAAATACATCTTCTAAAAATAATCTTAAATTATGGATAGGGCCAGACAGGGCTATGATAGCTAATGTGAGAGATTCCCCCAGAGAATCTTCAATACAATTAACCCATTAATCATGACAGTTTTAGATTATATATTTCTATAAAAGATATTCTAATTCAGGCTTCACAAAATACCTCAGCTTTCATTAATCTTCTGGAAATTTACCTCATTTGGAGAATACTCGCTCCCATTACTCTCTAATGTTAGATCATTTTGCACCTTAAGGAAGAAAAAAAAAGCATGGTATGTTCCATTAGACTGTAAAATCATTGAGACAAGAAGTGCATCTTTCTTACTTCCATCACATCTCTAGCACATAGGCACACAGTTGACTACACACTGAATTCATTAATTAGTGTATTAAGTAGCTAAGTAGGTCATACTTACATTTTCTTAAAACATGCAGCTGTATTCACAGAAAAATACAGCTCAAGTATCGTACAAACTAGGAAAACAGATTTCCCAGAGCAAATTCAGTCACAGCCACCTGTGAACGTCAGCTTATCCTGCTAGGTTATCAAGCCATCTGCAGGCTTCCACGCCCATTTGAAGTACAGGCTTTTAGAAATGGTCCAGGGCAGTAGCTCCCAAATACACAGAATGTCATTGGGAGCTTTTAATAAATACACATGCCTGGGCCCCTAACTACCTGAGAAATTCCTATGCTGTCAATTCAACATCAGTTTGCTTTGGCAATAGGCAAACTCTAGCTTATTTTATCCAGATCTGCCTTCTTTATATGGTAATCAAGAACCCCACTGATCTTCCTAAACAAAAAGTTCGGTGACAGCTAATATAAACACCTTCATATATATTACACCAAATTAGTATACATTTAAGATGTCTGTGCCAATCCCTATTGTTGAAGAATGTTATGAAGAAGTACTCCCAATTTTGACAAATCCAAGTGAAAAGTAGATTTTTAGAAAATGTCATTAATTTCCCTGCCCAATTAAATGGCTTTGTGAGAACAGCTGGTGAAGGAGTAACTGCAGCTTCGATCCTCTCTATAAGCAACTCCTTCCTCTAATTTTTCCTGTTCTCTCCTCAACACCTCCTCCATTCGAAATTATTTACACATGAAAATGTAATTTGCAATTCTTTCTGAATGGACGCCCGTGCTACCAAATTTGATGTGGGCAGTCATCTCACGTGCATTGAAAGTTAGGCCATGTGACGTGCTCCCAGTTACAAGCCAGAGCTCCTCATCGTGGCCTCACCCCCTAACCGGGCCCCACTCATCCCTCAGGGTGTCTGCCGCTGCTCCCAGGGTCACGCTGCCGTGCTCCGCACAACCTCCCGGAATGATCCAAATGAAAATCTAGCTTCACTTCCTTCTCCTTAAACTCTCCGTCCCTTCTCCAGTCTCCCAGAGCACTTAAAACACTTGGGATCGCAGACCACACTCTTTACGTTTTTTCAGTATCTGAATATTCACTCCCCAACAATTTTTGTAATTCCTCAAAAGTACAGCAGCTTTGTCTCTATCAGATCCCAGCCCTCAAACAAGGCTGAATCCAGCCCACGTCCTCAACAAGCTCCAGGGAACTGAGTCAAGACTATGCTAAAGATACTGTTTTCTTCCTGAGTGAGGCGGAGGAGAGAATATAAAAGTGACCAAATCATAAATAAGGATCGCATCTAAGTTCTGCATGGTCATTAGCATAGGCTTTGTTCATCCACTACTTTCTCTTCTTTTCTTCCTCCTCGGGACTTCCTTTCCTCATCAGAGACAGCTCTTTCCCCCTCCCTGTTTAAAATCATGGTGACATGTATGTCATGGACAGAGAATTGCCCTAAAGAAGGAAGACAATGAGTAAAAATTCCTTACACCAAATATGACACTTCATTCAATCAAAAAGGAAAAAAAAACTTATATTAACACAAAACACTGTAAATAAGACATGGGGGTGGAGATACTTTTTTCTAGAGGTTTTGTGTCTTACTGGTACTCCTGAAATCATGCACACAGGTGGGCCTCTATTTTACTAGAGTCAAAAGTGGGTCTGCATCAGGATGTTAACATGGTCTTAAAGTACCTCTTCACTGGCAGCTAACTGGTTGCAAGGTAAAATAGGACAGTAATTATACAGAGGAGAAATCAGGTTAAAACTCAACTGGGTTTCTAATTATTAAAACCAGTGAGGACCAGTTAGACACAGTGTACCTCCAAATATGATACCCTGAGAAGAACACATTATCCCAAACAAGAATGCAGAATTTCAATTTAATTATGAGGAAATATGAGGGATTTTTGTCCCACAAAATAAAGGGCATTCCATGAAAAAAAGAGGAGGCCTATATTCTCTAAAATTTCAAAATCATAAAAATCAAAGAAAGGTTAGGGAAATGCCCCAGAATGAAGGAAATTATAGATACCTGACAACCAAATGCAATACTTGCCACTAGACCAGATCCTACACTAGAGGGAAAAAATGCTATGAAAGACATTAGATGAACAGAAAAATTTAGACTAAGGATAGTAAATTAGATGAGACTATTTAAAAATATCAGCGTAAATTTATGGAAGTTGATAACTGAAATACGGTTTTGTAATATACAATCCCTATTCTTAGAAAACATATATTGAAATGTTTAGGGTAAAGGACTAAGAGGTATGAGACATACTCTCAAATGTTTTAAAAAAGAACTGTGTGAAGAAAGCGAAAGAGAACGAATGATACAACAAATGTGGTAAAATGTTAATAGGTAAATCTGGATAAAAGGTTGTAACTTTCTTTAAACTTTTGGAGGATCTTTTACTATTTCTCCTAACTTTTATAAGCTTAAATGTTTTTCTAAATAAGAAGCTTAAAAAAAAAGTGGGCCTTTGGAGAATCACAAATAGCACTTCTCAAAAGGAGAGCTTGATGGAATCGGCCTGGGGCAAATAGTGAGCATTACTAATTAATCCAGATTAATTACCAGAGTCAGTGCCCTGGGTTGTGAGACCCATCCCAAGTCACAGAAAATGAAGGTGAAGTGTAGAGGGGTCGCCCCTAGTGAGCACGTCTTTGAAATGGGACTGAAAGGAAACATAATTTCACATCACTGAAACCATACTCTCTGGGAAAAAGGCTTTTTCGATTACAATTTTTTCTCCCTGATTTAACAGAGGCTTAGAGTGTTCGAGTATGAAACTGCTTTACTACAGTACAGTACAAGTTCAGACACCTCAGGGACAAAATGAGCCATCTTAAATCTATCCACTAGGAAGAGACGAGGTAAGCTGTTACCTGTGCTGTGCTCCCCAGTCACCAGCTCACACCTCTCCCTCCAAGATGATTTCTTTGGGACCATCTAGGCTCATCTCCAGGTTTATGTCAGAACTGCTATACGCAGCCATTCAAACCTCCCCCAGCAAACCTCCATGCTCACTCTTTCCCCAACACCCACCAGTTCTCTCTGCTATATTCTCAGTCCTCTCAGGCACTTTCCAAACCTTGGTTCTTCTCTTCCAAGTCATTGTGCTATTGTTTTCATTTGGCCAATTCTAAGGCTCCTTTCTTGGCTGTGAAGTCTTGTGTTGAGTGGTGGGCCCTCCAGCTTCTGACACAGAGAAGGCTCCCTAGGCCTCCTGGTTGCATTTGCCTAACTCAGCAAGACTATCTGACACAAAAATTCAGGGAATTTAATGGGAAATGCCAACTCTCATTTTTAATAGAAGGTGAAGTATAATAGAGCACAAAAACTAAAAGAGGGCAAAAGTATAAAAAACTTGGAAAATAGATCTTGAACAAAACTGAATATTGGTCTCACTAATGAACGTTAACCCCATGATGAGCTTTAAAGATGATGGTGGCCACTATGCTGAGGCACGACACTGCACAGAGCTCTGGTTGATCCAAGAGCAGCCTTACCTCACACACTGGAGATGTCTCCAGCTGCAATGGACCACTGTACGGAGGAGGGGAAAAAAGATACAAAGTGGAATTTAAAGCATAAACATTTCAGTGTAAAAAGAAACAATATATTCAGTCATAGAAAGGCCAACATACTTTATTGCAGCATCTTGTAATTCTAAGGCTTCCGCTGATTCCGTAGGATGAAAATTTACAACACTTCTGTCTGCAACGTCTGTGCTTATTCTAAAAAGCAGGGAAAAATAGATGTTAGCAAGTTTATTAAACTTTTAATAAGTGTCACTGCTCTTGGTAATATTTAATTTAGAAATTAATATATTAAATAGTTATGCTTATCATTAGGATTAAGTAAAGAAAGTTTTATGACAGAAATTTCAAACTACATAGTATTTTTCCCATGATATGGGAAAAATTTAATATAATTAATATAATTTTCTATCTGCTACTGGTATCAAATCCAATTTACTTGAAATATAACAGTAACTTCAGTGTGTATATATATATATATATATAACAGTAATATAGTCATAATATTCACAGTTGTACACAATAAATTTTATTCTAGAACTTGACTACTTTACAGAAGCAAGTAAACTGGCTAAGTGTGCTGTATTATATGTATATGTACCAAGAACATTTTATTTTAGTAGGAAGATCTCCCTGAAATACACTAATACTCTCACTTAAAAAAATAAGAATGCATAAGCAATCTGGTATGCTTTTTTATTTTTGAAATTGTCTTACAGAGAGTTTCTGAGTTTCTACAGTTTTAAGAGTTCAGTTTTTTTTATAAGATCTATAAAACCAGGAATTGCTGTAAGTCATATAAAAGTTACAAAGCTATCTTAAAAGGTAGGGAGGTGTTCGTATTATGCATGTATCTATTGAAAATGCCATCAAGCCAATAATCAGAAATCCTTAAGAGAAGAAATCAAGATAAAGGCAAAATAGGACAGCAATATTCAACTAGATTTTTTTTTATGTTAAGGTTGTATGAAAGGTCAACCTACAAACTTAATCCTATAATCATCAGCTTAATGACAATTTAAAAAGCCTCGATCTATGAAATATGAGATACAGGAAAAGTATAATATGTATGTGAAGTTTTTATTACTAATATTCGGTCAAACAGCTAGAAATCAATGACCTCTTGAAGTGCTCTCTCTCTATCAGAAGCAAACACAGGGCTCCTTGTTGCTATTATGCAGGCTCCCAGAAACATCATAAAGTTAAAATTGTCCTATCCTAATAATTATTTCAAGATGAACAACAAAGATCTAAAGCAGCCAGAGCGGTGGGTTATTTCACGGAGGAAATGAAATCTATATAAAGTTTTACAACACAATATAATTTTAAAATAGCACACCATAAAGATACAAATCAACTATCACTTGGAAGGTTACTGAGGGCTGTTTTCTTCCACACTTCGGCACCCACCCACCATTCTGTCTCACTCAACATCCTTGGCAACTTACTGCCTCAGACATTTCCAAGCTGGAGAGGAACGGCAGGATCTTGTGTTCATCCCGCTTCTCATGAACATAGGGAACTGAGGCCCAGAGCCGGGCGCCGCCCGTCCAGGCCCCTTGGGTCTCACTGCTAGGCCCCCGCCCCACATCCCCACAGCACGCGGATCCCACCGAACCAGGCTCCTCTGCTCTGGGGCTCACGTGTTAATCAACCTCAAATTTCTAAGAGAAGTTTAGAGAAAAGTGAGACGAAATGTAAAAGGTATAAGTATTAAAACAATTTAAAGTTCTCACCACTCACTGAAAATGATCACCAAAGAAATACAACAGTACCTACCATTGAAGATCTACAATATATGAAACTATAAGGAAAAATAATTATTTGGAATTACCTACAGAAAAATATCCATTGTAATGTGTTTCCTTCCAGTTTTAATTTTTCTAAGTTTCTTACATGATTGGAACCTAATTCTATCTACATAATTGGGATCAATCTTCATCCATTTTATATTCTTTTATAGAGAACATTATAATAATGAACATTCTAAAATATATTGGATAGTAAAAAAAGTTTTAATGGCCACATTATAGTACATCTAATTAATGAACAAAATATATTTAAGTATCTTCAAATTGTTATATTTTGTCCTTTTTCTCTAAATATTTGTTACTAAAAACACCTTCCTCCTCAGTCTTTGTTCATATCTCTTTGTCCATTAGATAAATTTGTAGAATTTGTTTGAAAGTTTATATATTTTTAGAGTATGGTTATATATTACTACTTACAGACATACAGACTACAGGGATGTCTTCTGGAATGGTTTTGCCAATTTACTTTTCCACTAGCAGTTTACATGTTACTTCAGATCCTTACAATCCTAAATGATATATACTTTTTACCCATCTTACAGGTGAAGAAATGCAGTGCAGAGAAGTTGTATGTCTTACTCAGACTAACTGGTGTTGGAGCTGGGTTTGGTACCAGTGTCTGGCTGAATCTAAGTCTATTTCTTTCACCAGCCATGCTGTGTTATTCCCCATTCCTTATAATTTCACACAAATGGGCACATGAACGTACACACACACACACATGCACACATGCTCTTTAGTCCTTGTTTCCCAGTCCTGTTTCTCACTGACTATCCCAGTTTAGCATGCTCTTGCTCTGGGAGGAGGGGGTTCCCCACCGGTTGCAACTTCCCTATGAACCGTTGAGACCAAATTAAGGCAAGGGCAAGAAGTTGGGGGTTTTAAAAGGGGTTCATCCCACGTTTATTCTCATGGAAGTAGGTCTCAGTCTCCCCTGGCCTCTGCACTGCTCCCTCCTGTGACCCAGCATGAGCTTAATCTTCTTCTAGCACCAGGGCCCCACAGCTTCCCTGTGCCAGCCTCCATCTCTCCTAGTTCTTCTCCCTCCAGGCTCCCTTCTCCGCTCTCCAAGCTCTCACAGCTCCCATGCCCACACCTGCTCTCTCCCCACTCAACCTTGGCCCTTTCCTTCCCCACCGCCAGCCCCAGGAGGAACTCTGTGGGTGGGTCTCTGGTGACTGGCAGACGCCTGACCGATTACAAACCAGGAACTCAGGAGAGGAGCAAATGGGTGTTTCCTCTCCACCTCTCCTCTGGGGTGGTGCTCCCATGAATGAACAGCCACTCCGTCCCCAGTAAACATCCCACAGATGTGCAACAGGCTCTTATATGTATACAATGGGCGCTATTAAGGCCAGGCGGGAATCCTGATAAGAAATTTTCATTTTTTCCAAAGATGTAAAACTCAGCTCTTTAAAGAATATGCCCAAATTAGTTACTTAGTAATAAGCCAGCTCTGAGCCAAACATTAGGAGAATTAGCAAAATGAATAATCATATTTTTAAACCATTACCTCTCTCTACATATAAAATAAAGTCTCAGATCCTCACCACAGTATCTGAAGTCCTCCCCTGCAGCTCCGAGCTGCTCCTCTGGTGATTCTGTCCTGGCTACACATCAGAAGGACTGACAGTACTTTTTAAAAAGTAGAGATGACTGGACCCCAGTCCCACAGGTAGTGTGGGGCGTCTGTGTTCCCAAAGTCCCACAAGTACCACTGAAGCATGGCCAGGGTGGAGATCATCTTCTCTGCCTGAGATTTCACAAGCTCACTCCATTCTTTTTGACATCCGTGCCTTTGCTTTAAACTTTTAATTTGATCCAGAATTTGCTTTCTCCTTGAAATTGCTAGTTACTGAAGACTTAGGTTAAATATCCTAACCTGCAGGAAGGTCAGTCCGGCTATCTCCCCCTTTTCCATCTGGAACCAGGCATTCACTCAAGTTGATCACTTTCTACCTCCACGTCAGGTGCTTAAAGCAATTACACTTACAAATAACTACTCAAGACAATCTGTGTCTGCTATGGTTTAATTTCTAGAAGGCAAGTGCTGTACTTTGTTCATCTTTACATGTCCCAACGTGCATGATGTAGATCTTCCCCTGCTCTAAGCATTCAGTCAGTGTCTGCAGAATCAAAATGCTGTTCAAATTCATTGCTAAAGATCTTTGGCCATAGTCAGTCTAACCCATCATTACTTTCTTAGGGCCAGACCACATCGATGGTGTTCATCACCTGAACTCTGGGACTCACTGACCACCTTTTTCATAAATTCCTGAAATGTGCTGTGACTTCAATATGTACCATATCACAAGGCCACATCATCTCCATATTTAAACTTCTGAACAGTTTACCAGAGATAAGCTTTGAATCTATTTCTCTAATGATAAAGTAGTTATTAACTGATATTAGATATATTATCTTACAAAAAATATTTTGTCCAGGAGAATTCCATTATCCTTAGCTAAGAAACCAAAACATGTATTGACTCCATACAGTGCCTATTACTGATGATGGGCAATTCAATTTAAATATTATCTTGTAACCCAAATCTTTAGAAATATATTATTCAGCTAACATATATTTGGTACCATCAGAAATAAACATGGTAGTACTTGATTTGGGAATTCTTTCCTTTTTGGAAAATCTCCCTGGTATTTCTATAAATCAGAGAATTAACTTTTGAGCAATATAAAATAGGTACTTTTACCATATTTATATTTCAGTTTTCTAAGATCGTACAAAAAGTTCCCATATGAATTTCATAAAGGGTGAATGATTTTCATTAAGGGGTGGAGAAAGGAAAAATTGATCTTAATCCTTACAGAAGTTTGGCTCTTTTACTTATGGATCTTGGGAAAACAGGTAGTTAAATGACTTTTCTTCATTGGTGGTTAGATTGAGCCAAAACTGTGTATAAATATTTTTTTAAAGTGAGATAATATACTCAATAAATCAGTATGCATTATTTGCACATGAAACCTAGGCCAAGGAAAGACATGCATACCTATTGGCTTCTTGCAGCAAATCTACTGCTTCTCTCAGCTGTTCAATCATCTCTACGTCCATGTCTTGGTCTTTGGATGAACTTACTCTGCAGCATGAGACCAAGCAGAAGAATGAAAAAATGATCAATCACGACAACATGAATATCATCTAGGTTTTCAACAACAAACTTATAAAACTCCACCTAACATATAAAAAAGATTTTGCCAAATTCAACATATAAAAAAGATTTTGGCAAATTCAACATTATAATGAAGACATGTCAGTACCCTGCAGAGCAGGTTGCCAGTGTAGTAGAAGAGCTACTGGGTGGGGGAATCCTGGCTCTGCTATCAAGCAGCTCGCACAGTCTCGGTGCCCATGGGCCTCTGTCTGCTCATCTGTGAAATCAAGGCAATGCACTTAGCTGGGCGGCTCTCAAACTGTGCTTTACTGAGTCCCGAGGGGGTCCACAAGGGAGCTCAGCTGGCGTGGGTCTGTGCTACTTCTGGATCTTCCAACTCCTGTCCAACTAGCATGGCTGTTTTATTGTTTTCATATACTATAGGATTTCAGTTTGGGACAGCAGTTCTCAGTCCAGGCTCTTTATGATCATCATCTGTGTCACTGAAAAAAAAATGGCAGGCCTGCTACTCCCAGATAGGTCTGACTAGGCTTGGGCTTTTTATTAAGCTCTAGAGTTGAAACTGATTTACAGGCAGGGTTGGGAACAACAGATATAAGATGTAGCATGGGGTTTCCAAAGCTCTACATAGGTTAAAAACTTCTGCTCTTCTACAATTCTGTCATCAATCTAATCCTCTCAGTATCACAGAGATATATCCAATGGATAGTGGTTAATATTGGACAGTACTTCAAAGGAACTTTGCAGTGTTCTTATAGGGCAAGAGAGATTTGATTACGGCTACTGCTTTCCACTGCAAACAGAAGCCAATGTCTCTCCGCATAAGTGAACAAACTTTTGAACAATGTAGTAAGTGCTGACTAAGGGGTCAGGTTAAATGGAAGGTTAAATGGAAGGTCTAGACCCAAATGCCAGATTATGGAAAATAAAATCCTGGAAACCAAAAATCTACTCTATGCCACATAGCCAAAACTCAGTTCTCATTGGACATGGTTCATTGTCTGATATATAAGTAGACACAGGTGGGTTGAGGGAGAATAGCCAGTAAACCCCACTAGAAGGGACTCAAAGAGTTAACCAGATAAAACCAGAGAGCCAGAAAGGACTCAGAGTCAATGAGTTAATTAGTTAGAGTTTCAAAGACCAAGTTTAATTTGGAATGTCTGGATATTCCCCAGATAAAGAAAAGTATAAGAGCGCAGCCCATGTCTTCATTGTACCAATTAGATCATGACATTGTAAAATCAACTTAGCGTGTAAAAAGGCCCAGCTTATTAACTTGATCTATGTGCTATTCTTGCTCTTCTTCCAGCCCCTAATCAAGTAACTTTGTAACCAGGGAAGGACACAAACCTCTGAACTGTAAATAAACCTATGTAGACACAGAATGCTGAGATCTAGGCCAACACAGTCACCTAAATAACCCTATTCTTAAGACAAAACTTCAAAGAAGTTATAAATCACCTGTACACATCATGCCTCACATTGACTCTTACCCAAAAAGCCCTATAAAACCCCAGACCCTAAACCCTCAAGTGCACCTCATCTCTGAGGTTGCCCACACTCCCCTTTCTTCAAGTGTGTCACTCTCTCTGTTCTACTCTAGATAAGTAGGGGGGTTGCTGAGAGCTCCAGGTCCTGTCGCCTGGGTGACCCGGACAGGACTGCAGCTGTAGGATCATGCTCTTTAGTAGCCTGCTTGAAAATCTCCATTCTTTGCTTTGAGAAATTCTCAGACCGTGATCTCACTCCATCCAGTGCTCTGTTCCTCCCCCAAATCCTGGGGTGGTGGGGGCCTAGTTCCCACACTGTGCAGATTCAAGCAGACACTAGACGCCAGGTGACACTGGCTTTAGGAGTTAGCAAGGGATTTGCCCAACG
This sequence comes from Smutsia gigantea, assembly GCA_032199065.1. Lineage (NCBI taxonomy): Eukaryota > Metazoa > Chordata > Mammalia > Pholidota > Manidae > Smutsia > Smutsia gigantea. The sequence continues at coordinate 251,371 of JAVSCE010020828.1, read as the reverse complement.
CTGAGCAGGCGTCCAGTGAGCTTCCCTTTCCTCCCTCTGTTCTTCCTTCTTCAAGTAAACCTACCTTTGCCTACCTTGACTCTGGCCCGCTCCTCCCTTGGACTATATTTAAATGAAACTTTCACTCTCCTTCACTACTGTGTCTCTACCCTTCAATTCTTTGTTGTGGTAGGGACAAGAACTGAGCAGAATAAACTTCACCTCTAACGATACCCTCCCCCATAAAGCTGGCCAAGTAAATCTTTCTATGCAACAGTGGAGATGTGATATCCCTCTAGTATGAGATTCCTTGGCTTCAATCCCAGCACTCTGTGACTCTGGGGCAAGATAATCTCTCTGTGCCTCGATTTTGTCATCTGTGAAATGGGGAAAACATTAGAACTTATCTCAAAGTATTGTTGTAAAGATGAAATGAGTTACTACCTGTGAAGTACTTAGGACATTGCCTGGCCCCAGGTATTTAAATGTTAGCTATTATAGTTATTAGACTTAGGACCAGGACATGAGAGGTATAAGGTCTTCTCACATTGTGAACCTGAAAGCTCTGGGTAGAAAAGAGGGTCCAGGAGTACAGATCACTTTAGATCCAGTTGTCAGTTTCTTCAGACAAATGGGGGCAAGCTAGAATCTCCACCCTATAAATTCTGTCTAATTTCCTCAATCACATTCTACCCATGGCCTCACATCAGATAAAACTCAAGGCTAAGGAAATGGTGTGACCTGGCACTGCACCACCCCAATACTGTGACAATAATAAGCATTTGACAGAGTGAAACTCACAACTGCTTTTCAATATTGTGGGTAAGTATCAGCTTGCCCAAAGCAAAGTGGACAAATTCTATCATGACAGGACTGTCACTCTGCTGGAAACATGACCGTCACAGGACAACAGCTCCCAATCAGGCCTGCGATACTCACAAGCCCTCGGATGGCCAGTGTGCATCTTCTTCTATCCGCAACAGTTCTTCCCAGTCCTCAGCCCGATCCTGTGGACAGACACGGGGGTCTTCTGGGAGCCTCTGGCTGTCAACTGTCAACAGTCAAGGCCTGCCCCAGGCAATGTTCACAGCAGCATTATTCACAATAGCCAGAAGGTGGAAACAACCCAAGTGCCCATCCATGGATGTGTGAATGAGCTAACTGCGGCAGACACGCCCAGTGGAATATCATTTGGCCTTAAAAAGGAAGGAATTTCTGGATATATGCTACAAGAGGGGAAAACTTCAGGATATTATGCTAAGTGAAATAAGCCAGTCACCAAATGACAAATACTGTATGAATTCACTTATATGAGGCACCTGGAGTACTCAAATCCATAGAGACTAAAAGCAGAATGGTGGCTGCAGGTGGAGAGAGGAGGAGAGTTGGGACGTTACAGTTAAAGGGTGCAGAATTTCGATTTCACAAGGTGAAGGGAGTTCTGCAGATGGATGACAGTGATAGTTGCAGAACAATGTGAATGCACTTACCACTGAATTGAACATTTAAAATATGGCAAAAATGGTAAGTTTTATGTTAAACACAATTAAAAATTAAAGGGAAAAAAAGCCTGGCCTAAGTTAATATCTGTTAACTTAGAGTCAGAAATGTAAAACTCCACTCGATTCCTTACCGCCCTCTTGGCCCTGCCCTTGCTAGATTTCTCCACGGGGCTTGTGGGTGTGTGTGTGTGTGTGTGCGTGTGTGTGTCAGTCACATGAGAATGTGGTTCTCTGTGAGAGGAAGGTGTGTGTGTGGTGTGTGTGTGTGTCAGTCACATAAGAATGTGGTTCTCTGTGAGAGGAAGGGTGTGTGTGTGTGTGTGTGTGTGCGTGTGTGCGTGTGTGTGTCAGTCACATGAGAATGTGGTTCTCTGTGAGAGGAAGGTGTGTGTGTGTGTGTCAGTCACGTGAGAATGGTTCTCTGTGAGAGGAAGTGTGTGTGTGTGTGTGTGTGTGTGTGTGTGTGCGCGCATGTGTGTGTGTTGGCATTGGGGAAAAAAGAAAATATAAAATACTTAACAAAAAATACCTCAAAGTGCAGCTAATAGCTCTCATGTGCACAACTTACAGATTTCACTGAAATGCCCCCAGTCCAAAATATTTCCCCAAAGAAACACTGTGATGGGAGTATTTAGAAAGGTGTGTCCCACCCTTGGAACTTCCACATGTGTCTTTCTCCTTTTCATCACTGACATAGAGAAACACTGTTTTAACTCGGCTGACAGCCAGAAAAGAAGCCATCCCCAAATGGGGGCACATTCTCCTGGCCAGGAAGGAACGACAGGCAGAAGGACTGTTTTCAATGCAAAGGTTCTGCACAATGTTAACTAACTCAGGCCCAGCCAAGTCTCCAGATGTGTCACTGAGCGTCTTCCTCTGAGACTCTTTCCGATGACTCCTGACGCCTGATGCCAGCCTCTGACTTGAAAAACACTCATATGTTTTCTATGTTAAAAGTTTGAGTGTGTGATAAAGTCAACATATAAATTACTGTGCCACTATCCAAATGACAGTGAAATTCACAGGAGAAACTATGATACTAAAAACCATTAAGACAACATCTTCTTAAAAACAAAAAAGAAACCATCTTCTTGTCTCTTCTTATTGGGTTTCACCCACAGGAGCCACGTGTATTTGCTCCAATTTTCAGTTTCATAATAAAAAGTAGTCAACTACATATGACACCAATTTTTCAGTATGCAAAGTTGAGCTTCCTGGGTTTCTTTTGCTAAGTTAGATGGTTATCCACAATTTGTGGGTTCCATTTTCACAAATTTGCATACTCACTAAACTTTACTTACAACCTGAAAATCAACATGCATGGTGCTTTTTCAGGCACTCACATCTGCAGAAGGCACAGCTTTGAGTCCCTGATGCGTGCGGCCCTAGCTGAGGCTGACCAAGGCCACACTCTGCCTTCTTATTTAGATAGAGCACAGTGATTATAATGAAATCCTCTGGAAATAGGATGAGCACCTAGAGATTCCATGCCTGGCTTTAACACAATCACTCAGAGGCTGCCTTCTTTCCCAAGCCATATGAAAATGAATTTTATCAAAACAATCATCCTTGTGATTCTTGGGCACCCCAACTTGAACCAAAGGCCTGGCAGAAACATACCAACGCATCTAATCATGCCTCAAAGTGGAACCTTAACCACCAGCTTTAGGAAGGGGCTAGTTCTTTTCTTTCTTTTGCTGCTACAACTGAGTGACTTCACCCACACTTTCAGCACCTCAGTGCCACTCCAAGAGCTCAGCAATAACTGTCCTCAGAGTGACCTTTCCAAAAAGGGGAGATGTTCACTTCTAGATTCTCAAAGTCCCCATTTTTCTCTTTATATTATGGATATACTCCCAAGAAACGCATTCACCTAGGATAAATTGAAAACAATGTGAAACTCTATCTAGTTTAACTTCTACTGGATGGTAATGGTAATTCTGATAAGTTTGCTAACTTACATAATGTAGTGAGTAGTGGAAAGCTGACCAATTACTGAATACAAAAGAAAAGCAAAGACATATACAGACAAATGAGAGGTAGTATGTCAGGGACCTGCTCCATCATCCAGAAAACAGATGATGTCATAAAGGCCTGAGAAATGGGCAGTAAGCTGCCATTAAGGTGATTGGCTGGTAACTTTAAATTCTAAGGTACCAAACAGAAGAAAATAAAAAAATTAGTTGATCCTCAACTTGCCTTAATATAGTTTATGAATTCTGAATGGAGAACAGCTCTTCCACGAGTTAATTGGTCTCTCTCTTCTCCTGAGGTGTCACCATCACCCAAAAGGGAAGGCTCCGGTTGATGAAATTCCCCTATTATGAGAGTACAGAGAAAGGCAGAAAGATGATTTTATGAGAAGATGAGCAAAACACAGATGATCCTCAAATACATCATCTGATCACGTCAATCTCCTCTCTCACCTCTTACAGAGGTCTGTGAAAGACCTTAAGGGTCATTCTGTTAAGGATGTGAGAAAAAGATTAAAAAAGAAGGAAGAAAAGTAAAAGAAATGGAAAAGTCCAAACTGAACTTGAAAGTCAAAGCCTCTTTATGGCTCAGTTCCTAATGAGAGAAATGAAATTTTCTCTAACTTTTTAAGAAGTAGAGAAAAGAGAGTATAAAAGAGGACTTACAGGCTCTCAGTAATGTGTGACAAGTAACTATTTCAAATTCAAAATTCAACAAATATTTATTGAGCAACTACTAAATGGCAGATATTACACTAAACATTTTAGGGATTAAAAAATCAGTCAGCCCTCAACTCGTGTCATTAAGCAGTAAACAGTTTTAAGGAAGAGTGTGGAAAGGAGCTGAAAGAAGAACCCCAAATCAAAACAAAAGAAGTGACAATGATGTGATAAGGGCCACATGGAGCGGGAGCATTCTCAAGCACATCCAACTAGACTGTGAAGGAGAGACAAAAGGGACACCAAGCTGATCTCTTCCCACTGACCTGGAAACTAAAAAGGACCAAGCAGGGTCACCTTTAAGAACTCTTACCCAGCACAAAACCCACTTCTAGAAAATCTAGTAACAAATTACATAGTTCTTTGTCTTTCCTGAGGGTTTCAGCCCCAAGTAAGTTCACTATGGATTCAGTGAGACTGGGAAATGACAATGGAATGTTCTTGGGGTAAAAGGGTTTATACCCGGCTTTATTCTCCTGGTGGTAGGTCAAGCACTAGCATCACGTCTGCATCCAGCAGCCTGCAGGTCTGTAATCCTCCATCTCTGCCTCCACCCAGAGCATCAGGCAGAGCTCTTTATATAGTGATTCAGTCAATAATAGATCATTGCCTACAGGCGTGGAAGCATTAGCCAAGCAGCAGGACAATTACATCATCAAGTACTTTAGGGTCAGGTAAGGATCTTGGCCATTGGAACTTCCAGTATCCCACGTTCTTTTATTTTAAAAATTTGCATAAAACACTACCTCCCATACTGCATAATGTTATAAAGCTTATAGAAATAAAGTGGCGGTTATTTTTTGTATAAATTATACAGTTATATTTTTGGGCAATGTGTGGCTCTAATCATAATCTCAGAAAAGCATAAATGCTAAATTAAAAAATTTGACAGTAAGAAACGAAAGCAAGCACTAGAATTCGAATTTGTTCAAACAGCTCTCCCATCACTAATAAGAGCATATTCAAACTATTAGGGAGATAATCTCATATTAATCTCATTCATGTGTCATGAAATCATCTCTGTCACAAATCAGTGAACACTAGATTTTAGTTTCTGAGTAAACAGAAACAGTAAAAAAAAAAAGTGCCATAATTTCATCAAATGATGGTTTCTCACCACATATGAAGTACACTACTGTTTTTCAAGGTATTTAAGACATAGAGTGCTTAGGGATCATCAGGTATTTATTAAAGAACCACAGAACCATAGAGTCACAGATGACCTCAGAGATTAGATTACAGAAGGACTCATCTAATCCTCTCATTTACAGTAGAGAGAATTAAAGTCAGTATCTTGTCCAAAGTCAGATAGGTTCCCGGGCACACATCTCAGCCTCACATTAATTAGTTAGATGTGGCCAAGTAATCAAGTCTAGCTTAGTAGTGATGGGCTCTCCTACACTCAGTCCATTAAAACCTCCTTTGAGCAAACCCCCATGCTCTTCCCCTTTTGGCTTGAAATGGACAGACTGGAAACTTTGGAAGTCTTGTGTTAAAGAGAGTGGAGTAACAGGACGGAAGGAGATTGGGACCTTGAATCATTACTTGGAGGGGAGTTGCCTGTCAATCACTAATTTGGACCGTGTTAAGCCAATGAGCTTTGGGGATTTTATGTGCTCAGCAGCTAGTGTTGTCCTAATTAATGATCTCTCTCTATACATCAACATTTTCTTCCCAAGAATTGATTTAAAGAATGTTGTATAAATCTTCAGAAATAAGAATAGCTCTACTACTTACTAGCTATCTGGGTGACCACTGGCAACTTAAACTCTCAGAGCCTCAGTTTCCTCACCTATAAAATGGAGATGATTAGAGTATCCAGAGTTTTGAAGTTTAGATCAGATCACCTTTGTGGATTAGCACAGTGTCTGCTGCATCGGAAATGCTCAGTAAACACTACTATCATTGCCATATTTGGGCATATTGTAAACATAGCACTTGAAACTTAAAAACAAGAACTTTTTCCCCATCTTTCATTCTCAGACCTTTAACTGGGCTAAGACGATGGTGTGAGTCCTCCTTGATGATCTGTTCCTCTTCCATGATATTTGACATTGGCACATTGAGGCTAACAGTGTCTTCATCAGAAGGCTAAAAAGAAACAGTGACTGCTTCATTCAAGGGAGAAGGCTTATCAGTGCAGATCAGGAGACTGCTACATGATAAAAAAAATTACTGTGATTTGCCAAAACATAATATTGAGTAAGAAATGCCAGATACAAAGACAATTCATTTATATATGAATTCAAAAGCCAGCAAAATTAATCCATGGCGTTTGAAGTCAGGATAGTGGCTGCTCTTGGTCAGGGGTGTGCACCTCGGTGGGGCTTTCTGGGGTGCTGGCAACGTTTCTTGAACTCGAAGCTGGTGATAGGAGTGTGTTCACTTTGTCCAAATTCATGGAGTGAATACACATATACTTCTCCTTACATATGTTTTGAGGTAAAATTTTATCAGGTAGCTAATGATATTTTCTAGCCTAAGAGCCATAGTCAGGGGACTAGGACAGACTATGCAATATCTGACAGAACAAAGGAATGATTGTAAATACACTATGGCACTGGCCCTGAGTCTAATTAATCACTCTAATAGTCACGGTACGCTGAGATCTGTGACAACACTGACCAAAACTGTTATTAAGATTTCATGTGGCCAGAATGCGGGCAGTGAACCTCATGTCAATATCTCCTTCATTTACAGTGCATTGTATGTGCAGCATTAAGCTTGGGTTTGTCCCTGTTTTAGTGGGAGGAAGCTGCATTACATATATAAAAGTGCTAAAGGATTGTGCTACTTAAAAGAACGTGTTCTGTGCAATTTTCAGAATAAGGCTTTGATTTAGAAATCAGGGTACATTCTTTCTGGGGGGTCTTGTTTCCCACACTAGCTGAGAAAGCTTATTCAGATCATCTATGATTCTCTCACAATGAAATCTGGAGCCTCATTTATTTTCCTGTGTCTCCATTTTAGTGTTGGTATTTAGTGTAAAGCTTTCCAAAGCACAGAGATCAGGAAACACCACAGAACACATTTCAGGTGATTGTGGCTTGCTCCTAAATTCGTGAGGCTATGACTTCCAGAATACAGTATTTGTTTACTAAGGGACATATGCACAATTTGTTTAGAAAATGGCAGAAAACACGGGTGCATTTCATACATTAAAACAGATATTCATTGAGCCCCCAATTTTTTGCCTATGTTTAGAAAAATGTTTTATAGTTCCTAGTGACACCTGCTAAATCAGTCAGGCAATGGCAACAGCCAAAAAGAGGGAGAGAGGCGATTTCTGAACCCCACAATGAGACGGAAGCGGAGCGCAAGATCTACTGACCACAGACGGTAAAAGAGTGAAAACAGAAAGCTACATAGGATAATTCAGAACCTTGTCCTTCTAAAAAACAAATTTCTTGGAGGGGTTCTCCCTTGAAGTCACAATGTGAGACAAGAAAGGCCAACGGGAAGATTTATTTGCACTTTATTCTATTGAATATAATCCTTCCAAATGACCTTCTTTCTACCCGCCTCCTGTCTTAAAAATTTAGCAAAATTCCAAAGACATGCATCTAGTAAAAGGGAGAGAATGAACCCTTGGCCCCATTTTAGAATATTAGCATCCTACTTATACTCAGTGAGAACAAAAGGATAATGAAGTTCTTTGTGTAATATTTTATTAATGAACTTAATTATCCTTAGAAGATAGATCAAGGATAAAGCAGAGTCTGTTTTAATTTAATAGAAAATAAGCTTAGGGTGAGTAATTTCTGAAACAAGGGACATTTCAGGAGACTTACGAGTTTTAATAAAGCTAAGGAGGTTGAATTAAATACAACTTATAAAGCAATGTGTTAAGCATTTTTCCCCCAGGGAATCATAGTACCTATTCATGTGGCCTCAGGAGGGTAATTTTCTTTATGGATATTGGCCTTCTTTTTCTACTTAATAACCCTTCTTCCTTTTGAAATTGTTATGTATTAGAAAGATTTCATCCTGACTTTTTAAAAAAACATTGTTTTATAAATCATTTTATGGAAAATAAATGCAAATATCTTAGCCACACATGAAAGAGTACAGGAAAAAGGTATTCTCCCTGGAGTCACACATAGTGCGGATGCGGATTCTTTAAATGGGGCAATTGACCTATTTAATTACATCTTCAAAGAGTATTATAATGTTTCAAAACTCAATAACTACAAAATCTCAATGAATTTCCTCAAAATGAAGGCCTGACGATGTATCCCTCCCCTACCCCAGCTATCCCTTCTGGCTCCCCAGTTCAAGAAACCCCATTTAATGGTATATTAGTGAAAGATATCAGGGAACCTACTAAATAGATTGTAACTGAGATAATAAATGTGCTAAGTGAGTTATTTATGACCACTTCAGGAAGCTCTAGTGTGGGAGGCCTCTCAGCTTACAAATAACCAGACTCTTCTCTAATCATCTGAAAAGAACACAATCAGGAGAATAAATATTGCTATAAAAATTATGGCTACTCAAAAATGCACTTCCTGTAGGAAAACTGCTAAAATGCAATCAATATTTGATTCCTTTAATATTTATGTATGCATATAACAACTTTTTCCTAAATTCTCTGTTGCTTAAAAAAAAAAAATTATAAAAATGCCTCATGGGTACTTGCACACCACTTAGTCATTTCATAATATTTATTAAGCATTCAAAAATATCCTGGATAATGTTAGGGGTGTGGTAAGAGGGGAAGGAGATAAGGATTCTACTCTAGAGATATTTACAAAATATTAAAGATGCAGAAAAAGCTAACAACAGCTAATGTTTATATAACAACTTGGAGGATTTCAAATTGTTTTAACAAACATAATCGCCTATTCTCATGCAGATGCATTAATGCCCTTTACTAAAGAAGATTTCAATGAATGCAAACAGATATATCTAGAAACACAGAAGGAAAAAAATCTGATCACTAATTTTACCTCTGTGGCAGATAATCGTTTATCTCCATTATCACTTCCAACGCCTGAATCAGAATCCTTCTTGCTGGGTTAGATGCCATCAATATTGAATTAATTTAGAAAAAAATTAAAATCACAAAGTTAACAAGATACATCAATTTATATTCGAATAATGACTTTTGCTATACAAATTTTAATTATTACCATAAGGCAACAAATCAACAAATCAGCCCAGTACTAAAGGATGTTAAGACAAGGGCCTAATGAAAGTCAGACACTCGTACTGTCTAAAGAAAGTACAAGATAAATTCTTTGTGTTTAGGATTTCCTGGTTTATATTCTATGCAAGTGGCCTGTCCCTTGAAACAGCATCTTTTTTATTTTATCGCTTCCAGCATATAAAAAAGCCAAAACTCCCTAACTGCTTTTACCTCTTATGTTACTTTTACCACTTAGGTTACTTTCAATAATTCTATAAACCTTTATTCAGTGACTAAATAAATGTGACAGTATGTTTACAAAAATAAAATAATGAATACATATTTTAAACATTACATAAAGGGACCATTAGTGTAGGCTGAACATTTAAGTCACCATGTTTACTTTTCTAGTAAAGTTTAAGGAAAGATTTCTGTGGTAAAGACTTCTCCAAAACAACCTGTGTTTCTGTAAGTGTGCTCAGTGTGGGAATTTTGTTCTCTGAAAATTCAAGGCCCTGATTTATGCCACAAAAAGGCCAAGGACACGTGAAAGGATTCTAACACTTCCATTCTGAACAGGAAATGGCAAAAACTACGCACACTGCATTTTTAAAAGACAATTAAAAAATAAAGCCTGCCACTTTTCTTAACAATGTTCCAGAGGCATATTAAAAATTAGTAATAAAAAAGGCTTGTCTGAGTTTGGTATGGTTATTTTAACTGAAAAATAAAATAATACCTATATTCAAATTGTAGGTCTTATTTGTATGTCTTATTTATAAGGACACATATACACACATGTGTGTCTATGTATGTATGTGCACACACACACATATAACACTCAGGAAGAACAGATTATTGATTAGGAAAGGAAAGATGAGATTTGAGATGTGAAAATGTTACCAACATCAATTTTCTCTTTCTTATGCCATAAGCTCCTGCAACTCTGAGTTATAAATCTGCATTGAGCGACACAAAGGGATTTTTGGAGGTAGTTACCTGCAGCACCCTGGCCTAAGGAAATCCTAAGCAGGGGCTTTGAGCAAGGGGCATACTTACCTGTCTTCTAAGTGCTGGTGTAAATGTGGCCTTTCCATTGTATGGAGATAAAGGGAATCAGTTGTCTTAATTTGGCATGCTTGTATGCTCAGATACTTGAATATGTGCACTTTGCCCTTTGTGCAAATCTATGGGGAAATTAATACATATGTATTTTATAATGGCAGAAAAAATTCTAAACACTAGACATTTAATCTGTGCATTTTATTTTTTTGTATTTTCATGTTAAGTGACACCGACAATGCACACCAAATGTGACCTCTCCAAAACAGAAGAATTTAGGCAATCGTTTCCTCCAAATTCTACTTTTCATAGAAAACCATGTTCAAACAATTTCTAGTTTTTCTTGCAAAAAACTGCAAATTCCTAACAAACATGTTTTTTGTTATAAGGTGTGTAAAAAGTATAGAAGTCCTATAACTGACTTAGTAACATTCCAATCCTGGAAGCATGTATACTTCATTTTGTTCTCATACAGTTTAATATTTGAGCTTGAATTTTGTCTCTAACTAACCAATAATCATATTTAAAATTGTTTAAACTCCATTTTCGAGCTAACATTAAAGGAATATATTACTCTTTTGTAAGCCACACACTCCATGAAAAAGTTTCAGCTGCATAGACAGATAAAAAACTAATCAAATATATAATTCCAGGATTATAATGATGAGAACAGTGGGCCAAATACTGCTAAGTGGACTTGATGTAGCAGAAGACAGTTTACTATAGTCAAATTCACCCGAAGTTTCATCTTTTTAGAGGTGCGACTGCTCATGGGCATGTCTAACGCCATATTAACTCAGCAGAGGAGCCAGGTGGTGGCTCTGCTGAGAGCCCCTACGCACTGTGCTAGCAACAGCGTCGCTGCAGGACCTCTCACCTGCGCGGGAGGAGACCGCAAGGGGTTATTTTCCAGGAGCAAGACTTGCAGCTGCTTCATCTCTCTAAAACAAATGGGAATCACGGGCACTTTATTGCAGGAAAAGTCAAACTTTACCAAGGGAAGATCTACTAGTTCTAAAAGAATAAGACAAAAAAAAAAAGAAAAGAAAAGAAAAGAAAGAACAAACTCAGAAAGCAGTAAGATTAAATGGCTAAACATTCAAAAATTAATTTTCTCCTTATCAGGAAAAATGTCACTTAGCAAAATCAAAAGCAAGTTGTACACATTAGGAATACATGGCACGTGTATAAATAGTATTTTACCAAAGCGGAAGGGGAACTCTTTCATGGGGAGCACAATAATTTTAAATTGTTGTTAGTTCTGATAAGAGCTGGAAACACTTGACATTTGCCATTGCTATTGTTTAAAAAGGCTTTTCTCCAGCATAACAATCACATAAGCCTCACCACACAGGACAAGCTTATGTTTTAACTTCAAACTGTTTTCAAGCAGTACTTGCTAGCATATGAATGATATGCTAATTATAAAATATTCTTATTTATTCAATGTATCTGGACTGGCATAAACTCTGAACTAGTTACAAAGAATAGGTTTGTGATTTTTTTTCACTCCACCTTAAAAAATAAATGCTACCTAGTTCAGAATTTTGCCACAGATCCTGTCATCCTGATTTGATAAAGCATTATTCTATTGCTTTTAAAGTCTTCTGTAGCTCCACAAACAAGACAGAACATTATCTTAAAATCCCCACCCAATGGAACAGTAAACACTCAGTAATTTCAAGCATTCCAACGGACATTGGCAGCTGCAAGAAACAAAATCAAGTATGTTCTACAGAACGAAGGGGCTGAGCAACAGTAGACACGCAGGGTGACATGGGACAAACCACTAAGATCTCTGCCTGAGTGGCTCTGGAGGGTTCATTTCAGAATGGGCCTGGCCCAGTTTGTTGTGGGACCCAGTAATGGGGGAGACAGGCCACTTTCAAATACTCAAGGAGTTCCACAGTGGAGGGAGAGCCAGGAAGTGGCCTGGAGTACGAATCAACACCATTCTTTCCCTCCCCCTAGACTACCCAAGGGTGTTCACCTCACTCAGCTCTGCTACTTCAAACTCCACCAATGAAGCTGGCTTAGCAGCCAGCAGCTCATGTGCACACTGAACCAGCTCTGCGAGGGTAAGAGACTTTCTTTCTTTGCTACCTGAGTGAATTACTTTGTATTAAAGAAGGGAGTCATGGGACTGACATGCTAGAACAGTGGCAAATCAGTGGGTTCCAAACTCAGGTCCGTCACAGGCAGCTGGGTCAGAGACACTTGGGAAGTATATATTTTTTTTAAATCACCCCAACTGATTCACTGCTCAAACCCTTTTCCTCCGTCCCAGTAGCAAGAGAAGTGATTTGTCTTAGGCCCTGCTAGTTCTGGAGGCTGCCGGGAGCAGCAGGCATGGAGAGGAGGGAGGAGGTTGGCCTGCAGGCCAGCACGGAATCAAGTCAAAGGAAAAGGGAAAGCGAGATCCCAGTTCCCTTCATAGTTTGCTTCCGAAACAGGAGTAAGAATTACAGGAATCACGTATGAGGAACATACCCTTGCTATGACCCCTAGTAATATGAACCCATCTCTGAGATGGTTAACTCTGCTCACGGAAGTTAGATTGGCAAATCAGTGGCAAAATATAACTGGACTCTGGATGTTCTGCAATTCTTTGCCACTTAAAATGAAGACTTTAAAGAAAGACTAGAGGGCTAAGTGCCTGGAAGACATAGTGGGACGCGGGAGAGGCAACTTACAGGTAAATAAAGTAAGCAATATTTTTCACGATGACTATTCCCTTTAGATCCAGCTTGGAACACAGTAAGTCTCTTAGGAGAAGTAGAGCCTGGAAGTTTCATAACAAGAAAATGGGGGAGAAAATGATAACTCCAGCCCAGAAAAGAGCAAAAGAAATACAGCAGAAAAAGGGGGTAAGAAAGAAAAAAAATAAATCTCATTTCTCTCTCTCTGTCACAGGGCACCAATGAATGGCTATTTTAATCTGTCCACTCTGGTCTTAGAAAGAAGAAAATATGGTCTCCTTACTGCACTAGGTGTAGTAAAACCACCACAGAAGTGATATGGGTAATCAGACCACAAATGTTTTTTGTAACTCCTCAAATTGAAAGCACAGCAGAAAAACAAGTAAGTAAATATGGAAAGTCTTTATATTCACTGCCTGGAAGCACTATCAATGTTCTTTTGTTAGTGGAGTTCTCCAGAGTGAAGTGAAAAATAAACTCGATATTCAGGAAGTTATTAAAATAATTTTTTCCCAGTAAACTGAAGTTTTAACTCTGAATGTATTTTAAAATACTGAAACTGTGAAAACATAATTATGGAAAGTATAGAAATTTGTAACTGATCTTTTTAGGAAAAGCAGTGCTCTTTGGGTAAGAGAGTGAGGAGTGGTGGGAGAAACACAAACTGAGCTCATGTAGGTGCATTTTCTTTCCACCTGTTTCTGGACTGTTACAGGCAACTCGTCAACATGGAAATTCAATTTTTCTTCCAAAAGTGAGAGTTCAATGATTTGTTGGGATTTATGAATGATTACTGTGAGAGCTTAAATTTAAACGAAGATTTTCTTTAATGCTATGAAAGTTTATATGCTTATAAATTTGCTGTTCGTGAGTGTCCCCACCACTGTACTTGCCCAAACCAATAAAAGCAATTCCATCCATTCAAAAATGGGATTGCATAATGACAAATCGAAAAATCAGTGTCTTTAAACCAAGCCATCTCAAGTAAGAAAGTAATAAATCTTTGGACTGAGACAGTTGCCAATTCTACTTCTTTAAAATGCTAGTCAGCATGGAAAAGGTAAAGATGGCTAGCAGACCCTTAAACCTCCCATTAGTGAGGCGCATTACATTGAGGAAGTTCTTTCCCTTTTATGAGCTCCATTTGCTTGCCTTGAATAATGAAGCACATCAAGACAGGAACAGAATGATAAAAATCAGGCAGCTTTTACAGAGCTGCATTAGAATCAGATGAACCAAATGCTGTCTCCAAATATATGATTTTGCTTTGAGGTATATTTTTAAATAAATGTTTGAAACTGGGTATGGGTAGTGTCCTTAAATGAAAATGATGGATATCAATGTGATCTCAGATAATCAGAGTATGTTCTGGAGAAAGCACTCAGTGTTCTACCACTCATCAATTCATTCTTAATTCAGGTCCAAACTCAAATCTCAAAATAAATAAATAAAAATCTCATAATTCAAATCCACCACCGTCCACAAGGCCACCTGTCAAAGTTCTTACTGGTACAAAATTTCTGAATATCTTTTGATTTGAGCTCCAACACAGTGTATCAGATGGACATGCTACAGAAGCCCACGGCGGCAGGGAAGGGTTTGTGAGATGTGGCTCCACAGCAGGGCTACGTGAGGACATCCTTGTTTCCATCGTTCAAGAAATTCACCAAGACAACCAGTGACATTAGTCCAAGTGTCACCGCAGCAGAGGCAGTGTCCTTGCCTGAAGCCCAGACTCTAGACACAGTGGGGTGGCTCCTAACTGGGGCTCCCAGATCCCCTAAGCCAGAAACCCTAACAGCCAGATCTGTAGGACCAAGCATGTCACCTAAACTGTTAGCTCGATGTTCCAAAACATCACATATATATACAGAAAACAATTGATGTTGCCTCCTGTTATGAGCTGAACTGTGTGCTCCTAAAAATCCTATATTGGGAGTCCTAACTCCCAGTATCTTGGAATGTGACTATATCTGCAGATAGGGCCCATAAAAGGGAAATTAGGTTAAAATGAGGCATTTAGGGTGGGCCCTAATCCAATATGACTGGTGTCCTCAGAAGAAGAGGAGATTAGAACACAGACACAGAGGGAAGACAAAAGGATCCCTGAAGGGGGCCATCCAGAAGCCAAGGAGAGAGGCCCCAGAGGAAACCAACTCTGCCAACTTCCAGCCTCCGGAACTATGAGAAAATACATTTCTGTTGTTGAAGCCACTCAGTCTGTGGTTTTGTTATGGGAGCCTGAGCAAACTAACACACACACTCACACACACACGCACGCACGCACGCACGCACGCACACACGCACGCACACACACACACACACACAGCCTTACCCAAGGGAATGATTTTGTTGCTGTACCCCTCGACTAAAATCAAACTTGAATACAACTTTTCTGTGATCAGCATGTGAAATTCAAATTATAATCAAAGTAATAGGCAGACACAGACATCACTAGATCTACCTTCTTCACAAAAGTAAACAACAAAATAATGACCATCTCCCAATTTATACATTTTTCTCCTCTTTCTCTTTTACCTTGTGGTAAAACTTTAAGGTAATTTCTTCTGACATTCAGTTCTCGGAGCGATTTCAATTGACCTATCTGCTGGGGCAAGGCTGTGATCTCGTTGCAACTGACATCCTGTATGGAAAGCAGAGATAGAAATAATAAGTGTTTTTTTTCCAGGAAATCAAGCATTTCATGTGAAATTTCCTTGAGGAATTTAAACATGAGGACAACTCCACAGGTACATTTTTATTCTGGTCTCCAAGTCGATAGCCAACTAAGGCTTAGCACAGAGAAGAAAAAGAAAATGCAATGTTTTAAACATCCTCTGAGGAGAGAATAAGGGAAAAGAAGGATGTTAGCATTCTAGGAGCCCCTTTGCCAGCCTCATGGGCTCCCACTTTCAGATGATCCAATCATAATTAATTCTCACAACAAACAAAATGAGGCAGTATTAGTCAGCCTACTACTTACTGTTCAGAAAAATGAGGCTCAGGGAAGTTAAGTCAGTTGTCCAAGGTATGCAAGGGCCAGAGTCTGTTAAGCCAGTGCCCCACAGAGCCTCTAACAGAAAATAACATAGCCTACTGACCACTCACGTTTCACAGTGAAAAACTATCAACATTAATGCATTGTTTGGGTGCAGTATTTATTTAAAACAGTGCATTGACTGGAGAGCTGGAAACTTTGAACCTGAACACCTTTAAATACATTTTATAAGCAAGACTGTGGGGTTTGCAGATGGTTTTTTTTCTCTGCTTTGAAAGACAAATACTCTATTAATCATTGATTAGAAATACCTCGACACATGCAAGATGAAGCTATAATATTTATAATCCCACCTAACCTTACTGTCTCCCCTAATCCCGCTCTTCCTGTTGCCTCTGCTGGCTCTGCCCTGCTGTCCGCCCCACCACCCAGCTCGTCCTGTCACACAGACCAGCATAGTCTTGTCAGACACTCCAATAGCCTCCTAGACGGGTTCCTTCTATCAGTCCCCTCAGATCATCCCTCACAGAACTACCAAAGTGTGAACTTCACTACCCAGCTTAAACATACGCAACAGCTCCTGAGGACAGGCAGAGTCTCCACAGGAAGGGACTCGGGTCTGTTTCTCCAGCACCTTCTCTCCACATGCCCATCATTTCATCCTCCGGCCGTGGTACTGCTGCTTGCGGTCCCAAGAGGGTACCAAGCTGTTCGGTCCCAAAGCTTGTTTAGCTCTTGCCCTGCCTGGTATGCTAGTCTCCAGTGTTGGCCTCTTGTCCTGCTAATGAATATTTCTAGACTTAATCCAAGCCTCACCTCCTCTCTAACAACTTTTGAGGTTTCCCCTGCCTTTTCCACTCTGATCTAATACCCGGAGGGATGGACCACATTTTTCTCTGTGGTCCTGCAGATAGTCTGTCATGGTATCCATCAGCTCACGTTTGCCTTCTTGTACAAGCCTGTGGGCTCTGAGATGGACAAGACGTGTCTTCTTGGTGCCCAGCAGAATGCCAGGTATAAAGTAAGGAATCAGCAAATGCTGGATGACATTTCTAAAATCGTTTATGTTGACACTCCGCAATGCTGCAGCTCATCTTGCTGGGATGCCAGGATGCTCCAATGCACACACCAAATACCTTGCAGGTCCCGCTTGGTGTCGCAGAACAGCAGATATACTTGGGCTAGAAATGATTCTAATGAGATCAAGTCCTTAAATATCCCACATCACTTCTGAACCTACAAAAAAAACAAAACAAAACCCTTTTTTCCCCCTTTAAGAAGGCAGCAAATACTTGTTTCAGAAATCAGTTTCACATTCACTCAGAGGACACAAACTTATCATCGACCAATCCCCTGAAACGGCTGGGCTTCACAGATCCACCATCTCTTCTAAAAATCCTCCGGGGACCTGCCAACCTGTCAAGGTCACAAGGATGCTAAATGAATATCCCTCAATGAAAAGGAATGAAATCACTGCTGCTAAAGGGAAGGAAGCTGCCATCTATAAAGGCCGAGTGTGCACAGTGCAATCAGCCCGCGCTGCCGTTCTGCACCCAGCTGCCTGAGGAGGGAGGTGGAGTGTGTGGCACAGTAAGAGCACATGGCATTCGCCGGCATCACTCCCAGGCTGGCTGGGGCTGCGTCCGTCCTGGCCCGCAAGTCACAGAAAATCCTATGAAAGCATCCTTCATGTTTAAAATAAAAACAAAAATGACCCTGCAGACACATAAGCGTCTAAGGATGTAATTACAGAACTAGGAGGTCCAGAGATTCGTTCGGTGACTCTTAGCCCCTCACTGAATCGGTAAATCACTCTGCCTTCCTGAACATATTTCCATGCAGAAATGAAGAGTGAAATGCCATCTTTTCTAATCCCTGTGTCATTGGATCGGTCACAGAAGTCAACAACCACATCCTCCGATGAAAGCTCTGCCTTCGCCCTGACCAAGTTATAGATAAGCCAACAGCCCCGTTCCGTTCTATTTAAAAGAGCCTCACACAAATGGTTCACAGGCAAGCCCTAGACACATATGAAATTAAATCGCTCTGTTGGATTAATGACCAGGCACAGTCACGCTGGTGACAGTTGGTGGAAGGTGAGGGACGGGAGGCAGAGAGGGTGGCAGACATGAAGGAAGAACAAGTGGGAATTATTTTCCATCTCTACAGGGAACTTATGTTATTGACGCCAAAAATAAGTTTTTATAAGTCTGTGTGTGACAGTATGAGAAAGACCCTTTTGCAGTTCATGGGAATCAGATTTTCAATGTGACAATTTTTCAGAAGTTTCAAGGACATAATTCTTTAAAAGAAGTCATTCCTTTAAAAAAAGGAGGGATGATAGGGAAGCAAAAAGATAACACATATTTAAGCAGCTTAATCACCGCATGAAATCTCAGGAGGTGAAATTTTGTCTTATCCTATTTTTGCATGTGTACTATATTCATCTGGCACTTTGCTGATTACCCTGTTAGCCAGAAATTAGGGTATGCTGTTTCCCTAAATATAATTTTTTCTAACGTATTTCTAACATAATGCCTTATCGGAAAAAATTCAACTCCTCTCAGCTACATTTAAATAGTTATTTACCAGTAGGGAAAATGGTTACCAAATTTATTTATTTATTTATTAGTTTTTAAAGAACATAATGATAAAATGCTTGTCCTTCTGATTTATAGGATAAGACATCTGTAGGCAATTACAAACACAAAGTCCAATTGTCCATTCACATTTTCGAGGGTATACAGTAAAGGTCAAATTATTTTAATAGTACATTGCTGTCAGTCAAATATTTCTGTCCTGCCAAAATAATGAGGAGGAAAATGTGCAGGCAAGTCCAGCATACAGGTGAGACAAAGAATTTTCACTATTGTATAATCAATATTGTAAAAATTTATGCATAACTCTACTATCTCCCAGTCATCAAACCTTGCCAAATTTTAAAGAGGTTATGAATTTCAGCACAAAAACAACCCCCCACAGGTAATTGTGTCTTGTAGCCAGGGAATGAGGAGAAGAAAAGAGAAGATGATAATCTAAATGTTTGGGGATATGATATTTCAGTTTAGAAAATGTAAAAGCAGTATTCCTAGGATGGTCTGGTTCTCTAGAACATGTGTATCTGTCCACATTTAGCCTAAGATAAGGTATGGCTTTCTCTTTTTTTTTTAAGTTCAATTAATAAAAATAAGATTTAGGAAAATAAATTTTAAATATTTAAAAAATAAAATATAAGTAATTAAGTATTTAAATAACTTAAATAATTAAAAAATAAATAAAATATTTTTTAAAATATTTAAAACACTAATGCCTCTGAAGTAAGTGAGCATTCACCAAGCTATGAATTTCAGATCCAGTGGCATCTTAGAATAGTTGAATGAATCCCTTCTGAATTGTCTTTTAGCCCTAAGCTATATCTGGAAAAATAATTGTTCCAAGCTTCAGTGAAATCAAATTACCATATACTTAATGTTATAATATTGCAAATATACAGGTTGGGCCACAGATCATCATAAGCATGTCATAAATATTTACTAATTCTATTATTTTTGATACTAAAATGAATCTAATTATTCTAAATAATATAAATACTCAAACTTTAGTTTTTATGGAACAGCCAATCCAATTTTGTCATTTAGATAAAAAACAAAACAGAGAATTTTAACTATGACTTAGAATATACAAATTTTCCACTGGTTTAATCAACATACTTTTAAGTAACCAAAAGAAAAACTTAAGTTAAATTTTTCATTTCCTCATGGCCCTTCCAGGCACTAAAAAGAGTCTCTAGAAGTAAAGGGTTTGAATGCATGCTGGTGATTAATACATTTCTGTTAACTGAATCTGAGTTGCTGACTTACCTTCAGAATGTAAAAAAGGATTTAAAACATGAGAGTAAATTCAGGGATTATTAAACCAGGCAATGTTCACTTTCTGAAAATAATATTGGAAAAAAAGACAAAGTGTTTTTTTTAAGAAGTGACCTCTAATGAAAACCAACATAAATAATGTATCAAGATGATCTTGGTTAGAGATTTTCAGTGAGACCACATCACTTTGTGGCATTGCACATGGTATTCTCATGAACTACCTTGCTCTGACTCACTAGGTTTTCAAAAACTTAATGTAGTTATATTATTACTTAGGTCTTATTTTTGTAATAAATCTAGCTCTTTATTTAACTGAAGGAAATGCAAACCTTCTGACAGGAAATGCAAGCTATTAACATGAGCCTCCCATCACGTCAGCATGCCTTCTTTTTTGGAAATGTCTTTTGTGTGACTCACTGTGTAACTTTAGGTAAATGGCTTAACCTCTCCTGCCCATGTAGAAAGAAGAGGTGAAATTAAATACCTTGAATAATGCAGGGGTTAGAGACATGGATCTAAGCAGTCATAAATCTGAGCCTAAATTTTGACTGCCCAAAACTTAACTACTGATCGCCTACCGTTGACTTTATGGTAGTAAATGATGAAATAAATAGACCAGTATCTGCATATTTTTTGTGCATTCATTTTTTTGATATTTCTAGGTTACGCAGTTTGTCTTTGAGTTTTTTCAAATTGTGGCAAATCTCAAAAAATTTTTCCAATATATTTATTTTAAAAATCTGCATGTAAGTGGACCCATGCTGCTCAAGGGCCGAGTGTGATTTGAGTTTCCTTCCAACATCAGGAAAATTCATTCACCACACTGTAAATAAAGAAGAGGCTTTGAATGATAGATATTTAACTGACTTGAGTAATGCCAACTTTGATTTCTTGGAAATCAAAAATCTCAATGCCTATAGTCAAAAGTTTCTGTTTGTTCAAGAAAAATCATTTTGTTAATTTAAAGTTGAAACTTTCCAAGCAACCTCTAGTATGATAAATTATCACCTCTCTAATATAAATTACTTCACACCCTTCTGAAATATGTCCACCAATACATGCCCCACACCACAGGTCTCATTAAGAAAGGCATAGATAGACGCAACAGAGGGTCTTAAAAAAGCCCTGGGGTTTCCAACTGTCCCACAGAAACCAGAGAAGTTAGGAGGTATCTCCAGACAATGAATAGACAAATGATATGGCAGACATGTGGATTTACATCTCCAACAGGCCTGCCTCAGATATTGGAATGCTATAACAAAATAATGAGGAAGTGTTTTTCCTCAGAATCTGCTCAATATATCCTGTATCTATAATCAATCCTTGAATTCAAACTCTCTATACAATCAAACATTTCATGAAAGAGAATAAAAACTTGTGTGTTTAGTCAAAGCCAGGAAATGCACCTTCCAGTCAGTTATTACTTGAGTAGGGCTCTGTGAGATTTTTGGTTGTAAAAGCAGGTCTCTGACCCAGTGATATATGTGTTCTCCTACACGAAGGTAAAAGCTGGAAGATACATATCCACACACTGCTTGAATTGAGGAAGGACAGAACTGAGAAAAAATAAACAAGAGATAGCCCATCTCTGGCCCCCAGTATGTCAGCATGCACAGAGAAGCAGTGAAAAAACCTCTAGAACTTTGGCAAATGCCCCATGGTGCTCAAACTTCCTGAGCTCTAACCAGTGTGCCTGCACGGCTATAGGTCAATTACAACATACATCATTCACACAGCATCTCTTACCAAATATTTAACGTGCCTTACCCTTCAGGCACGATTTGAGTGTAAAAGAACCATGTTTCCAACATGTTAGCACAGTTTTCATGAGTAAAATAAGGTTAATAAATGCAAAAGGAGCCCACTGACCCTCCTGCCTGGCTGTGGCTCTCAGCAAAGAAACCTTCAGACAGACACTGTCCATTTGTACCACACCCTGTTTTTGTAACATTCTGATTCACTTTCAGCTGTTCATGGTCTGCCACAATTTTAATGGGAAAACCATTGGAAGTTGAACCAGGGTACTCCAAAAAAAAGAAAACCAAAAAGCATGGTCCCTCTGCATGGCATGACACTGGCAACCCAGAGGAGGGCACAACGGGCAGAGCAGCCTTGTGCCATGGAAAGAGTTTGGGCTTCCATCAGAAACATCTGGTGTGCACCCCAGCTCTCCCACTCTGTAGCCCAACGGTTTTGGCTAAGTAATTCTAAAACTCAAACTTGTAAAATGTAGATATATATCTGCCTTGCTGGGTTATTGTTAAGATTATATGAAATAATAGTTGTCATGTGCTTGGCAGAATCCCTGACATACAGGAGGTACCCCATAAGTACCAGCGCTTTATCTCTTTCCCTTATACAGAGAACACACAGCTACAAAGACATACACAGGAACAGACATAGCTACAGCTCCGAGCAAACCAGCCAAGCAGAAGTAACGCGAAGTGGCCGAAGAGCTCAGGAAGTTCTAGATCATCGCCATAGAGCCAGGATTCCCTAGTTCTCCTGTGCCTGAAACAAAGAGGAAATATACCTTGGCCATCTTCTGGATTCAAGAAAAGGATGTCTCAAAAGTATTTCTTAGTGGCTTCTTCATGGAAAGAAGAACAGCTGCTTTTCCAAAATCACTGCACAGTCTCAAACGGCTGGACAAGCCAACCACCAAATGACAATGCTTTTTAAGATTCCTAGGTAATTGGGATGTATTTAAGAAGGTAAGATTTTGTTTTCTAACTCCAATTCCTCCCAAAACTTAGAGAAAACAACTCCTTTCTTATAGATGGCTACTGTGTGCTTGAGTTTTTGTTTTTTAATGATTGATGAGTCTAGAATACACTTGGAAGAGAAGAGAGTTTATAACTCAGGTTAGGGTACCCTTTGAGTCTAATGTGAAAATTAAAAAATATTTCTTCCAACACAGTTGAGCAATGCTCTGAGCCTAATAAGCTGAGAGATTTTATCGGCACTTAGGTAGTTTGTCGGCACTCTGAATGCTTGGGGAGTTCCCAAATTTTTTAACAAGTTGGTTACTATGTGACTAGAACAGAAGCCTCCCACATTATTCTAGAATTACTTGAGCATCTCTAGGGAATTTCTGTCCGATTGAGAGCGAAAAATCATCTGACGTGGTTACCTATAGTAACACTACTATTTTAAGCAAAAAGATATGAAAGATAAATAAGAACAGTGGAAACTAATCTTTTTTTAGTCTGTGACCTTCAGCAAGGCCAGTCATTCCTTGTGGTTAAATAATGGCACTTATTAAATAGTCACCAGCTTCAAAACGAAACGCTTTGACAAAGACCGTGCTTGCCGAGCTGGAAGAGCACTGGCTACAGGGCGGCCCGGGCCCAGCGGCCACTAGCCCCACGCGGCCGCCTAGCACAGCCCATGTGGCTAGAGAAGACACACTGGGCTTCAAAGACTTAGCACAAAAAAAAAAAAAGAATATAAAACATGTCATTCATTTTATATCGTATATGTGTTGAAATAATACTTTGACTACCAAGTTAAATAAAATATATTTGATGAATTTCACTTTATTTTAATGTGGCTGACCAGTATATTTAAAATTACATCTGCGGCTTGCATTATCTTTCCATCGGGCAGTGCTGGGTGATGGTATTTCAGCTTAGATCACACGTGAGCTGTGCCAGGGCACCAGGGCGACCTTCTGTAGCTGGCTCACTGCCACTCTGCCTTGAATTTCTTCATTTGTAAGATGTCAAGAGGTCGGACTAGATGTCTCTGATGGCTCTAACACTGTAGGACTCAAGGGTTCAACAGTTACTGTTGGTGGAGAAAAGACACGGGACCGGCTGATTACAGTGCTGCAGCTCATGAGAGCCTTCATGAGAGCTGGGCTCCAGACAGGGCACCTAAGAAAAGCTCAGGGCATCCTTCACCACCACCCAGCCCCTCATGTGTTCCCAGCTGGAGAGAGCACTGCTTTACTTCTGCCACATGGTGGCCCAGCAGCTGACAAGAGTATCTGCGGAAAGGCCTGCTGTGGTGTGGGGGCTGGCACCGGGCTCAGCCCTTGGGCCACCTAGTAACAGATGAGCTGGTCCTTAGCTCTAGGAGCACAGCTGATGGATGGCACACTGTCGGCTTCAGCCCAGGGTGCAGTAGGACAGAAACACATTCCTGCTGCCAAAAGGTTCCGGAAGACTGTCCTCTCTGGTGTGCCACCATCTGCAGGAACCCAGGAGGTGAGGGGGAAACCCACCTTATTACTCATATTGTAATTGCGAGATCTAATCCAAATTCTAGCAAACCTGAATTGTGCGGTTTATCAGACTCCTAAAAGAAGCATTAACAAAAAAAATAGCATATAATTATCAGTTTCATCCAAAGCATTATTCTATTTTTTTTGTTTTCTGGAACCAGTGAAAATGGCACAGCACTTGAGAGAGTCCTCACAATCTGTCCCAACCACCTTCATGGCCACATTTCACCACCCGACAGCAGCATCCCTCAAACATTTACTGGGTCTCTATCTTGTGCCACGTATGGGGATACAACAGCAAGCAAAACGAAGTGCCTGTCCTTAAGCAGCATTCAAGGTGTAGGGGTTGCGTGCATGGAGAACGCTGAGTAAGAAGAATACCACTTAATTTTCACGGAATCACATATGTCTTCTTACTCATCATTCTTGCCTCTTCCTTCATCCGTCTTAACTCAGTGGAAGTCTAGCAAGACTCATTCTTTTCCATTTTAGTAATGGAAACAAGGTTAGTAATTCAATTAGTGGAAGAGCTGAAATAGATTTGCACATCTCAGCCCCAGGTAACTTAACTGCCCATCTCTAAGGGCCACCGGCTGCTTTGTTCTTTTTAATCCCTGGGCATATGGTCACATTTTAGAGGGACAGAAATTTGGGGCAATGGTTACTAAAATCCTTACAGAATCAGATCACTCTGTTCCTTCTGACTTAATTATATACATTCATTAAGTGCGGCCTACTAACTTACTTGCAGATTATTTTGCCAGTTTATCCATATAAACTTATATGCACACAAACATCCATATAAACTTACATAAACCACAAATTTACATGCAATCTGGCAAAAAATGATCGAACTACCATATGATAACCTGTACACTTAAGGAGCTTAATTCCTGTGAACTTCAGGAAGTATAAACTACAGGAAACCTGTAAATTTCAGGAACCGTGTCTGTCAGAGCAAAGCCAAGATTGTTCCTCTCCCCACTTAATCTCTTTATCATATCCAGCCCTCCAACAATGTAGGCACCTCCTTGTCCACCGTACTGAAAAGTCTTTCTGACTACCTTAATAAGCTATGATTAGTAAACAAAAAAAAAGAGCATCTTAAAAACGAGTAACATACCAACTCCATTAACTGTTTGAGCTGACCTATCTCTTCTGGCAGCGATCCAAGTTTGTTGTTACTTGCAATTAAGACTTTGAGAGGCAAACCACAGAGGCAGGCAGGCAGGGCAGACAGCTGATTTCGACTGCAAAGACAAGACAAGAACATGCATAAACGTACAAGCCACTCTGTACTGTCTGTGAACATGTGTTTAACAAGCGAGGAGAAAGGAGTGATCTCAGGAGACATTTTACAAACATAAAAAGTCCAACCAAGTTTCTGCATATATAGTAACTCAAATCTCAAGAGTAAAAGATAACAAAATATATTTTAAAAAATGAAAGGTATAGGCAGTTCCAAGGGAAATAACAACTATTGCCAGTCCAAAGAACCCCATCAAGCCCCTGCAGAAGCTGAGCCCTTGGCCAGCCAGGAGGCAGATGGGCAACATGCACTGCACCACCAATAGCAATGGGAAGCTGCTGTGGTTAAGCCTGTTTGGGTATCTTCAAGAAGGCTGATTAAAAGAAAAAGGCAAAGTTGGCCATTTGGCCAAAGTGAAGCTAAAGCCTATAGGAGCTCAGTTTTGCAAAGTAGCCTGGGACTGGTTCTAGGACTCACCTCTGCTTTGCATCAAGAGGTGCTCTACCCAGAAGTGCCTTTACTTTCTATCATCAATGTTTAGTTTTCTGAGACATGGGAAAACACTGGATAAATGAAATCTATGAACCATCTGTATGTATATGTCAGCCATTTATTTAAACCGCCTCACCACAAGGAGCCCTTTTCCAGCTATCAAATGGAAGACAGACGGTTTTCCATTTCCCTGACTTTCCTGGTCATTCTCCTGATGAAGCCAATGACCAAGCAGTGCAATACCTAAAAAAAACCTGTATTTCATGTTATTGCAGCTATTTAGAATTTCTTCTGTATGTATGTGCACACATGCTTGATCAGAGGTCATGGTAGAGTGTGTGTGTGTGTGTGTGTGTGTGTTTATGGGAGTGCATGTCTTTGTGTGTGCAAAGAAGAGGGACAGACTGGAAGACACTAAAATGTTATCAGTGGTCATTTTGCAGGGAGTAGGTTCAATGAGTAGTTTTTTTCTTTATTATATTGTGCTGAATTTTCCAAAATTCCTACACTGTGTTTTTATAACTAGGAGATAAATATAAATATCATTATAAAAAGATAAACTTCATCTGGATACTGGTTACATGGATGCTTTAGTTTGTGAAAATTCATTCAGATGTACACTTAGGATCTGTGCACTTTTCTGTATGCATGTTATATACCAGCTAAAGGTTTTACTCCCCCATCTCCCATTAGAGGAGGCAGAATCTGGCTATTCAGAGGGCATCCCTAGCTGATGGACTCAGAAAAGGCAGGTGTTGTGCCCTGGAAAGAATTTTTCTAATGTGGGCAACTGCCCTAACACCTCTCTGGCTGCATGTGCCCAATGCCCAGGTAACTAGATTTTAGCAAGAAAAGATACAGCCTTAGTCTCTCTCCACTGCCCAGATCCTCAAAGAAAGCTTTTTCCAGAAAGGGGCTGGAGGCGAGAGCTTTCTCTAAGAGGGTCTAGCAGAGGAGGGGAAGAGACTGACAGCCCTGTGGAGTTCCTGGCACTGGAAAGCCCAGCTGCCTCTTCACCTCCCCATGGTTAGGTTGACAGGCGAGAATAAGGCTGATGGGTCTGCCCTGGCACTCTCCTGGTCCCTGGGGGCAGTGGAAGGGAGCACCAAGCTACCAGCCTGTCTTTCTGTCCTCTTACATCCCTCCTGCACCCTGTGTCATCAGGCAAGAACCCAAGGGGCTCCTCTGGCTGAAT
This sequence comes from Smutsia gigantea, assembly GCA_032199065.1. Lineage (NCBI taxonomy): Eukaryota > Metazoa > Chordata > Mammalia > Pholidota > Manidae > Smutsia > Smutsia gigantea. Next base: position 224,277 of record JAVSCE010020828.1, on the reverse strand, counting down.
GAGGAGGACTTGCTGGGAGGGCTTTCTTCAAGCTCCAAAAAACGTCTCCTCAGACACTACCTCCAGAAAAGAGAACTATGTTTATTAAAGGCAGAAAGTCAATAGTTTGGAATATAATATGTGGTTATAAAATATTTATCAGAATGTAATTTCATGAAGTGAGGATTGGTAACTTAAATGTTAATAAGGCAAGTCTACTGTTTTGGAGCTATATTTAAACTTCTTCTTGAAGAGAGGATTGAGGAAACAAAGATTAATATTTTCAGAAATCTCTACATTCCTATTTTCCACAGAATCAACAATTACAGTTGGAGAGCTTCCCTGTGTTTCTTTGTTTGGAAACTCAGATTTAAATTAGTCCCAGTCTCACTCTCTTAATGCAGGAATGTCATCAGATTAGCAGATATGGAATCGGGAGAGCCATTTTTCATGCCATGTAAGCAATGCGACAAAGGCTCTGCTCATTTAGAAATATGAGTACTTGTGATTACATGGGATTATGCTTACTGGAATTCTTCCAGGGTGGGCACTAATTTAAAGTAAAATAAAATTCAAGCTTGTGAAAGCATTTATGATTTCTCTGATAGAGATGCATGATTCTTCTGCTGAAAGTTGCTGATGAAATAGCCTATTTATTTATGCACCACACGTTCCTCTATTTATACTGTACTTAATCACCTATAAACAAATCTGGATACCAAGACTTTAGTCATAATACCATAAGCCACAGACCTAGGGCACATTTCTTTTATTTCACCCAACCGTTTCCTCAGCCTCTACTTCATATATTTTATCACAGGATGTTCCTGTATCACTTACAATTTCCCCAATAGAAAAAGGAAATACACATGCACACAAAAACCTATTAGCTCTCCAGCAAATATTTACAAAGGAGAGGAGAAACTGCATTCCCTTTAATCCTCTACCCACTAAAGACCACAACAGTAGCCTGTGCTTTTTGAAACCACTCATCTGACAGCAATTTTTCTCAAGCAAGTAAGTGCCTTAGGCGGCAATCCACTGTCCTGCCCCACATTGTCTCCTACAGGCCTTGGTGCTATAAACAGGCCCTTCTCAGAAAGAATGTTTAAAAATAAGGCCTTACAGTATCTAATAAGGTGATGGCCAGCATTTATTTTCACATGTATCCTGTGAGCCACATTGGACAAGATTTCTCAAAAAGATTATGTTTAAACTCACCTATTACAAAGAGCAAATTATTGGGGGAAATGGGCAGCTCATTCAGAACTAGAAATTACAGATTCGGTCGTGGTGGCCCAAACCGATGGCCAAGCCGTCCTGCGGTCACAGAGTTGAGCCTGCACCCAGAGCCTTGGTCCTCTCCTCCCCGTCCGTCCAGGTATTGGAAGGTGGGGGAGGGGAGGTGGCAGGCTTTCATCAGTCCCTGTTTACTGCTCATGCTTCACCTTCTATCGTTCTCAGCTGAAAGAGACACTACTAGATTTATTGGTCTATTTCCTCTTTCACAATGAAACAAGGCAGCTCAACATAATCTCAACATTGCTGACAGCTTGAGTTTGCAGGATAAACTATCCTTTCCTTAACATAATTCCTAAATTAAGGAATTCACAAACCAAGTCACTTCTGTATGGTTTTACTTGTAGATATTCTTATTTTAATGTATTCTGACTATGGCACTCCCATATTTTCAGAGTTAATGTTTAGTCTTAGTTTATCAGAAAATTATCTTCCTTAAAAGTATGATAAAAGCATGCTATATTTTTACATGGGATTTCATTCAGGGCACTATACGCATTTTTTATTCTAGTGGAATGTAACTTTTTTTTCAGTATATGGGTTCACTTAGTAATGGAACATAGAACTCAATTAACAGAAAATGATTAATAGAAAGATTTCAATAACAGATTCAGCAAGTCAGTTGGTAAAAAGGTCAACAACTGCAGAATTAGAAGACCTGAGTCCAAGTGTCACCTCTGCCATAATTCACCTATGACTTTAGGTAAGTCATTTAACCCCTCTTGTTTTGTCATCCATAAAGCACAGATAATAATACGTACCTGACATGAGATTATGGATGTAAAAGTTCTCAGCCCCACATTAAATACATATAAAAAGGTTAAATCATACTCAACCATTAAGGTGACAAAGCAGTGGGAGGTGACTAAGAAGAGAGTGTGTGTGCTTGGCTAGGCTTTAGTTATTTATTTTATTTTATAACTCCTAAAATTTCAGCCACTTTTTTTTATTAGAATAAAGTTTATATACGATATTATATTGGTTTCGGATGTACAACGTAGTGACTTGATAATTACATATATATTACTAGATCCTTGCTACAGTAAGTGTAATCACCCTGTTACCATACCAAGATATTACATTACTACTGGTTATACTCTGTATGTTGTACTTAGAGCCATTTTTAACATATCGTTTCATGATTCCCTTGTTGAAAACATGTACCAATTAAAAATAAAGATGATCACTCCCAGACATGAATGGAAGAATCTGGCTGAGCTACAAAATTTCAGGCCAAAACAGACCAAGTAACTGTTTCCAATCTAGAGAACCAAGACTAGAACATGTAATCACATGAATGACTTTTTCTCTCCCATTTCTGTAATTTCAGGATACTAACATTTCTCTGGGAAAACATGAATACCCAGGGATCACCACCTTCATTTACTGTTTTCCACAGAGCAATACAAACGATGATAGGAAATCATCAACCATCACAAAGCTGTTACTAAAATGTCACAGCACGCATCTCAAGGGTCACCGGCAAAGGCAGGTCTCATGGGTGAACACGCCAGGCTCACCCTGGAGTACCAGCGAGAAGGGAACGCATGCAGGAGTTACTGTAGTTTGTTTGAATGGCGTTGTCTGGGCCCAGCACATGACCTGCAGTAAACAGCAGTTATTTTACTTTATTTAGCCAAGCAAGATTCCTTTTTCACAGGATACCTCACCTACTTTTGTTTTTATGTTCTTTTTGCATACCCTGTTTTCCTTTCCCTCAAGGAAGAGTAACTTTTTTCTGTTTTGCACGTGACACTTGACTGTTAATTGTGTTCAAAGGCACACAACAGTGAACAATATCCATACAGAGCCACTTCCTCTTTCCTGCTTGCTCCCTTCTGAAAGACCCACCACAGCAGAATGTGTCACCCTGGCTCCCCCAGTGACAGGGCACTTCCCGCTCATCCCCCGCCCTACCCCTGCACTCCCCCCACCATGATGTGTCGGAGACAATTACCAACAACAGCCAGAGTCTGGATTAAGTCGTCTGGTGATAATTTGAGTGGCTTTAATGTTATACATATAAATTACGTAAATATAATTTTAATAATATTTTACATGGATTTTTAAAGACAGAACTTCGATTGAGATCATGGACATGCATACAATCTGGGAGCCCACTTTTAAGTCTATCTTTGAAAGCAGCCATGCTACCTTCAACCTGAGGATGGCAATCATTTGAAAACTTAGAATGTGTCAAAACTAGAAACACAGAATCATCGTTTCAACAGAATCTCGAACCAGTTCTTGAACACTAAACCAACCCATTTCACACCCTACACACATAACGGCCATGTTTTGAGAAGTTGAAGGGTCAACTTTAGAAAAAAAAACTGAGAGAAAAGCAAGAAGCAAAAAGTGAGCGTCTAACAGAGGCAGCTCCGAATCCGGGCAAGCTGCGGCGCCCGTCACCTCGCCCGGCGTCCTCAGTGTGCATGCCTGCACCATATTTGGACACTGCAGCTGAGCTAGTTTCCCACAATAACAGCCTATCAGTCTCCTTTCAGTATAAATAAACTCTTGCTTAAAATATTCCACTTTTTTACAACCCTAACAGTCAGCGACCACCACTACCAATGTCTATAATTAAATTTCAAAGTGTAGTTATTGATAACACATCCCCTCTCAGCTCCTTTTTTCTAAGAAATCTTCAATTCTAAAAGGACAAGGTTTTAAAAACGTATTACTTTAAATTTCCTCTACAATATTTATTATGTCCTTCCTTCATTCTAAAATGAAGCTAAATGTTCAAAATCAAGCAGTGCTAGATGTTCAAAGAGAACTCTATAGCCAATGTTAACAAGAATATTAGTTTGACTAAACACCTTCAGAAGAAACAATGTAGATCTGGGGTTTTAAGCTATAGAGGCCTGAGCCCTCTATGTCCCGAAAACTACCATTGTTCCTGGCACATAGGAAGACCATCAGTAAATGGCTAGGAAAGATGTATGGGTACCAAAGATAATCCTCTCACGTTTTGGGGGTGTTCCAATGGAATAGACCTAGCCTCTTATTACCAGGAGGGTACACCTACCTTACCAACCTTCTCCCACATGCCACCCCACCAAAGCCAGGAAAATAAGACATTTTTTACTTTAACATTTTTCCCCCACCAAAAAAGAAAGGGTTCTCTATACTCAGTTAAATCAGAACAGACTGTTCTGGTCAACTTTTGCCCAGGGAAACCGAATTAATAAAAAATGTTCATAATAAAATTTAAGTGCCAGAACATATTTATCATTTGAAGACATGTGCCTCTCCATTTATATCTAGGAATTTTTGGATGTGCGACATAGATTAACATGCATGAATATAAGCCTATGCACATACTGTTTTCCTTCCAAGGAAATAAGTCTTCAGAGAGCTTCTATCACATCACTTGATGGCCATTATAACTCAATTCCACTTAACTGCTTCAATACTTTTACAAATCAGTAGCATATCCTCTTTATTAACAATAACAGAGAATCCACTTACTTTACTCAAATACTAGATCTTTTGCCATTATTTTTTGTTAACCCATATTGCATCTTGTGAAACAGCATGCCACAAAACTTGACTAAACAATTCAACAAACATTTCTTGAGTAGTTATTATGCAAAGACACTGTTCCAGGCATATAGACAACTACTAATTTCTCTATATTCACAACAATCCTGTAACCTAAGCATGAAACTCCCTACTTTTCAGACAAAAACTGGCGTTCAGAGAATTGAAATAACTTGCTCTGAGTTGCCTAGCTAGTGAATTGCTCTGTGCTAAGGTATGAAACCAGGTAGGATGGGCTTTATATCTCAAAGTCTGTGATCTTCCCTCAATACAACACAGCCTCTTCTCATTTATTTTGGAATACAAAATGAAGGTAAACCAGGAAAACAGTAAGAGGAGGACACCAAATTCCAAGCAGGTGCCAATGAGATGGTAGACTGGTAGTTCAGTGATCAATTTCTGTTAAAAAGGGATGAAAGAAAGGGTCAAAGATAATCTCTGAGATTCCAAGCTGGGGTGCTGGAGAAAAACAGTAGGGGCATGCACAGGAGCAGCATCCAAGATAAGCTAACTTAAAAAGAAGAGAATGTGCGTAGGTTAGCACATGCTGAATTTTGAGGAGTCAGTAGGTGTATAAGAGGAATTCAGCTTTAAGCAATCAGGAAAAATGAGGATGCAATACAATGAGTTGTAAGAAACACATATTTGGTCATTCAAATGACTAAATATATTATTTCCCAAGTACATTTGGTCTGCATCCACAGCTCCTGAAAACACTTCAAAACCTTGAGGGTGAAATGGGTGTCTTGTCATGTTAATGAGAGACTTTCAGACCTCCCAAGGGCAGGGGGGCTTAATCAGCCAATGGCCAATGATGTAGTTAATCATGACTGTGAAGCCCTCACAAAAACCCATGAGAAGAGCGTATCTCCCCTTTTGCATCATGCTTCTCTGTTGGAGACAGCTTCCACACTTGGGGAACCAAAATGCTTCCACAGAATGCCACCGAGCCAGGCCCCAACCCCCACAAGGATAGAAGCTCCTTTATTTGGGACCTTGTACCTCTTCAACTGGCTGTTAACTTGTATCCTTTATTAAACTGCTAAATGTACGTGTTTTCCTGAGTTCTCTGAGCTGCTCTAGCAAATTAACTGAACCTAAGGTGGAGGTCCTTGGAACCCCCAATATGCAGCCTGTTGGTCAGAAGCATAGGTAACAGCCTAGGGCTTGAGACTGCATCTGGAGTGTGGTGTGGAGGGCCGTCCTGTAGGATGGAGCCCGTAACCTGGGGAATCTGGTGCTATCTCCAGGCAGACAGCAGCAGACCCGAGTTGAGTTCTTGGAAACATTGCTGGTGCTTGGAATTGCTTGGTTGTTGTGTAGGAAGATCCCCTCCCACATACACACACATTGGAATCAGATCTGGGAACCCTAAAGGAGTTGGTGTGGAATCCAGAAAACTAATACTCAAAGGGATGGAGTATATATTTGAGATATACAAGCATGGGTCTGAGGAGGAAGACTTAAGGACCAAAGACTGAGCTTTGAGAAATTCTAGCATTAGGGTGCAGAAAGAGAAAGAACATCCAGACACAGGAATAGAGAAGAGAAAGACACAGAAAGGCAAGGAGGAAAGCATGTGGCCACATCAAGGAAGGAAGGCGCCATGGTGTTGGGTGCTGCAAGGAAGCCAATTATTTTCTACTCTTGCCAGTGGCTGCTCTGCTCAGGAAACTGCTCTAAACTCTGAGAAAATATGAAATGTGTATGAATCCTAAAACTTAACCCCTAACAAGAATAAATAACGTCTCTCTGAGCTGATGTCACCTAAATTGTACTTGAACATTGGTCATTTTTTTAAAATGCTGCAGTAGCCAATACTTCCTACTGGGTTTCTGAAGATTCAAGACAAAAATGTGTGGCTCTTAGTGAATGAAGGAAGTGAGGAGTCCTTTGTAGATTTTATCATGTAATGTAGAATGGAAGGATTCCAGGTTCATCCTAATAACTCTCCAAACAAGTCTCTGCAGACTTGGGGCACCACCGTCAAATGCCCGAAGGCTGCCTGTGCTGAAGATCCCAGGCTTTTCTCTCCCCCTGGTGCTGAGGTCACGGCGGTCTCTTGCTGGGGGTTGGGGGGCCCCTCCTAAAGTTTACTAAAATTCCCTGAAGGTCACTCCTTCAAATTATTGGCCCAACAAAAGTAAATGTGCTACCCTCAAAACACAGCCACTACCTCCTCAGTCCTGCCCCCTCTACCCCCTTCCACATAAACACCCTTTCAGTCTCTAGGACACAGGATCTGGAAGGAAGACTTTCACAATCCACAATGAGTACCACTGTTTCTTTTTTTTTTTTCCTTCTACCTATAGTCCTGCCCAAATAGTTCATAGATAACCTGAAGCTGTTCTGCTGCCTCTGGGCTCTCATCCTCTCCTATTTAAACAATGAAGCCCATGGCAAATAGGAAGAAACTCAGTATCAGTTTATGTTTCTTCCTCCATAGCCCCCACTTCCTCCAGAACCAGCTTCCCCCACCATTTGGTTCCCTCACCATTTGGTTCCCTCAATGCTCCTGCTACCACCAAAGTTTCCACTCTTCACAGAACTGTAGTTAGATGAGTGGTGGTTAGAATTTCCAAAATCATTGTAATTTCACTTCCATAATTTCCTCCTCTATTGATGTCGAAGTAACAATGTTAAGGCAACTCTTATCTCAGTCTCGGTCATACATAAATATGCAGTGATATGGCAGAAGACACGAGAGCAGATTCAGAGAGCCATTTTGTGAATGGATGGATTATTTAATAACATAACCTTACCATGTTAGGAGGATAAAAAAATGCCTTTGAGACTGTTTCTTAGCTTTTTAATTGTTTCTTTCTAGTGGTCTTTGTAAGAGTGTAGAAGCATTCCTTTTTTGATAATGTTAAGTTTGTGAGTTTCAGGTGACATGTGAAACCTTTTTAAAGATTTTTCTCAAAGTTTTGAAAAGCTATTAGCCAGGATAATGGTGTAGTAAGACATAACATTTGTCCTTTAAAAAAATTTAAGTGGGTGTGTACAGTTAAAAAGCTGTTGTACATTTGGGATTTAATAAAAGAATTCAAAAGGAAAAAAAATCAAATACTTCAGAGAGGTGCACAATTCTTGAAGTGGTGATATAAATTCAATTATTTGGTATTATCAGCAAAAATCCTAAATGATTTCAAAATGGGCAGAAACATTGCTGGGGTCTTGTGTAGAACACCCTCCCAGGTTATTTCTGCCTTTAGTTGTCTTTGAGTTATTTTATAACTTTGTAATTTGCAGAAAATGGATAATAATGAAAATTATTTTCGTCCACAGAAACACAGATGAATTGTGATGAGGGCAGTGGAGTTGTAATTGATTATTGCCCCCTGGATACTGACCAGTTTTGCAACTATTTGTAAATTCATTTCATCAGGTCTTTGTGTGTGTATGTGCATGTGTGTGCATGTGTGTGTGTTGAATTCCCTCTCTTTTTTTTAAGAAGTTTATAAAGTGCAACTAAAAAGTAAACAAAACACATTTAACTAACAATGAAGTTTTAAAATAATAAAATTTACCCCGAAAAATCTTCCATTGGATTTAAAGTGATTTAATTTATGAGTGTGGTAAGGTTTTTATTTTGTTTTGTTTGTTAGCCATTTACCTATGTTATTTTTTTTAAGTTTGTTTTTTGATATCATTAATCAACAATTAAATGAGCAATATTATGGTGATTACACTACCCCCTTTATCAGGTCCCCCCCCACCAACCCCATTACAGTCACTGTCCATCAGCGTAGTGAGATGCCAAAGAGTCACTACTTGTCTTCTCTGGGTTGTACAGCCCTTCCCTTGCCTCCCCAACACTACATCTGCTAATCATAATGCCCCTTTTTCCCCCTTGTCTCTCCTTTCCCACCCATCCTCCCCAGTCCCTCTCCCTTTGGTAACTATTAGTCCATTCTTGGGTTCTGTGAGTCTGCTGCTGTTGTGTTCCTTCAGTTTTTTTTCTTTGTTCTTATACTCCACATATGAGGGAAATCATTTGGCACTTGCGTTTTTCGGCTTCGCTTATTTCACTGAGCATAATACCCTCTAGCTCCTTCCATGTTGTTGCAAATGGTAGGATTTGTTTTCTTCTTATGGCTGTATAATATTCCATTGCGTATATGTACCACCTCTTCTTTATCCATTCATCTACTGATGGACACTTTGGCTGCTTCCATTTCTTGGCTATTGTAAATAGTGCTGCGATAAACATAGGGGTGCATCTGTCTTTTTCAAACTGGGCTGCTGCAGTCTTAGGGTAAATTCTTAGGAGTGGAATTCCTGGGTCAAATGGTATTTCTATTTTGAGTTTTTGGAGGAACCTCCATACTGCTTTTCACAATGGTTGAACTAATTTGCATTCCTACCAGCAGTGTAGGAGGGTTCCCTTTTCTCCACACCCTCGCCAACATTTGTTGTTGTTTGTGTTTTGGATGTTGGCTATCCTTACTGGTGTGAGGTGGTATCTCATTGTGGTTTTAATCTGCATTTCTCTGATGATTAGTGATGTGGAGCATCTTTTCATGTGCCTGTTGGCAATCTGAATTTCTTCTTTGGAGAAATGTCTATTCATGTCTTCTGCCCATTTCTTAATTGGACTATTTGCTTTTTGTTTGTTGAGGTGCGTGAGTTCTTTATATATTTTGGATGTCAACCCCTTATCAGATACATCATTTATGAATATATTCTCCCATACTGTAGGATGTCTTTTTGTTCTACTGATGGTGTCCTTTGCTGTACAGAAGCTTTCAGCTTGATATAGTCCCACTTGTTCATTTTTGCTTTTGTTTCCCTTGCCCGGGGAGATATGTTCATGAAGAAGTTGCTCATGTTTATGTCCAAGAGATTTTTGCCTATGTTTTTTTCTAAGAGTTTTATGGTTTCATGACTTACATTCAGGTTTTTGATCCACCTTGAGTTTACCTTTGTGTATGGGGCTAGACAGTAGTCCAGTTTCATTCTCTTACATGTAGCTGTCCAGTTTTTCCAACACCAGCTGCTGAAGAGGCTGTCATCTCCCCAATGTATATCCAAGGCTCCCTTATCAAATATTAATTGACTGTATATGTTTGGGTTGATGTTTGGATTTTCTATTCTTTTCCACTGATCTGTGGGTCTGTTTTTGTGCCAATACCAAATTGTCTTGATTACTGTGGCTTTGTAGTAGAGCTTGAAGTCAGGGAGCATAATTCCCTGTTTTATTCCTCCTTCTCAGGATTGCATTGGCTATTCGGGGTCTTTTGCAGTGCCATATGAATTTTAGAATTATTTGTTCCAGTTCATTGAAGAAAGCTGTTGGTATTTTGATAGGGATTGCATTGAATCTGTACATAGCTTTAGGTAGTATAGCCATTTGGACAATATTAATTCTTCCTAGCCAAGAGCATGGGATGAGTTTCCATTTGTTAGTGTCCTCTTTAATTTCTCTTAGGAGTGTCTTGTAGTTTTCAGAGTACAGGTCTTTCACTTCCTTCGTTAGGTTTATTCCTAGGTATTTTATTCTTTTTGATGCAATTGTGAATGGAATTGTTTTTCTGATTTCTCTTTCTGTTAGTTCATCATTAGTGTATAGGAAAGCAACAGATTTCTGTGTGTTAATTTTGTATCCTGCAACTTTGCTGAATTCAGATATTAGTTCTAGTAGTTTTGGAGTGGAGTCTTTAGGGTTTTTTATGTACAATATCATGTCATCTGCAAATAGGGACAATTTGACTTCTTCTTTACCAATCTGGATGCCTTGTATGTTTTTGTTTTGTCTGATTGCCATGGCTAGGACCTCCAGTACTATGTTGAATAACAGTGGAGAGAGTGGGCATCCCTGTCTTGTTCCCGATCTTAGATGAAATGAATTCTCTTTTAAACAGCTTATAACATCTAACTGGTTCCTTCATTAATGAGTAAGTTAAATACAATCTTTGACAGATGTTCGTAATATATTTGTATGAAAGTCATGATTTTACCTTTTTTCAAGAACCACCCTTTAACAGGTGATTAATTTCAACCACTGGGACTCTGGTGTTTCAACAATGAAATTTCAGTGCAGACAATTTAATTTAAAGACTCTTTCAGCTGCTTTGGACTTTTGGTCAAGGTCATTCTTTTCCTCACTATATAATACAGAGCTCTCACAACCTCTGAAAACAATCCTTTCACCCTCCCCCAAAATATTTCAATCCTATAAAGAAAAGAGCTGGGGAGAAGAAAAAAAACCTTATAAGCAAATGTCACAAAAAATCAACAGTTGTTAAATCTTAGTTCTTGTAATTTATATATTCTTTGGACTTCTTAGCACTTTATTTTTCTCAAAATAAATTGCATATTTTGATTGACAGGTAAATAATAACAAGCAAATAAATACTTGCATATATTTAAAAGGTGCTAAAATAAAGAATAAATCAGCCTGGAGGGGGGGCTCTGTGCAACACATTCTATGCTTTAGTGTTTCCTGGGCTTTTCTTTTTTCTACTTACATTTCATCTTATCTTTCAACACATCTAGTCCACACAGATTACTTGGCCTCTGAATATGACATCTTGAGGGGCCATTCTTTTTACCCTCGTCCCTTTCTTAGGTGTGAGGTCCTTCCTGAAGGAGTCATTGGGTGACCAACATTCTTATGAACCACATTTACAAACTGTTGGTGAACAGTGCCATTCAAAGTGATGCTAATAGGTAGACCTCACAAAAGAACAGGTCAAAGAGTTCTGTGTTGCTTAGAGAGTCATAATACTGATTACCATAATAAATGGGTTTTTTTTAAATCATACCTATTAACACCCAATAGAAAAGTCTTCCAAAGTTATACTTTTTGGACATAGTGTTCTACTTACTCCTAAAATGATCCAATGGCATCACTGAGGTTAGAAATAAATAACCTTTTTGCTCCTATGGAGCCTGGCAGGTAAGTTTTCTCTAGATCTGTTCTTCTCTATTTATGAACACATGAATTAATCACGACTGAAATGGATCAATTTTCTTGAATTATTTTCACATTCCATTCTGCTATGGCTTGCCAGTTGCCAAAAGGAGTATCAAAAAACACTGCCTGATTTCATGAGGTTAAGGTAAGATAAACTGAGATTAATAGATAACACAATTCCACATAATCCAACTCTAAAAGTGATCCAAATCTAGTTATTTGGATTTCATCATTCAAAGAGATTATGTCATTCCATCTGCCCTGACAGTCCATCTGGTCCAGGGATTATAAAGGTGTCCCAAGAAATGACAGGAGATGAAAAAAAGCCTCAAATAAACTGCTGTCATCACAATCACACCTTTGTCCCCTGAACACCCAACCCCTTGAATCTTTCCAGATAAAGAACCACAGAACATGTATTGATTCTTGACTTAATTTACTTTCAGTTGAAAAAATGCTATTTGGGATTATTGCAACATGCTGAAATTCTTGGCTAAGATATTTTATAAAAATTTACCTTCCCTGCATTCTCAGAGCACAAGGATTCCTTTCAGGAGTACAGTAATATTTTTAACATAACAGTCTACAATTTTCCAGCTACTGTAACATATGTTTTATAACTCTTGAAAATGAAGCAATGTATTTAGATCTGGATTGGGGATCTGAGAAAACCAATACTGTGTCTCTTTTCTCAAAAGCAAGTTCTATAAAAAATTTTTTTATTTGTCCAGGTACTATAATTGTTACTAAAAAGCAAATAAGAACAACAGAACCAAAGTGAAACTGTGGCTTGGCCATTATGCCTCTAGACTGCAGTCTAAGCCTGTTTGCCTAAAGCACTACTTTCACCAGGAAAGAAGATATAAATAATGCTGAGAAGACAGAAAAGGCAGAGTTCAGCAAAGAAAGGATTGAAAATTACAAAGTCAAATTCTTACAAACTCCAATTTAATGGGTCAAAGGCTTCAAGACTAGTTCTCATCCAGTTTTATAATAAAATAACTTAAACAACACATAGAAATTCAGTATCAAGTGAAAGATTGTTTTTAGCCAACCAAAAATGTATAATATACTATATGGGTAAGAGAGTGATTAAGATTTCACTAATGAGTCAAAATACAGTGTTCTTATACTACACATTCCAATCACTAAGAGTCTTTCAATTAAGGATCCCATGGTACTACAATTTTTCCTGCTTTCAAAGTATCACTGTAATTACACTCTCCATATATTAAAGGTATTCCCATGCTTAAAAATACCCCAAATGTATTAGATCTAATATCTGAATTTAGCAAAGTTGCAGGATACAAAACTAATATGCAGAAAACTGTTGCATTCCTATACACTAACCATGAACTTGCAGAATGAGAAATCAGGAAAACAATTACATTCACAATTGTATCAAAAAGAATAAAATACTTAGGAATAAACCTAACCAAGGATGTGAAAGACCTATACCCTGAAAACTACAAGACACTCCTAAGAGAAATTAAAGAGGACACTAATAAATGGAAATTCATCCCATGCTCTTGGCTAGGAAGAATTAATATTGTCCAAATGGCCATCCTGCCTAAAGCAATCTACAGATTCAATGCAATCCCTATCAAAATACCAACAGTATTCTTCAGTGAACTAGAGCAAATAGTTCTAAAATTCATATGGAACCACTAAAGACCCCGAATAGGCAAAGCTATCCTGAGAAGGAAGATTAAAGCAGGGGGGATCTCCTTCCCAACTTCAAGCTCTACTACAAAGCCACAATAATCAAGACAAATTGGTACTGGCACAAGAACAGACCCATAGACCAATGAAACATACTAGAGATGCCCAGATATAAACCCAAGCATGTATGGTCAATTAATATATGATAAAGGAGCCATGGATATACAACAGGGAAATGACAGCCTCTTCAACAGGTATTGTTGGCAAAACTGGACAGCTACATATAAGAGAATGAAACTGGATTATTGTCTAACCCCATACACAAAAGTAAATTCAAAATGGATCAAAGAAACTGAATGTAAGTCATGAAACCATAAAACTCTTAGAAAAAAATATAGGCAAAAATCTCTTGGATGTAAACATGAGCAACTTCTTCATGAACATGTATCCCTGGGCAAGGGAAACAAAGGCAAAAATGAACGAATGGGACTATATCAAACTAAAAAGCTTTTGTACAGCAAGGGACACCATCAGCAGAACAAAAAGACTTCCTACAGTATGGGAGAATATATTCATAAATGACGTATCTGATAAGGGGTTGATATCCAAATTATATAAAGAGCTCACACACCTCAACAAACAAAAAGCAAATAAGCCAATTAAAAAATGGGTAGAAGAGCTGAACAGACACTTCTCCAAAGAAGAAATTCAGATTGCCAACAGGCATATGAAAAGATGCTCCACATCACTAGTCATCAGAGAAATACAAATTAAAACCACAATGAGATATCACCTCACACCAGTGAGGATGGCCAACATCCAAAACACAAACAACAACAAATGTTGGCGAGGATGTGGAGAAAGGGGAACCCTCCTACACTGCTGGTGGGAATGTAAATTAGTACAACCAATGTGGAAAGCAGTATGGAGGTTCCTCAAAAAACTCAAAATAGAAATACCATTTGACCCAGGACTTCCCCTCCTAGGAATTTACCCTAAGAATGCAGCAGCCCAGTTTTAAAAAGATATATGCCCCCATGTTTATCGCAGCACTATTTACAATAGACAAGAAATGGAAGCAACCTAAGTGTCCATCAATAGATGAATGAATAAAGAAGATGTGGTATTTATATACAATGGTATATTATTCAGCCATAGAAGAAAACAAATCCTACCATTTGCAACAACATGGATGGAGCTAGAGGGTATTATGCTCAGAGAAATAAGCCAGGTGGAGAAAGACTAGTATGAAATGATTTCACTCATATGTGGAGTATAAGAATAAAGAAAAAACTGAAGGAACACAACAGCAGCAGACTCACAGAACCCAAGAATGGACTAACAGTTACCAAAGGGAAAGGGACTGGGGAAGATGGGTGGGAAGGGAGGGATAAGGGGGAAAAAGGGCTATTACAATTAGCACACATAATGTAGCAGGGGTGGGGGTGGGGTGGGGGGATACGGGGAAGGCAGTATAGCACAGAGAAGACAAGTAGTGATTCTATAACATCCTTCTATGCTGATGGACAATGACTGCAACGAGGTATGTGATGGGGACTTGATAATAGGGGGAGTCTAGTAAGTATAATGTTGCTCATGTGATCGTATATTAATAATAGCAAAAAAAATACCCCAAATATAAAGAAATGAGAACTATAAAAGAGATTAAGAAATGTGAAAGACAGAATGAGAGATCCAATATAAAACTAATAGGAGTACTCCAAGAAGACAGAAATAACAGAGAAATGGAAAAAGGAACAATATTAAGAAAGAAAATGACTAAAATATTTTCAGAGCTGATGAGTAGCATGAATCCTCAGACTCAGGAAGCAAAATAAAGTTTACATCAAGATTAAGTCAAAATAATACATACCTATACATACCACAGCAAAAAATGCAGAATACCAAAGACAAAGAGAAGATATGGAAAGAAATTAAACAAAAGGAAAAATGTGGAAGATTTTCTACAAACATGAAACACTTTCATTAGGAAAATATTTCTCTACAGCCAAACAGAGGCCATAAAACACAGTATCTTTGAAATACAATAGAAAAGAACTGCAACCTAAAACTTCATACTAACACAACCTAAAATTTTAGCCTAACAATTGAACTTTAAGAATGAAGAGAAAAAGACATTTCAGAAAAAGACTATATTTACCACAAACAACCCTCACTGAATGAACTTTTTGCAAATGCATATTACAAAGAAGGGGAATCAACCCCCAAAAAGTGAGATGTGAAGGCAACACTAAGCAAAGAACCTGGCAAAAATAGTACAAATAAGCATCAACTGACTAAAGTCAAGGTAAAAAGCAAAGTGGACATAAACTATCAAATAAAAAGTACATAAGTTTGCAAAGGGGTGCTTGCAATAAAGTTATCTATAAATGCTATTACTTTGGGGAAGATGGGAGAGATATTTTTTCCTTCACTTGGAACTTTAGACTTTTGTTAAATCAAATATTCATGTTAATGATTTATAGATAACCTTTCTGTTAAAAGTATAAAAATATAATTATTAAGTTTAGAGTGAGAGAGAAAAATATTAGAATAAGACTATGAATATTCAATAGAAGACAGGAAAGGGCAGGATAAAAAACAATGACACCCTTGATAAACAAAATACAAAGTAAGAAGGAAAATGCAAATCCACATATTTAACTAATTACAACAAATATAAACAGACCACACTCACATATCATAAGATAGAGATGATCAGATTGCTTTTTTCTAAAATTCATCTATATTCTATTTAGAGACACGTAAAACTTAAAGTTGAAAATAGAGGTTGAAAAAAACATTGAGAATAAAAGTCACCAAAAGAAAGTTAAGATGTAAGTGTTAATTTATATAAAATAGACTACGATTCAAAAAAAGCATTTTAGGGATGAAATGAATAACTACATAATGATAAAACTTGCAATTTCCATAAAGACATGCAATTCTGAACTTGGGCTCAAAATGCCTGGTCTTAAAATACACATATTAAAATACATATAAAGATTGATGGAATTACAGGGAAAAACCAACAAATCCAATGATCCCATATTGCTTAAAATGCATCTGCCAGTAACTGATATATATTAAGCAGACACAAAATGTGTTAGAATAGAGAAGATGTGAATCCCAAAATTAAACATTTATACTTAATGGATTTACTAGAACTCAGCCTTCAACACTTAGCATACATTCTTTTCAAGTATGTGAAATATTTACAAAATAAACTATGCATAGACTATAAAGCAAATTCAACCAATCAGAAGAATCACACAGAAAATAAATCTAAATACAATGCAATAAAATTCAAAATCGATTTTAAAAGATAATTTTACAAAATCTATTCTACAGAAAACTCATGGTCCAAAGAAGTAATACTGAAAATTAGGGAAGATTTAGGAGTGATTAAAAAATACTACACATCAAAACTTTTAGGATCAGCTAAAGCACTATGCATAGGAAAACCCATAACCTGAAATGCTTCTGTAAGAAAAGAAAAAATCTGTGGAAATCAATTATCTAAATATCCCAAACTCCAGAAATAAGAAAAAGAATAAATCTACAAGAACACAGACAGATGGAAATATAACAGATATTGATAAATACAGGCAAACCAACTATAGATACAATAGAATTTTTTTTTATTACAAAAGCCTTCCTTATTTAAACATTTATATGTTGGCCTCCTGGACATTCTCCAACAATATTTTTTATGACTACGAAATTGTCCTGAAGGGCACGGAATGCAACAGAGCACGGTGTTGTAAAAGATAACAGGTGAAAGTGCTAAGCACACTACAAAATGCCATAGAAATTAATTCCACTAATTTCTATTATTTGTAAAAAAAGCATGGCCAAGGGATGAGTCATTTTCCTATTTCATATCTAAAGTAAGGATTGTTGAAGGACCCCAATATGCTGGTGTGACAGCTAAATCTTACTGAGCTCCTGAGAGGTGAGGCTGATGGTGGTAATGAAGACAATGATGTGGATCACTCCAAAGACCCACACCTCCCTTCATGAGTGTATGTTCTTTTTTCTTTTCCTCTTCTCATCAACAGCACTTGTGATAAGCCTTTATAAGCTACAGTGTTCTTAGAGGAAAGCTAACTAGTTGATTATGGATGAAGTGGCAATGTTTCAAAAGGTTTTTATCTGTCTAGTTAGAAAAATAAATGTAATTTGCAGCTTGTTCATTTGGGTCAGCAGAAAAAACTTTGAGAATTACTAGAAGCAAACATCTATGCAATGAACTAGGAGTAGGTATTTACCACATTTTCTGAGATAAAGTCCACAGTACAAAGATCCTACAAACTCTATTAAGATCAGAAGCAGAAGGGAAAACAAAAACAACACATTCTGACAGTGTGACAGCTCTCAGAGCCATAATGTCCCTTTTGTGTCTCTGTTCTGATTTTCAATAAGAACACTGATCTAAAACAACATCTGTGTTTTAGGTGACACATGTAATGGATGTGTACACTGGATATACAGGTGACACATGTGATGGAAAACCCTCTTTGGGCGCCTTCCCAAGTGTGGGCTGTACTAAAAGGAATGGAATCTGATAAGAAATACCCAATTATTAACTCATTCACATGTAATAAAGCCCATCAGCTATCAATGCAAATGTACACAATTTTACAGGCACAATGATTTATAAAACATGAAAATTTTTAGGGACCCCTGACTACAGGTTCTACCTTGAAAGCAAAGCACAGCGAGCACACTAGAAAAGGCAAGGCTCAAACCATATTCCGCTACCTGTGCAACGGATGACTCTGAGATCCACTTGCAGCTCTAGCACTCCCCTAAAAATTTTCAAATTTTAATCGTACTTCCAAATTCCAACATGGCTCACTGTGTTTTGGTGTCTTCCTGCTGATCTGTCATTTCACAAAGCACAACCTAGCTACTGAAGGCCAGTTCCAAAACGTATACATTAAAATATTCTTTTCTCTTTGAATGAGAGAAGATCTTCATAAAAGGATGTGGGATACAAGTGTGTCTTGAATTGAACAAAATCCCTCCCTTTTTCCAGTTTAGGGAGACAACATCAATTTTCTCAGTTTTCTACAAAGAAAAAATGTTATCTTACAACTGAGACGTTCTTCAGAAATGTCAGTGCAAGGAGAGGGTGCATTTCTCAGGGATAAAATTAAAATTCTTAAGAATAAATGTTAATTTTTGGCTCACAAAAAAAGATACAGAATCTGTTTTCTCTAAGACAACCCTAGCATGCAGGATGCTTCTCCTTCAGATAAAGAGTTATACTCAAATAAAGATTAAAGATTATTTCTCAGAATGACCCCCCCAAAGGAATGTGGGGAAACAGGTTATATGGCCATCAGGAACTTGGCTCGTTCTGCACATTGGTTAGCAACCAAAAAGAATGCCAAGCTTCAGAAAAAGCAGCCAAAAGAGATTCCTTTTATAGAGTGATAACGCTCCATTCAAGAGACTGCCCTCTTCTCTCCAGGCAATGCTTCAGAAACTACTCCCAGTGGCTTGCTAGACAGACAGTCTTCTGATGAATGAACCAGGTCTTGATTTCATGTGTTTCGCCCTCCGAAAGTGAAAGCACTGACCAAGAGTTCTGGAAGCAATATGATCAAATGCGGTAAAGAACTTGCATCTCTTGGCAGCGACTATTCCTGAGCCTCTGAGATGAAGCCTTTAGGCGACGGTCCCTGTTCTCACACTCACAGCACTCTCACGGTGACCCACAGTTTTGCTCCTCTGGATTATTTTCTTCATGAGTCTCATTAACAAGAACCCCTCCAACAACTTAAAATAGATTTTTAATTTTGTGAGACTTTCCTGTGTAACTCAGGTTCAAAGTGTTTGTTCCTAAATGGAAACACGTCTTGCTTAATCATTTTGATTGTTCTTGGCCACGTTTCTTGGATTAAGACATTTTATAACAGGAAGAGACATAGTGGCACCTATACTCAACTAACATAACCTTTTGTTGTGAACACAAGGAAGCAAAGATTAAAAGCCGAGATCCTTCACACACAGGCTACATAAACAGCAATAAATTAACATTTTCCACAAACAAGACATTTCTACCATGTGAGAAAATGGAGAAAACACTTAAGTGTTTTTAACTGCATTTCACAGAGAAGTTTTGTTTTTTGTTTTTTTTCTGCATGTGCTAATGAAATCCATCTCTAGTCTAAGACAAATTGGGTTGCTGGCACTAAGCAGCCATTTGACATTTAATGATAACATGGCTGAGCGCTCCTGCCAGCTAAGAGCTGGGTAGGCGAGAACGTATCACCACCACCACCATCACCATCTTCACTGTCACCATTTCACTATCAAATATTTATGGCTGCTTACTCTGCTAGGAGACTCAGTATATCCCAGGGGGTGTAATCACTTTTGAATGTTTCCCATAGATTCAACATAGCTTCATATGGCATCTCTCCTACTTTGAAATGTACAAAATTAGTAATTTCCATATGTGATGTACTTAAAAAAATAGAAAAAAACCTTAAAAATACGGCAAGACCACGTTTAAGTACATGAAATCTGTGAAAATTTGAAAAGCAGCTTCTCTGCACTGTTTTATCTAACAACTCTTTATTCACAGTTAGCAGAAACAAGAGACAAAACCCTATTACTACAGAAAAGAGTTTTCGAGTACTTATTTATAAAACCTGATGAACTTGACACTTGCCCATTTGCTAATGCTGTTTCCAAAAATGCTATATTTGATATAGTCTACCTTACATGTGCTCAAAAGTAATTTACAGTATTTGTTTAATGTTCTGAAATTTATAAAGGCTTCCCTAATACACCTAAACTGGTGATAATGTTGTGATTTGATCACACACTTCTGTATAGAATATAAGCTTCTTTCTTTAGCATAATAACCCATTTACAACTACCACAGAGGGAGAAAAATGGGACCTAAGGTAACTCCATAGTTATTTTAAAAGGCAGGATGTTTGCAGCATTCTGAGTCCCTTGCTTCTTTTTCATGTACATGGACCAGCAGCCTGTCCTCCAAAAGACAAAAGTCAACAGGCGTTCACCCTGCCTCTTCATACCTATGAAGGAATGTATTTTACTTTATTGACTTAATTTTCATAAAGGGGGAGAAAAGACATGGAAAAGCCACAAAGCCCAGCCCTGGCTGCTGTGGAGGGGTCATCTCTCATGATCACACAGAGCTCGAGATTGTCCATTTTCTCCTGGCTGCCAGCTTCAGGGCGGCTGGGAAAGGGGTCGCAGTTCAAGGACAGGAAGAACTCACCCAGACAACACTGTCATGTGGGTATTACTCAGGATCTTGGAAGACTGACAACTTAATTAGATTCCACTGTTATTTTCTAGAACTTATTACATATTTGCAAATAAACAGATGTGACAGTCATTTACTATTTCACAAGCTACCAATAAATCTTTTAGGCAGATACAACATTTCAATCTCAAATCACTCCCAAACAGGGAAATAATCCCAAGGGTCCTCTTCTTAAGACATGTGTCAACTAAACCCAATAAATCAAACAGGATGCTAAGGCCTTGTAATTGAATAAACAACATGACCATCTTTTTTTGTCACTTCAAAGTTTGTCCTATGTCATTATTTTAAGTTACACATTTATATTCACAAAGTAAATTCAAAAGAAGGTAGCAAAAATAATTATATATATATTGTATATATAGTGCCTGGCTCTGAAAGTAGTTAGAGTATATGCATACATTTTTCACATACCCTGACACAACATCACTGAAAAGTAAGACATGCTTTTCCTTAATTTTCTCCATGTATGATCAATTTCCTTAAAGTGTCAGGATTCAACACTACAGAATATCTTAAGACATGGAAATATTAAAGTAAGAGATGTGAACAAAGAAAAAAAGCAAACAAAATAACCTATAGAAATGGGAGAAAAGATAGAGGCAAACAGGAAATTAAACAATTACAGACAAAAAATAAAGTTTAGAGAGTTAGGTGTTAAACACTCCCTTTAATTCTTTCTCCATTCTGTTACCTAGCAATCCATCCCAAAACTCTGTCTGTAATGTACCCGCACAGTTCTCTTCAGCCATCACCTGTCTCAATGACTTCTCCCTGTTCTTGTCCTAAATAACCTAACATCATATTCCAATATATTTTTTCCTACCACCTGAAGTTAGCAGTATTAGTCTACTCTCAACTAGGCTCAACGTGAACATTCATACCAAGCCAATTTTATTAATGCTTTTAAAGCATAACACAAATTTCAAGATTAGATTATTTTAGTGTTTGTAGAATTTTACAGTTTATATCATCCCAGAAGAGATAGGTCAGCTATATCCAAAAGTTCCTTAGAGTGTGTGAACTTAATATAACAATGCAAAGTTCAATCTATTTATTTGTGGCATGAAGGACTACTAGAAGTGACAATGTCACAGGAGGACCGGAGTAGTAAGTAAAGAGACCAACTGCATATGCTCTGCATATTTCCCCTATGCAGCTGGGATTAAAGGACAGCTGTTTTAGGGAGATTGTGAACTACATTCTGTAGACACCACTATGCTGGCTCCATCAGGCAATTCCAAGGTAATTAACATTCTGCTATAACAGAAACAGCTTGGACTATCCTTACACAAGAAAACTAAAAATGGTCACATGAACTAGAAACCTGGAGCAGTGAAGGTTAGATACATGAGCCTTTAGATTATGCTAATAGTAACCTCCACCTTATTTACCAAAAAAGAAGTATTTACAAATTAACTTAAAACATGACTAGAATTTTTTTTTCACTCCCAAGGAATATATGAACTCCTAATGAAATGCAAAGAAAGCAGAAGAAGCCCTCTAACTCTCAGTGGCCAACTAAAAAGCACTTTAACTGATGTCATTATCTATCCTACTGATGCCAGGGTTCCTGCTCCTGAAACCAAAGAATGAGCTTCACAAACACTCAAGGTAGGAGAGCAAGGGACAGGCTTTTGTTTAGAGATAAAGTGAGAGGAAAGAACTCCCGGCTCGCACCAGGAGGGGACAAGAGAGCCCGGAGGGGTGGTGCATTGTCTAGGGGTTTTATAGGCAGATGAGGATTTTTCGAGAACATGAAAAAAGATTAGGAGTGTGTACTTATTAACTGGTCCTAGAATATTTACAAGTAACTTGATACAGATAACCTCCTGCTCTGTCAATTTCTCCCCGAGATACCAGCATCTTAGTCTGGGGGCATATGAAATAAGCCCACCTCTCAGCTTGACCCCAAGGTGGGCTGAGGCATTGTTTGCTAAAGAGTAAGTTAAGTGCAATCTTATCTTTAGGGTGGAATCCTTCCTGCCTTTTACTATGTTGTTTACAGCTGGGTCTGCATGCTAAATTAGTTGCCCAGTTTGCAAAACCACTCCACCAGATCTGAAAGAGGAAAGGCAGCACAGAGGCCTGGGCCTTTTAGCATGCATGCTAAAGTCAATCTTGCACATGATTACAAATGATTAGCATAATAAAAACATGTGCTACTATTCTTTATCTGGGGAACATTAACTCATCTTACTGAAGAATGACCCTAGAGCTTAATGTTTAACACAGAGTTCTGGTAGGGGGTTTCCTTGCATGTAGTTACAGTGCTCTGACTGCAAATATCCTGCCTTGCTTTTTCCGGAGCCCCTCCCCCTACTCTGACTACACCCACAGCTCCTATCTCACTAAGTTAATGCTGTACCTGGTTTATTGGGAATTTTGCACTTCAAAGTTTGGTATATCGGTTACATAGCACAAGCCTTACTAATCAGGTGCTCCTCTTTGCACACCAAGGTCCTGCTTGGCATGAGTGAAGGTTATGACCAGGCTTAAACTTTGAAACCTTTCCTTTAATAGTACAAATTAAATTTGATACAACAGCTCTTGTCTCTCTCCTGACATCCCAGATGTGAGTCAGTTTAAGGAGATGAGGAACCGAAGCCGGCCAAAGCAGTTGATGATTACATCGCAAAGTCTGAGACATGGCCTCAAAATAGCATAAATAGCTGATTTCTTAACTTCAGCGCTACTCCGGGGCATTAATGTGTTACACTGTGCTGTGCAGAACCAGAGACCCAGTACAGACCACTGAGCGATCCTCAGCCAACACTGACCTAATTTAATGGGCTACAAAGACAGCAAACTTCCTATCTTGCTGGAATGGCTCAGGGCCCCTGAATTTTCTCAAATGGCCCCAAGAGAACAGGCTCAGTCAGTGCCAGGCAGCAAATTCAGGGGCACCAGTAATGCCCAAAGACCGTCAGGGCCCCAGTTTGTCCCAGCCCCAAGCTCTTTTTCACTTCCTTTTGCTTCCTCCTCTGAAGCCTACCCAATACCTGAGGACAATGTGCTCCCAACTTCCCAAGGACCAAAGACACAAAAAGTGTAAACAATGCCACATAAATTTTTTTTTTAAACTAAACACCTTTTCATCTTGACATTCAGAGAAACAGTTTACATGAAAAACAGTATTAACAGTACTACAAATATATTAGGAAAGATATTTCTTAAAGAACCTTTGTGTGATTTACTTCAAAGGGTGATCAGGAATTGCAAAGGGGGAAAAAACTGACAGAAATGAAAGCATAATTTTTTTTTCATTGAGTCTGACTATATAGTCTACTTACCTCAAGTTTAAGTAAGTCAGCATCTGCAAATTAATGATGGCCTCAGGAATGACTTTGATACAATTATGATACAGATTAAGAATTTCCAGTGATACAAAATGGCACAATTCCATGGGGACTTCAACCAGTCTGTTTTTAGATAAATCTATGAGAAAAGGAAGGAATATTTTGTCAATATATCTTCAACATAATCCAATACAGTATTGTCAACTATCAGTACATTTTCTTAACATGTTTTAAAATAAATATTATAATCGAAATTTAGATCAACACCATTATTTTTAGTACTGCTGTAACTAAAGTTTTGTTATATCCATTTCCTAGCATATTAGCCTAATTCACAAGGAAAAGCAAAAATACTGCTGAAACAGTTTTGGCTTTCAGGTATAAGGGTAACAGAATCATTATTTACTTTTCACTCTATCTAAAAATTATTTCAGTCATTCTCCCTTAGACTAGTATGTAAAATTGTATTCTATAAGATATCTGAGTACATATCTTTACAATAATATTTCATGTATTTAATTCAATTTTGCAGAACATATATTGTCTCTTGAAACATGTCTCTTACATTCTTCACAAACAAACATGTAGTAGATAGTTGTGGGTAAAATTGCAATATTTCCAGAATCTCTCGCCTGGCTTTAGAGCATCTCCATACAATAGGTGTTTCCAAGGGGTGGAGAGAAGTAGTCATTTCCCTATCAATAGGTAAAATTACACAGGTGAGCCAGGGCTTTATCAGGACTGGAGAGGTTGGGTGGGGGCCTCTTTTTTGGCACCCTGGTCAAGAGAGACACAGGGGAGCAGAAGTGGACTTCTTGTAAGAAATAAAGGGGTTTCTTCCACTTTATTTCTCCCTTTGACTGATTTCCCTTTCAAAGGTATTTTACCCTGGGATTTTCTCCCCAGGAGTTACAACAGTAAACAAATATTTCATTCACTAGAATAATTGACCGCTACAATGTACAAGACAGAGAGGTAAGTAAATTGTGTCTGTTACAGACCAGCAGTAAACTGGGCTGTCTTGGCAAAGTTGACCCATGACCATAATAATGGTCTACAGAGCAGTGTAAACAGATAGCATGGTTTACAATATCACCATCTCAACAACAAAAATATGGAATAGATAGACATAATTGCCGAAAACCATAAAACACTGATTATAAGAGCCACTACTCTCGAAAATAATGACTCACTAGTATCAGATCACTTCACCCTTTATTAGGAGTGGATCAATCAGCATGAATTGAAGATGTTTAGTAACAATGTAACATAAATACTAATGGAACCACACTTCATTAAAAAACAGGTCAGTACTACAATGAAATAGAAGTCAAAGAGCTACCTTCCCGACTGCCCTTCCAGTAAATAAATACATAAATAAAAACAGGCCTAGATGGCTAGTTTCAGAGGGGAATTCTAAGACACTTTAAAGGGAAAAATCTGATAATATTTAAATTATTCCAAACCATATAAAAGAAGGAAAGTTTCCAAATCCTTATTTAAACAGCAAAGTATAATATAGATACCACTGCCCAACAAAGGCTATACACTGGAAAACTACATCTGAATCCCCCTTCTAAATACTGATGTACACCCTAAGTTTAAACGCTAGAAAACAAAATTGAGCAGTACATAAAAAGTTGAACATACTATGACTAAGTGGGCTTTATTCTAAGAACATAAATATTTTGTATTATTTAAACAATTCACTATAGAGAGTAAAAGTGAAATAGCATGTGATCAACTCTATAGATATTTAAAAGGTATTTGATAAAATACTTCATTCTTTTTTAAAACAACTGTATAGAGGTATATCTTTTACAACATCAGAAAATTGACCTATTTGAAGTGTACAATTCCGTGACCTCTAGTGACTTTACCAAGTGGTACATCATCACCACAAACCATTTCAGAACACTTATATTCATTCTTAAGGCAACTGCTTAATAAAAGAATAGTTGGCTATTTCCTTACATAAGTGTACACAAATGCATACACACGAGAGAAAATCCTTTTATTGTTAAATAATGAATGACTAGAAATACTACCATTAAAGTCAAGATAATCTGTCACCACCATTATTATTATTGTTCAAGAGCTTACTAGCTAATGGTGTGGGATGAGGAAAGGAAACAAGAATTAGAAAAGAAAAAGAATTATTATTATTCAGATTGTTTTCCTGGAAACCCCAAAAACATCAACAGAAAAACTACTACAAATATAAAAAAGTACTGGATAGAAAATTTAAATACTGACACAATAGCCTTTATAAACACAAACACACACACAAGCAAAATAAAACAACAGAAGACACATTATAATAACAAAAGTAAAACATCTAGAAAAATTTAATATGCAAAGTTTATATGAAGAACACTTTAAAATGCTCCTAAGCAAAAAAAAAAAGTTTAAACAGTCGAAAAAAATATTCCATGATTTTAAGCAAAGAGACAACATAAAAAATATGTCAATTCTCTCTAAGCTATACACTCCCAATCAAAAAAAAAATACTTCTAGGACTATTTTTTTAACTTGCTGGGGGGTTATTATACAAGTTGATTCTAAAGTTCACATAGCAAAATAACAATGCAAAAATAGCAAGGTATCTCTCAAAAAAGACAGGCTGTGAGGGGAACCAGTTCCCTTGGGCATCAGAACATCACACAGAAGTGTTGCGGATAAAGGGAAGGTCAGCGGAACAGAAGACAAAGATGAGGAACAGGTCAAAGATGTATACACCTGGAAATCAAGTATGCAGTAAAGTTGGCATTTCAAATCAGCAAGGAAAAGGTGTAAGGTTAGTAAACAGTTTGAGAAAACTGGATAGCCACCTGAAACAAACAAAGGATGACTCCCTACTTTACCCCTTTTATTTCAACAAACTCTAGATGAATCAAATGATTAATCAAATGATTAACTGTAACAGCACTAGGACAACACATGGGAACTTTGTGCCTATGATCCTGATCTTGGACTGGAGAAGGCCTTCCTATGAATGCATAAAGCAAGACCGATAAATTCGACACATAAAAACAAAACTAACGGCAATTTAAAACAAAAGCTACATCAAAAATCATAAATGACAATCAAGAAATGGGGGGGAGCAGGTTGCAAGTTCAATTCATAAACCCAACAGGGTAATTTTTTATACATACAAAGAGCTTCTTACAGTCAATATTAATAAGACTGAAAACAAGAAAGAGATGAACAGATGGCTCACCGAAAAGGAAATGCAAATGGCTCTTAAGCATATGAAAAAATGATCAATGTCACTCTACTTAGAGCAATGCAAATTACAACTACATGGGATAATATTTTTCACCTATTAATAAATATCAAAAAGTCTGATAAACACATTGTAGTAATGAGGGCATGGAGATGTAAATAAAGACCATTTTAGGAAAATCTATCAAAATTACAGACATGTACACTTCAACCTAGTGGTGATCTTTCTCACCTACAAATAAACTCAGACGTGTTCAAATGACATAGTTTTAAGCATGGCTGACAAAGCAAAAGATGGTAAGCAATTTAAATATCAGTGCAGGTCTGGTTATATATTAATATGTTATTAATAAATATCATAAATAAAACAAATAATTAGTAAATAGCATAACACTAATATTTCATGTGATGGAATGCAATATTAAACATTATATTCCTTCATGGAGTGCTAATTTGATGCAGCCATTAAAATGTGTTGATATGGAACAATTTCCAAGATACATTCATTGTAAGTTTATTTAAAAGACAGGTACAGAACAGTGCATATAGTACTTGTGTTTTTAAATGAATATTTACACAATTGCTTAAATATAAATAGATCATACCCAGAAGGCTACACAAGAAAGTGGTGAAAGTGTTGTTTCTGGAGAGAAAATTTCTTGCTAAGAGGACAGGAGTGGGAAGGAGAGTCTTCCACATGTATGTATATATATATATATATATATATATATATATATATATATATATGTTATAAATAATAATGTGTATGTATGCATGTATTTTCAACAACCTCCCACCAGAATTCTTATTCTTTCTCTATACAAAGAATTGCTTCATTTGAAAAGAGAGTAAAGAGGCCAGAGCAAACTATGAAGTCCCATGTACTAAATTCAGGGAACTATTGAGGCAAGTTTCCTTTCATGAATGTTTAGAACCCAAGCAGAAAAAAATTCCTGAAGTCTCTTGCATCCTTTCTTCTTGAAACTCTTTAATAGACATGGCAATCTGCTTGTGTTATAATGCTGGAAATTTACCCAGAAAACTTTTATGCGCTGTTTGCTTCAGGTTAAATTCAAAGATAATGCCACCAAGGTTCTCACATTCAAAACTTTACTTTTCCTGAGAATTGCTAGAATTACACTATCAAGTTGAATGTCTTGATAACTATTTTAAGTTATAATATGTTTTTATTAGTTTCAGCCTCACTAATGCTTTTTTTAAAAAATGTAGATTTTTTCTTTGTAGAAATTGTCATATACATATAACCACAAACCTCTTAAAAGATGATGGGATATCTAATTAATAATAGAAACCACTCCAACCTGGGAGCAGAAGACCAGTTCAAAATCTACAAGTACCTGAGATATTTGAAAAAGTTACTCAATTTTCTAGGTTTCTAGTTTCTGAATAGATGAAATTGGAGCATATGTA
Source organism: Smutsia gigantea (assembly GCA_032199065.1). Classification (NCBI taxonomy): domain Eukaryota; kingdom Metazoa; phylum Chordata; class Mammalia; order Pholidota; family Manidae; genus Smutsia; species Smutsia gigantea. The sequence continues at coordinate 195,602 of JAVSCE010020828.1, read as the reverse complement.
ACTGTAACTGGATTAATTCTAACATTCTTTTCAGAGCTAAGATTTCTGTGAATGAGTAATAAGTTTTCAGAATTCAAGGATTTTCTGTCAAAAGTATTCAGGATCCAAGTGATTTTGTTCCATCATAATAATAGCAGCAGCTAAATATCACAAGAAGTTATAAAATGCAAACCCACAGAAAATAAATATTGGTACATCCTCTTAACAAATTTGTCATTGAAGAATCTATATATAGTCTATCACATAATTTGAAATTTAAAAGTGTTGTTTTCAAATTTGGGGAAAATGTAATAGTAGGAGAAAGAAATAAAACAGCTTACAAATTAAGCTAATATTCAATTCTGGGCTAAACTTGCTAATAGCGCCATTATTATCAGTTTGCTTACAAAATCCTAGAATAATGTGTTAATTAATGTATGGGTCTGATACTTCCATTACCACTTACAATACAGATTTTATTTCCCCTCTTCCCTTAATTCTCCTCCACAAGCTCCAGATTTGAGGGAAAACTTTAGCACTTTTCCTTCCCCATAATTTTCTCTCTGGCAGTCTAAGCTTGCATCCCAAAAGCAGGAGTTGTACAAAGGGCTTGTCAGAGCTTTCCAAGAGATGGGATTGGTCCTGCCTGCCAAGTGGAAAAGGAAGCATACGTATAAAGCCTAAATTGCCCCTTGGCTTCAGTTCTATCTGAAGTCTCTGCTTCATCCTTGGTTTTAATTGGGCTATTCTGTATGCATTTTTTCAAGACTCCTTTTTTCCAAGGGAGTAAGTAGCCTGTCCAAATAAACACATAAAGTCATGAGGCATTAACAGTGGCCCCCGCCACGCCCAAGCCCACACTGCTAGCCACTTCCACACAGTAGTGAGAAGTCACCTGCGCAATCTGCCCCTATCGCCCTGGGTTTGTGTTCCAGTTTCTACATTAGAGGAAAAACTGAATTACAAAATCACATGGCTTAGACTCTTTCAATGCCTGTATAAAAACAGTTGCCTAGAACAACCTGGATGGAGTTAGAGCGTATTATGCTCAGTGAAATAAGCCAGGCGGAGAAAGACAAGTATCAAATGATTTCACTCATCTGTGGACTATAAGAACAAAGAAAAAACTGAAGGAACAAAACAGCAGCAGACTCACAGAATCGAAGAATGGACTAATAGTTACCAAAGGGAAAGGGACCGGGGAGGATGGGGGGGAAGGGAGGGAGGGATAAGGGGGAAAAAGGGGCATTATGATTAGCACACATAATGTAGGGTGGGGGCACAGGGAAGGCAGTATAACATAGAGAAGACAACTAGTGATTCTATAGCATCTTACTATGCTGGACAGTGACTGTAATGGGGTACGTAGTGGGGACTTGATAATAGGGGGAGTCTAGTAACCATAATGTTGTTCATGTAACTGTACATTAATGATAGCAAAAAAAACAAAAAACTGTTGCCTAGATCAGCCTTGTTCAAATCAACAGCTGACAAACAGAAAAGCAAACATTTTCCTTTCTTCTTTGTTTAGACTTATTACCCATAGGATGAATTATTGATACATTCATCAACATATACAAAGCACGTGGTTTCTGCAGAAATGAAAAACACACAGGCCCATATTTAAGGAAAGGTGACGTTAGGCAAGCCCAGAATGAACCGTGAAGGAAGATGTTGCAGTTGTGCTTAAAAAAAAGGTACAGATAAAGAATTAAAATCCAGGTCAGCAAAAAAATAACCTTACCATCCACTGAGCACTTTGTGCCAGACACTAGAGCTTTGCATCTGCTACCTCATTTAAACCACCACAAGGAACAGTGTGACCACCAGTCTGATGAAACTAGGTTCAGAAAGCTTACGTGGCCTTGCCCCGAACCACAGAGGTAAGTAACTATACTCCCAGCTATGTCTCACTCTAAGGCCTGACTGGGGTCCCCACACAAAACCACTCTCTCCAAGGAAAAATGGCCAGCAGACCCATGACATGTCCTGCAGCTAGATTACTTGGAAGATATGGCAATTAAATTCTTCACGGAATTTTTATTTGTCCAAAATGCAATCAAAATAAAGTCAACATGTTTTGTATATAGACCCAGAGAGTAGGAAATTTAGAAACATTACATTCATAAAAGGAAGTACCGAACATAATGTCAGTCGATGGCTAGAATCTGGAAATGGCTCCAGGAAACTTGGTAAGTAGAAATCCTGTCTTAAATTGCTAATTATGCACTCTGTTTCACTGAAGAGTTTAGAATGGGGTTCCAAGTACATGACTGACTTTTCCAATTGTCTCTGAGTGTCATCCGTTCCCAATTACTTTAGTATTGGAAGAAAGAGGGTCCAATAAACAGGCCCGCGTGCCTCCTTGTACTTCACTTAGGTTAATTCAGAAACCATCTTGTATCCTTGGGCATCTGCTAACGCACCATCGGGAAGAAACCTAGAAAGGCAGTGGAAGTCCGTCCGGATTAAGATGTTTTGACTGATAATCCAGAGTAGATAATTCAATTATAAATAGTGGAAAAAATGACATACAAATTTGTTGAAAAATTTTCTTATCACCTGAAAGGAAAGAAAACAAGCTCGCTTCCTTAAAAAAAAAAAAAAAAAGGAGGAGGAAAAACCTAGGGCTTACTTTTAACTAAATATGTAAGAGGACAGTCAGTTCACAGTGCAGTCACAGCAGAAGGCAGACAGAGGCCACGCAGGAGCCTGGCTATCCCACTCACTGCTACGGACAGACCAAGGCAGGGGCGGCGAAGGCTCTCCAACCAGGGAAGACAGACGAGTAAAGACCATAGACAACAGACAAGCATTAGGAAGGCAATGAGAATCTTTATTTTGGAATACAACCATAACCAGAGGGGCACATGGGTCAGAAGCTGTGAAAAGAACCAGTAGCGTCTGAGTAATAAAAGGATAAGTAAACTTTTAAAGCTAGAGATAAATACAGATGAAGAATTTATGTTTATATTTGTTGCTTATTGCTCTAATTCTATTATAAATATATAGAGGAATTAGCAAATTGGCTTATGAGCTATTTTCCTAAATAAAACTCTTGTCTGGTATTTTTCAACCTTGTTGGTACACTGGAATCCCTTGGAAAGGTTTTCTTCAAAAAAACTGAAGCCTGGGTCCCATGGCCAGAAATTTTAGGGTGTGACTTGGTGTCTTGCCAATGGATTCAATGGACCAAAGAAATGACAGTAGAACGTTCTTGGGGGGAAAGGGTCATACCCAAACTTCATTTCCATAGTGGCAGGTCAATCACTAGATTCCCATCCACTCAGCACGAGCCTGCATGCAGCAAGGCGGTGTCTGCCTCTGGGCCTCTCTGCCCCCACAGCTGTCCCAGTCTCTGTCCTCGGTGCTGCCACCACTCCAGCCTCTGCTCTGCTCTCCTGCAGCCTTGCAGCCGTGCCACAGTGTTGCTCAGATCACTGGGCAGGGCTCTTTACATAGAGTCAATAACGATGTATTGCCCACACGTGTGCAGTGAGCTAGCCAACGAAGTCCAGGTGAGACTCCTGGCCACAGGAGCCTTCACTTTATCCACACTTGGGCATCTGATATCCAGTTGATTGCCTCCATTCTAGAGGAAATGGAGAGTCCCAGCTTTGCTGCCTAAACCAAGCCTCACCCACAGATGGCGCCCTCCTCAGGTCAGGCCATGGAACCCAGGAGGGGTCTGGTTGGCTAGCTGGCAGATACCTTACCTGGTATCCAAATTTGGGAAAAGAAACCTGAGCTAATCCAGAGGTAACCATTGCTCACTTAGACTCTTACTCTAAATTCCTCCTCAACTAGTTTTTGAGACAATCAGAGCAGCAAAAATACGACATGGAATGGAGTTTCACACACTATAAATTGGGGATGATCATAGGAAATCAGGGTTTTTTCCTCATTTAATTCTCACCATAACCTAGCGAGGAAGGTGCTGGGGTAACTCTCGGTTACAAGTGGACAGTAAGATCCAGAGAAATTAGGTAACTTGCCTGAGGAAGCACAGCTAGTAAGTGGCAAAGGCAAAAACTAAAGCAGGAGGTGTGACCCCAAGGCCCTGCTCTGAGCCGTTTCTCACTCCGCCCCCCAGGACTGCAGCATAAGCATGGTCAGCTGTTACATGGGTATCTGCTGTTAAAATGATAATAATAATAATAGACCCATTCCAGGTGCCTGATCAGGAGGCATAAATGATCCCACAGCTGTAAGTTAGGTGACCTTTGAACAGGTCCTGAATGTTTTCTCCTTGGTACCTTCTCTCCCACCCCAAGTGGGACGCGGCCCTCCTTGCTGGAACCTGCCTGGGGGCCGGCCCAGCACTGGGAGTGGGGGAGACCACAGCTCTGGGCAAACACCCCCCCGCAGCGGACCGGAACCCCAGAACCACATCCTCCCCACATCCACTGCTTCATTAAGATGTTCACATGAAAGCCATGCAGCCAGAAATAAAACAATAAGTTTCACCATGCCCAAAACAAGCTTTGCAAACTCCTAAAATAAAGTAGCCAAGTGAATAAAAATAAGCAGGGGAGGGTAGAAAAACAGTGAATGGAATCTGATAAGCCGTGAGCAGCAGTGGAGGCATGATGTTGTTTTTGTATAAAAAAGGAAAGTGGTGCCTCAGGAGGAACTGGACAAGGCCTGCAGTACCGCAGTGTCCTAAGTTACCAGCCACGGCGGCATGGGGCAAAAGCGCTGACAGGCCAGTGCAGCTGGGAACCTCATTTGCAACGTCTTGCTTTCTGGCCAGAAGAAAAGGCCTAATCTTGAAAGTCGAAATCATGCCCAGTTCCAGCAAGACCAAATGATGTATTTATTGAGCTGAACAATACACGTGATATGTACAAAAGTTTAATGTTTGATTAATGCTAAAGTTTAATCCTCTGACCACCGACAAGAGCATGGAACCTGCTGTTTCCCTAATGCCGAGGTGGGACACTGCGCCTGGCCATCTCCACCCTCTTCCTTGGTCCCTCCTGGGACCACAGTTTAGAGATAGTCCTTGGGTGAAGCCAGGTCTGGAGCCACTTCGCCCAGGCAGGCAGGGGTCTCTTGAGAAGAATCTCATCTATATCTTTCTGTGCCTTCCTGAACTTCCCCCCTGCTTTGCAATGTCCCTGGCATCTGACTGCCCCTCACGTCAACTCCCCTCTGCACAGATGCCCCAGCCAGCTCCACGATGCAGCACCCATGGGGCACTCCCCCAACCCTGCACATTCAGAGATGCAGTGGATTAAGAGTGCTTCTCCAGGCTGACTCATCTCTGAAGATAAAACCATCTTGTACTTCCAGTTCCAGGGTTAAACAGCAGAAATAATGTGTGGATTCTTAAAGTTTTGAGTGAGTCAAAATCTCAAGCTACAACTCCAAGATGTCAACAACAACAAGAAGAAATCATGTCAAGCAGTAGAGATTTGTTAAATAATTCTTCAGAATGTGAATGCGGTCTTCCTGACCACCTACTGAAAATTTCAACATATCCATCTTAATCCCCTTACTTTGTTCTGTTTTCTTCTTGGCACTTAGAAAGCCTTCTGACATAGCATACAATTTATTCATTTTTATGGTTGTTACTTTTTACTGCAGTGCTCTCTGGTATATTGAGAGGGCTTAATAAATATTTGTTTAATGTAGTAGTAAAACTAATTCTTAAGGTAAAACTTAAGTTAAGGTTCTTAAGTCAGACAGCTTGAGCTCAAATCCTGGTCCACTTAGCTGGGTGGACTCAGAAAAAAATCACTTAGTTCTTCAGTTTCTTCACCTGAAATATGAGGATAATCATAGTTCAGCCCCACTGAATTATTGGAAGGATTAAATGAGATGATACACAGAGCATCCTCAGAGCAGCATCTGGCACAGAGTAAAGCACTCTAAAAATAGTCCCTGTCATTATGTTAGCTAATGCTGGGTTTTGAGTATTTCTACCAAGAAATATAAGGCCTGGGCTGGGAAGGAGCTTAAAATCCAACTGACAAGCACATGAAACACACCATACATACAAATGCCTCATGAGAGCACCAAATCATAGATGAAAGAATAGAAAAAAATAATATTGTATTATGAGTGAAAAAATTTTAAGTTAGTTTGAAGCTTTCCCTTTCCAAGGCTAAAGGAGGAAATAAGAAATAGAAATTAGTTTTGGTAAATGCCAAAAAGCATAAAAGATTAGACTTTTGGTCCAGTGATTTTATTAGCAGGTGATACCTATTAAACCCACACAGTACCAAGGAAGTAATTACATATAGGTGGCCTTTTACTGAGCAAATGCGTGACTGAAATGTTGATAGCAAGAGTTGATCTCTTTACTGTGCCTCTGCTATCCAAAGTGCTGCCAAAAAAAGTAGGAAGTAAGATTTTTAAATGATGTGAGGTGAAAAAAATCTAAGAGAATTTTATTTACAGATCTTTAAAAGCTCACTCAGAGGCTTTTGCTCTTAAACACAATTCTAACAAATGCTATTACTGACTAGTCCAGCTCCATAGCATTTTAGAAGTAAATAAAGAAAAGGGAGGGTAGCCATAAGAAAGCACACTTCTAAAAAAAAATAGCAACAAATAGTGAAATATACATATGTCTTGCCAAGGGGTTTCAGCCCTGGTAAGCTTGCTATGTATTCAATGTGACCAAAGAAAATGACAGCAAAACGTTCTTGGGGTGAAAGGGTTATACCCAACTTTATTTCCAGGTGGCAGGTCAGTCACTAAAATCCCGTTCACTCAGAGCGAGTCTGTAGGCAGCAAGCCGGTCTCTGCCTCTGGGCTCCTCTGTCTACACAGCTGTCCTCTGGGCCTCTCTGCACTGTCATCCCGCACAGCCGTCCTCTGGGCCTCTGTCCTCGACACTGCCACCACTCCAGCCTCTGCTCGGCTCTCCTGCAGCCTTGCAGCCATGCCACAGAGTCACGCCCAGAGCCCTGGGCAGAGCTCTTTATAGTCAACAGCCATATGTTGCCCACAGGTGTGCAGTGAGCTAATCAACCAGGGCCAGGTTATCCACAATATACATTTTAAAATTTAAGTATTTCAAATTTAAAAACTTAAAATGAAATGTCAGGGCCCATCTAAATATTATAATACAATATAGTTGTAGCACAAAAGTGATACTGACAACATGAAAATCTAGCCACAGTTAACATATTTGAAGATTACAGTGTGTTTGAAATGTTCTGTTCAAGAAAGCAGGGATGTGTGTAACTAATTATTTTTATGTTTTCACTACTAGAAGCAAAAACATTTTAGGTGGTTGCAGATTCTCTGTAATAACCCATTCTCTGGAGATTCTGTTTAGCTAAGCTTTCACTAAACAATGAATCATTTCCCATTTGCTTGAGAATTTTGGCTCTGAAACATAATAAAAATAGCCCATCAATAGTAAATATCTTTAAAATAGGAAATAGTCATTTGAAACAGAAATACTAATTTTCTTATAAAACACAAATGCATTAAGTAGCATTATTTGCAATAGCCAAAAGATGGAAACAACCTAAATGTCCATTGATGGATGAATGGATAAGCAAAATGTGGCATATACACATAATGGAGTATTACTCAGCCTTTAAAAGGAAGGAAATTCCGTCATACGGTACAACACGAATGAGCCTTGAGGACACTATGCTAAGTGAAATAAGCCAGACACAAGAAGCCAAATGCTGTATGATCCCACTCATACTAAATTCCTAGAGTAGTCAGACTCACAGAGAGAGTACTATGATGGTTGTCAGGGACTGGGGGAAGGCAGAATGGAGTCACAGTTTAATGAGCACAGGGTTTCAGTTTTGCAATATGAAAAGCACCTGTGGATGGGTGGTGGGGATGGTAGCACAACAGTACGAATAAGTTTAATGCCACTGAACTGTACATTAAACATGGAGAACATGTTATTCTATCACAATGAAAAAACATAAATGTTTTCAAAAATAGTTACAAAATAAAAGTATTATCCTGGAACTTATAATTTCCCAGAATAACAGAATTTACTAACCCTATAGAGCTGGAGGCCCGAGTGAAGGGGACAGTTTTGGGGAATCGCATAGGGGCAGAGAGCACATCTACGCCATAAACATTATTATGAGCTCCATGGACACGTACCAGCCCATTAGCCCTCCCCTTACCTCACGGTTTTCTCGAGCATTGCCCACTGATCACATCCACCTATGCCCTCTCATCACAGCACCAGCCACATGTGCACCTCACAAATGTTGGGACAAAGAAGTGAAATGGTGAGAACAAAGCAGTGAGCAGTGCCTAGAACTCAACAAATGACAGCTGAGAACAGAAATATAATTAGGACATGGCTTCTGCTCTAACGATCTCACAGAACAGAAGGGAAAAGAGAGAGCCCAACACTTCAAATCTAGAGAGAGGTGTGAGAAAAAGCACAGCCACAGATCACCACAGGGACAGGGTCCCCCAGGGCACAGAGGAGTCTAGAGGAGCCCACGTGGGCTCTGCTGCAGACAGGGACCCCGAGGCCCTGACAGGGACCAGGGGAGTGTGCGGGGCCAGCCCCCCAGCCAGGCAGACTGAGAGCAGCTGCTCGAGTGCTGTGGGGCAGGGCAAGGGACTTGGGGTTCCCTGGGGTACAAGAGGGAGGATAGGGTTTCTGGAACTTTTCCTGTGAGGCTGTAGAGCACAAAGGGCACCTCATTAACACACATGATTAAGCATTTAACATGTAACAAACACCTTGTTTCTTGACTAAAGTTGACAGGTGATGACACTTACCAGAAAGTTCACGGATAGTCTGTCACACCGTAACTAGAGGAAGACTAGTTACTAGTGATTAAGGGATCTAACAAGTGCTACAAGATGAGTCATTTTGGCAATGTAAAGAAAGTGAGTCCCAAGGACTGTGAAGAGCATGGCCCCCATGCACGCCCAGCTCCATCAGTCATCAGTATGCTGGAGTCCCAGGTCTCGTAAGCGGAGCAAGACATCGTTAGACATGGAAGCAAACTATGAACCCTAGGGTCTCAGTCTTGCTGGAGTCCTATTATCATTCCAGGCTTACTATCAGGAATGAAGCAATACACTGTTGTGAGCTGATGATTACATAAATATTGAAACTCTCAACCTTAAGAGAAACGTTAACTGGAAAGAAAGCTCTTTGTAATAAAAACGACCAAGCCATAAAGCTTCTCCAGGATTTTTACCTTTATTGGAAGCTTTTGAAATTAAATATTCTGTGAAATAGTCTAACTTCACTTTACCATAACTATCAACTAATGAGATTATTTTATTATATACTTTTAAGAATAGCAAGTAAAAACATTAGGAAAAGCTAATACTACCCGCACTCCCAACATCAAAGAGCATGGAATGCTTTTATAGTTTACATAGAACATTCACATATATTATTTCTTTGGTCTCTCCTATTAAAAACAGTTTTTCAGAAGAAAATGAAATTTATTTTTTAAATGTTTTAAATAATCTCAGGCATGAGACCACATAAGATCTTTAATTATCAAAAATAAAATCACTGATCCTCCAAGAGATTTCTAAATGGCATGGAAATGTATTTGTACATTGTAAAAGAGCTCTAAGATGAAGAAATGAATCTTCCCTTTTATTTACTTCAACGTATTGCTGATGAGATCAAAGGAGGAATCATTACCACAAACTTTACCAAAAAACCTCAAAGATATTACCAGTGATATTTTTAAGTAGATATGATTCAGGAAATCTAAATGGGGAAATGGCTGACATCATCCTCACCATCATCAGGAGGGAATGGACAGGGAGACATTTATGAGGCAGCATCGGCAGAGTCTGGCGATAGTAAAATACAGAGAGTGAGGAGAAAGAAAGAGCTGAGGGCATCTTTGACTTTTGGCTTGCATAAATGCCAGAAGTGTGTTACTTGCTCAAAAGGAGTTCAAGGAAAAAAATAGGTTTGTGGGTAATGGTAGGAGAGGAGAATAATGAGCTTCGTTTCTGATGCATTGATAAAAGGTTTCCCACGGAGCAACCAAGTAGAGCCGTCTGCTGGCCACTGGATTGTGGGTCTGGAGCCCTTGAGAAAGGTTTTGGCTAAAATGTAGGTTTGGAAGATATCAGCATATAAATAAAGAGTGGCCATACATGATGTCATCCTGGAAAATTGTGAAAAATGAGGAAAGAAAATGAGCTAGAAAAGAACTTTCCAGCAGCTGCTACCATAAATCCAACTCCTTTCTCTTCCCATCACACTTCTTGAAACCTAAGGCTTGGTCCATGGTCCAAGGGCCATGGTAAGTCCTGGAATTCAGAGTTCCTGATCCAAAATCCAGGATTATGTCCACTATAGCATTCTGCCGAATGTGTTTATCACCCAGCGCAATCGCAATGTTATCACACTAACACCCCGAGCAAGAGTGTGTAAGATGAGGACAGCGTTTAATTGCTGCATGATCACTCACTGTTTTAGGTTCCAGTCACCATCCATGCTTTAAAAATGAGTAATTCTTTCAGTTATACTACGGTCACTATCAATCCCTAAAGCAACAAAAATATTGTAGGCCAAACTACCACGGCAACTGAGAAGTTTGACTCCTTCCAGAAATACTTCCTTGGGCAATTTTTTTTTTAGCCCAAAAATATGAAACAAAGAGGGAACTGTCTAAAACGTGCCTGGTTTTCCAATTTTTAAAGTTCACATTTAGCCAGGGTAGCACTGATAAGAAAGACATTTTTGTGATGGTAACTGAATATACTATATTCTAGTGGAGGAGCATGAATTTTAAGGCTAGAAATTGTGTATTTATTTCAGATGACTTCTCCATCTCTTTTACAGATCTAGTTGGAAGCTTCTTGCTTAAGCGAAAAGTAATAAGATCGTTGATAATAAAATAGAAAGTGTTTCACATTATCACTCACTGGAAACTATAATAAAAAATATGCTGTATCTAAATTATTTTTAAAAATGTATTTCACTGGTTTATGTTGTTTCTAAAATATTTAAATGTAAATAAATGATTACTCTTGAGACTTCTCTTTTTCCTCTCATTTTGGTCACAGGATTTGCTCATCCCGAGTTCATGAATAAATAACTGCTGCTTGCATTTTTTTTAAAGTAAGAGCTTTTATCAAAGGCTCTGAAAAGACCTAGTGTTCATGGAATACATTCAGAAGTCTGTCCTCTTGCATTGTACTTTAAAGACAAAATAGGGTTTTTTACTTTTGTTGTTGAACTATAGTTGACATACAATATTACATTAGTTTCAGGTATATAACAATTACATATATTGTTATACATATTCAACAATTATATACATTACAAAATGCTCACCACAATATAGTTACCATCTGTCATACTACAAAGACATTACAATATTAATGACTATATTCTCTACACTGTACTTTTCATCCCCGTACCTTACTTACTTTATAACTGGAAGTTTGTACCTCTTTATCCTCTTCCCCACACCCTATGGCAATTACAGTCTGTTCTCCATGTGTATGAGTCTGTTTCTGTTTGGTTTGTTCATTTTTTTTTTAGATTCCACATAAAAGTGAAATCATATGGTATTTTGTCTGAGTTACTTCACTGTCCTCTAGGTTGTTGCAAAAGGCAAGATTTCTTTATTTTTTATGGCTTAGTAATATTCCATTGTATATATGTACCACCTTTTCTTTATCCATTTATCTCTATCTATGGACACTTAGGTTAACTCCACATCTTGGCTATTGTAAATAATGCTGGGCTAAACACAGGAGTGCTTATATCTTTTTGAATTATTGTTTTTGTTTTCTTTGGGTATATTCCTAGAAGTAGAATTACTGGGTTGTATAGTATTTTTATTGTTAATTCTTTCTGGAACTTCCCTATGGTTTATAATAGTAGTTGCACCAGTTTACATTCCTTCCACTAAGGTACAAGGGGTTCCCTTTTCTCCACGTCCTCAGCAATCCTTGTTAGTTCTTGTCTTCTCTGATACAAGCCAGTCTGACTGGGGTGAGGTGATAGGTCATTGTGGTTTTGATTTGCATTTCCCTGAGGTTTAGTCTTTTCACTATTAATTGCTTTGCATGCAGTTTGAAATCTAAATCTTAGAAAATCCTTCTTCCCCCTAAAGTTCAAACTACATGTTAATCCCATGCTAAAATGGACACAAAAATAATGCAGAACTACCCAATGTTTGCAATGAGAATTCTCTCAGTCTTCATGCTGATTCTGAGGGCAATAACTGCTACCAGCTATGCAATCACATATATCCACCATATACATGCGGCTCTGGCTCATCAATGGTTCCCATCAGTGGTTCCTACTACCAAAGGTGGGCCTGCTGGTACCACAAGTTGTCATGGCCACTAATCATTACTGAGCACAGAGTTATAAGCACATCATGTATTTTCTATGGATTAACTCAGAATCTCATAAAAATTTAATAGGAGTTATCCCCACTTGCATCGGAGAAACTGAGACACAGAGAAGTAAAAAAAAATGTGACCTATAACACACAGTGAAAACATGTAAACATTGTGAATATACATAGTGCCACTGAACTGTACACCTAAAAATGGTAAAGATGATAAATTCTATGTCATGCTTATTTTACCACAATAAAAATAATTTTAAAAATCATTAAAAAGGAATAAATAGCTATATCCAAGCTTGACTCCTTATAACAAAATAAATTCTCGGTAATTAAAATTTAACAGTAAAAAGAAACAATAACATTACTAGGAAAAAAAGTTGAGAAGCTGGATTCAAACCCAAGTAATCTAGCTTCAGAGTCCATGGCACATGCTAATGGTCTTCCACAAATTGCTATTTTATGGATAAAAACTACCCAAAGTGCTATTTTGTAGACCCCCTTAATCATCACCAAATTAAGTTCCATGATAATTCAATAGCACTTCCTGGCTTGCTGGAAAACATGCCAATGGACTGGGCATGTCTGGCTGCTGTTTAGGGGAAATCCCCAAGACATGGTTGAAAGTCACCTAAAAAGGCTCAACACTGCAAAAAGTTGCTCACTCTTAACAAGCATTCCAATGGAATGTCAAGTGCAGGCACGAACCCCTTTTGGAGCCTGTAGTTGAGGGGGAAATGTCTGCTATGGAAAGGATGCAGAAAATAATCACACTCATGTTTTAAGAAACCACATGCACACAGCAGAGAACAAAATTACAGTTTTCCAAAATACGTTGGAGTTGAAAGCTTACAAAAAGCCCAAATCTTTACTGCAGATCTAAAATAGAATTCAGAGAGAGGAAGGAGGGGGCACATTCCAGTTCTGAGGTCTCTCAGTGGCCTTCAGACCAAAAGATTCCCAGGTCTCGGGACCACTTTTCTTCCTAGAGGCAGAACTAGAAGTAAGATGGGTGAAACTGCAGGAAACCAGAGAAAACCATATCTCCCCAAATCCTGCTCTTACAGAGGGCGGAGCTTACAAATGCCTGACATGAACCATCGCCCACTTGTTCATTTCACCATCTTTCATATATTAAATTAATTAGCAATTTTCACCATTGCTCTGAATATCAGTTTAACTACACTTTAAAAAGGAAGGAAAGTCAAAATGCCCCTTCTCCTCCTGCATTCAAAGTCTCAATGCTGAGTCTAATTTCCATTTAACAAACAATGAGGTCCTTTCCCAGGCCCCATTTCTTAATGTACACAAAAGCTTGGCAGAGAGCAACTGAGAGAGAAACAGAACCAACTGCTGGGTGGAGCCCTCATCAAATTGCAGGACTGCAGAGACAAAGTAAATATACTTTGGATTCCTGTACAATAGATCACAGTAAAATAAAATATATTTAGATTCAGATGACCCTAATTTATGAAAGTCTTAAGTCCAATCTTGCTAAAATCTAAATAATCAATATCATTCTTTGATCAGTTTGCTGTGAAAGCAGTCCTAATAAATGGTAATAACCTTCAATAATCTGGAAGCCATGACCACAAGAATTTTTATAACTCACAATCGTCATTGATAGGAAGGGAACAATATTCTTGCCACATCCACCTGCTTGCCATCCACCAATCATGCTCCAGGGAACCAAATCCTAGATAAACTCTGATTTCCCGTATGGCCATTAGCGTCAATTTTCAATAAGCATTTGCTGAGTGAGTGGCATGAAAAGGAAAGCAGGCAGACATGAAGGAGAAATCCGTTGCCTTGTGCTTCCAGGAAGGAGATCCATGGACACCATAGTTGCCATCCTCACAAGCCCTAAGGAATTGTTCTTTATCTTTCCCCTGTCCAGAATTCTCCCTCGGCCTCCCTTTCCTTCTCTACCTTCACCGCACCATCTCCACTTACCCCAATCCTGCCTATTCTTTAAAGACCTGTTCCATTACCGCCTGAGGGGACACCTCCACTCCATCCAGTTTTAAGGAATATCTACCTTTCCTAACTCCTTCTGCAGGGTGGACCAGACACGTGGCTCTTACTCAAGCAGTCCTTATACTGAGGTTATGTCTGTTCAAGGCAATGGGCATAAGAGAGCTACTCTACCACGTCACCAGCCTGCACTCATGGCTCCTGATTCACATTCCAGCTCCCATTTCCCAGTCTTTCCTGTCGCGTCTATTCTACCTAGCCCCCTCCGGCTCCCCATTCCCACAGACTCCAAGAAGCATGAACGGTGTCCCAGCTTACCCAGCAGAGCCTTCCATGAAGTCTAGGGCTCCACTGAGCACCCACATGACGGGCCTTAAGATGGTGGGAGGCTCAGTAAGGGCAAAATCAAAGGCCGAATTACTAAGGAGCCCCAGTCAGTAGCCCATGGGCAACTTCAGCCAGCTGCTCCCATAACTTTCAAAGAACCATGAAGTTAGAGGCATAATGGTGTTTATATTTTGACTGACGCACAGATGACACAAAATGCAATTCCATAGGATTAGTATGGAGAAGTTAAAAATAACAAGTGAGATGTAAAAAATAAAAAAACAGAAGTGAGGGTTACAGACCCTGAGAAGACAGTGTTCATTAGTACTGTTTTATTAATTGGGGAATGGTGTCTTTTTCTTCCATAAGGGATTCTATCCCTGTCTCATGAGCTTGCCCTTCTGCTCGCTGATTTTGCCTCAGGTTCTAGGCTCTTGAGCAGTTCTGCAACTTTGCCCTTTGCTTTTTTTCATGTTTTCCATATTTACTTTCTGGCATTCAGGAATATCATTCAAATTAATTGTTTAAAATTACTATATGGGTAATCCAATGGGTATGTCTGTGATATTTAGCAGCAGAAATAGCACAAGATGTTTGTTGTCTGTCTTCCTGTACAACTGTTTTCTGTAATGTGAAATAGACTGGTGATAGCAGCCCCGCTGCAGCATAGCACAGGAGTCACACAGGTTCATACACCATCTGCCCCACACATCACTGCTTTGTTCTGCCAAGTAACAGCAGCTGGACACAGAGTACGTAGAGAAGCTGGACACCCCACGTAGTACCGGCGTCCACCTGCCTGTTCCTCTCAGGGTCCAAACCTATTGGCCCTGTGTCTTAGAAGTGTGCTCTGCATAATTCACTCTATACACGAATTCCATAGATCTTTGTTAATTTTGCTCTGGTCTCCAAATCCTCACCAGCCTCACAGCCTTCCTTAGATCCCCTTTCACCAAGCAGCCACACATTTTTTAATAAATTAAAGTCATATTTATCAAAGTGTGTATGTATACAGTAGGAATTTAATATGTCTTCTGAACTGTGCTACTGTTTTTATTTTGATTGTTATTGTTTTTATCAGTGCTCTGGTTGCAAAGTAGCATAGATTTAGAGTGGTCAACCCCAGCCCTGTTGTTCCCATAAGCCACGTTCTTCTGACTGCATGATTTTGCAGGAAAAGGAACATGTATATCAAGTTATAGCAGAAACACCTGTAATGGGAACTCAGGCCATGGAAATTGAGAAAACGAGAAAATAATGTGGGTGTCTCAAGGATATCACAGGGGTCGGAAAACCACAAATGAAAAGGAAAACCTAAACAGAAGGAATTATTTAGCCCTTCCATCTATGCTGTAAGTGACCAACAGTCATGAGCCCTGTCTGACCAGGAACAGTACTGGCACGCTCACGTGGGAAAGGCGCCTGTGCGCTTCATCCTTCTGCATTTTCATCCTTGAGTGTATGTGCACATGCACCCACTAACGTAGGATGATTGGGGTGAAAAGGAGGGAGAAGGGGAAGGAAAGACTCAGAAAATGGTAGGACGAGCAGTGACATAATGATACAATCAAACACTGGACAAAGTCCCCAACTCTTGCCTCTTATGTGCTACAGGGACTTGCATAATTCATTCAACCCTCAGGGCCTCAATTTCCCCATCTGTCAAATAAAAGTCCAACTTTATCTAAAACTCTATGATATTAATCAAAAGGAAAGGGTTAGAAACAGAACCATTCCTTCTCACTACCTTATGGGAGATTCAGCTTTCATCACATTTACGTGTACAAACACCAGCACAGCAGAAGCACACAGATGCTCAAAACCAAAATGCTACTATCAAATTTCGCATATATACAGATACTTTCAGACATGGGTCAACTGGATTGAACTGAATCCTTCCAATCATCCAAGAGATCACTATTATTATTTCTAATTTTTCCAAGTAGTATATTTACAAGCAGTGACAGAACCAAAATCCACACTTAAGCTTATCCTACCCCAGATCCAAAGCTTTTTCCACTTTACCATACTGTCTAAATAAAAGACATGTGAAACACAAGGCATATGAAAACTAAATAAAGCAAACTAAATAAAAGGCATATGAAAACTCCTAACCATTCCTCAAACACACATGGTAAATGCTACCTGGTGTTTATCTCATTTATAATAAAATAGGAAGTCAGGATATTATAATTACTTTCATTTTTGTTTTGGTTTTGGGGGGATTTTTTGGCATAAAATGGGGGTGGATAATGAAAGAAGAGAGAGAAAAGCAAGGATAGCTGTTTATCTGATATATTAACATGTCTTCCTTCCTATCTGGTCTTTAAATTCAACTAACATAGATGGGCAACATCGCCTCCGCCACCATCCCATGCACAGTCACTAATAGTGTAGTAGGACCACAGACACGGTGCTGTAGAAACATACTGCCACCATCCATTTCTGCACATGAAAAGTGCTAAAACTGATCTACCAAGCTTAAAAACTAGACTGTTTGCACATAGATGTCATTATGAATGTTGCCAGACTTAAAATGTAACTACATAGAAAGTAATCAACGTACAAAGGAAGCAGTTCTACTTAACAACTCCTTTAATTACCCAGAAAATTATTCACTACAGGACCACACATTAAGCATAGTGGAAGACATAAAATGATGAAAATTTATTGAAATGTCACCTTATAAGTTCATAGCCCATTTCAATTACAATTTAATTCAACACAACCCATATTTATAAAATGCTCACTCTGTGCTAGGTGTTATCCAGTAACTATACTAAAATAATAGAGTAGAGCTCGGCAGTGACTCGTCAGGATGCATAGCACAGGATGACCCCATCTTCAATACAACTCAATATGGCCCTTGTCACACTTCAGAAATGAAATCTTCCATCCTCTATACATAGTTATCACCAACTCATCGACCATCCATCCATCCATTACTCATCTAACAAGTACTTATTGTGCCTGTGCTGGGCGCTAGGGATTTAAAAATGGGAAACTACTATTACTGCTTCAAGTATATGTCAAGGGAATGAAATGTACAGTGTAAGGAATATAGTCAATAATATTGTGATACCTTTGTATGGTGTCAGATGGTAATTACACTTATCAAGGTGAGCATTTCATATAGAATACAATAGTTGAATCACTGTTGTACACCTGAAACCAATATTGTATATCTATTAGATGCCAATAAAAACAAATTTATAAAAATTTTAAAAACAAAAATTTAAAAATAGAAGTAATTTACATTTCAAAAAGAGTATCTTGAAAAAGAATCATGTATTTGGAGTCACTGGGTTATGCTACAATATTGAGATTCTCCAATCAATACTGCCACTAAGTCATTCCAAAGGTGTTAACAGTGTTGTTCTTTTTTCTTCATCCTGACTAAAACAGATTGTCTCACCAGTATATGCAGCTGGGTTCTAACTTTGCACAGAGATCGCCCCACATGCCTGGTACTCCTCCACCTGTCCTGGGACATTCTCACAACACAGTCCCTCCAGGATCCACTGATCTCCTGCAAGACTTTCCAACTCCTAATATTCTCAGCAAATTCAACCCCCCATTTTAAGAAGCATTTATGTTCTCTCACCAAGGAAAAATGAAAGTGTGCATTCCACTGAAAATGGAGATTTATCAGCTCCGACAGCCCAAGTTTTAATGACCCGGGATGGGTTAGGAATGGGGAGAGACTGAAGGACTGCCAAAGCACTGTCATTCTGAAACTGAGTGAGTGGGTCCTGGCTGGTTCTCAAAACACTGGCCTTAATAAGTTGTAGAACACCTCCACTCTCAAACTCCGTGCCAGTCCAGTAAAGTACCAGAAAACAAAAATGAATGAAGGAAGCCCTCACAATGGAGTCTTCTATTTTGTCCATAAATCTTATCATCTTACATAAACTTAGTCTTGCAGAAAATGTATTGCAAGTCCAAAACAGAGATAGGATTATATGAATTATTCTTTGTGTCAAGAAAAGGGGGAGGGTAACAGCGGTGAAAAGCAGCATCAAGTTGGCACAGTCACTAATGGAAGATGATGGGCTTAATTAAACATATCCTTGGAGGAAAAGGTTGACTTTGCACACACACAAAAAAGTGACCCTCCTAAGATAAGTATATTTTTATAAAGGAAGCTAAAGATTAAGCACTTTGTATTGCTGGTCTGAAAAGCTAAATTTTATAAACATTTTACATAAAACTTTTAAACTGATCATATATTTGTGGCTTCCCTTACTCTGCAAAATATCTGCCTCTTCCTCACCACTATCCTTTTATTAAATATTTGCCTTCCCCCACCACTTCCACCCTTATGTGTCAAAGCCCCTACCCAGTCTGCACATCCCAGTACCTATAGGCATCACCTTCCACTACGAGTGAGCATTATTACTATTAGGCCCCAGAAATGGCTCCCAAGAAGAGGCAGGATCCCATCAGACACACCAGATGATAGGTCCCAGCCACATGGAATTGCAGCCCTTCACCAGCTGCTCTTGGTAGAGGGACAATGTAAAGCTCTGTCTGAAATCTCTTGCTCAATTTCAATGGATGGAAATGATAGACCGGCATCTTTTAACTACGCTAAAAGCTTCCAGCCCTGCTCATCTGGGACACTTGCCAGTGGGATCAGCTATTACACCATGGGTCTCTCTCCAAATGATGTTTCCCAAAAGGCTTCAGCTCAATGAGCAGTATGACACAACAACAAAGCTGCTTTACTGAAATTACCAGTTGCAAACTACCGTGACAGAAATGCCACCTTTGCCCTAGTGCTCTTGAATGTTGCTGGAAAGTTCTACAGGCTGTCAAGCTGTTTAAATCAGAAAGTAATTTTCTTAGCTTAATTCATAGCATAAATTAATTTCAATAAATGAACAACCTGAGAATTTCTATTTCCCTTTAAATTTACAGGTTCTCTGGTTCTTTGACAGTTGCCCTTGGGCTTAATCAAAAATCAGCATTATTTGACTGGTACCAGTCATACTGTCTTACAGTACTAAACTTTCATGGTGGGATGGGGAGTAAGGAAGCTTGACTTGTCCTGGAAATACAATCCCCTGACAGGGGTTCTGAAAGTTAATGCCTGCTGCTAGAGACACTGTCAGGATTTGCACTGATTTTTAATGAGCTTCTCCACGCAAAACATTTGCAGATGCTTGTCTGTCAGAAAAGATGCAAATCACACTCACCCAAGCTGAACAGAATGAAAATCTATTTAATAGTTGAGATTGTACAACAGTGGACTGTTTTATTTCCTTTGAAGGGATCTGGTGTCACTGACTTAGTTAATGTTTTACTCTATTAACTAAGCAGGTGGTTGGCCAATTTGGAATTCAGTCAACACAGAAAATACAGGATACCATGCCTTGGGAAAAATCATAAAAATGAGAGGGTATTTATTTAGATTTCAGTTTTTAAAGTTATTTATTTCACGAAAGTTTCATCACAAGGCTCATTTAGCAACTTCTGTTAGCACACGCCATTGAATTCAATTTACTCAGGAATGACTTACACACAACTTTGCATAAACATTTCTATTACATAAGAAAGAATAATGCAATATTTATTTTACATTTAAATCCAACGTCTGAAACAGAGACATAATAACCCTGTATCTTATTCATCTTTTAAATCCATTTAGCTTCTAAGAGCATAGGAAAGGGACTAGATAAATGTCGGCAGGAACAGAGATGAATGCAAACTTTTCAAAGTAAAATTCTCACCATTTGATGAGTTTTCTGTTTTATTATCATAATGCAGTGTAAAAAATATCAATTGTTAAAACTTTATTCTTACTGGTGGTTACTAACTCCCTACATTCCTTTATTATACTGCACTTTCTATAACTTTAAAATATCAATGTATTACAGTGTCAGACTAATTCAATTGTAAATACTGTGTAAGATTAATATAAGGTTTGTTTTTTTTCTGAGAAATCTAGTTAGAGGAGTGGAAAATGAAGAGTGTAGAACTCCAGGGTTGCTCACCTACACTTTGTCAAAAACTTTCCAACTAGTCCTTTACCACCCCCTCTCCCCCCATCTAATGCCGCTAGAATTGACTTGTAAGGATAGAAGCTTATCACTCTCCTGCTTAATAACCCTTATTTCCTACTGCTCCAGACCAGTCTAAACCTGCACATATAGCATTCAAGTGCCCTACACTCAGAAGTGAACTCTGGAGAGTCGGCTTCACCTCTATTCATTCAATGTGCATGGCATTCCTACCATGTGCCAGACTCTAGGGTAGATACAGCACTTGCCCTGAAGACACTCAGAGCTAGTGGGAAATATGGGTATATAAGCAGACACAGAAAATATACTGTGATACTTGCAACACACCTCCCACAGACTGGCAAATGTCATTCTGCCGGTGATGAAATATCTGAGTCACTGTACTTACAAGGTGCTAGAAGGTCTTCTGTCTGGGCTGCAGAAACAGGATGGAAAGGCTTCTGGGTACAAGAAAACGTGCTCATACATAGCTCTACTTTAATGAGCCCCAAATGTCCTAGGGGCTGAGGTACAAACACAAATAGCAGGGTCTAGTGGAGAGAAGGAATGTATGTGGGCATGGCAGACCAAGACCCAGTTAAGTTACTTCCCTTAACTGCAGTAAGAACTCAGTAAATACACTATCTTTCTTATAGAAGCCAAGAAAGGTAGTAAGTTCCCCATAATGTTTCAGCATGTGATATAAAGTAGTTAATTATCATTAATTATTTATTCAGTGTCGCCATAAAATGGAAAAATAATTAAGCACTAATTGAGTACAGTCATAACTAAAATTTAAATTAAATGGGAAGCATGGAAATGCCCAAGTCCTAAGGCAAATTATCTATAAATAGCAAGGCAAGCAGCAAGTTCCTGTAGACTCCAGTTACACAACTCATCGCTGCTTCAGAAAAACATGTAGATTGTACATAGGCCACTCCACTGCATGGCTCCATGTTCTGATTAACTACCTAACCGAGGGTTCTGTGATGATTACACACTGTCCTTTGAGCCCTCACACCTTTTCCTAGTGGATAATACTCTAGACTTTCATTTACTCTATGCTTTCATTTTTTTCCTCAGGAACTCACTGAACATAAATGCATATACCATAGAACAGCAAACATAAGATATCATCACTAGTGTAAAAACAGGAAGCAGATAATATTCTTTTGTATTTGTTGGTATATATAGGAGGATATGCAAGAAACTGGTAGCACTGGCAGGAGGTGAACTGGATGCCTGGGGGTAGATCTGGGAGGAATTTGCACTCTGTACCTCATCATATCTGTCACATTTGGAAACAAATAAATGCATTACTGAGTCCAAATATTTTAACAACCAAAAGAAGACACCAGAATTACATGACCTCCATTCATAATTTATTACTGAACCAAAAGGAAATTAAATGTCCTCTTTCTCTTGAATATATATTTAATCCATTATTAAAAGAAGTAAAATGCAATTCTGGCATTTTGGAAAATGTGTTACTGGCAGTAACCAAAAACTGAGAACGTGGGTGTGGAATTTAGGAAATGTTTCAACATAAGGATCTATTTTAGCTGAAATTCTCAACACATGAAATCCACAAGACTCACAGCTCCATCTTCCAAAGAGAAAATTGTAGTAAGAACCATGCCAATCCAACAGCCTCTTCACTTTCCTTTCTTCTGACTTCAAACACTGTTGTGTGCAATCTCTCTCTAAGAATAAAATTACCCTGAAGATGATTTCTGTACTCAAGTGCCTTCTATTCACATCACTTTACCATCTCCTTACCTCTGTCCTACAAACCTGGGCCCTCACTTTGAGCCTGTTCTGCTAATTATTCCTGAATGAACTTCCTGAAAATACTTGGTCATTGCTTCAAACTCAACTTCTCAAACTAAAAGAAGTCTGAAGAAAATGGTTTAAATGAGAACCTAAGCCATAAAGCTATCCCAAGAATCTGGTAGGATTTTTCTAAAACTATATGTAAGCTATGAAGTGCCATCCCCATAATAGTTATTGTTTTGCCCAATAATAACAAAATAATAAAACCCACGCACAGAGGGAAATCTATAAGAGGCAGTGAAGTTCTACATGGCTACTAACAGGATTCAATTCTGAGCCTCTCATGAACAAAGCTAAAACAGAAAACGTGACTGATGAGGTGGAAAAGGTACAGCCACAAGGACAGAAACCCTACAGATTCCTTAGGGTACACTACGTTTTGTTGCTGCTGTTTTATTTTGTTTTACATTAAACTTAGGCTTCAAAGAAATGGCCACAGAGGCCTTCTCGACAGTGCTGCTGCAGGAAATGCCAGGTGTCAGCAGTGTCATCTCCATGGTAAATGCAGAAAATGGCTCTATATTCAACATTTTTTGCCACAACTTTTCTTGTAAGTTGAGAAAAATAACATGAAGGCAAAATTCAGCACAGCCAACACAAAGAGTAATTTTCTCATATACTAAGCTTTGCAAAAATTTGAGGTAGCTGTAATTTCATATATATGAACACACATTCACATACAACACCTTCAGGGCACCATTACCAGAGTACAAAGCTTCTCAAAGACAGGAGCTGTGTCTGATTTCTCTTTGTGTTCAAGTAATTAGTATAGCCGGTGCTCAGCAGACTCTCAAATATATTCATTGAATGAATGAATGAGCCAATGAACAAATACAAAATGAGGAAACAGCGCCCCATCACAATGGAAAAAAGTGTTGGGGCCTATCTTGGATGAGTTTTTATTATTCTTCAGAACATTCCTTTAAAACAATCATTCTCCAAGTTAAATCTAAATAAGTCTAGGACAGAAAGACCACAAAAGTGCAAGAGGAAGGCCTGATGTCCTTTAAAGAGAAAGGTCAGGCAAGGACCGGTGATGTCCAAGATTATGAGCCCATCAGGGGACTTGAAGTTGAGGCGTGCCCGGCAAGAACCTTGCTCTGGGCAGCAAGGCGGCTTCTCTCAGCCTCCCTGAGTAGCACACAGGAATTCACAGCTCAGATGACCCGTTATGAGCTCCTACTTCAAGTGTGCAGGCTCCAACTCCCAAAAAGCACAGTGCTGGAAGACCACAGCGATGAGCCTCGTTTTACAAAAGGAGAAGGGAGGCTCGGACAAATGGAGGGACTCGCCCACGCAGCTTGTAAGCGACTGGCCTGGGACGAGAACCAAGCTCTCCGGGACCCAGGTCCAAAGCTGTGTCTGATTCACCACGCTGCTCTGCCGGAGAGGAAAGGCTGGCTCCCCGACTACCCATCCAAAGCGTCCTCGTATAAACGACCACAAGCACATTTGCGGTGGGCCAGGCCGCCCGAGAGCCACGCACCTGACGGTTTGGGGCGCTGCATTGTGCCTCCCCTGAAAAACACATGCCAAACTATATTTCAGATTATTTATCGTCACTCAGAAACAAGAATTTTATTCTGGGATCTTTTTTTTTTTAAAACAAATGATAGTTCCTTCCTATTTTTCAATATCACATTACTTAAAAGTTCTCTGGGAAGAATCTGGAGGTGATTCAAGAAATTCCACTACCTTTTATTTTTAGAAACTCATTAACTAATATAAAACATCAGGCTTCACTGCCGCTACTGACTTGCATTCCCTCGTGCTGCTATTGTTTTGCAGGTCAGGCTCTCGCCAGGAAGAGTGAGGAATGCTGTCGTCTTCAGGGCAAAGGAGTAGGCGTCTGCCAGACAGAGGTTTTCTCTTTAAGCTAATTTGATAGCAAATAAATTATTTTTACGGCACTGTAGTATGCAAACTTAGTTTATCAGGCTCTGTTTCTGTTCTGTGCCATTTACATTCAGGTTCTATTTGGAAGACGGACTTGTGCCCGGGAGACTCATCTGGGAAGAGAAGTATTGCCACCCAGGGCACAAGGGCTTATATTGTTTCAGTTCACTAAATAAAGCCAGTTTCTTTATCTGCAAAACAGAAACTCACTCTGGGATATTTTTCTTTTCCCAAAACACGATTCCTCTGCCAAATGGCACTATCACAACTCAGTTCTAAGTCTCATGTTTATGTTTCCAAGAAATGGTGTTTGATTACTCTAGGAGAGAAATGTAAAGGAGCTCCCCAAATTGTTTACAAATCACAACTACAAGAGTTGCCTTACAGGGGTACAAACAGACAGGAAAGGCAGAGAAGACACCATGAACCACACTGTACCACCATCTGGGGGGTTTTCCTCACTAACGCTCAAAATGTAAAACTGCGTGGAAAAATTTTCCATCAAACCCTTACGAATAAAAATTCATTTTTAAGACAATCCACACAGAATACCACAGTTGGGAATGTCAGTACATGTCAGAAATACTCGAAGAAAATACAATTCAAAAAATACCCAATCTTAGGGAAAAAACATCCCTGAAACTCCTGTACTTAAAGTCCCTTTAGTCTTGGGAAACAATAAGACAAAAAGATGGTACAAAAAGCAGGTCCCAATACATACCCACAATGAAGGTCTGGATGCAGGAATAGAAGAAAGTTAAAAGCTAGGTTTTCAAAAAAGCAAAAATTCCTATAATTGCATCTTATACCACTTAGCCATAGAAGAAATGTTTTGAAGAATGAGAACTAAATAATCAGTAGCAATAACTCAGGCTCACTGCTATGTAATGAATGCATCAGTTGGGGACAAGAAAGCAGCTACAGACCTAAAAAGAACAGCATCCTGACAATTAAATACATAAGGATGTGTGGCCATGGAATGAGGTCTGAGTCCAGATGCCCAAATGCAGACAGTAATTCTAAAATGTTTTCCTACATTGTAATACAACTCCAACAGGATTCTCTGAGTCACTGTCATCTCTTCCTGAGACAAAATATTTTGACATTGCACTGGGACATACAATAAAGTACGTTTTTCTTACATCATTATTCATCTTGAATGTCATAATACCCTTCTTCCAAGCTTGGCAGTCCCTGCAGAGAGAGGGTTAACACAATAATATATAAGGGAGTTAAAAGAAGGAGAATCCACTGATTATTCATTCTCTAAGGAAAACCAAAAATGACAACGAGAAAACATGATTCAATGTAAAATTCTAGATGTGAGTGAGACTCTACCAGAAATCAAATTTTTATTAAGACTTAATTCTTAAATTTCTCCTAATTGTGCATGCTTTTCCCTCTAATAAACTTGGATTTTAGTCTTTTATGAATTCAACATTCCTTTTTTAACTTTTTCCTTATGTGGATTTGTATGGCAGATGTTTATGACTTTAGTTTATGATTTTGTTCATGTATCATCTTTAAACTCTTCATATTATTTCTTCCATTCTTCTTCTAATAGTTTCATCTCTCTGAAACCAGACAAAAGGCTCCCAAAATTCAGTATTTGCCAACTGTCACACCACATTACCTCAGAAGGTATCATTAATGAAGCCAGTGCCATGAGATTAAAACACACACAAGCTGGCTCACCTAAGAAAGAGTAGGAAGTGTCAGTGAAACAAAGCAACCTGCTAATGTTGTTATGCCAGAATAGACGTGTCTGGACCAAGCCACTTCAAAAGCCTGAGGGTAGGAGTTGGGTATTTAGAGGACATTTAGGAACATATCAGACTTGAATGATAAATTCTATGGTCACCTTATTTATATTTTATCTATTCAAATGCTTTCAGGCACACAGGACCCATTTCAAAACAGTTAAGCCAGGTCCTGCACCAGACCAGTTAAATCAGAATCTCTGAATACAGCCCAACCATCTGACTTTTAAGCTCCCAGAGTTATTTTAATGAACAACAGGGCTGAGAAACCACACCTCTGCCCAATCATGCTTCAGCCCTTAGTCCTTAGACCACGTACCTAAATCACATGGAAGACAGAGGACTGAACCAGACTGAGGGTTTAATATCAAGGAAGAAATGAGGGGGGTATGGGGGCAGTGATGGCTGATGGGGAGGAAGCAGAGTGGTAAGTACAAATTTAGAGGCTTGTGGGATTTTTTTTAAAAAAGGAAACTGGAACCTGGTAACGTCTGTTACAGTCATCTGAAATAATGTACAAATTACAGTTTCTGCAGCTTTTCACTGGCTTTCAATAAATTACTTTATCCATCAATGTACATACATACAAATATATTTAACTAGGAACACTACAATTACTTAATCATTTCATAGTATGATTTTGATAGCTCAAAATGAAAGTGGTTTCCTTAATTTCAGTTTTTAATTGACCAAACGTATAAACAACAAAATACATAGCCCTAAGAATAAGTAAGGAAATAGCTTTGTTATTTCCAAAATAATATTGTAGTGTTCACTCCCACGTGGGCAGGCTCAGAAAGGTTGGTCCTCCCTAGACTAAATGGATGCTGTTCAGAAAACCCTCAGTGGACCAGCATGAGGGCTTAGAGGGTGGAAAGCCACCTCCTCAGGTGACAGCTGCAAAGCTGACTTTCAGAAGCAAGCGACTGAGGACACTAGGACCGGAACCTTATTCTAAAAGTTTCTGAAGCACAGGGCGGCTGAGACCAAAACGCTAAGGCTTCTCAGACCCAGTACCTCTAGTGCTGCTTTTAACTTTGGTTGCAGAACTGCCTCCCAAATAACACTTCAAAGTTGGAGTCACCTTTTGAATACATATGTTAACAGGATCAGCAATTACCAGGTAAATTATATCCTAGGTCATTATTCTAAACCATTTCCAGTCAGTTTGCAAGTGTTGCATACCTAAATGCCCTGGTGTGATGGGTGTCACAGAAACTGTCAGATGAACACATTACCTGAAAAGATACTGTGTTATCACTGGGGAAGGAGGTTTGGGGTGGATAGATTAATAAAATTTTATAAGTTTTTAAAGAAAATGTACAAATACAGTAACCATATATTTTTCTCAAAGAAAAAAAACGGCTAGGATTATATTGTCTGTAAAGGGCAGAATAAATCAGTACTACCCTAGGAAATCTGCCTTGGAACATACAGCAATGGGCAAAAAATATGGAACTGGATACAATTCATTATTAAAAACAAGGCTTAAGGAAGTGAAAGACCTATACCTTGAAAACTACAAGACACTCCTAGGAGAAATTAAAGAGAACACTAACATGGAAATTCATCCCATGCTCTTGGATAGGAAGAATAAATATTGTCAAAATGGCTATACTATCTAAATCAATCTACAGATTCAATGCAATCTCTATCAAAATACCAACAGCATTCTTCAATGAACTGGAACAATTAGTTCTAAAATTCATATGGAACCACAAAAGACCCCAAATAGCCAAAGCAACCCTGAGAAGGAAGAATAAACAGGGGGAATTATGCTCCCAGACTTCAAGCTCAACTACAAAGCTACAGTAATCAAGACAATTTGGTATTGGCACAAAAACAGACCCACAGACCAGTGGAACAGAATAGAAAGTCCAGACATTAACCCAAACATATACGGTCAATTAATATATGATAAAGGAGCCATTGATATACAATGGGGAAATGACAGCATCTTCAACAGCTGGTGTTGGCAAAACTAGACAGCTACATGTAAGAGAATGAAACTGGATTACTGCCTAACCCCATATACAAAAGTAAATTCAAAATGGATCAAAG
Organism: Smutsia gigantea; assembly: GCA_032199065.1. Taxonomy (NCBI): domain Eukaryota; kingdom Metazoa; phylum Chordata; class Mammalia; order Pholidota; family Manidae; genus Smutsia; species Smutsia gigantea. The sequence goes on along the minus strand of JAVSCE010020828.1, from coordinate 167,474 downwards.
ACCTGAATGTAAGTCATGAAACCATAAAACTCTTAGAAAAAAACATAGGCAAAAATAAAAATCTCTTGGACATAAACACAAGCAACTTCTTCATGAACATATCTCCCTGGGCAAGGGAAACAAAAGCAAAAATGAACAAGTGGGACTTTATCAAGCTGAAAAGCTTCTGTACAGCAAAGGACACCATCAGTAGAACAAAAAAAGACATCCTACAGTATGTGAGAATATATTCATAAATGACACATCCGATAAGGGGTTGACATCCATAATATATAAAGAACTCACACACCTCAACAAACAAAAAGCAAACAATCCAATTAAGAAATGGGCAGAGGATATGAATAGACACTTCTCCAAAGAAGAAATTCAGATGGCCAACAGGCACATGAAAAGACGCTCCACATCGCTAATCATCAGAGAAATGCAAATTAAAACCACAATGAGATATCACTTCACACCAGTAAGCATGGCCAACATCCAAAACACAAACAACAACAAATGTTGGCAAGGATGTGGAGAAGGGGGAGCCCTTCTACACTGCTGATGGGAATGCAAATTGGTTCAACCATTGTGGAAAACAGTATGGAGGTTCCTCAAAAAACTCAAAATAGAAATACCATTTAACCCAGGAATCCCACTCCTAGGAATTTGCCCTGAGAATGCAGCAGCCCAGTTTGAAAAAGACATGTGCACCCCTATGTTTATCACAGCACTATTTACAATAGCCAAGAAATGGAAGCAACCTAAGTGTCCATCAGTAGATGAATGGATAAAGAAGATGTGGTACATATACACAATGGAATATTATTCAGCCATAAGAAGAAAACAAATCCTACCATTTGCAACAACATGGATGGAGCTAGAGGGTATTATGCTCAGTGAAATAAGCCAAGCCGAAAAAGACAAGTATCAAATGATTTCACTCATATGTGGAGTATAAGAACAAAGAAAAAAACTGAAGGAACAAAACAGCAGCAGACTCACAGAACCCAAGAATGGACTAACAGTTACCTAAGGGAAAGGGACTGGGGAGGATGGGTGGGAAGGGAGGGTTAAGAGGGAAAAAGGGGCATTACAATTAGCAGACATAATGTGTGGGGGGGCACGGGGAGAGCTGTACAGCTCAGAGAAGACAAGTAGTGATTCTATAGCATCTCACTATGCTGATAGACTGTGATTGTAGGGGGTATGTGGGGGGGACTAGATGAAGTGGGAAGCTTAGTAACCATAATGTTGCACATGTAATTGTAGATTAATGATACCAAAAAAAAACCACAACAACAGGGCTTAACTGATTCACTTCTACAGACATCCAAAGGGAAAGATTATTCTGGATTATCATTTCAAACTCTCTCCCAAGCAAAACTGCGCCAGAACTGAAGCCTCAGAAGTGAGCGCTCCACTTCCTCCTCTTTCTCTTCTGTTTGATTTTGTTGGCAGAGCCTGGGGTGGGTGGAGGGAGGACAAAGGTCTAACTGCCAGCCATGAAAAAGGGAAAAGGAAGTGTGGACACTAACTCCTAGTCATCCTGAAGCCCACAGCCCATCAAATGCAACCTTTTCTCCCTTCCTCACACATCTTCTTTCTATAAGGACACTGGGATTTCAAGGGGGTCCCACCGTGGGTGGCTGTGCGTGTGTTTGACAGTGTGTGGCTAGTTCACCTCCTCCCAACTTGGGATGAATTCCCAAATTTTCCATTCATCCTCCCGGTCTGTGCCTACCGCCCCTCCCCACGGGGGGTGGGGGGCGTCCTCTCCCCTCCCCTCCCCCTTCCCCTAGGGAAGCTCGCCAAGCTCCTCACCTTGCCTATGGTACACTTGCTATTGTTTTCATTTCTGGTTAGAGATTTTGTTTTCATTGCTCAAATATTGTCTGTGAGCTCCATGAGACAGGGACCACCACTGTTGTGTTCAACTGTAAGCTCGTTTCTTAGCACAGAATCCTCTACCCAGGTGTCCCGTAAATGCTTCTGGTTGAATGAGTTATTTGGTTAATCTAAGACCCCTTTTTAATTCTGAAATTCAACAACTCTCCATGAGACCTTCCTTAAGTAATGCTTTCAACTTAAGAATAAACAGAAAAGATCAGTAGCTGAGTGTTTATGCAAATATGTGACCTTTTTTCCTTGCCCCCCTTGTTGCCAGCTTTCTCAAAATGCAGTTTTTAAACGTAGAACTTAGGCAAAATTGCAGAGCAGGGGACACAAGTGGTTCACAAACTTGGAGTAAATTGATGTGTCGGTCTTGTCGGAAAAACTGTCACCCTCTAAGGATGCTGCTTTGTTCAAGGCAGCAGCCCTGGAACTCCATCCCAGTACATAACTGAGACAGGGACCGTGGGTGTAGTCAGAGTAGGGGGAGGGCCTCCGGAAAAAGAAAGGCAGAATATTTGCAGTCAGAGCAATGTAACTACATGCAAGGAAACCCCCTACCAAAACTCTGTGTTAAACATTGAGCCCTAGAGTCTTCAGTAAGATCAGTTAATGTTCCGCAAATAAAGAAGAGTACCCCATGTTTTTATTATGTTAATCATTTGTAATCATGTGTAAGATTGACTTTAGCATACTAAAAGCCCAGGCCTCTGTGCTGTCTTTCCTCTTTCAGATCTAATGAGGTGATTTTGCAAACTTGGCAACTAATTTAGCATGCAGACCCAGCTATAAACAACATAATAAAAGGCAAGAAAGATTCCACCTTAAAGATAAGATTGCACTTAACTTACTCTTTAGCAGACAATGCCTCAGCCCACCTTGGGGTCAGGCTGAGCAGGTGACCTTATTTCATTTGCCCCCAGACCAAGATGCTGGTATCTCCAGGAGAAATTAACAGAGCCGAAGGTTACTTGTATCAAGTTCCTTGTAAATATTCTAGGACACTTAGTAAGTCCACACCCTTAAGCTTTTTCATGTTCTTGAAAAATCCTCATCTGCCTATAAAACCCCTAGACAACGCACCACATCAGACTCTCTTGTCCCCTCCTGGCGTGAGCCAGGAGCTCTGTCCGTTCACTTTATTTCTAAATAAAAGCCTGTCCCTTGCTCTCCTACCTTGAGTGTTTGTGAAGCTCATTCTTCAGCTTCGTGAACAAGAACCCCGGCATCATCACCATGAAATGGCAAAGTAAGTGGGCCCCATGCCTCACGTTTATGCACAAATGGGGAGCATGTGACAAAGGGGCAGGCCTCAGCAGACAAGGGAGTGCTCAGGGCTTGCTCTGTGCATAAACTGCCAACACCATTCTAAATTTGTGACAAGTGAAAGATCACAAACAACTAACCTGACCTTAGTGAGGCTCTATGGACACTAAGAAATGACTGCTTAAGAGGCTGTTTCCACATGGTTCACCCAGGGACATTATACAGCTCAGATCACACAATTAACACACAACATACTTCCCCTTCATGAGATGAGCAGGCGAGGAAAGCCAAGTTCCTAAAAGAGGACGGCATTGTCTTCTGTCCATTTTGATTAAAAGAGGGATGTATACAGTGCATATTTCTAGAATTTAAATCACTCTAAGGCAACTTAGGAAGCTAATTGTCAATTACATGGAAAATGAATTTATCTTCAGAAACCTGCTGCATTATAAAAAGATCAATCCAAGGTAGGAAGTTCACATTATTAACTCTTTTAACCAGACTGACAAATGTCACTAAATTTTAATAGTATCCACTTGCAACTCAATTTTACCATCTTAACTGTAATAAGAAAATAAGAAAGAGTGGGGAGGTAGGTGTAAGTTATAGTGAAACCCCTCCAATCTGTAGACAGGGAGAGAACCTTTCCTAAAGAAGCATGGATAGTAAAAGCATGCTCATCAGATGCTTATTATGGGAAGATGGCAGCACTCCACAAAGCATTTACTTCTTTTTTCCAGAAATTACTCCAATTGTGTCTTATGGTCTTTTCCTCACACTGAGTGGAAATAAAAGTCAGTCACCCCAAATGACACAAGGCACTGTCAGTGGAAAGTATGATCAGCAATAGACACACAGTGCATAAGTCTATTTTTAACTCCAAAGCAAATCAGCTCTGCCGAAGAGAGTACCATCTTCCCTCTCTGCACCACATCTGGAAAAGACATGGGGACATGCCTGCACTTTTCTTCTGTCCTGTGACTATTGTTAATGTAAGGGATTAAGAAAGAAACCTAATTCAAACAAAGAGAAATAAATATCCACTGGCCCGCAAGTTCTGGCAACTTTAGAAAGACATCCATGACCTATGACCCCCATTTCACAAATCCCTGACTTCTTTGTACCACACAGGGTCACAGCAACTCCCAGCCTTCAGCTTTGATCAGTGACTCATCACCTTTCAGCTCTGACTATAAAACTGGTATCTCATGGGGAAGAAAGTCGAGACAGCCCTGCTAGCAGACAGAAGGTCCTGCTCTGTCTGCTAAAAACTAATCAGTGATGATTGACCCTATTAGAAATGAACGACCCTCCTCGCAGAGCTGAAGTTCTTCATTACAAAGGCAGCCTCACCGCCCCACTAGCCCCTCCCTGCTTCCCCGCCCCACCCTTCACTTGCATGGAAGTTGCTCACCTGGTCAGTACACAATAAATGGTAATTATTTCCCTCAGGTGTCTGAGGGCCTGAAATTTTATATTATGCTTTAAATGATAATGATAAAAGTGTTTAACATGCCAGACATAATTTAAATGCTTTGTGTGCAGAGCAGAAATGTTAAAGAGGAGAGGGTTGGTTATTTCTGACAGAACATGTCTGACACTGACAATGTAAATGAGTTTGGTCTCAACCCCAGAGAGGCAACAGCTGCATCTCCTGTACGGGAGCATCTTCTCAGAGTCCGGGCGGCATCTGCACACTGAAGGCATTCAGTCAGTCGAAGCCAACTGAAATATGCAGTCTTCCTCTCAACTATTTCCACTTAAGTACAGGGGTAAGTGTGTGGGTGGGGGGGGTGATCTTCAGACTGTGTGGGGGAGTTTGAGTATGAAGGATCTTTTTTTGATTACTTGAGAACACAGAGAAATGGGAAGTTCTTCAGCCTGGCACTATGTGAGAACCCCTTCTGTTCATTCAGTTTCAAGCATCTGGGGCACTCATAGTCCAACAGGAATTTAGAAGGTATAAATTCCCAACTCAGGCTGTATTCGTTTTTACCACAAACTTAGCTACTTAAAACAACACAGATTTATTGTTTTACAGTTCTGGAAGTCAGAAGTCAGAAATGGGACTTGGGGGCTAAAATCGACGGGTTGGCAAAGCTGGGTTCCTTCAGGAGCGCATCCCTTGCCTCTCCCACCTTCTAGCGGCGGGCCGCCCTTGTCTTTGGCTTCTGGTCCTGCGTCACTCCAGCCTCTGCTTCCGTCCACCACTCTGACTGATCCTCTCACCTCCTGTTTATAAAGACCCTTGTAATTATCTTGAGCTTGCTGGGAAAATCCAAGATAATCCTTCTACCTCAAGATTCTTAACCACATCTGCAAAGTCCTTTTTGTCATGTAAGATAATATATTCACAGGTTCCAGGGATCAGGAATAATGGGCAGAAGGGGTCATTATCTGGCCTACCACACTAATGAATTACATTTCTGTGTAACCCATAAAGCCCTTGGCAATTGGGGTTTTCATTCAAATAAAAATGTAATTCAGCCTACTAGTGAATAAGATTCGGCTTAAGTCTTTCTGATTATATATTTTTTATCATATGAACTTGGTAACCTCAAATTCCTTTATCTGCCTCAGTCTACCCCTAAAAGAAGGATTATCCCATTAGACCCAGAAATGCTAAGTAGGCCTGTCTAATGTAACACCTTATAGCATTCTTATATATTTAGACAGATTAGCATGTATTACATACAGCAGTTCCTTACATTCCTGGAGTCATTCAACAGATTGCCTCAACTATCAAGACAAATCTAAAATCCAGCAGGTAAGCAACAATGGCAAATGACAACCCACTACAGATGTCATTTCATAAATATTTACTTTCTGACACCTATTAAGTACATGGCTTAGTGCTGGACACGTGGGGAAGACCTAAGGGAGAGGCAGGTCCAGTAAAAGAAAGGAAATGCATATAGCAAAAAAATGAAAAGTGGTAAATGCCATGTTAAAAGTTTAAAAACAGTGCTTTGGGGTCTGAGTTGAGACTGGTAGTCACAGGTGGCCATTCAAACAATGACATCACATGACACTTGGGCTTAGTTTAAAACCTAAGGAAAATTTCAGTACAAGCCCTCTCCAATGAGAAGACGGAAAATGAATCATGGATCCCAGGGCAAAAAAAGTCCTCATGCAGAATCTATTACCTACGCATGCTGTGTTTCCAAAATAAATTGACTTGTTTATAATTATACATATATCTAGTCTTTCTTTAAAAAAATAATCCAAATTTAAAGGTGTCGGTAAAGTGGGGTTCCTATGGCCAGGATCCTCACTGAACTTAAAGGTAACTGGCCTGTTGCTATGCTACCGCTTCCACACCTTTAGGCAATAAGACATTATTGTGTTAATGTAAGGAGTTCCGCCCAGTGCTTGGCCAGAGACTAGGTGGCGGGGCTGGAAGGCTGTAGGAGAGCAGAGTGGAGGCTGGAGTGGTGGCAGCACCGTGGGACTGACCTGCCACCTGGAAATAAAGTTGGGTATAACCTTTTCACCCCAAGAACCCTTTGCTGTAAATTTCTTTGGTCACAGTGAATCCATAGCGAACTTGCCTGGAGCTGAAACTCATTTGCAAGACAATTGGCATAGTCGGCAGGGTTCATTGTTGACCAAGGAAAAAGACAAGCTGCCCTTATGGGAGGCGTGCTTCAGCTGGTTGCCCCTGTGAATGGGGAGACAGTGGATTGTCCCCCAGTGGGTATGTGGTCTGAGGTGGCTTGCCTCTTAGAGGGCTGGGCCCCACCCCAGGACTGGAGGCAGGTGGAGGTGACACCTGAGGCTGTGGAGGTGGCCCTTCGTATAGTAAGCAGATCCTTTGAGAAGCAGAGTGCCCGTGAGGCAGCGGGGACTGTGGGTTGGCTGCCTCTCACAGTATTAAAAAAGTCTACAGAAGAGACCCAAGAAATGGCGGCACGGGAATGCGAGCTGCAAACCTCTGTGGATTCCTTGAGGAAGGAGATGGCTTTGATGCGAGAGGAGGCAGCACGAGAACGTGAGCTGCAAATGTCTGTGGATTCCCTGAGGAAGGAGATGGCTTTGATGCGAGAGGAGGCAGCACGGGAGCACTGGCAGCAAGGAGCCATTGGAGATGAGACGGCAGTTCTGCCAGGTGCTCTGAAGGAGGAAGAGGCCATCAAGGAAAAAGATGAACTCCTGAGGGAAGCACAGGCAGAGGTGGTACAAGAACGTCAGCTGGGAAGCATTGAGCTGAAGGTAAGAGACCTTCTGAAGACTGACGTAGCATTGCTGCGAGGTATACTAGAAAAGGTAAAGGTTGTAGCAGAGGAGGCACTCGGGGGGGGGGAGAGAAAGGTGCCATCAGCCCCAGAAATGGAGGAGCTGGAGAAAGATGAAGGAGTGATGCCAGAGGCACTGGCGCCTCCTGTATTGAAAGCATGCCCCGTGGTTGTTAAGAAAATAAAGACCCAGCAGCTGAAGGTTCCCCAAGGAGAGGAGCAGCCCCCTCCCCAGGTCATGGAGCATTCTATGGTCTGCCTCTATACTCACGCTGAGCTGGTGGATTCGGGCTCCCAGTTTAGGCAGAAGCCCTCGGAGTCAATATCAGCTTGTCTCCTGTGTCTGTGGGACTTAGGGGTGGAAGGAATAGTTCTGTTGGGGTCAGAGATGGGAAAGCTGTCTTCCCTGACAGTGCAGCCCGCCTTGAGGCAGCGATTACAAAATGCACATCAGACCCCAGGGAGTCACACCCTCCTCGATTGGCTTATGGCTGCACTTCATGCTGTGTGTGACCCAATCCGGGTGACCTACCATCCTCTCCTGTTAGATGGCAGACATATGCTGAGCTCCAACAGGTGCTACGAGAGCTAGGCATGAGAAATGCCATCTATAGTCCAGAGAATTATGGCCCAGATGAAGAGATTTTCACTACTGGAATGAGGAATATTGTACTTCAAACGGCTCCTACATCCCTCTTTGGGTCTCTAGTGGCCATTCTTTCCCCTCACTTAGGGCATCCCATAAGTGAGGTGACACATACAGTAGCAGACTTAGGAGAGGCTGAAGCCACAAGAATTCAGAAAGAAGTAAGACCTGTTGCTCACAAGAAGAATTTACAGGGCCCCATGAAGGTTACGAGGACAGAGATGTGGGTTGATTTAATACGGGCAGGAGCAGATGGAAAGAAATTAGATGGGAAGTCAAATAGGATCTTACTAGAACTATGGCAACAGCTGAAACAAGAGCAGCAGTTCCAGTCATTAAGACCAAAGAGGCAGAGATCAGAGACAGAGCCACGAGTCTGGCCTGTGTGTTTGCAGGACTTCCTGCTGGAAAGCGAGCCAACCTCACTTGAGCCCACACAGGAAGGTGATTGGGGAACACGGTTTGACTGAGGGGAAGGTCAAGGTATCTGCCCTAAGGGACCAGGGGGGGACCGGAGAACACATGTTAAAATAGCTATCCATTGGTCCCCAGTGAACATACAACATGTCCTGGCTCTGGTGGACCGAGGGGCTGAAAGTCTATTGATTTATGGTAACCCTAAGTGGTTCCCTTGGACCCCCACTATCATAGATGGATACAGGGGGAAGGCTATCAGAGTGAAACAAGCCCAAATCCCTTTGGGAATAGGGTGTCTACCCCCAAAAGAGTATACTGTGTATATATCTCCTATCCCTGAGTCCACTGAGTGGACATGGCCTTGGACCTTTCGACACATGGACCAACGATGGCTGGCTCTCCTGGCACCTTGGGGACAAGGCCTGGAAGCTGGCCTCCTGTGTATTCCTGGAATAACAGTAGAGTGGCCCCCAAAGGTCACAGTAGTATATCCTGAACAGCCAGAAGGTAGGGGCATCTTACCAGGGAGTTTTGTTTTATCATTATGGCCAGTGCATGCACCTCCAGTAGCACTATATATAGACCCTTCGGTAACCCCCACGGCGAGAGGAGTAAAAGTATGGTATACTAGACCTGGAAGGGACCCCCTCCCTGCTACAGTCCTATCACGGGACCACTCTCTTGCATGCATCCTACCTGATGGACAAGATTTGCCCATGTTGGTGTCATTAAAACGTGTGTCTTTTTGCCCCTAGAGTCTTTGTTATTAAGAACCTCCTTTGGCTTGAGGATTACTATAATTTTTGTTACCTGTATCTTAATTTTTATTATCTCTAAGTTGTTGTTATCCTCTGCTGCTGTTGTGGAATCTAGTTACAGTACTCCAGCTTTCGCGCCCAGGGACCACTGCAGAAGATGGAAAGCGTGTAGATTGTAAGGCGAGAATCCTGGAGGGGTGGAGTGTGGGTAAAGTGGGCCAGAATCCTCACTGAACTTAAATGTAACTGGCCTGTTGCTATGCTACCGCTTCCACACTTTTAGGCAATAAGACATTATTGTGTTAATATAAGAAGTTCCACCCAGTGCTCACCAGAGACTGGGTGGCGAGGCTGGAAGGCTGTAGGAGAGCAGAGCGGAAGCTGGAGTGGTGGCAGCGCCTAGGGACTGACCTGCCACCTCGAAATAAAGTTGGGTATAACCTTTTCATCCCAAGAACCCTTTGCTGTAAATTTCTTTGGTCACAGTGAATCTATAGCGAACTTGGCTGGAGCTGAAACTCATTTGCAAGACAAAAGGAAAGCACAGTATGAAGTAAAAAATCTATCTCAAATCCTACCACTCACAAAAATGTACCCAGTCTACCAGACATCTTTCTCTGAGAATATAAGCAAAATATACACACTTCCAAGAGGCTTGGGATTTCTTGGTTCACTACAAAAATAAATGCAGCCAATTGGGACTGGGAAGCAGGGAATTCTATTATAAGTATCATCAGTGAAGGTAGCAAAAAGTGACAACTGGCAATGAGGAAGGACACCAAAAATTATAAAGCCAAATGTATGCACTAAGGAGGCCTGACACACAGAGCATTAGTATAAACAAGGGCAAAGAATTTGATATTTCATAGTAGCAAAGGGCTCTATGTATTAAATCACAAACAACTGATGTTCACAAGACATTGACGATAACAATGAAACCGACAAAAGGTAGAAGTGGGTTCTGCATAGTCAGTTTAGGCTTCAGAATATTAAGTATTTCAGAATAACTTCCAACAACAAATACTGAATTTAGTTGGGGAACTTGAAGGAATATTTCAACTTTCTGAAAAGTTAAACCATACTGAACTCATATGCCGTCAACAGTTGCGAGAAGCTCTGCTCTGGAGTTAGGTAACCCAGTCCTCTCAACTTTTCTATCACCTTTGCTCTGTGACTTTAGGGAAGTCACTTCACATCTTTGAGTCATCATGTCCTCTAATGAGGGTAAGTGTTGAACTTGATCAAATCTAAGATTCTTCTTAGTTCTGACATGTTATATTTTATAAGTGAACTGTCACTATTAAATCTAAAATATGATTCCAATCACATATTTCAGGCATTATCACAAACTATAGCTTTGTTTTTGCTTCATTACCAGAAATGTAACATTTTAGACAGCAGGGAAACTGAAAGAAAAAAGAAAACTCAAAGGTCATAACTTTCAAATCTCTCCTTAAAGAACTTATCTCATGAGGAAATACCCAACTTCCCCTATCAGAATGTTTAGAAGTCCCAGTCAAGAATGCCCAATAAAAATATTTACAGGCACATGAGAAAAATATGCTTATGAATTTTTTTTTTAAATGAAGAAAAAGTAAGGAGGAAGGAGGAGGTGGGGACAGAGGGTGGGGAGGGCTGGGAAGGAAGGAGGAGGAGGAGGAGGAGGAGAAGGAGGAAGGGAGGACAGGGAGGCATGCTCATCCTCAGCATGGAGAGTCTATGGAGCCTCTAGACAGAAAATACTCCACAATTCTTGTACCTCTGCTCCTACAGGACACAAGTATGTTTTCCAAGTGGAGATGAGTGGATAAAAGGCACAAGACTGCTGTAAAATAAATAGTAAAGTAGCATAGAAAGAACACATTATTGTCCAAGTCAGGAAGCCTTGGAGCCCAGCCCAGGAAAACACTCTGTAACCTAAGGTGCGCCCTTCCAAGTCTTGGTCTATTTGTTTATGAAGGACTCAGAAAAATAATTCCAGACACGTGTGTTTCAGTGTCAATCCAACTTTCCTTAGACAAAAACTGCTTTCAACTCCGGATAGTTAGGACTTTGGATGGGTAGGTGAAGATTACTCTTTGGATACATGTCTCAGGGCTACTGCACTAAAGAGCAGATGCCTACAGGACTGCCTCTCCTAATGAGGAATCAGTGGGCCCATTTCTCGAGGAAATAACACCATGACATAACTGCCTGTCCTTTGCCAAGTATTTTTCTCATCCATCTGAGTGTTTATTCATTATACCTCACTGATATATCCACATGACTCAGAATATTCTTGGATGCACCTTTCCCTCTCATCAGAGTATTAGGACTAGAAGAGTTTGCCTGTTGCTAATTTGAGAATGGTCAGCGCTTTGTCTGGTTCCTTAGAATATGGGTTGAACACTGTGGACAGTGCTGCCATGAGAAGAAAGGACTTAACGCTCTAAACTCACCCAGCTCAAGGCAGGTCACAAATTCCCATAAGACTTTCCTGGCATATCTCAGTCCTTGGGTCATAAGAAAAGGGAGAAACAGGTAAGTCTTACAGGAAGTCAGAGACTCAGGGCAGAGCAAGACCAAAAAGACCTAAGTTCTGCCTGCTCTGCATATAATTTATGCTCACGTAGTTCTGATCCAGGGGCGGAGGGAATGACAGACGAATGTAACTCTTAGATGGGACATACCTAAACTAAAAAAAAAGGTCATCGTGTATATGAAATTCAAACACAGATTTGGGGTTCCGTACTTTTCTTTTCTAAATCTGGCAACCCCAGCCCCAGTTCTGTCAGTACTCCTCCCAGGTTGTCTACAATACAAGGAAAAACATTAACTGCAGCCTGCAAAACGAACTGGGGGAGGGGGAGCTCCGTAAGATGATTTTAAAAGGGAAGTTCAACAATAGCAAGGATAAATGATTTTAGAGCCTATCACTGTAGCCCAAAAATCTGTATATCTTTTAAATTTAAGGGTCTACTACCACTATTTGAATCAAAGGTATTGGGGTTTGCAGAACATAATCTCTTTCCATAGTACTTTGAATATTAAATCATCTGATCAAAAAGGTGAAGACTGTTGGCATCCACAATCTTCCACTTAAATTACTCGCTCTGGTGCACATAAAAACTTTCTCTAAATCCTTTTCTGTTAGACACAGAATGCCTCTGCGGACACTAGCTTTGGAATCACCCCATCTGGGTTATTTAAGGAGGCTGGCTGATAGAGAATAGGGCTGACACTTCAGGGAAGACTTGAGTCAGGGTCAGGAGGAGGAACTGGACAGCTTCCCGGCACCTCAGATCTCTACTGTGAGGCTTTGTTACTCCCTTAGTGATCAGACACACCCTTGCTCAAAATATAATGCCATGCCAAAAAAGTAATCCAGAGATTGTCATATCTCTGTGTGATGCGTATAATGAAGAAGGAGCCCTCTACTTCCTAGATTACAGAAACTACAAGAGGTACAAAATTGTTTAAAAGACGGAGCCACAGAATACAATATTTTCTTATAAAAATACAGCCGTTTATTCAGAAGAAAAAAATTCACTTAAATCTACTTATTTTTTTTCTTTTTAAATATGGAATAATGGCTATCAGTAACCAACTCCTTGGCCATGCAGAACTTCAGCATGGTGTTCAGAGAAGCATGTTGCTAAGGGCGATCAAAAGCAATGCCCTTTGATTAAGAAATAATGATGCTGAGACTTTTCTGGGTGCCAGCCATTGTGCTAAGAGCTTTGCATAAACTTCTCATTCACTCTTCACCACACCCCTGTGCATTTTTTAAAAAGAAATTATTCTTATTTTTATTTAATCACACAGAACTACTGAATCTGCAAGAACTGAAGTAGCTTGTCTAAGGGTACAGACACTATAGACTGCAGGGGAATAATTCAACATCTGCTACAGGCTAGTTCAAAACCCACCCCCTCCAGCCTGAGCGGGCACCCTGTTGCAGATTCAATGACACGTGTTCAGGGTGGTAATCATGACAGTACCACTGACACAGTCAATGGAGAAAATGCAAGTAAACTTCTCTGTCTCTGGTTATACAATGAAGCTGGATCATACCCCCAAGACTTTCCCATGTCCAAAATTCTAGCATCTATTCGGTTTGGACCAAAAATTCCTCAGGGTCAGCCATACACTGTTGCATTTCATCTTCCTACCACCTCTAAGATGTGATGAGGTGACGTGGCTTCCTCAAGGCTACAAAGCTAGAATAGAAAGAGACGAGTCTCAGATTCTGGTCTTTCAAGTCCACATCCGGGGCAGTCACCATTAAACCACAGCAGGATCCATGATCTATAATTAACACGGCAATGTTGCAATTCGGTAGTCACAAAAACATTCAGGTCACAAAACCAGCTACAACACACCAACTATTAATCCTCAGGCTTATCAAAAAGCTCTTTCCTCCCAGTAAAAAAGAGGGAGCTGAAAATTTGGGCTCAGTGGTTGGATTTCAAGAGTTAGACAGCAGCGTGATGCCACGATGCGAGCCTAGCTTATGTTCCTACCACTCCAGGCACTAGCAGCCTTGTTGAGGAGACCTGCCATTCACAGCCCACCCACAAAAACCACCCTGGTCCCACAGGATCCCAACAGGGTATTGGGTAGCAGGACAGCTAAATGTTGCTATGGAAACCCAATTGGCCTTATGCACCTATGACTTACTTCATTTAGGGTTTCCTGATACTTCAGATGGAGCCACGCCCCATCTGGATTTAAAAGGATTGCATAAGAAATTCAGATTGCCAGAGAACATTTAGTCAACTTTAGGGAACACTTAACCTTTGAGATGCTCTCTTTACCTATGATCAGTGAGATAATTGCTGATCATTCTCCTCTATTCATTATGGTACTTTAAAAAAGTTTGTACTCTTTCTTTTCCTTAATTTAGAGTCTTTCCCTCTAATGTGCCTCAAACATAAGCTTTTACATACAGGCATTCTCCACCTCCCAAACTGGTGACCCCTTGGGTCATTCACACCATCTGTCTTATAATTCTGTTTCTGTAAGGAGGAAGAAAAGCATTGGAGAGAAGAGGGAGGCTGAAGAGACTGAGGTTGATGTATTCTCTCCACACAGGCTAAGGGCTGCGAGGAATAAGAAGAGAAATGAAAGCCAGCATCCCATCAAAGCATCCATGAGGCAGGTGATAGTATGCCATGCCAAGTGGGCGAGGACCTGGGCTTTAAAGGACGGAGTGGGTTGATGTGTGATTTCCATCCTGCCGAGCCTTCCGTTGTGAACACCACCACCATCACCCCCACACCAAGTATAAAGCTGTTTCTGTGAAATGTTCAGTCCCCTCCTCCCAAAGAGCCTGTATGGGTAAAACTGAACATACAGCCACAGCTAGCATGATCTTCACAATCACACTGCTTCACAGTGGTGAGAGAGTCCCATGGCAGTAGGTGGTCAGCCATGAGCAGACAAGGTGAGTTGCTACAGATCCTGGACAACAAAGTGCCGATGTCGGTGCTCAGTGTTTGTCAAACTGCATGACAAAATAAATCCGTCCAGTGACCAGCATTTTATGAAAACACATAACTAGCAAGAACTATACACATCACAACAAATACTTTATGTTCAGATGTGTGTGTGTGTGTGTGTGTGTGTGTGTGTGTGTGTGTGTGTGTGTGTGTGTGAGAATGAGTGAAACTGGTCGAGATGTAAAAGGTATTTGTTACTGGGGGTCATGATTTAAAAGCTTGGAAAACGCTACCTTAGGTTCCATAGTAAACTCAATTTGGGGTAACAGCAGCAAAAAGGAGCAGCAGAAAGGACCATAACCCAAAGAAAGGCAAACCAAAATGAATAAAAATAAACACTTCCTTTGAAGGGAAGACCATACAGGTCACAGTCTTGACTCCCAACTCTGTTATTCTTGGCTTGAGGTAAAATCCAACTGTCTGAGAAACCTGCTGCAAAACACCTGGAAGATTTCAAACGCAGGTGCTTAGAAGGCACAGACCAAAAAATAAATAAATACCATCAAGTTTTGAAAGACAGGAAGCCACATTCCCAAACCATAAGGACATTACCAGAATAAAAATGTCTGTGTTTCTATGTTAAAAAGCCTGGCCGAGTAGACAATACATACTGCAAAGCATGAAGGTGGCCCCTGGGACATCACAGAGGAAAAACATCACACAGACAATGCCCTAGTGTGAGAAAAAAGAATAGGTCTGTTTTCTTTTAAAGGACTAACACATTTGGCATTTAGCGTAACTACCAAATTCAACATTGGGTATCACTTACTCGAATTCTCTTTTTAACCTACTAAATGCTTACTTTTGGGTCCTTTAAATGAATATTTTTAGGTTTTTGAAATAGCTAAGAAGTTAACAAAAGGAGACCAATACATTTACCCTAACTCTTTTCCAGCCCTGACATGTATCTCCATGACAAATAACATATCAACTGACTTCACGGTCACTGATTCATTCATTTAACAAAAACTGACTGAGCACCTACTAGGCAACAGCCATTCTTCTAAGGTGATGTAAGATAAATTGGTTCTATCTGATTTATTTTTAACCTACCTAGGGGAAAAGCTTCATGACACTGCATTTGGCAATAATTTCTTGGATATAACACCAAAAGCACAGAAAACAAAAGAAAAAATAAACAAACTGTACTTCATCAAAACCAAAAACTTTTGTGCATCAAAGGAAACTGTCAACAGAATGAAAAGGCAAGCCGCAAAATGGAAGATATTCAAAGATCATCTATCTGATAAGGGGTTAATGTCTAGAACATATAAAGAAAAGTTACAACTCAACAACAACAAAAAAAAACCACCCAATTAAAAAATGGACAAAAAACATAAATGTTTCTCTGAAAAAGATATACAGATAGCAACAAGTACATGAAAAGATGGTCAATAACACTATTAAGGAAATTCAAATCAAAACCACAGTGAGATACCAACTCACACCCCTAAAGATGGGTAGTATAAAAAACAAAGCAAAACAAAACAAGGCAGAAAATAATGAGTATTGATGAGGATGTGGAGAAATTAGAACCCTTCTGCACTTTGGGTGGGAATCTAAAATGGTACTGCAATGACAGAAAACAGTACAGTGGTTCCTAAAAAATTTTAAAGTAGAACTACCATATGATCCAGCAATTCTACTTCCAGGTATACACCCAAAGAATTGAAAACAGGGACTCAAACACGTATTTGTACACACGTTCATGGCACCATTTTTTACAATAGCTAAAATGCGGAAGCAACCCAAGTGTCAAACTGTTCAGTCTTAAAAAATAAGGAAATTCTGACACATGCCACAACTTGGATGAACCTGAAGGACAAAGTGAAATAAGCCAGTCACAAAAAATATAATTCCACTTACACAAAGTATCTAAAGTAGTCAGATTCATAGAGACAAAGTGGAAGGGTGATTTATAGGGGGGTAGGAGAAGGAGTCTTCAGTGTTTAATAGGTTTCTAACAGAGTTTCAGTTTTTCAAGATGGAAAGAAATATAAGGCTCCACAATGAGATGGATACACTTTAACATTACTGAGTTGTACACTTAAGAATGGTTAAGATGGTAGATTTTATGTGTATTTTACCACAATTTAAAAACATACACATATGATCAGACAATGTGTAGCTCTGTGGGTTTGCACAGAGAGTGTGACCTGTGCTTCTGGAAGCAGAGAATTTTCCAAGTGCTCTGTTGGAAGCTGAGCCTGGGCTTTGCAGCGGCACACATTTCCCTTCCAGAAAGCCCATCCCGGAAGTTCTGACACTTTAATTCATTGTCTAACCAAACAGCCTCACAAAACCATTTCCTTAAAACACAGAACAGGGCTGTTCTGTCTGTATCTTTTGCAGGGCTAGGTGGTATGAAATACAAAAGAAAAAGTGAGGGGCATAGAAAGGAAAGACAACTGATTCCCTTAAATTTTTTGAAACTGGACTTTTTTTTGAGCCTGTAGACTTTCATCCATTCATATGCACAAGCTTCTCTAAATCTGCAACCATCTCTTTCTCCCAGACAGGCAAGTTCCTGTGTTGGCTATTTTTATACAGATTATATGCTGAACTGGGGCACCCTGGCTACTAGAGGGCAGGAGAAAACCACCCAGGGCAGCTCAAGAGAGGCATTTTTACACCAAAAGAAATGGCATTTCTGGAACTTGCAGAGGAAAGGGCATGCTATACACTGACTGACTTTGAAACTGCCTCATAAAGTGTGAAGTTTAAATTCAGTGTCACTTTACTAAATATGTGGTTCTGGACCAGCACACCGACATATATCCACACTTGCTGGGACAGGTCAACCTAAAATGGTATCAAGAACCTCCCAAAGGTCCCCAGAACTTTTGGTACTGTTGCTGAAGTAAGTCAGTGTATGATCTAACTATGCTCTTATAAGTTTTGGAGGAGATGGGTAGGATAGAAGGAGAGGCGCTCCTATATACAGTTGATCCTCAGCATTTGTGGGAATTCTGTTCTATAAAGTCACCTCAAACATTGAATTAGCAAATACTAAACCAGTAGAGAAATGAGGCACGTGATAAGATAGCAGGATGCAGGCAGATAAAGTTCAAGGCCCTTGTAAGTTTCAAAAAGCCCAAATCCAACTTGACCACTTAGACTTCAGCTGCTCTGGCCAGTGGTGTACTATGCAAATGAAGCTCAGCCATTCAAAAGTACACTTAGATAGATCTCAGCTGCTCTGAATTGTGCCTATGCAAATGAAGCATTGTACTTTCAGCCAATCAGGAATGAATTGTCCTGTCATTAGGTCAGTTTTCTATTAGGTCCAGGGGGGTGGGACTTCCTCCTCTCAGAAGGTAATATAAAACCCAGACACCACAGCACTGATGGCATCCTGTCTTGGAGCCCCTTCTGGATAGCAGGAGTTCTTGCTTTCCCTTTTCATTGTCTTGCCAATGGGTTTCAGCCCCAGGGAAGTTCACTATGGATTCAGTGTGACCAAAGAAATCGACGGCAAAACATTCTTGGAGTGAAAGGGTTATACCCAACTTTATTTCCAGGTGGCAGATCAGTCACTAAAATCCCGTTCACTCAGAGCGAGTCTGCGTGCAGCAATCTGGTCTCTGCCCCTGGGCCCCTCTGCCTGCACATCCGTCCCACACAGCCATCCTCTGGGCCTCTCTGCACAGTCATCCCACACAGCTGTCCTCTGGGCCTCTGTCCTTGGCACTGCCACCCCTCCAGCCTCTGCTCTGCTCTCCTGCAGCCTTGCCGTGGTGCCACGGTGTCGCCCCAGAGCACTGGGCGGAGCTCTTTATGTAGAGTCAACAGCCATGTATTGCCCACAGGTGTGCAGTGAGCCAGTCAACCAGGGCCAGCATCCTGGCCACAGGAACTCTCATTTTATCCACACTCCTTAAAAGAGCTTTCCTGGTTGCCCAGTACTCTTGTCTGCTGGCTTCATTCTTTGACACCTCCAAGATATGATCCTGGGAAAAAACAGCGCTCCGGCCAATTAACAGAAATGCAGGGTTAGGTTGCCTACACACCTCTGTTCACATTTCAGTTAACTGATCTATACATGACCTTGTTTTATGTGTATTTCTGTTTTAAAACACCTTACTTGATATATGCCATTGATTCATTAACATTGCATTCAGAGCCAACAGCACTTCACCGATGCCTTGAACAAACCTTGCCTAAGGTGCCCCAAAGGCACAGCACAGCCTTCCTTGCAGTTAGGAACCCTAAACAGCACTGCAGCACGTGCTCGGAGGCATTTTAAACAGTGAAATCAACAGAAACACAAAAAATGGAAAGTGTGGCACAACTGCAAAAATGACAGTATCAGAGCTGAAATAAGAAGGCAAAGCCTAGCCTTATCCGAGCTCAGCCTCCAGCGACTCAAATATTTTGCTGCTCTACACATTTCTGCAAAGGACCACAAAAGCCCCAAGAGCACTAATTTAGGGGCTGCAAATACATCTTCGCAAGTAGGCAAACTCACAAACGGGGAACTGTCCTAGACTTAAGCTTATAAATATGAAATTTATTCAAACCTACTTGTGGTGGCTCTTTGAAAATCCATTTGAAAATTCAAGTGTTCTGAGCTGCATATACTGCTCACAAGTGACTGTCCATGGAAGGCTGTGGACATGCCCCCCAGCTCCTCTGGCTCCCCTTGTCCCCTCAGATTCAGCAGGGTGAGCCCTGGGCAATTCGCGGACCACTATGGACCCTAGCCATCTGGGCTATCAGCACCCACGGCTACAAACATCTGCATGACTTTGATCCAGTCACCAGCCGCCTGTCTAACCCATGATGGGACTTCCCGCCATCTCTAACAAGGCACTTCCTCAAAACCATCCCCTTTGTTCATGCCTTTAAAATTTCATCTGAATGTAATTTCAAGTTAGAATTCATTGGCATTCTTTCACACCCTAACAAAGATATCTCTGTTCTTCTGAATATTTCATTTCCATATATATGCTTAAGAAAAAATTCAAGATTAAAAAATGCCCAATTTTTTCCTATTATTCATGTCAACTCTGTCATACAGTATAAAAATGGAAACATATAATAGACATAATGCAACATAATACAGGATCCGTGCAAAACAACAAATGAATTTTTCTCTCTCCACAGAAGTAAGGACTGATTAATCATGACTGCACCATACATGCTGTCTCCTTGAGACAGCAAATGCTTACGGGGAGGACAGGTCACCAGGTGCCCTGAGGGTTCATTAGCATCACAGTATTTCTTCAGAGCTGTAGGGAAAGTTCAAAATTCACCAGCCTGACACATTCACAAGTGGAATGAAAGAGATAAGAAGTCAAGATGTGCTTCTAGAGAAGGAACCATTTTTGACCATGTCTAACTCCTCCCCATCACAGCCATTCAGTTCTCTGCTCCACCTTCTTTCCAGCCATGTACTCAAATAGGAAGCACTGTTGTCTAAAACGTCTGCTTTTTAAAAGTCTCAAAACTGCTTACTTTTTTAAAGCCTTTTTGCCATCCCAGCTAAAACAGCTTTTGGGCATTGAAAGTTATGATTTACTATGTTTCATTTTAAAGTTGTATTTGCCATCATAATTACTTTCCCACTTGTAACATCCCTTTCCTACATAAAATTTTCAAAGAAAAATGTTGAGCCATGCTTTGGATCTCACATGGCCAATTTTGCTCTGTGCCTGTTGCCAGCAAAATTCTGTGTCTGGGCCAGCCGGTATGTGCCTAGGGCCCTTCCTGTTCTTTTTGTTTCCTTGAGTCAATTCCTGTCAGGTGCAAATGCTCCAGAAGTGTAGAATTATGACACAGGAACTCACCCTGAGTCATAGCTGGAACCCATCTTCTCTTCTGAGTTCACAATTAAAAACAAACAAAATCTAAAATTACATTTAAAACAAAAAGGTAGGTGGAAGTTTAACGTGCAGATGTGTTTCAGCCCCACCTGGGTATGATCAGGAAGAACAGATGTCAGTAATAAGCCAGGAGAGCTACAAAGGTTAGTCCATATCCATCACAAGTCCTAAGTGAGATGCTGTCACGAACATAAAACCAGAGTGCAGTTGCTTTCCTACCCATTCTGAGTGTGCAACAGGAACAGACAGAGCCCAGAAAATAATCCAAAAATGCTATGGAGATGCACAGCAGGTCTGTCGCATTAGTGGCAAGCCAGTAAGTGTATTACATGATGAGGGCAGTTTTACAAGCACAGCACCATCACAAAGCGAAGGTTTCTTCTAACAGCTGGCACCAGGCCTTTCATCCTCTTAGGTCCCCAGAGAAAAAAAAATGTGCAACCCACGGTTACATTCATCCCATAATTCCATATTATAGTCTGCCACACAGGAATATAGTTCTTGATGGAGTCTGGAGAGATGAAAGAACAAAACTATAAAAGACGAGGCATGTGAATTTACCTAGAGTCTTACTGTTTGGACCGAACCCTTCCTTAATTTCACATACACACAAAAAGTGGAAAATGGACATTTAACAATTAAGCAATATAAGGATAGACTGTAGTAGTTTTCAAGCTAACAGGGAATTGTTCAAAAAATACATTTGCTGATGAGGCTTTTAAGAAAGTCACTTGGGACACACGTGGGACCCTTGTTTTCTGATGCATGCTGCCAACCCAAAGGAAAATTTAGTGAAGGAATCCTTCCAGAAAAATAAATGATTTTTATTTTTTATCTCCCCAGAAAAATAAAGACTGTAAAATAAAGACTGAATTTACATTCACATAGTAACCTAGTGACCAGGGGAAAAGCAAATGGAATGATCATCATTAAGATGGTAATTAAATAAAGACTATAAACTCAGAATAAGATAGGAGAAAACCCAGAGCTGGAAAAGCGAGAGGAAGCTACAGCAGTAATATTGAAAACAGCGTGAATGCGACTTAGATAAAACATATCTGTGAGACTTACGCTGAAGATGTACACTGGATAGCCCGATAAACTGGAGTCAATCAGGTTTTCCTAAGTTAAACGTTTGCTACTTGATCAGATTACAGTCCTCAAATTTCAGAGCTGGACGTGCTGTATTCTCAGGAGGCATGAGCTACACACTGCAAAGCAGGAACAAGTGTCTTTTTCATAATTTGCCCACATAATTTAGTGATTTTATTCATCAAAGCTAAATGAAGCAGTCACGTGTGAAGTCGCAGGGACTCATTTAGTCAACCTGAGAAACGGATGTGTCAACTTTTCCTGTAAAACTCAGCTGGAAGTCATCTCTCCCTCCCAACACACCTGTACCTGTCCTAAGGCCCATTCTCTACCTCAAGGCCACCTGATAGTGACTCAAAGTCAAATAGTCTTTACCTCTCCAAGGAGATAAAACTACCAGTTATTATTCTGGAAGGATTCCTTCATTAAATTTCCTTTGGGTCGGCAGCATTCGTCAGAAAACAAGGGTCCCATGTGTGTCCCAAGTGACTTTCTTAAAAGCCTCATCAGCAAATATATTTTTTGAACAATTCCCTGTTAGCCTGGAAACTTACTACAGTCTATCCTTACATTGTTAAATATGCATTTTCCACTTTTTTTTGAAATTAAGGAAGGGTCCAGTCCAAACAGTAGGACTATAGGTAAGAAAGGAAAAGGTAATGAAGGTGTTGACTTGATTCCTGGAGTCACACTGCCTGAGCTCTAAGCCCAACTCTGCCATTTACTAGCTGTGTGATTTGGCCAAGTTACTTAAGCCGTCTGTGCTTCAGGGAGGATAATGATAGTCATAACAATTTTGTGAGAATTAAATGGGTAAAACAAATATGTAAAGCATTTAAAACTGTTTCTGTTGCATAGTAATTGCTGTACGGGGGTTAGCCATTTTATTATTACTATTATTATTATTGTTATTACTACTACTATTACTATATCATTCCAAATCCTGTATCATTTAAAGTTATACCTAATCCATAGTGCTACCTTTAAATTTTGCCGTATCAAATTAAAATTAGTTTTATATAGGAAATGATACATGATAAAAATACCTAACAAAAAAAATGCAGTATTTTTTTCTCTACCATTATTGTGGGCCAACTTAACCAAAGCTACCACAATGAATAAATATGACATCAGATGAGGGTGTTTAAAATTCAGACAGGAAGGAGAAGAATATCATCGGGACCAGGTGTGAAGCGCGGGCCCACCAGGGAAACCCCACGCTCTCTGCCCCTGATGTGGAGCACCGGCCTCGCCGGGGAACGGACGGCCTGCACCTGGATCATGGTGCAAGCAGGGCAGCCTGACTCGGGGGTCCCACAGAGGCACTGCGTGTCCACTGGTTTACCAGGCAGGGACTAGAAGAACTAGCCACTTGGATCAACCCACAGAACAAATTATTTCAGAATACTGACTCACTTATCTGAGACTGTGCTTTATTCGGATCACAGTCTGGTTCATGAAGGTCCCTGTAGTTTCTCCTGACTCTTCAAATTCAGTGACTCTCTGCGCAGATTTTTTCACGTCTGCCTTTGTATTCACCAGCATGACCTAACCAGCTACCGAGTACTGAGATTCACAGAAATGTCTGAAGAATGGCACAGTCCAGCTAACCAAATTTGTCTAATCAGTTCAGCTCTTAGGAGGGCAAAGAAAAAAAACAACTTCTAAGGAAAAACAAACATTTTTGTTTCAATGCTTGTTGAAAAATGTTTCAAAGTACACTGATAAACTTTCATATTAAACAAATGTAAGTACTCAACCTTTTTTAATATTGTGTAATGACTAGAATTCTAAATAAACTTCCTTAGGGTTTTAAGAGAGCTATAAATAGAGAGTTAGTAATTTGGAGAAGGATGACATTATTTCCAATTTGGAGGGAAGCAGGAAAGGCTACTTTGGGGCACAGGTCCCCCAAGTAACACGGGGATTTGAGCAGGTGGAGAAGGGAGAGTGCAGGGGACCAAGGCAGTGAGAATGCAGGTCATGGGGGAGTATTAGGTAAAGAAAAGCCACAAACCTATGGAAGCCATAAATTCAGCAGCATGCTCGGCATGACAGCTGGCCCACATTTTCTACACCGAAGAAGCATGAGTCCAGAAAGGTAAGACAGGCCAGATCACAGGGAGGCTCACGGGACAAACTTAGCAGTGAATTTTAACCGATAAGCAGTAGGGAGTCACCAAAAGTGCTTGGTTCAGCTCTAAGAACAGACATTGGGAAGAGGAATAATAATATGATCAAATGAGTGGTTTAGAATAAAACTGGCAGAAATGTAAGTGGAGTCAGTAATGCTAAGTACCGTTTGTAAACCACTTGCTAAATATTTAACATACTCTAGAAATTTAATCTCATTTTATACATGAGAAACTGAGATACATGGAAGGATTAAGTAGATGACCCAGATCAGTGTGCCTCTGAATGCTGGCAATGACTGCCAGGGGAACCCCCAAAAGTATACAAAGCACAGAGCAAGCACTGAATAAGTATTAGCTCTCCCCTCCCTTGCCCTTGTCTATTCTGAATTGGAAAAGAGAAATCAGAAGGTAAAAGGATGGAATGATTCAGTGAAATATGTCACTGGGACAGTGTCACAGAAATTATATTTTCAGGGGACATTAAGTGGTTAAGTTGAGGTGCAGTCTTCCAAAAACCACTGCAGACAAGTCTTGGCTCACTCTGAATCAGGAACACTCCTGTTTTAAGAAAAATTAGCAACCCAAAGTCAGGAAACCATCACTCTCTATTAGTGAGGCCTTGGTGAGATGATACTCTATAACCTATCCCACCGTGCACACCACTAGGAAGGTTTGTAGGGCCTCCGCATCGCACTGCTACGTCCAAAATAAGGACCGAGCCACAGAAAGTACTGCTGGGTGGGCAGTTTTGCCTATTCTGATGGTTTTCAAATAAGATCCTATTTTTGATTCAAACACCACATGACACTAGGGAAGTCTTGAAAACTAGGGACACTTTTCACCCAATTCCATTACAAAGTTCAAGACTCCATGGCAAATACTTATTAAGTTGCAAACAAATGACTGAACCCCTTTAATCTCTCAAATTGTAAATATTATCTTCCTTGATACTAGCCCTACAAATTGAACTGAAAGCAAAACTATTATCAGAGAAGGAAAAGCACAATATGACAACCCAGGCTCCAGGCCCTGTTCTCTTGCATTCATTCAAAATATCATTATTGCTTTTAAATTCTCACCTGGGAATATCTTACTTGCCCAAAGGAAAGGGCCTTGATCTTCTGGCTTTCTGGGGCCCCTTCCCAGGCTGAGAACTCTAATTTAATTAGATTTACTAGACTGAGAGTTCTCTAAAATTGACTGTCATCTTAATTGCTTTCAGGAACCTGGCGGCTAACCTGGAGGTCTGGCAGAATAAATGATACTGAAACATGAATGCTGAAAGCCCTTTCCTATTTAGTAAGGGCACATTTCCGAGTAATATATCTTTTTCTTCAAATTTGATTAAAGTATAAAATCCACTAGGCCTTTCCAGAAGGGAGTCCCAGCAAAATCATCATAACCTACGGGAATCATTTCCATGTCAACAAATTAGATATTAAGAAGGTTTATTCTTATAATTGAAGAAAGGAACTAACTCATTATGAAAACGAGTAACATGCATATGCACTCATTAATGGCTCATAAAATAAATATTTTCATATGAAATCTGTGTTTTTATATCCTAAGATTATTTCCAGCATTTGGCAGGGAACCATAGCAATTCAGTATCTTTGCCATTTATAGTAAAGTCTAGGCAAAGTTGTAGGTCACACACAAAAAAGTATACTCGCTTGACATTTTAAGGCCATAGAGCTGATCAGAATGTCCATGCAGGAAGGGGCTTAGTCTAACCAGTATACCAGGCTCTATGAAAGACAGTCCATATGTTTCCACAGGTCTAGCTGGCAAAGCACTTACAGAAAAACACCAGAGGCAACAGAAACTTAAGTTCAGAGAAGGCACACACATCAACTCCTAAAAACTAGGGCATCACTGATACACACACCTACCTTTTCACTTAACTTGGGAGTATCTGAAGAGTAGATGGGACTAAAAGCAGCTAAACAAAGAACAAGAGAGGGTGAATCCATTCAATATTGGAGAAAACATCTACCTACCAAGCAGACACAAGTTCTGGATCCAGAAAACTCTTTTCCCCATCCAATTTAAAAATTAAGTTTTAGTGGAAATAAGGGAGCCCACAGTGACACTGAGTCGTGTTGGGCTTCAAGAAGTTCTGGAAAAATCAACACCATTCCTGCCATCAGGATCTTGTAGGCTGATGGGCAACACTTTGGCCACACGTGTGAAAGTGATCTACTGGTGACACTCATGGTACCAGGGAACCCAAAGAAGGGGAGGCCGGAAGGGACAGGAGACATACGGTCAACTTTCCCTTCAGGTCTTTAAATTAAGGAGGAATATCTCAATCAGAAGCTTATAAGTATTACCTTCACATATTTATTATTCCCCATTTTACTCAATATCCCAGAACCCTGGGGTTCAAGGAACTTGCTCTAAAAAGACAACATTCACTTTTTCTTAATCTCCTCCACCCTAACCCAAAAAAGAGTAAATGACATGAGTGCATAGACCTGTCAAAATTCATCAAGCTGTAGACTGAGATTTGCACATTCTATTGTATGCACTTCAGTGTAAGAATTTTTTTAAAGAATCTAATATAAAGAAACAAAAGCCCAAAATATACACAATTTAAATGAAGGTAATATATAAACAGTACATTAGAGAAAAATGAGTAAAAGAAATAATAGCCAACAAATCTGCCTATCTTTCAGTTTATAATACAGGGGCAAGAAGCAACTGGATGGCCCCAAGCGAACTACCCAACACACTCATCCTGCACGGGGTACATTCTCCAAGGCATGTGGCATGGTCGCTTCAAAAAGTAACAGCATAGAAAAAAATGTGAGCGAACTGTTCTAGATTCTAGAATAAAAGTAAAAGAGACTTTAGGCTATAACATTGCAATGCAAGAACACTGACTAGAAAGGTTCAGGGAAGAAAATGAACAGTGATAAAAAAACATTTTGGAGGTAACTGGGAAAATAGGAATATGGACTGGATATCAGATTCATGAAAAATTTGTTAATTTTTGCATTTGAAATATTATTGTGGCTCTGTAAGAGAATGTCCTCATTTGTAGGAAATAGATCTTTATAAGGGTAAGCATCATGATGTTTGCTCACCCCAATTTACCTCAAACTGTTCACCAAAAAATATGTACGTAGACATACATTTATGTATACCCCCCACACACACACACAGATAAAGGGCAATGTAATTAATGAATGTAGGCAGCAGTAGATACATGGATGGTCAGTGTATTAGTCTTCTGATTTCTCTATGTTTGAAATTTTTTATAATAAAAAGCGGGGTGGTGGGGTGGGGGAGAAATGCTGCTAAGACCTTCAACTTGTGAAAAACAAGTACTTATGTCTATAAGGAAACTTAAAAGAGTTAACAAGGGAAGTTATGTATTATTTGTCATGTAACAGAGACATTTAATCAGACTAATAAGTTACTTATTTATCTCTGAAAGCTGCTACCACTTTCAGTATCTCAGATTTGTAAGAGTTCTCTACTGTAATCTATCCCAGATTTACTATGTAAATCAAAAACATTTTGTGATTTCAGATGATAGCAAAACTGCACGATTCTGGTTATCATGCTTCTGTACACAGCATGTTGTAAATATAAATTACTCCAAGGTAAGTCAATCAGGAAAGATCAAATAACTCAGCATTTACAATTCTACCAGAGTTTTATGACTGGCTTTAGCCATAAGGGAGAAAGCAGCCTCAAGTTTGCACATTCCTTTGCTTCACTCATATTAGATTATGTAATAGTTCCATAATGCTGATAATCATAGCCCCACCATACCTTAACAACTCTATGAAATGGCAATGCTAAAACTAATTTCAGCAACTGAGAGGAGGAGGCAGAAAGATTATTAATTTCACACACTGTGTATAATAATATAAGTGATACATGTATTTTCACTGTCAATCATAGCTCTCTAACCTAAGGTAAGATCATAATTTCAAGTCTGTAGAATCACAGATATTAATGATATGATAAGGCAGGTATGTTTCAGCTTTTGATCAACAAAACCTGTGGCATTCAGCGAAATTCATCCCCAAAAGTTTGTTATAAAACAACAACAATAACAAGGCGCTACGGTAGCCCCTCATTATCCAAGAGGTGTACAATCCAAGACCCCAGTGGATGTCTGAGACTATGGATAGTGTGGAACTCTCTCTCTCTCTATATATATATTTTTTAAATAATTTTTCCTATACAAACATAACCTTGATAAAGTTTAATTTGTAAATTAGGCACAATAGAACAATAACTAATACCAAAATAGTCTCTCCTTAAAATATCTTATTGTACTGCATTCAGCCTTCTTCTTGTGATGACGTGAGATGATAAAGTGCCTGCAGGATGAGATGAAGTGAGGACAATGACGTGGGCCTCATGACATAGGGTTCAGCTACCACTGACCTGGTGATTTGTCTGAAAGAGGATCATCTACTTCTGGACCACGGGTGATTGAAACTTCAGAAAGCGAAACCTCAGATAAGAGGAGACAACTAGACTCTGAAATTTTTCTGTAGTTCCTAACTAATCATAACTGCCAAAAAGAAAAAAAGTATCTACTAGGAGACTCAGTCACAAATCAGAGACAACTACAATTTTGCTTGAGCCAAACACTTCTTCTAAGGCACCCACAATATGTTCTTAATACTCCCTTCGGACCCTTCTTCTAAAATGTCTTTCACATACTGTCAAGTTATCAGGAGTGTCCTGAAAGGCTGTCATCAAATAATTGATGAACGTCCTTAGTTCATCAATGCCAAAAATCAGTCTTCACGCCTCAATATTTTGTCACTAATGCAGTATTTTTCACTTGGCGCCTTCTGTTTGCAATGCAACCGATTATCAGGCCTTTGCAGAGGGTACACATCAATCTTTGTTTCCTTTCCAGAAATTTGCCATTCCGCTGACTAAAGAACGTGTGGCACACAGTCAAGAAGATGGCGCCCAAGGCCCCCCTCCACTCTTCTCTAGAATCAGGGCTAATGGGACGCGAAGCTTCGCCTTCAGGGAGCAGCATCCTGAGGGTGCTGACGTGAGACATTCACAGCTCAGGCGACTTGGATTGGTAGAGAAAGGTCGAGGCTTATAATCAAAAGCCTCTTCTAATGTCTGTCGTGATAGTCACAAACACATCTCAAGGGTCCAAGCTGGAAGCCACCACTAAGGTCACCGTGATAAAGATCAGGAGACCCAGGGAGATTCATTGTCTCATCAGCTGAAGCTGAAACAAAGCCCTGAGTGAAACGAACCACATCTATACAAAATGTCTAAAGATCCTGCTTTCTGCTCCAATGCTAGGAAAAGCTGCTGATGACTACAAGATATGGCAGGGTCCCTCCCCCCAACATTACTGTTACAGCTACAGTACAATTCCTTAACCCAGGGAGGGAATTCAATAAAAGTTGGCTGAATGAAAAAACAAATGAAGCTCCCCTCTGCCTTGCTGGGGCTGCTCCTGGCTGCCAACCACAAGTAAGCAGCAGCCTTTGACCCCACATGTAACCCTTCCTAAGAACTTCCTGGGCAACAAATACAATGTTGAATTAAGCAAAACATGCCACCTCTGTGGTTACACCCACTGGTCTTTCTCCCTGTCTCTCATTCTTGCTTCCTTCGCTCTCTTTGTTTTTACAGTCATTTATTTTGTATCCTCTAAGTCAAGCTATCTCTAGATGTTAGACTGTCAATAAATGTGTGATCCTGGTACTATAATTTATGAAAAGAATGTGTGATGCCTTTCAGGTTTAAAAACTCAAAATAAAAAGTAAAAATAAACTACAAGTGCACTTTTTTCCCCAGTGCTGGCCTGATTCATGACTGAGAACTGCGAGATCACAAAGTCAAGAAAACTCTCCAAGTGTCCACCTGCAAAGCACAGCCAAATCTGAATGTATGGTTTGCATTTAAAAAGGGAGAAAACATTTACAAAGACTTAAACCACAGTCTCTGTAGTTTGTTCCTTCAGCTGGAAAGGATTTTAGTCCTGCAATTACATTTATCATACCAGTGTCCATGGGGGAAAGAAATGACAATGTTCATCCTTCTCCCTGGCAAATCAAGATACAACCAAAAAGATGAGTGAACAACACATAGGTAGATAAAGCATATTCAAGAAAACTAATTTCAGATAGTACTCATTTCAACAAACTTGTTCCAAGTTATAGAAATGATGAATGCATTCTTACCAGTAGCAGAAATACAAGTGCCAACTGCTATTAAAACATCTTACTAAACAAGTAGATTCAAAATGCTTTGAAATATATGTCAGACGTTCTACCAAGTTGTTCTTACTTATTTCCAAAACCTTACTAATCGTGAGAGAAAAAGACATCTGTTCATTTTAAAAGCTGGAAATGTTTCTGGTTAACCTATGAAAAATGCAGTTCCCTTAAAGAACTACTTCGTCTCAATGTTACTATTACCCCATAAATTTCCCTTTACTTTTCACTAGTGAAGCAAACTGTGAATGCTCTGCTCTTCCATGGCTTAGCTGTATGGAAACACTTTGAGGAAGGAAATTTTATAGCAGACCAAAATATACTTCTCCATCAGTTCTCAACTGGTGCACAAATTCCATCCATATTTTATAGAGAGCTTCATCTCAGGAAGATCCAATTTTTTTGTAACAAGTGGTAATTTATAAAGCAGCATGAAATAGATACCATGTGGGTTTTGACTGTATAATTGTCACCAGACTGAAATGCCATGTTAAAATTAAGAAATAAAAAACTATTAAGTTCAGAGCACTTAAGAAGATATCAAAGGGACAAAGCTTTAAAGGACAGAAGCACATAGATGCACAGTTAAGAAGCCTGACTAGAGAAACACGGCATGCAGGGCCCCCCAGAGGACCTGTGGGGGCCGAGGAGGCTCTGCCTCACCCTGTGCGCACCACTGCTCTATCAGCAACACAAGCTATACAACCCAGAGCAGGCAGGAGATCGGCTTGCCATGTCACAAGGGAAAATTCAAAATGTCACAAGTAGATTCAGATAATGGTCTTTCTGAGAGCTAAATAAATTCCTAATAAAAGGTGCGTAATTTCCATATTTCTTTCTTCTTTTCTAGTTTCTTAAACCATTCTTTGAATAATAGGTATTATTTCACTATTTTAGTTGTTCTATTCAGAAAATCCTTATATTGGTCAACATGAGTTACTCTCCTGTTTACTACCAAAGGCCTATGAAATAACAATGAAAAGAAGGCATAACAATATTCACCTGCATATACTGAATGTTTCCTGTCCACCAAATACTGCATTTCAGGTGGATTACTACACTTCTATCTTCTTTCATCCCCATTTGCAGAACAGGAAAAGACGGCTCAGAAAGATTAAGGGGACTTCAGGAAGATGGCGGTGTGAGCAGGGCAGCAGAAATCTCCTCCCAACACTATATTTATCTACGAAAACACAGAAAACACATCCATTCCTAAAAGAGAGACGAGAATACACAGGAAAGCGCACAGCGTGCAGCTACACCCGAGAGCACTCGGCACCCCAAAGGCGGGTAAGATACGGAGCCGCGACCCGGCGGGACCCGAGCCCTCCCCCACCCCAGCGCACCGGCGGGAGGAGAGGATTCAGAGCCGGGAGGGAGTGGAAGCACACCCCGCGAAGTAGCCAGCCCCGGGGATCTGCACGGGGAGCGCTGACCCACATTGCGCAGTGCAGCGGAGACTGGAGAGACAGAGGGGCAGGATCTGAGCGGGGAACACACCAGGGTGCTTGCAGCCGGCTCCCGGGAAGGAAAAAAAAAAAGCGCGCTTTCTTCAGCGGTCTTAAAGAGACAGGAGCCCAGCGGAGGAGCCGGATCGCCCCAGCACACTCAGCCCAGCAGGCTGGGAGTCCTGGGGAGTTTCAGACGCCTTAGCTGGCGACTGAGGAAGCGTAGCCATACTTAACACTTCTCACTGAGATCAACAGCCTCCTACTCATTCCCACCCCTGCCAGAGCGATAAAGGGCCCTGCGGAGCGGCACAGTCACAGCTGTGGAATAGTGGGGCAATAGCGCCACCTAGAGCATTCCCACAGAATCTACGTCCGGTGGGCTTTTTTTTTGTTTTTTTTTGTTTTGTTTTGTGTTTTGTTTTGTTTTTGTTTTTTCCTTCTTTTTCTTTTTTTCTTTCTTTCTTTCTTTTTTTCTTTTTTTATCTTTTTTCTCTCTTTTTTTTTCTTCTCTTTTTAAAGTATTAAAGAGCCCAGCTGACATACGTGGCAACTATCAGTGACCAAATTATACAGCCATGAAAAGACAGAGGAATATGGTTCAGACCAAAATCAACCAGACAACCCCAGAGAGGGAGTCTGAAGGGATGGAAATGCACAGCCTCCTGAAAAAGAATTTAGAATAAAAGTCATAACCATGCTGATGGACCTACAGAGAAATGTGCAAGAGCTGAGGGAGGAAGTGAGGGAACTGAGGAAAGACAATACAGAAATCAGACAAGCGATCGACGGGCTTAACAGCAGAATGGATGAGATGCGAGAGACTGTTAATGGAATAGAAAACAGAGAACAGGAGTACAGAGCAGCTGAGGCAGAGAGAGACAAAAGGATTTCTAGGAATGAAAGAATATTAAGAGAACTGTGTGACCAATCCAAACGGAACAATATTCGCATTATAGGAGTACCTGAGGAAGAAGAGAGAGAAAAAGGGATAGAAAGTGTCTTTGAAGAAATAATTGCTGAAAACTTTCCCTCGCTGGGGAAGGAAGTAGTCTCGCAGTCCACCGAAGCTCATAGATCTCCCAACACAAGGGACCCAAGGAAGACAACACCAAGACACATAATAATTAAGATGGCAAAGATCAAAGATAAAGACAGGGTATTAAAGGCAGCTAGAGAGAGAAAAAAGATCACCTACAAAGGAAAACCCATCAGACTATCATCAGACTTCTCAACAGAAACCTTACAGGCCAGAAGAGAATGGCATGATATATTTAACGTAATGAAACAGAAGGGCCTCGAACCAAGAATATTGTATCCAGCACGATTATCATTTAAATATGATGGAGGGATTAAACAATTTCCAGATAAACGAAAGTTAAGAGAATTTGCGTCTCATAAACCACCACTACAGGATATCTTAAATGGACTGCTCTAGAGGGAAGCACACCTAAGGCTAAAAAGATGTCACCAGAGGAAAAAAAAATCATAGCAAAGAAAGCAGACCATCCAAATACCAACTAAAGGCAAAGAATAAAACACCTATTATAGAAAGAATGGAGGAGGAGGAATAAGAAGGGAGAGAAAGAAAGAAACATCAGACTGTGTTTACAATAACTTAACAAGAAAGTTAAGTTAGATTGTTAGATAGTAAAGAAGCAACCCTTGAACCCTTGGTAACCACGAATCTAAAGCCAGCAATGGCAAAAGTACATACCTATCAATAATCACCCTAAATGTAAATGGACTGAATGCACCAATCAAAAGACACAGAGTAACAGAATGGATAAAAAAGCAAGACCCATCTATATGCTGCCTACAAGAAACTCACCTCAAATCCAAAGATATACACAGACTAAAAGTGAAGGGATGGAAAAAGATATTTCATGCAAACAACAAAGAGAAAAAAGCAGGTGTTGCAGTACTTGTATCAGACAAAATAGACTTCAAAACGAAGAAAGTAGCAAAAGATAAAGAAGGACATTACATAATGATAAAGGGGTCAGTCCAACAAGAAGATATAACCATTATAAATATATATGCACCCAACACAGGAGCGCCAGCATATGTGAGACAAATACTAACAGAATTAAAGGAGGAAATAGACAGCAATGCATTCATCTTAGGAGACTTCAACACACCACTCACTCCAGAGGACAGATCAACCAGACAGAAAATAAGTAAAGACACAGAGGCACTGAACAACACACTAGAACAGATGGACCTAACAGACATCTACAGAACTCTACACCCAAAAGCAACAGGATACACATTCTTCTCAAGTGCACATGGAACATTTTCCAGAATAGACCACATACTAGGCCACAAAAAGAACCTCAGTAATTTCAAAAATATTGAAATCCTACCAACCAACTTCTCAGATCACCAAGGTATAAAACTAGAAATAAATTTTAGAAAGAAATCAAAAAGGCTCACAAATACATGGAGACTTAACAACACTCTCCTAATTAATCAATGGGTTAACGACCAAATCAAAACAGAAATCAAAGAATATATGGAGACTAATGACAACAACAACACAAAGCCACAACTTCTGTGGGACGCAGCAAAGGCAGTTCTAAGAGGAAAGTATATTGCAATCCAGGCCTATTTAAAGAAGGAAGAACATTCCCAAATGAATAGTCTAAAGACACAATTACTGAAATTGAAAAAAGAAGAACAAATGAGCCCAAAGTCACCAGAAGGAGGGACATAATAAAGATCAGAGAAGAAATAAATAAAATTGAGAAGAATAAAACAATAGAAAAAATCAATGAAACCAAGAGCTGGTTCTTTGAAAAAATAAACAAAATAGATAAACCCCTAGCCAGACTCATTAAGAGAAAAAGAGAATCTACACACATAAACACAATCAGAAATGAGAAAGGAAAAATCACGACGGACCCCACAGAAATACAAAGAATCATAAGAGAATATTATGAGAATCTATATGCTAACAAGCTGGAAAACATAGAAGAAATGGACAACTTCTTAGAAAAATACAACCTTCCAAGACTGACCAAGCAAGAAACAGAAAAACTAAACAGACCAATCACCAGTGACGAAATCGAATTGGTAATCAAAAAACTACCCAAGAACAAAACCCCTGGGCCTGATGGATTCACCTCTGAATTCTACCAGACATATAGAGAAGAAATAACACCGATTCTCCTTAAAGTTTTCCAAAAATAGAAGAGGAGGGAATACTTCCAAACTCATTCTATGAAGCCAGCATCACTCTAATACCAAAACCGGGCAAAGACCTCACCAAAAAAGAAAATTACAGACCAATATCCCTGATGAACGTAGATGCAAAAATACTCAACAAAATATTAGCAAACCGAATTCAAAAATACATCAAGAGGATCATACACCATGATCAAGTGGGATTCATCCCAGGGATGCAAGGATGGTACAACATTCGAAAATCCATCAACATCATCCACCACATCAACAAAAAGAAGAACAAAAACCACATGATCATCTCCATAGATGCTGAAAAAGCATTTGACAAAATTCAGCATCCATTCCTGATTAAAACTCTCAACAAAATGGGTATAGACGGCAAGTACCTCAACATCATAAAGGCTATATATGACAAACCCACAGCTAACATCATACTTAACGGCGAGACGCTGAAAGCTTTTCATCTAAGATCGGGAACAAGACAAGGATGCCCACTCTCTCCACTGTTATTCAACATAGTACTGGAGGTCCTAGCCACAGCAATCAGACAAAACAAAGACATACAAGGCATCCAGATTGGTAAAGAAGAAGTCAAATTGTCACTATTTGCAGATGACATGATACTGTACATAAAAAACCCTAAAGACTCCATTCCAAAACTACTAGAACTAATATCTGAATTCAGCAAAGTTGCAGGATACAAAATTAACACACAGAAATCTGTTGCTTTCCTATACACTAATGATGAACTAACAGAAAGAGAAATCAGAAAAACAATTCCATTCACAATTGCATCAAAAAGAATAAAATACCTAGGAATAAACCTAACGAAGGAAGTGAAAGACCTGTACTCTGAAAACTACAAGACACTCCTAAGAGAAATTAAAGAGGACACTAACAAATGGAAATGCATCCCATGCTCTTGGCTAGGAAGAATAAATATTGTCAAAATGGCTATACTACCTAAAGCAATCTACAGATTCAATGCAATCCCTATCAAACTACCAACAGCTTTCTTCAATGAACTGGAACAAATAATTCTAAAATTCATATGGAACCACAAAAGACCCCGAATAGCCAAAGCAATCCTGAGAAGGAGGAATAAAACAGGGGGAATTACACTCCCTGACTTCAAGCTCTACTACAAAGCCACAGTAATCAAGACAATTTGGTATTGGCACAAAAACAGACCCACACACCAGTGGAACAGAATAGAAAATCCAAACATTAACCCAAACATATACAGTCAATTAATATTTGATAAAAGTGCCTTGGATATACAATGGGGAGATGACAGCCTCTTCAGCAGCTGGTGTTGGAAAAACTGGACAGCTACATGTAAGAGAATGAAACTGGACTACTGTCTAGCCCCATACACAAAGGTAAACTCAAGGTGGATCAAAGACCTGAATGTAAGTCATGAAACCATAAAACTCTTAGAAAAAAACATAGGCAAAAATCTCTTGGACATAAACATGAGCAACTTCTTCATGAACATATCTCCCCGGGCAAGGGAAACAAAAGCAAAAATGAACAAGTGGGACTATATCAAGCTGAAAAGCTTCTGTACAGCAAAGGACACCATCAGTAGAACAAAAAGACATCCTACAGTATGGGAGAATATATTCATAAAAAACGTATCTGATAAAGGGTTGACATCCAAAATATATAAAGAACTCATGCACCTTAACAAACAGAAAGCAAATAATCCAATTAAGAAATGGGCAGAGGACATGAATAGACACTTCTCCAAAGAAGAAATTCAGATGGCCAACAGGCACATGAAAAGATGCTCCACATCGCTAATCATCAGAGAAATGCAGATTAAAACCACAATGAGATATCACCTCACACCAGTGAGGATGGCCAACATCCAAAACACAAACAACAACAAATGTTGGCGAGGATGTGGAGAAAAGGGAACCCTCCTACACTGCTGGTGGGACTGCAAATTAGTTCAACCATTGTGGAAAGCAGTATGGAGGTTCCTCAAAAAACTCAAAATAGAAATACCATTTGACCCAGGAATTCCACTCCTAGGAATTTACCCTAAGAATGCAGCAGCCCAATTTGAAAAGGACAGATGCACCCCTATGTTTATTGCAGCACTATTTACAATAGCCAAGAAATGGAAGCAACCTAAGTGTCCATCAGTAGATGAATGGATAAAGAAGAAGTGGTACATATACACAATGGAATATTATTCAGCCATAAGAAGAAAACAAATCCTACCATTTGCAACAACATGGATGGAGCTAGAGGGTATTATGCTCAGTGAAATAAGCCAAGCCGAAAAAGACAAGTATCAAATGATTTCACTCATATGTGGAGTATAAGAACAAAGAAAAAAACTGAAGGAACAAAACAGCAGCAGACCCACAGAACCCAAGAACGGACTAATAGTTACCAAAGGGAAAGGGACTGGGGAAAATGGGCGGGAAGGGAGGGATAAGAGGGAAAAAGGGGCATTATGATTAGCAGATGTAATGTTGGGGGGGCACGGGGAGGGCAATACAACTCAGAGAAGACAAGTAGTGATTCTATAGCATCTCACTACGCTGATGGGCAGTGACTGTAATGGGGTTGGTGGGGGGACCTGATGAAAGGGTAGTTTAATAATCGTAATATTGCACATGTAATTGTAAATTAATGATAAAATAAATTATATTAAAAAAAAAGAAATTTAGATCAACCAACTGTACTAAAGCAACAATTCTGTCTTCCATTTTACTTTTTATGTATAAGTAAAAGAATCTGAATTTTTGTTTATAAGCAAATATAAGAAGATTTCCATTGCCAGCCTTCAATATTCCACACATTTTATGGCCTCTTTTTTCCTATAAAAAGCAAATGGGGAGCAACATCACCATGGTGGTGACATGGGTCATTCCAGGTTTCATTCCCCCTCGTAAGAACAACTAACATCTATTCAAGAACAAGGCACCACTGGGAGAATCTTAGAACATGGAGGTGAAGTTAAAGCACCCCCTGTACCTCAGAGATCAAGATGGACTGCGTAGAAGGTAAGGGAAGTGGCTACACATTATTGTCATTGCCTCCCCCCCCCACCCCGCCCTGGCCAGCACAAGCCGAAGTCTCTCCTGAGCCTCCAGGTCCTTCAGTGTGAAAAGAGATGACAGGGAGAGCAGAGCCCTGCCAGCATTGGGGTCATTGTGGAAGTCTCTGATCTTGCACCATGGGGATTGCAGGGGAATCTGGGGGACTCAACCACTAGGAATCTGACCATGATAGAGAAGGGAGAGGGGTTTGCAACAACAAGTGCATGGATCTTTGCAGAACAAGTTCACACCTGCAAAGCACAAGTAGTAATCCCAATCAGAGGCTTTGCTCATCTGAAAAACCAAGTTAGGGGCACACTGACGAGGGAATGTATTAGGGTACAGATCTATCTGATTCAGATGCTCAATACAGTTTTGTCAGCCCTAGAGTTAGGTTTGCCCACACCCAGGTTAGGGACTGAATCACAGCCCCACCCACTGTAGAGAGTGTCTTCCAGTCAGATATGACCAGAAGAGTTGGTGACAACTCCTGGAAGCTGTGTAGCCCTGTGGTGCTTGAGCCAAGAGGAAAACCACAGACCCCATCCTATAGCCTCACTCAGATAGGGAACCAAGCCAGCCATCCCATGCAACTGTTCTCAGCAAATGGCACAACTCCCATCCCCAACCTCAGAACTCGAACAGTCACTTCACCCCAAAATAAACCATAATAGTAGGCCCCACATGCCCAAGGAGATTATCAGTAGACACACCCAGAAACCCAAACTGAGCTAACTAGTGAAGAATTATCTCTGCCAAAGCAAACCTGTGAAATCTGCAGAAAGAGTCCAATTACTCAAATGCGCAGATACCAACATAAAGAATCAACGATCACAAAAAATCAGGTAGATATGATACCACCAAAGGAAACTAATAAAGCTCATATAAATGACCCTAAAGAAATATGAATCTGTGAACTGTCAGACAAAGAATTCAGAATAATTCTCTCTCAAGGAAGTTTAGCGAACTACAAGAAAACATAGACAACTAAGCAAAATTAGGAAAACAAAGCATGAACAAAATGAGAATTTTGACAAGGAAATAGTAACCATCAAAAAACAACTAGAAATCCTAAAGTTGAAAAATATAACAACCAAACTGAAGATTTCAACAGAATTTCAAAAGTAGACTCAACCATGCAGAAGAAAGAATGAGCAGTCTGGATGATAGGAAAATGGAAATTACCCAGTCAGAGAAGAAAAATGAAAAAGAATTAAAAAGAGAGAAGAAAGCACAAGGGAATTATAGGACACAATAAAAAGAAATAACATTTGTATTATGGGAATTCCAGAAGAAGAAAAGATAGAGAAAGGTACAGAAAGTATATTTAAAGCAATAATAAATGAAAATTCCCAAATTTTGGGAGACAAATGGATATCCAGATAAATAAAGCCCAAAGGACCCCAGATAGATTGCATTCAAATACAGATACACCAATACACATAAGTAAATTGCCAAAGTCAAAAACAAAGAAAATATTGTTAGAGAAACAGGAGAAAAAGAAATAAATTACATACAAGGGAAGCCCCATAAAAATATCAGTGGATTTCTGAGCAGAAACTTTTCAGACCGGAAGAGAATGGAATGATATATTCAAAATATTGCAAAAAAGTAACTGTCAGCCAAGAATTCTATACCCAGTGAAGCTATCACACAGAAACAAAGGAGAGATAAATACTTTCTTGAACCAACAAAAGCTGAGGGAGTTCATTACCACCAGAACTGCCTTACAAGAAACGCTAAAGTGCGTTCCTTGAGTGTAAGTAAATAAACACTAATAATCATCATAAAAATTTAAAGGTTGTGAAAATCTCACTGGAAATGGGAAAGATATAGTCAAAGTTAAATTCTTCAATGAGGTAATAATGTGCATAATTCACTTAAAACTCTAGAATCAAAGTTAAAAATTAAATGAACATAGTAAATATAACCAGTCATGGTTATTATTGTAGTTGTACAATAATCTTTTATTAGTTATGCAATATAAAAAACATAAAGTGTAACATCAATAACCAGAAATGTGAGATGGAGAAGATGTAAATTTGTAGCATTTATTAATTTGATTGATTAATTAAGTTATCAGTTTAGAATAGGATATTATGTTTAAGATATTTTGTATAAGCCTCATAATAATACAGAGAAACCCCTGTAGTAATTATACAAAAAAATCTCAATAAAAAGTGAAAGCATACAGATACCAAAAGACATAAAAACACAAAGACATCAGGATAAGGAGTGAGAAACAGTGATTCTATAGAAAACAACAAAATGGCAATAGTAAGCCCTACCAGCCAATATTACTTTAAGTATAAATAGACAAAATTCTCCAATAAAAAGACAAAAAATAGCTAAATGGATTAAAAAAACAAGATCAACAATATGCTGCCTACAAAAGACTTACTTTAGTCTTAAAGACACACATAGACTAAAAGTGAAGAGATTAAGAAAGACATTTCAAGCAAATGGTAACCAAAAAAAATAGCTATACTTACATCAGACAAAATAGACTTTAAACTAAAAAATGGTAAAAGGAGACAAGGTCATTACATATTGATAAAGGAGTCACTATATCAAAAAGGTATAATAATTGTAAATATTCATGTGATCAACACTGAAACACCTAAATATATAAAGCAAAAGCTAATAGAATTAATGGCAAAATAAACAGTAATATAATAATAGTTAGGGACTTTAATAACCTGCTCTCAATTATGGATAGATCATCCAGACAGATTCAGACAGAGAATCAATAAGGGAACAGTGGATTTGAATAACACTACAGACCAAAAGGACCTAACAGATATATACAGAATAATCTATCCAACAACAGAAGAACACACATTCTTCTCAAGCACACATGGAAAATTTTCTAGGATAGATCATATGCTAGGCCACAAAACCATTCTTAGCAAACTCAAGAAGATTAGAATCATGGCTTCTCTGATCACAATAATATAAACTAGGAGTTCATATCCCAGATGAGCACACACACCCCCAAAAAAAAGCTCATGTGAAATGTGGACAACTAAAGGAAATCAGGAAATTATATATAAGAAATATGAGAATATCAATAAAGACATAGAAATTACATTTTTTAAAAGTCAAATGTAAATTTCAAAGCTGAAAAATACAACAAATGAATGAAAAAAATCATTAGAGGGATTTGAGAACAGACTTTTAGATGAAGAAGAAAGAACCAACAAACTTGAAGGCAGGTCATTTGAAATTATTGTCATTAAAGAACACAAGAAAAAAGGAATGAATAAAAGTGAACAGAGTCCACGGAAGTGATGGGATACCATTAAGAGGGCTGGTATATACATTATGGGAGTCCCAGAAGGAGAAAAGAAAGAGAAAGGGACAGAAATATTGTTTGAAGAAATGAAAGCTTCTTAAATTTGAGGAAAGACATAATCTGCAAATTCAAGAATCTCAACAAATTCTGAGTAGGATAAATCTAAGAGACTCATACTAAGATACATTATAACCAAACTATCAACACTCAAGAGACAGAGAGAATCTT
This sequence comes from Smutsia gigantea, assembly GCA_032199065.1. Taxonomy (NCBI): domain Eukaryota; kingdom Metazoa; phylum Chordata; class Mammalia; order Pholidota; family Manidae; genus Smutsia; species Smutsia gigantea. The sequence continues at coordinate 126,311 of JAVSCE010020828.1, read as the reverse complement.
GACAGCAGCAAGATAAAAGGGACTCATGTATAAGGGATCCCCAATGAGATTATTTGTGGATTTTTCAGCAGAAACCTTGCTGGCCTGTAAGCAGTGGGATTATATATTTAAAGTACTGAAATAAAATCTGTCAACCAAGAATTGTATATCTGGCAAAGCTGTCTGGTTTTAAATGTCTTTCATTCAAAACTGAGGACATTAAGGCATTCCCAAACAAGCAAAAGCTGGGGGAGTTCTTTACCACTAGACTTACCCAATAAGAAGAGCTAAAGGGAGTCCTTTGGTTAAAATGAAAGGACACTAGACAGTAAATTGAAGCCATAGGAAAACAAAGTTCTCCAGTAAAGGTAAATACATGGATAAACATAAATAACAGTACTATTGTAATTTTGATTTATAACTCCACTTGTTTTATTGACAGGGTTTAAAAGACAAGTATCTAAAAAAATATAAACCCAAAGCTAGAATTAGGAAGTAAATAATAAAGATTAGAGCAGAGACCAATAAAATAGAGGATAGAAAAGCAATAGAGATAATCAGCTAAACCAAGAGTTGGGTGTTCTAAAAGATCAACAAAATGACAAACCTTCAGCTATATTGATTTAAAAAAAGAAAAGGCACAAATAACTGAAATCAGAAATGAAAGAGAAGATATTTCTGTCAAAATTACAGATATAAAGAGGACTATAACAGAGCTCTATGAATGATTAACACCAACTGGGCAACCTAGATAAAATGGACAAATTCCTAGAATAATACAACATGCAAAGGTTTAATTATAAAGTGATTAAAAATCTGAATAGATCTACAACTAGCAAGGAGATTGAACCATTAGTCAAAAACCTCCTAACAAAGAAAATCCAGAAATTGATGGTTTTACTGGTGAAATCTACCAAATATTTAAAGAATCAACACCAATCCTTCTCTTTAAAACTCTTCTTTTAAATAAAGAGAAGCAATCACTTCAATACTCATTCTATGAGGTCTGCATTACAGTGATGCCAAAGCCAGACAAAGATACTATAAGAAAAGATCTTTTAAAGTGAAAAGAAAAAGACTAATATCCTATGAATATTGAAACAAAAATCCTCAACAATATACTAGCAAATAGAATCAAGAGTATATTAAAAGAATTATACACAATAAGCAACTTGGATACATTCCTGCAATGCAAGGATGGTTCAACATATGAAAATCAATAAATGCAATATACCACATTAACAAAATGAAAGCAAAAAATGCATGATCGTCTCACTTAATGCAGAGAAAGCATTTGACAAAATTCAACACTCTTTCATGATAAAAACAATCACCAACTGGAAACAAAGGGAAACCACTTCAACATAATAAAAGCTATATGTGAAAAACCCATTGCTAACATCATACTCAGTGGTGAAGGCTTTCACTTTGATATCAGAAACAAGACAAAGATGCTTGGTTTTGTCCCTTCTATTCAACACAGTACTCAATGACCTGACCACAGCAATTAGACAATGAAAAGAAATAAAAGACACACAAATTGGAAAGGAAGGAGTAAAAAGTATTCTGTTAACACACATTTTTATATGTAGAAAACCATAAAGACTTCACCACAAGAAAAAAAATTGAATAAATGAATTAGCAGACTTGCAAGGTACAAAATCAGCAACAAAAAATCAGTTGTTTCTATATACTAACAATAAAAAAATCCAAAAAGGAAATTAAGAAAACAATTCCATTCACAATAGCACTGAAAAGAATAAAATATTTAGGAATAAATTTAACCTAGGAAGCCAAAGACTTGTACACTGAAAGTTATGAAACATTGCTAAAAGAAATTAAAGAAGATACAAATAAATGGAAAAACAATCTGTGTTCATAGACTCAAAGCCTTAATATTGCTAAGATGTCTTAGTACCCTAAGTGATCTACAGATTCAATCCAATTCCTATCAAAATCCCCAATGATACTTTTTGCAGAAATAGGAAATTTCATCCTAAAATTCATATGGAATCTTAAGGGACCCTGAGTAGCCAAAAAAAAAAATCTTGAGAAAGAACAAAGTTGTAGGTCTCACATTTTCAGATTTCAAAATTTACTACAAAATTGCATTAATCAAAACAGTGTGGTACCAGTATAAAGACAGATATATGGAATAAAATAGGAAGCCCAGAAATAAATCCTCACAAATATAGTCAAATGATATTTGACAAAGTAGACAAGTCCATTTAATGGGCAAAGGACAGTTTTTTCAACAAATAATATTGGGAAAACTGGATATCCACATGCAAGAGAGTGAAGCTGGACTCTTACCTTACACCATAAAAAAAGATTAACGTGAAAAGCATCAAATACCTAAACATAAGAGCTAAAATTAAAACTCTCAGAAGAAAACAAGGGAAATTTTTCATGACATTGGATATGGTACCAAAAGCACAGGCAACAGAAGTGAAAAATAGATAAACTGGACTTCATCAAAATTTTAAACTTTTGTATATCAAAAAACAGAATCATACAGAGTGAAAAGGCAACCCATGAAATGGAAGGAAATATTTGCACATCACATATCTGATATGCAGTTAATATCCAGAAAAACTACTATAACTCAACAACAACATCAAAACCAACTCAACTGGAAAATGAGAAAAGGCCTTAAATGGACAGTTCTCCAAGGAAGATATACAAACGGCCAATGAGCATATGAAAAGGTGTTCACCATCATAATCACTAAGAAAATGCCAATCAAAACCAGATATCCACTTCTTAATATCCATTAGGATGGTTACTATAAAAAAATAATAATAAACTTAACATAACAAGTGTTAGTAAGGATGTAAATAGAATGGAACCCTTGTGCATTGCAGATAGGAATGTAAAATGGCACAACTGATATGGAAAATGGTACAGTGGTTCCTCAAAAAACTAAGCATACAATTACCATATGATCTAGCAATTCCACTTCTGGGTTCATACCAAAAAACATTGAAAGCCAGTTTAAACAAATATTTATACAGCTATGTACATAGCAGCTTTTTTCACAGTAGACAAAAGTTTGACATGACCCAAGTGTCTATCAACAGATGAATGGATAACAAAATGTGGTCTATAAATACAATGGGATGTTATTCAACCCTAAAATGGAAGGAAATTCTGACACAGGCTACAACATGGATGAACCTTGAAGACATGCTTAGTGAAAGAGCCAGTCATAAAAGGACAAACACTGTTTGATTTCTTTATTTGAGGAACCGGAGTAGATAAACTCATAAGAGAGAAAAAGTGGAATGATGTTTGCTGGAGGCTAGGGGACAGGTGAAATGTGGAGTTAGTGTTTAATAGGTATAGAGTTTCAGTCTGGGAAGATTAAAACATTCTGTGGATGATGGTTGTAAAACAATATGAATGTACTTCATCCCACTGAACATACATTTAAATGGTTAAAGTGAAAATTTATGAAAGAAAAATAATTTAAAATACCTGAATCCTTTTCACACTGTCAGACACATGGGATGCAAAATAGTACTCCTGAAAGAAATTTTGTGTTATAAACATGAGAGATTGCTTAAAAGATAAATGGATGCACCATCTATTACACACAGTGGTTGACTCTGCTCCTGGTTGATTGTGATTCTTCATCTCATTCTCTTCAAACAATGAACATACCTCCTTTTTTCAAATGTCTTTTATTAAACCATTAGTCTGCAGTAAAAGACTCTAAAACTTAAGAGCTAGATAGTTTTGAATTGCCAGAATCAGAATTAAATTGCAAAATTTTTAGTATCAGGGGAATTAAGGAAGGTATGCCCTAAAACAATCAAAATTAACAGACTGTTCTGCAAAAAAGAAAGAATCAAGTGATAAAGAATGTGACTATAAAAGAGTAGCATGTGAGAGACTGAAGGGTTATGGAAATGTTTGTCATGGGATTGTCGTGCTGATTACATTAATCTACACATGTGTTAAAATTTTAGAACCATACACCAAAAAGGAGTAAGTAAAAAGTTTTTTCAGCAGCACAATCCTCATGTTTCACTTAATTATTTCTTTATTCATTTTCTCTCAGTCATAGAACCTACATCGTAGGCCTCTGCACTGGCCGCTAGAGTTATACTTGTACTTTTAGAGGATGAAAGAGAACAGCTAATAACCACCTTGAGGTGTTAAACAAACACTCAGCAGTATCTTTAAGTGATTAAAAGTAAGTTAATCTACATTAAGCATGAGACATGACATTCCACTCTTAATCATTCCCTAGCTTAAGGAGAAGTGTGTTAAGTATTTACTACCAGACATGGGCCAGCATCTCTCTGTTCCAAAATATGCCCCTTGTCAGCTCTCCCTAGGATATAATCAGACCTTCATTTAAATATACTTGTAACAATAGCAAAGTACCTTCGGGGTATGATATGAAAACTGTAAGTCAGAAATCATTTTTGTTTTATTTATTATGCTGCCATTTACTGTCATGTAGTAAAGGCTGAAGAATCTAATTCCCTTCAGTACTGGAAGTATAGCAGCTCATCTTTTTTATGCAGATTTAATGTCTGAAAGATGCTTAAGTTACATTGTTACCTGATGTTCCTGGTCTGGTCTTGCCACAGTCTGAGTTCTCACGTGGACAAAAGCAAACTCAACCCAAGTCATCTTCCTGTTACCTTGCTGTCTCTTTTGGTGCCTGCCTGAAAAAAATTTGAAATATAGTGTTTTTTATGTGTATATGTTTACATCTATGTCCTTCATTACATGCATTTTTAAAACACACTATATTATCCAGATGCTGTCAGCAGTACCATGCAGGCCATATGGACGCAAAAGGAAAAAATCAATAATACTGATCCTAAAATCTAAAATTTTGATATTTTATTCATCATGGATTTTTTGCATTGACTTTATGTTACTTATCTTCATTACTGAGTTTGTTGGCAGCCCCTTAAATTTTGCAGCTGATGAGCATGTCTCTCTCACCTCATCCTGGCCCCAGATGACAGTACAAAAAATTTAAATGGAAAGTAATGGAATATCCTTAAGAAAAAATTCAAAAGACTGAGAAATATACCACTGATTCTGCCATTCAGAATTGTGTTTTACCAACTGTACTCATTTCCTAGGGCTGACATTACAGAGTACCACAAACTGAGTGGATTGAAACAACAGAAGTGTATTGTTTCCAGTTCTGGAGGCTGGATGTCTGAGATCAAATTGTCTGCAGGGTCTGCTGTCTCTGAAAGCTTTATAGGGAGAATCCTCCCTGTCTCTTCCTAGCTTCTAGTGGTGGCCAGCAATCTTTGACTGTCCTCAGCTTGCAAAGGCATCACTCCACTTTGTGCCTCCATCACTTTCTTCCTCTGCATCTTCACATCATCTTCTCATAAGGACCCTAGACATATTGAATTAAGGGCACCCTACACCAGTATGACCTCATCTTAACTAATTCCATCTGCAATTTCCTAATAAGGTCCCATTCTGAGGTACGGGGGGTTAGGACTTCAATATATCTGTTTGGAGAATGCAATTCAACCAATAACACCAACCAAAACAGTTGATAATTCTTATTTAAATACTTGGGTCTGCAACACATCGAGCTGCTTGCACAGGATTTGTGTGGGATATACAAGTGTGTGGTCCAAGTGCATGTCACCCTGGCCACCTACCTGCCCCATTCTGCTCTCTCTCCCTCCAGGCGCCCCCTTACTCACTTTTCCTCTTCTTCTTGGCTCCTACTTTCTCCTATTACCACCTATCCTCCTTTACTCTATTCTTACCCACAGCACAACTCCCTAACCTATCTCTTCCCAATTCCATTCCACATCCCAGTACCTCATGGTAGAGAGACCGTGGCCTAAATAGTCCCTCATTCTTTGACCAGCTGACTTCATTTTCTCATTCAGTTGATCTGAGTCTCCTACTCAATTCATCTGCCTAAACTCTCAACAGTGCTAAAGCCGGGCTGTAAAGACTTAATGTAAGGTGATTTTCATGCATCGTTATCTATTTCCTAACAGCTTATTTCCCTGAGTGCGTGGGAAAAGTCTACAAACCTTCTAATGTGAGCATCACTAGTCTCAAGATTCCATGAGGATCAGGGAGATGAGGGAAAGAGAGAGGTAAGCCTTAGAAATGCAGCAACTTCTATTCACACCACACACTGGCTTCCTATTCTTCTAGGACAGGCACCACCTTAGAGCAGTAAACCATTTGTTTAATCACTTTGCTTTTCCCTGACTGCTAGTAATGAAATGCTGCAACTCTCTAAAATAATTTCCTGACTATTTGCTAAGATTCATCTCTGACATTTCATTAAATATGATCATTTAACTGTACAAGTACAAATGCATTTTTAATTTAGCTTACTGCAGATATTACAGATGTGGGGAAATGAATTCGTATTGCTCTAGGACAAATATATCATTCACATATGCATGCGACAAAAGAACAAATTATTAAAAATTACTGAGACTTCCATGAAGATTTATATTTAACTTTTCCATTTTCAAGCTCCATGTCACTGTGGAAACATATAGCATGTCCCTTTGTCAGCCATGATTCTATGCAGAATGTGGTGGGGAGTCCATGAGGATGTCGATCGATAGCCTTCATCCCTGACAGTGACACACTGTGCCACTAAAAGAGATGGAGACTGAGTTGCAGTCTTATCACTAAAGCAGTTGGTTATTTGCCTTCTTTTATTTTTTCCTGTTTTTTTATTAAGGTATTATGGACATACACTCTTATGAAGGTTTCACATGAAAAAACAATGGGGTTACTACATCCACCCATATTATCAAGTCCCCACCCATACCCCATTGCAGTCACTGTCCATCAGTGCAGTAAGATGCCACAGAGTCACTATTTGCCTTCTCTGTGCTACACTGTCTTCCCCATGATCCCCCCACACCATGTGTACTAAACAAAATACCCCTCAATCCCCTTCTTCCACCCTTCCCACCCACCCTCCCCCACCCCTCCCCTTTGGTAACCACTAGTCCCTTCGTGGAGTCCGCGAGTCTGTTGCTGTTTTGTTCCTTCAGTTTTCTTGGTTGTTACACTCCACAAATGAGGGAAGTCATTTGGTATTTGTCTTTCTCTGCCTGGCTTATTTCACTGAGCATAATATCCTCCAGCTCCGTCCATGTTGTTGCAGATGGTAGGATTTGTTTCTTTCTTATGGCTGAATAGTACTCCATTGTGTATATGTACATCTTCATTATTTGCCCTCTTTACAAAAGAAAACAGCAATAGAAAGTGTGTCTTCTATCCTGTGTACTATAAATCCAACTATAGTTCATGCTAAAGTTTAGTTTAGTAGGAAAGTACTCAAAATATAAACTGACATTCTTGAATGTCTTCTTTGTCATTGGATTTTCAAAACTGAGCAATGAAAGAATAAGGTTGGTTTTTGACCTTGAGCTATGAAGTCTAGACCTTACAAGTCATGAGATAATAATTATTATCTCTTAGGGTAGACAAGTGTTTCCACAAAATGTACTTGTTATTGTGGAAAGAAATAAGCATATTTTCAAAAATCTTTGTGGCATATTTTAGACAGAGGACAAAAGCAAAATAATAGAGGTTTGAGACAATTATCTAGAAGGAAATTCATCCCAAAGGTAGAAGATAGAAGCCTGTCATTTCCAAAAATCTAAAATCTAAAAGAATTCAAAGATCTTTCACACTTCAGACACCAATGAAATAAAAATTGTAGGAATTTCAAGTCCTCCACTATTACAAGACTTATGGTTTGGAAAGAACCTTTGAGATCATGTGAATTAAGCCTAATTTGCTTATTTTAAAAATAAGAAAAATGACGTTCAAATGATTTTCCCAGACACACAAGTTGGTGGAAACCCCAAACTAGAAGCCAGGACACCCAATTCCTGACAGCACATGATTCAAGAAATTTCTACAGGCCACATCTGCAGGGACTGTAAGCCTCACTTTGCATATGAAGATATTAATCTCACAATCAAAGGGCCTGTATGCAGCTAAGCAATTGGCCATCAACTGAGTGACAAGTGGCTCACCTGCCTAGAAGGGCAGGGATAGGAAGAGTTAAGTGACAGCAGTTGTTAGAGGAATTTTCCTTATCAGCCTAGTGAAAAAATACTAACCTCATAGACCTCCTGACTAAAAGGAGGTTGATTGACATCTGATTGTTAATACTATGTGTCAATTTGGCTTTGTATGTCAACAGCATCATGGGGTGCCCAGATATTTGGTCATACATTTTCTTGGTGTGTCTATAAGGGTGTTTCTGGATGAGAATAACAATTGAATAGATAGACAGAATAAAGCAGATTGCACTCCCTAACCTGGTGGGCTGCATTTGATCAGTTGAGGCCCTGAATAGAACAAAAAGGCTGACCGTACCTTGAGTCAGGGAGTTCCTCCTCCCTAGCTGCTTTCAAACCAGGACACTGGCCTTTTCCTCCCTTCAGGCTCAAACTGAAACATCAGCTCTTCCTTCAGGTTTGGCCTGGAATCATCGGCTTGCTCTCCTTGTCTCCAGTTTGTTGACTGCAGATCTTGGGATTTATCAGCTTCTATATTTATGTGAGTCAATTCTTTATAATAAACCTCTTTCTCTTTACTATACATCTTATAGGTTCTATTTCTCTGGAGAACCCTGCTACAATGTCCCTGACACCTTCAGATTTCACACTGTTTATAATTACTTTGAAAAATTACCAAGTCTCTGTTTATGAGAAACTTCAACGCAGGCAAACATTGTAGAAACGCAAAGCCCGAAAGAGTTTGCAGAAATACAAAACCTCACAAACCAGAGCTATTGGTTTATAGTTCTGAAACAGATGCCACAAAAATGCTACACGCAAAAATCCTCTGCGTTACAATCAGAAGGCTGTCATTCTCCAGGCTTCAGGAGTGTGAAACAGACCAAACTGACTGTCTTCTTTCCCCAACAGGGGAGGTTTTGAAATATCACACTGAGTGATCACACAACTTGCAAAATTACTGACACTGCTTTAGTCACTCACATTTGATTTAGATTGCCTCTCTTTTAATGAGCAAACTCCTTGTCTCTCACCAAGATGTGCACGGAGCTCTTTCCAGGCACAGTGTGTTAAACAACAACTAGAGAGGTGTGGTTGCCTCAAAGTCCTAACACTTCTGAGTGGCAGCACAAATCGCCTTGCTACATGATGATCAGGCCAGCCAGTAGGAGCTTTAATTCACGTGCTCCAGGCTTGTACATGTACCAGTGCTATTATTCTGCATCTCTACAAGTGATGGCTCTGAGTGAGGCTGTGTGCCTGTGAGCACTTTGCTCATCAGGAATGAGGGGGAACGGAGGGCATGGAAGTATCCCAGAATGATAAGGTTGAAGTGAGATTATCATTGACAAAGTTTTTTTTTTCAACCACAGGAGCAAACGTATCGTTTTTTCAAAATCTGAACCATAATCTGCTAATTCAAACAGATTTTTGAATGCACTGTGTCAAAATGTTAAGAGAATAATTCTGTCTTTTCAAGACTTCACAGACAGCTGGACCTAGAATAGAAGTGAATGACTTTCCTACCATACGTCCTTGTTTTCAAATATTTTTAGTATTGCAAGCCTGCCACTGACTACAGCATTCAAGATGAGATTTTTGCACCCCACCTTTAATTTAAGAAGTCTGCTGGAAGTTTCTTTGTCTTGTATGAGAACAATTGTATTGTCTCCATTACTTCCAGTGTACAGAAGGAAACGGAATCCTCAGCTTACTTAAAGAAATGTTTTCCTTTTTATCATGAGTGGTAAGGAAGGAGCAGCGGTATTCTGAGGGAGATGGGAATAATAGAGACACTTACCTGAAATGAAACACAGTGTTAGCCTTCCACAGGGATCACTAGAGAAGCAACGGCAGACTTATCTTGGCTGGACATGCCATCATCCCCTTCTAGGAATTTTGAGTGCCAAGCAAAGCTTTATGTAGGATGTCCATCTTGACCCCAGTCAGCAGCAAACAAACCTCATGTTAAAAGAATGCCTGCAGTTATCCCACCTTTACATGATTGAGTCCAGAACAGTCACATTTACTCAATCACATCCCAGTCAATATCTTGACTGTTAGAGATCTCCACCCATTTGTCAATCACCCCTCTGATGCCTATCCTTCCACCCCAAGCTTGGTGTTCAAATGCCTCCCTCCCAAGCCCTTTGAATTCTGATCTCCTCTCTCCCCTACCCACAAACTGAGACTGATAATGACCTCACTGTTTAGAATGAATTCCCCGACCCAAGTACTATGCTTGCAGTTAGCTCTTTTGAAAAATGACTCACCCTTTGGATAATAGGTGAGAGTAATCACACAGTAGAAGGCAAAGGACCATTAGAAGATAGGAAGTGAGCTTCCCATCTAAGCATAAATCCATACAAGATCTCCCCACCCATTTAAACTAGCCATAGCAACCTGGAGGATGTATGACATCGGCAAAGTTGGGCCTAGCCTTCCTCTTCTGTACTCCGTTTCATCCTCCAAAGCCCTGCCTCTCCCACCCCTCTTGCAGGCACCAAGACTCTCATTGCCTTTCTGCTGGTTCTTCAACTTCCTATCAGCTTCTAATTTCAAGAAACGTTGTACTATTGATTCTTCACACCCTCCTGTGGAACCAAGTTGAGTTGCCTCTAATGATGGAACAATTGTTCAGTCCTAGTAAGTGCATCATTCTGCCTAATGAGAGAGGCAGCAGAGTGGGGAACAAAGTGCATCTAGCTCAGAGTCCAGAAACCTTAGCACAAGCTCAGCCATGCTAACCACTTTTGCAACTTTCACTTCAGCTTCCTCACCTCTGAAATAACAGCACTACACTAGGTGACATCTAAGAGATCTGTCACTCTATACACCTGTGGACTTAAGTGTGCACAGTATTTTATTCTTTCCAGTGGACTTTCATACACTTATTCACCATATATTATCTTATCCTTAGCTTCAAACTAGGCTGTGAGGTAGATAGGGAAGGTACCATTGCTGTCTCCCATACTATAGATGGGGACTCTAAGGCTTGGTGAGATTAAGTTACTTCTAGCAAGTCATGTCTCTCCAAAGGCATTTAATATGTGGTTAGAATTCATGCAAAAAAGAAAAAGAACAATAAAAGGTAACATCTGTTTTGTAAGGCAGGACATAGTATGGGAATTTTGAAGAACCATCCCACTCTCCCAACCCCCAAATATCACTTGGGACAACTTTAGTTGGAAAAAATACCTTCCAATGGAGGGGCAACTTGGGCCAGACCAGAATGGAAGGGAGGTCTTGGTAAATGATGGTGATCCAAAAAAGGCATTCACAGCAAGAAAAACAGCATGAGCACAGGTCAAGAGAGTACTTATCGTCTTCCTAGATCTATACTTGGCAGAGGATCTTGTTTTCAGTTCTACTGGAAAACATATTGATTTCAGAAACTTAAGAAGTAACTAGTAAATACTATTTCTGGACCATAAATGAGAGAGGTACCCACCCAGTTCTAGAGTGAAGTGGTACTTACGATAAATAGAAGAAGCCAGGATGAAAGAAAATTTTCACTGACCCAGATCAAATACCTTGTCATCTATCAGGAGCTGCTTTTGATGAGCAAGGGAATGACTATCCAGAACTCATCATTCGTATTGTTCAGGACCAGCAAAAGCAAATAACCTACTTTCATAAAAATTACTAAGGTAATTTTAATAAAGGTGTTAGTACAACCGAAATACCCTATCAAACAAGACACCGGTTTCCCTTTTCTAAAGTAATTCCTAAAATAATGTCCCTCCTCTTCCCTAATTCTCTCTCTGACGTATTAAAGGTGGAAGTAAAAGCATTTTCCTGACTCTGCTCTGCATGAAGTGTGTAGCATTTGTGGTTTTACTCCACTTCTTATACATAAAGGCAATGTTTCAATTATTTTACAACCCCAGCTCTTATTTATTCTTTAACTCAAAATTTAATATTTAATGTTAGTGTATGTCTGAATCTTAGTTGGCATAAATTGCATGACTTAGAGAGGCAAGACTGTGTACATTTAATTCCATTTTTATGGCATTCCTAGTGCTGCTTCACATACACCCAAGTATGTAATGGTAAGGAAAACAAAATAATGCTGGTGAAGATGACATTCATTAAGATGACGATGATGATGAAGTTCACAATGATTAATGATAATTCATCCTCTTCAATAATTTCTGCACCAAATATAAACCGGTTTTCTATGGCTTCCAAATTTCTTTCCTACCCAGTGACACCAAGTTTCACTACAAGGTTTATACCTGCTCTTCAGGATGATTTGATGCAGTGAAAGAACATGAGACGTTTTCAATAACTCAGAATTCTTGCTTCAACACAAGGGAATTCAGCAGTAAAACATGTCAAGTGGGATAAAGGAGAAATTACAGGAGAAAAATAAATCATAACAAGCTTCAGATGACCTCCTTTGAGTAGGAGGACTGATAAAATAGAAGAGAAAAACACATGCCAGAGAGTTCATTTCTGCCAATAAATATTTGAAACTTGAGCATATCTAAGGAGATGCTGGAGGCAAAGAAGCCATCTGATAACGTGCTTGTTCTAAGAAGGCAGGACTAGGCTACCTCTTCCCATCAGGCCGGCCAGAGCTGATTAGCCATGACAGGTGGCTTTGAATAATTGCTCTAATCACTCCAGTGAGCCTTCTACCTTGTCCTAGCAAAGGAGTAATGCCTCAACCAGCTTCAGGGGCCAGATACCCTAAACCTGACATCCCTAACAAAGATGCATTTATTTTAATGGAAGCATCATTTGATGTTGCTCATCAGAAGAGATGGGAGAGAGTTCAATGGAGACCTCACGGTTGGCCGTAGCTACGAAGGGCCTCATTAAATGACTCAGGAGCTTGTATTTGCAGGTCAATTTGATGTGATGACCAGTTAGTGGAGACTGATCATAGCAAGAAGGGCAAAAATATGTCAGCCAGAATCGGGTTGGAGATTTAGCTCTTCCAGAGAGTAGGGAATAATTAGGGCAGTGTATCATCAAAACTTTTCATGTCAACTAAGGAACACACTCTTTCTAAATAAGGAACTGTCAGATCTCCTGAAAGCTTTTAGTGACAGGGATTTCCTTCCAGCTTTACCTTCTCATGGAAATGGAAACTTACTCCAGAGGGCTAAGTGGTGAGACACTTCACTTGATGTCTTGGCCTCTTGTGCATTTGTTCTGCTACAAAAACCAAACATTAATGATAAAACTTCTTATCCCTTGAGGAAATTGAGTGTCTATGGTTTTCCCTAATGCCCAAGTATTTTTGTCTTACTATCCAGATAAATTTCTAGAGAAGCCAAAATAACTTACTCTGAGTCTGAACAGCAGATTGCCCTAACTGCCCATCCAATGGCGAGGAATTTTCATGGGGGAAAAGCACTGCATAAAAAGCTCTGTGATGCGCTAGGGACTGCTGGAGCTCCCAGAGCAACTCTAAGCAATCCTGGACACCATCTGTCCATCCACCAATGTGCAGACTTTTCTTTATTATAGTATTTAGCGTATCTTATTCAAGACTGTTTTTGTGTCTGTGTCTCCCTCCACATGAACTTGAGCTCCTAGAAGACTGGAACCTTTCTGCTCACCTTGCAATCCCCAGTGCCTCCCGCAGGAACTGGCAATCCATAGGTGTTCAATACATGTTACACAACCCATATTCCTCTACAGCCTGAATTGATTGCTCTGGGTAGCACAATACTAAATGCTCATTTTAACAGATGTTGTACTTCTGAACTGATTTTTGTGTTATGTTGATACCATTCCTTTACTCTTCTTTGTCTTTTTTTTCTCTCTCTTTTCTTTCTTTTTCCCACCCTTCATTCATTCTATCCCATTCACTATAATGCTAATGTAAGCTTTTCTTTAAGAAAACTGTGTCAGAGAAGGAAATAAAGGGAATGGATGCTTATTGAGTGACTACTGTATGTTTATTGAGTGTTAATTTTTTTCTCACATTACCTCTTTCAACCCTCACAAAAAATAATGAGAGGCAGCTAATATTATCCCAGTTGAGGAAGTGGGTGCTCAAAAAAAGCAGGAAATTTGCATTATGTTTCTTCTAATTCCAAATTACATCAGCTTTTCCCTGTACTGAACTGTTAGGGGGAAAAAAAGGAAAGCTGCTGAATTAAGGTAGAACATGGTGTAAAAAGGCTCGGAGTCTCCGTGGATTCCTTTATTATTCAAGTAATAGAAACGGCCAAATTTTCTGTGCCTCTTTCCTAAGGAAGCTAAATTTTAGACCACCCAACACTCTTCACATAAACCTTACTGACTTCATAAAGGCAGAAGCTCACAGAGACTGCTACATAAAAGAATGTTTCAGAAAATATACATGTACACACGGCACCTCTGCCCTTCTTGCCAGAAAAACTGTAAAGATTCTGTTTCTTTTTGTAGAGAGAGAAGGGAAACATTAAGGAAGGAGTGAAATCCATTTTAAATTAGATTAGATTTAGATTAAAGCATATCCTAAACTGTCATTAAAGCTGCTTTTACAAGTGTAACACAGTAGAAAAATGGACACTATTTCAGTAACAAAGAAAAACAAGTTACTTTCAAAAGGAAACGTGATGGTACTTTCAGAGCTTTACCCAACAATTGCAAGGCATCTAAAGCCTTGGAGCTTGCACAAGGACTCTGCTCACCCGGCCCAGCATGACAGCACTGCTTCCCAGGTAAATGCAGCCAGAGCAAAGATCCCATTTAACAATCTGACAGTTCTCTCAAGAACAGGACATTAAAAAACATAAGCTTGAGTGAAGTAACTGTACTTTCTCTTTGGCACAGAAAGACTGCCTGAAGGCCCACGGCAGCCAGGAGACATAAAAGTAACACAACTTTTGCTTCTACATAAACCAAAACCTTTTGTGGGGTTTTACTCCAATTAATGCCCCTCTGTCTGACTTTGACACCTTATCGCAAAGACAAGGCGCAAAGTTATAAGTAAGATAGTCTGCCTTTTGCAGGTAGCAGTTGCTTTTATTCATCTGTGGGTGCTGACCCTAGACAAAGTACACTAATATTAAAAAAGATCTTAAAGTATCTTCTGTACGTATATTGAGAGGTTAAAACTAAGTGTGTTATGCAAGACCCTGGAAAGTTAAGACCTTCATGTGTAATTCTTATGCCATGACAATATAGGGTTTTCTAATACAAGCCAAACATTCATAAACTGCTTCAAATAGTTTGCAGATAATAAATAAATAATTATATAAAAGCTTTGAAAATGGGAAGCAAGCTCTCTAGGAGACATACACTTCTCTGTGATACAGAAAGGACGATTCCTTGTAGGCCATGTTTCCATTTTATAAACGTAACTGTAGACTTCCCCCTAAAGAACTTTAGGGAATCATGCAATCCCCTTTTTAAATCTATGAGATTGTATGTAACATATAGCAGTAAACTTCATTCCTCTAATTTACTATTTTACTTACAGTGACTAATGACATTTGCTGAAAAGACAATTAAGTCTTCTTCCTACTTAAAGGTTCATGATCCCAAATCCTCTTTTCTGATTCCTTCAGCAACAAATGTTTTGGCCTCTTTTATGCCTGCCTTCACTATTTTTCTGATTAACAAGTGCAGACCTTACAATTGCTGCCATCAGAGGAACTAGACCCACACCACAGGATCAGAATCCATCTCTTTAGCTGCTGCTTCCTTCAAAAACTATGCCATTAACAGTCCAGAGAGAAAGTACATGGGAAGGAACAAAAGAGCACGAAATAAAGGTGAAGCATTTTATAGTCACTACAAGAAGCAACTCACACAAAATGGTAATAAATAACATGCAGGGCATTTTAGCCAACTAAAATCCAAATCCTACTGATACTATTAAATAAATACCAGAATCTAACTGTTAACACCTCCTTAAATAGGATGAAAATATATAGACATGTTACTATCTGGAAAAAAAGATACATTTTGTTTGCTTGAGTTTTGCAAACGTTCACTGAACTTCCTGTTCACAATTGTCATTCAAACACCTATCTACTGGATTCAGATATCTTCCCTGCATAGTGCACAGATCTTATAAACAGACCAATCCAATCTGATAAGTATCTTAAGCAAACTGCTCAGGTGCTAAATTTGTGTCAACCCACTTACTGGAAAGTAACAAATTAATGCAGATTCACAGGGAATTCTTCCAACAAGTCTCTGGCTGAATTTAATAAGGACCGAGATAAGAAGCTGGAGAAGGAAGATAGATGGGAGACATGGGCCAAATACAAGAGCTCTAAGGCTAAAGTTCCCTAGACCAGACCTTCATCCTGAAAAAGCCATCTCTCCTTTCTGTCCTTTGGCTGTCTCATCATACTCAGTTTTTTTATCATGGCATGCCCTAAAACCTAGGAAGCCTCCATTTTCACCTGGAAGTCACTTAGATGCCAACAAAACCAAATTAATTACTGTTTTCAGGTTTTCCATGGAAATGGAAATAGTTTAAATTCCATGTTTGGTATCAGACCAGGTTATGCTGAGTAACACACTATCCTCCAAATCTCAGAGTCTTGCAACACCACATGTATCTTCTGATCATTTTAATTGTGCAAAACATGTCACATGAACATGGGGAGATAATTAACCTGCCCCTGGAAGGCAGTGCATATTTGTAAACAATAATAAAATCTACCACAGTGACAGGCCAGTTGACAAGATTCTAATTCTATTGTTTTAATCTTCAAGTCTTCATTCAGTGAGGACTTTTTGTATCATCATTTATTTTTCAGTGGAGTATGGGTAGAAAAGAAACCATGGAATATATAGAACTTCCAGTAAGTTAAAATAGAATACTTTTCTGATAAAACTTTAATGTATGTTAGTGATAACTATTTTTCCAGGAAAAAAAAAGCAAGCCTGTTTAATGACCTGGGATGCCAGCCCATGGCATAAAAAGGGGATTTTGCTGAGCTAGTCATCTTTCCCATCACAAATAGCTAGACTAGTGTAGCAGACCCTCTGATCCATCCTCCACAGGACAGCCCCTCATCTTGTCACAAATGCAGACTGACGACTGACCCTGTCATTCCTCTGCTTCCAACCCTTCAGTGGCTTCCTGTTGCTCTTAACAGTGACTGGCTACAGTTACCATGGTTGCCATGGTTACTATAGCCCTTCTGATGTGGTCCCAGCTTCCTCCTACAGCTTCATCTTTTCCTGCTCCCAGCTCCACACACATTCCTCACCCCTCAGGTAAGTGCCCTTCACACGCTGTTCTATGCCTGGAACGTGCACACCTCCTTTCCATCTCCACCCTCAAAACACTCTTCACTCTTGGCCTGGCCAACTCCTTCCTACACGTCCATTGCCATTTAAGAGCAGCTCTTCCCTGGAAGCCTTTCCCAGGAACCGAAGATGGGGTTCAGCACCTCTGATTTATGTCCCCATTTCTGGTTCTCAGCACTTCCTCTACCACAGCACTTGCTACACTTAGGCTAAGTGTTTGTTTAACTATTTGGCTCCTTCAGCAGACTTTTCTGCAAAAGTACTGAAAGACACAATGGCCCATGGAGGTCTGGGGTCAGTTCAAAGAGACCTCACAGTTCAGAGACCACAGAATTCCCCAGCAGACACCAGCAGGATGCCCAAGGCCCATGCAGGGCCTATCATACTTCATCAGATCCCTGTCAAGGGATAGAGTGACCAGGAAGGAGCGACTTCTCAGCTCCAAGAGGATTCATGAGCTTCTCCTCCACCCAGATGCCACCTTGAGAAGAGTGAGTGGAAAGAGAGAAAGACCTTGATAGGGATTTAAGGTTTTTGAATTGAACCAATTTATCTGAAAAGAACTATTTTTAAAAGAAAGAGACCATTCTCTTAGTTGTCAAATTTAAATGTCTTCTCATATCAGGGAGAATGGGGGCTTTCAAGAATACACGTTCAAGTTAAAAACAATTTCTTTCACAACCTACATTATATTTTATTACACTTGACCCTATTTTGTCAATGGGCAAATTATCAACTCAACACCTCTGACCAAACCATTACCTTTGAATATTACAGTTATGTGAAAATTAACTACATAACACTTTTAAGAAACTCTCATCGCCCTTAACAAAATTCCTTCATTGTGATCAATTCACGTAATGTGTTTAGAATTAGACAAAGGATAACATTTACCTTTCTCAGTACAAGTGCTTTTGTGATATAAATGAAGAACTTGAGGTGGGGAGGGGTAAGCACATCTCACAAGATCACACAATACATGTGTGGACATACTTAATGGACATTAAGTTCATTTAAGTTTAATTACAAAGCATGTCCCACTTTTTCCAAAAGTTTGTAACAGGACTTTCTGTCTTTAAGGTCTGTAGTAAAAAAAAAAAAAATTAACCTATAATATAAGGTTTAAAGTTCTACAGATATGGAATGTCATTTATATAACTAAACTTCATGGTTTTCTTTAAAAAATTAAAGTTTTGGTTTTTAGGAATCAAAAGCTCAGCTCTTCTTTTGATACCTACGTGACATCTTGAGCAAGTGATATAACCATTATGAGTCCAGTGTTTCCTTGATGCAAAGATGAAAGGAATGATATTTGACATCAAAGGAAGTCCTTGAGGGATAGTAAACATTAAATGAATCTGCTGCTTGACTTCCTGTCCCTGTGGGAATCAAGAGGAAAAGGAAATATCTTTGAAGAGAATGGAGATGGTCATGATCTGTTAATGTCATCTTCTATCCGACACTCTGCATAGCTCAGGTTGTTGAAAATAGTTGGTGTTTCCACGAGAGGGCAGTTCTGGGTTCCCATGTCCCCTCTCATCCCTCGTCAACTGCAGCATCAATAAAGATGGGCTGTTTCTCTCCATCGCTGGTGTTCACTGAAGCCCATGGGGCAAGGGCAGACGTTGGCTACATGTCCTAAGATTAAAGCTGCAAAAGGAGCCCTTGTATATGGACTCCTTGCTAAGACTTCCAGAGCAAGAAACTGCCGTGGTTCACAGTAGACTTCCATTCCGTGAATGAAAGAACGCAGGACTTGAGAGAAAGGACCACCCTGTACAGTAGGAGATGTAGCAAGCCCAACAATATTTCGATTGATTCAGCTGATTGAGTTAACAGTAAAGTGGAAGTCATTTTTCAAATGGAAGTCAGAGTCCAACATATAGATATTGCCTTGCCATCTAATACATGTCTTAAATAAAATAAAAATTAGAAAAGCAGTTCAAAGAAATTAAGCATAAAATATCATACTCTGGGAGTTAGAATCAAGGTCTTTGTTTTTAAAGAATTAAGGAGCAGATTCTCCCTGAAAACGTATTTGAGTTTGAGGGATGTTTGATAAATAATGTATTTGTGATAGGAAATAAGTAGGATAACAACAAGAAAATGTCCTCATAAATAGAACCAACCTTCCTGGAAAGTGAAGTAAGTGATTTGTAACTATGATTATTTAAGTTTTCTTACATTGTCTTCAGTTGGGGAGAAAAATAAGATTGGTAGAGACCAAGTTCTTTATTTAATGATAATGACTTGAAATCCATTGTAAAAAAAAATTACTTATTTACCTCAAATCACTGATCCTACTTCAAATACAAAGCATTTACGAAGGGTTATACTTTAAGCTTTTATCAGACATTTACCACTTAGTATGAGTAAATTATCTCCTGAAAGCAAGTTTTGAAAGCACAAATGTGTGGGGAAAACAGGGCTGGCAGTCGAAAGATTAAGTGGGGACTCAGAGGCACTAGGTCCTTAGAAGCTGGTGTCTAGAACATAACAAAAAAGAGTATTTACCCAAAATGATGGCTGAACGTCCGAAGGCCAACTTCTCTTGTTTCACATTTTGCCAAGGCCCAACCCAAATTGTTGAAAGAACTAAATTTCCAAGTAACTTTTTAAAATTTATTTTGGTATCATTAATCTACAATTACATGTGCAATATTATGATTATTAAACTACCCACTTCATCAGGTCCCCCCCACCAACCCCATTACAGTCACTGTCCATAAGCATAGTGAGATGCTATAGAATCACTACTTGTCTTCTCTGAGTTGTACAGCCCTCCCTGCGCCCCCCCAACATTATGTCTGCTAATCGTAATGCCCCTTTTCCCCCTGTCCCTCCCTTCCTGCCCATCTTCTCCAGTCCCTTTCCCTTTGGGAACTATTAGTCCATTCTTGGGTTCTGTGAGTCTGATGCTGTTTTTCTTCTTTCA
The DNA here is from genome assembly GCA_032199065.1 of Smutsia gigantea. NCBI lineage: Eukaryota > Metazoa > Chordata > Mammalia > Pholidota > Manidae > Smutsia > Smutsia gigantea. The sequence goes on along the minus strand of JAVSCE010020828.1, from coordinate 106,172 downwards.
GTTTTTTTCTTTGCTCTTATGCTCCTCATATGAGTGAAATCATTTGATACTTGTCTTTCTCCACTTGGCGTATTTCACTGAGCATAATACCTTCTAGCTCTGTCCATGTTGTTGCAAATGGTAGGATTTGTTTTCTTCTTATAGCTGAATAATATTCCATTGTGTATATATCCCACATCTTCGTTATCCATTCATCTACTGATGGACACTTAGGTTGCTTCCATTTCTTGGCTATTGTAAATAGTGCTGTGATAAACATAGGGGAGCATATATCTTTTTCAAACCAGACAGTGGCATTCTTAGGGTAAATTCCTAGGAGTGGGATTCCTGGGTCAAATGGTATTTCTATTTTGAGTTTTTTGAGGAACCTCCATACTGCTTTCCACAATGGTTGAACTAATTTGCATTATGACCAGCAGTGTAGGACGGTTCCCTTTTGTCCACATCCTCGCCAACATTTGTTCTTGTTTGTGTTTTGGATGTTGGCCATCCTCACTGGTGTGAGGTGATATCTCATTGGGCTTTTAATTTGCATTTCTCTGATGATTAGCAATGTGGAGCATCTTTTCATGTGCCTGTTGGCCATCTGAATTTCTTCTTTGGAGAAGTGTCTATTCATGTCCTCTGCCCATTTCTTAATTGGATTATTTGCTTTTTGTTCGTTGAGGTGCATGAGTTCTTTATATATTTTGGATGGCAACCCCTTATTGGATATGTCATTTATGAATATATTCTCCCATACTGTAGGATGTCTTTTTGTTCTACTGATGGTGTACTTTGCTGTACAGAAGCTTTTCAGCTTGATAGAGACCCACTTGCTCATTTTTGCTTTTGTTTCCCTTGCCCGAGGAGATGTTCATGAAGAAGTCGCTCATGTTTATGTCGAAGAGATTTTTGCCTATGTTTTTTTCTAAGAGATTTATGGTTTCATGACTTACATTCAGGTCTTTGATCCACTTTCAGTTTACCTTTCAGTATGGGGTTTGACAGTAGTCCAGTTTCATTCTCTTACACATAGCTGTCCAGTTTTGCTAACACCAGATGCTGAAGAGGCTGTCATCTCCCCATTGTATATCCAAGGCTCCTTTATCATATATTAATTGACTGTATATGTTTGGGTTAATGTTTGGATTTTCTATTCTGTTCCACTGGTCTGTGGGTCTGGTTTTGTGCCAATACCAAATTGTCTTGATTACTGTGGCTTTGCAGTAGAGCTTGAAGTCAGGGAGCGTAATTCCCCCTGTTTTATTCCTCCTTCTCAGGATTGCTTTGGCTATTCAGGGTCATTTGGGGTTCCATATGAATTTTAGAATTATTTGTTCCAGTTCATTGGAGAAAGCTGTTGGTAGTTTGATAGGGATTGCATTGAATCTGTAGATTGCTGTAGGTAGTATAGCCATTTTGACAATATTTATTCTTCCTAGCCAAGAGCATGGGATGCATTTCCATTTGTTAGTGTCCTCTTTAATTTCTCTTAGGAGTGTTTTGTAGTTTTCAGGGTATAGGTCTTTCACTTGCTTCATTAGGTTTATTCCTAGGTATTTTATTCTTCTTGATGCAATTGTGAATGGAATTGTTTTCCTGATTTCTCTTTCTGTTAGCTTATCATTAGTGTATAGGAAGGCAACAGATTTCTGTGTGTTAATTTTGTATCCTGCAACTTTGCTGAATTCAGATATTAGTTCTAGTAGTTTTGGAATGGAGTCTTTAGGGATTTTTATGTACAATATCATGTCATCTGCAAATAGTGACAATTTGACTTCTTCTTTACCAATCTGGATGCTTTGTATTTCTTTGTTTTGTCTGATTGCCATGGCTAGGACTTCCAGTACTATGTTGAATAACAGTGGGGAGAGTGGGCATCCCTGTCTTGCTCCCAATCTTAGATGAAAAGCTTTCAGCTTCTTGCCGTTAAGTATGATGTTAGCTGTGGATTTGTCATATATGGCCTTTGTGATGTTGAGGTACTTGCCCTCTATATCAATTCTGTTGAGAATTTTTATCATGAATGGATGTTGAATTTTGTCAAATGTTTTTTCAGCATCTATGGAGATGATCATGTGGTTTTTGTTCTTCTTTTTGTTGATGTGGTGGATGATGTTGATGGATTGTCGAATGTTGTACCATCCTTGCATCTCTGGGATGAATCCCACTTGATCGTGGTGTATGATCCTCTTGATGTATTTTTGAATTCTGTTTGCCAATGTTTTGTTGAGTATTTTTGCATCTATGTTCATCAGGGATATTGGTCTGTAATTTTCTTTTTTGGTGAGGTCTTAGCCCGTTTTTGGTATTAGAGTGATGCTGGCTTCATAGAATGAGTTTGGAAGTATTCCCTCCTCTTCTATTTTTTGGAAAACTTTAAGGAGAATCGGTGTTATTTCTTCTCTATATGTCTGGTAGAATTCAGAGGTGAATCCATCAGGCCCAGGGGTTTTGTTCTTGGGTAGTTTTTGATTACCAATTCGATTTCGTCACTGGTGATTGGTCTGTTTAGTTTTTCTGTTTCTTGCTTGGTCAGTCTTGGAAGGTTGTATTTTTCTAAGAAGTTGTCCACTCTTCTATGTTTTCCAGCTTGTTAGAATATAGATTCTCATAATATTCTCTTATGATTCTTTGTATTTCTGTGGGGTCCGTCGTGATTTTTCCTTTCTCATTTCTGATTCCGTTTGTGTGTGTAGATTCTCTTTTTCTCTTAAAAAGTCTGGCTAGGGGTTTATCTGTTTTGTTTATTTTTTCAAAGAACCAGCTCTTGGTTTCATTGATTTTTTTCTATTGTTTTATTTTTCCCAATTTTATTTATTTCTTCTCTGATCTTTATTATGTCCCTCCTTCTGGTGACTTTTGGCCTCCTTTGTTCTTCTTTTTCCAATTTCATTAATTGTGTCTTTAGACTATTCATTTAGGATTGTTCTTCCTTCTTTAAATAGGCCTATATTGCAATATACTTTCCTCTTAGAACTGCCTTTGCTGTGTCCCGCAGAAATTGTGGCTTTGTGTTATTGTTGTCATTAGTCTCCAAATATTCTTTAATCTCTGTTTTAATTTGTTCATTGACCCATTGATTATTTAGGAGAATGTTGTTAAGTCTCCATGTATTTGTAAGCCTTTTTGTTTTCTTTCTACAATTTATTTCTAGTTTTATACCATTGTGATCTGAGAAGTTGGTTGTTAGAATTTCAATATTTTTTAATTTACTGAGGTTCTTTTTGTGGCCTAGTATGTGGTCTATTCTGGAAAATGTTCCATGTGCACTTGAGAAGAATGTGTATCCTGTTGCTTTTGGGTGTAGAGTTCTGTAGATGTCTGTTAGGTCCATCCGTTCTAGTGTGTTGTTCAGTGCCTCTGTGTCTTTTATTTTCTGGCTGGTTGATCTGTCCTTTGGAGTGAGTAGTGTGTTGAAGTCTCCTAAAATGAATGCATTGCTTTCTGTTTCCTCCTTTAATTCTGTTAGTATTTGTTTCACATATGTCGGTGCTCCTGTGTTGTGGGCATATATATTTTAAATGGTTATATCTTCTTGTTGGACTGACCCCTTTATCATTATGTAATGTCTTTCTTTATCTCTTGCTACTTTCTTCGTTTTGACGTCTATTTTTTCTGATACAAGTATTGCAACACCTGCTTTTTTCTCCTTGTTGTTTGCATGAAATATCTTTTTCCATCCCTTCACCTTTAGTCTGTGTATATCTTTGGGTTTGAGGTGAGTCTGTTGTAAGCAGCATACAGATGGGTCTTGCTTTTTTATCCATTCTGTTACTCTGTGTCTTTTGATTGGTGCATTCAGTCCATTTACATTTAGGGTGATTATCAATAGATATGTACTTATTGCCATTGCTGGCTTTAGATTCGTGGTTGCCAAAGGTTCAAGGGTTGTGTCTTTACTATCTGACAATCTAACTTAACTTTCTTGTTAAGTTATTGTAAACACAGTCTGATGTTTCTTTATTTCTCTCCCTTCTTATTCTTCCTCCTTCATTTAATATATACTAGGTGTTTTATTCTTTGCCTTTAGTTAGTATTTGGATGGTCTGCTTTCTTTGCTATGATTTTATTTTCTCTGGTGACATCTTTTTAGCCTTAGGAGGGCCTCCATCTAGAGCAGTCCCTTTAAGATATCCTGTAAAGGTGGTTTAATGGGAGGCAAACTCCCCAGCTTTTGCTTGTCTGGGAATTGTTTAATCCCTCTCTCAAATTTAAATGATAATCATGCTGGATACAATATTCTTGGTTCAAGGCTTTTCTGTTTCATTATGTTAAATATATCATGCCATTCTCTTCTGGCCTGTAAGGTTTCTGCTGAGACGTCTGTCTGATGGGTTTTCCTTTGTAGGTCATCTTTTTTCTCTCTCTAGCTGCCTTTAATACCCTGTCCTTATCTTTGATCTTTGCCATTTTAATTATTATGTGTCTTGGTGTTGTCTTCCTTGGGTCCCTTGTGTTGGGAGATCTGTGGGCTTCCTTGGTCTGAGAGACTATTTCTTTCCCAAGCATGGGGAAGTTTTCAGCAATTATTTCTTCAAAGATATTTTCTATCCCTTTTTCTCTCTCTATTCTTCTGCTGGTACTCCTATAATGCGAATATTGTTCCATTTGGATTGGTCACACAGTTCTCTTAATATTCTTTCATTCCTAGAGATCCTTTTATCTCTCTCTGCCTCAGCTTCTCTGTATTCCTGTTCTCTGATTTCTATTCCATTAATAGTCTCTTGCTTCTCGTCCAGTCTGCTGCTAAGCCCATCGATCACTGGTCTTGTTTCTGCATTGTCTTTCCTCACTTCCCTCACTTCCTCCCTCTGCTCTTGCATATTTCTCTGTAGATCCATCAGTATGGTTATGACTTTTATTCTGAATTCTTTTTTCTGAAAGATTGTGCATGTCCATCCCATCAGGCTCCCTCTCTGGGATTGTCTTTTCATGGCGATAGAAGTGGTCGCTGGTAGGCACCACGTATGTCAGCTGGGAGAACAAAGTCCGTTCCTGCTTGTTGTTCTCCTTGCCCTTCTCCCCGGCCTGAGGTGTTTTCCTGCACACCAGGAAGACTTAAAAAAAAAAAACCCACCAGGGGTAGATTCTGTGAGGATGCTGTGGGTGGTACTGCTGCTCCACTTTTCCGCAGCAGCTGCTGCTCGGCCAGGTCCACTGTGGCTCCGGCCAGGGAGGGAACGAATGGAAGGCTGCCGATCTCCACGGGAGATCTCCGGGCTTCTCCCAGCCACTGGCCAAGGGGTCCGAAATTCCCCAGGACTCCCAGCCCGCTGGGTTGAATGCACTGGGATGACTCTGTTCCACTGTTAGGCCCCTGTCTCTTCAAGACTCTCAAAAAAGTGTGCACTTTTCTTTTGTCCCGGGAAGTCGGCCGAGAGGACCTCGTGCCGTCCATCCCAGCTTCTGCCCCTCCGCTTCTCCAATCTCCAATACACCACGCGATGTGCATCCATGTTCCTGGCGCAGATCACCAGGGCTGGTTACCCTGCGGGCCTGTGCTTCCACTCCCTCCCTGCTCCGAATCTTTTCCTCCCACCAGTGCGCTGTGGTGTGGGAGTGCTTGGGTCCCGCCGGGTCGCTGCTTTGTGTCTTACCCGCTTCCTGAGGCATTGAGTTCTCGCAGGCGTTGCTGTAGCCTGACTGTTAACCTGTATCTTCCGGTCTCTCTTTTAGGAATAGTTGTATTTGTTGTATTTTCGTAAATACATATAGTTTTGGGAGGAGATTTCCGCCGCCCTGCTCACGCCACCATCTTCCCAGAAGTCCTCAATTTCCAAGTAACTTTAGTGAGAGGCATTTAAATCCATTTCATAGTGTCCATTTATTATTTATTTCCTAAGTGGCTCAAATGATGAAAAATGGTCACATCCTTCCTGAAACACTGCACATTACTTATTAGTTGGGCAGAGGAAGTAGGGAAGGTCCCTCTGGATAGGTGGGGAAAAACTGAATCAGTACTCCATCAAATGTCACCCTCTAAAGGAAGGTGCCCTCTCTGCCTTCTTCAATGCTGCACTCCCAGTGCTAAGCTCAGCCCAGGGGCAGGGGCCTCAGTGACCATTGTTAATTGACTGACCAAGTGAGTAAATATCATGTGACCATCATTAAACTGTTATGAAATATGCAGGGCAGGTATCATGTGGCCAGTGAGGAAACAGAGGCTCAGAGAAGTCAAAGGATTTCTCCAAAGTCACACAGAACAAAAACGCACGCACTCCTGGTTCCTCCTGCAAACTAGCTCTATCCAACTGTGTGCCTCTCAATGGACTGAATGTTGTATCGACCCAAAAGATACATGTTGAAGCTCTAATCCCCAGTGTGAAAGTATTTGGAAGTGGGGACTTTGGGAGATAATTAGGTTTAGATTAGGTCATGAGGGTGATGGAATTAATAGCCAAGACATTGTCTGTCTCTCTGTCTTTCTGTCTGTCTCTCTCTCCCATGTAAAGATACAACAAGTAGGCGAGCCAGGAAGAGAGCCATCCTGCAGGCTTCCAGATCTTGGACTTGCCAGCCTCCAGAACTGTGAGAAATAGATGTCTGCTGTTTAAGGCCCCCAGACTATGGTATTTCGTTACAGCAGCCTGAGCTAACTCATACAGCCTCCAAGTTTACCCTGAATTTATTTGAGCTGCTTTTCACCACCTGATATAGTACCATATTTCATAGAATATTAAAACACTCCCTACTGTGTCATGCACCAGGATTTTATGTGTACCTCTAAGAGAAAAACTACTTCCAATCCCAGTAGGACACAATGCTTCCTTATCACATAGAAAATCATTTTGTGATGCTTATTAAGAGAACTTTTTAAAATCTAACTCAGCCTAGATTTCATCAGGTATCTCCCATGCACATACATTTTTTTAAGTGAAATAAATCAATCAACATATTCCTAAAAGTTTTTCATAGGTTCCAATTCTTTTGAATTATTTTTTGACCCAAAGCCATCTTATGTTTATGTTTTGAAGACACAATGTCATCTTTCATTGACATTGAGATCATTGGTCATGAAGCATTTATTAAAATAAATCCATAAGAGACTTTTAAATCCACCAGAGCTGGGCTGTTGTCCAGCTTTTCATTGTGCAATATGGGTCTATTTGGACTCCATCTTCCAGGAAGTGCTACACTCCTCTGATCTGTCATTCACCAACTCCCACCCCATGACCATTTGTTCACAGAGGTTAAGAGAACGGCACACATTGTCTCTAGAATTTTTTTCCAAGCTCTTAACATCCACTGTGAAGTTTTTAATGTTATATGTTTCAGGCAATGGCCACTACAATCCAACAGGGGCTATAAGATGCATCTCAGTATCAGAAATGTTTTTTTTAATTATACGCATTTGGAACGAGTGAAATTCAGTTTTATGGATTTTCTGTTTGTTCTTGTGTCTCTCCACCAAAATGTGAGATCAATGATTTTGCCTATTTGTTTTCAGCTACGTCTCCAGCCCTGGCATGTTCAGTGCTCCATAAACATTTATTAAAGACGTGATTGAATTAATTCATTCATATTAATTCCACTAAGTTACCACTTCAAGAGAGGTTTTCTTCTTTTCAGTTAAAATGTGCTCTTTGTTGAAGAGCAATATTTATAGTATGATCTTTTCAGAGAGAAAATTTAAGAAGATAAATAACCATAGGTTAAGAGTTATGCTAATTTTTCTTCCTTTTATTTATCTATACTTCCTAAATTTTCTAACATGGCATTAGTGTATTAATTTTATAATAAAAGTGTAATATCTGCACATTATTTTAATTCATGCTGCTTTAGTCCTACGTAGTAAGACTAAAGCCATCCATACTGCATAAGATATGCACAGTTGCAATTCACTTATTTTTGCACTAACTCTATTTTCAACCATTTAACTTTTAGAGCATCTTGCTATAGGGCTTCTTAAAAATGCATGTCTACAGCCTGAGGTTATATGGAAGGAGACCATGTTAAGGTACTTTAGGATCAATCAAAATGTTGATATTTTATGGTATTTATTGGGCCCTGGCTCCTGTGGGCACAAGCAGCTCCCTTTTTTCTCCCAGGTTCTGTGGTCTTCAGGGAGGCTTCCTGGACATCTGGAAGTTCTCTATGATCTCTTCGTTCTGAAGAGGAGAATTGCAGGCCATTGGCAAGTCTGTGCCATGCTACTCAAGGTGGCATAAAGAAGCTAAGGAAATTGAAGAACAGATTTCAGTCAAATATTCAGCATCTCAGACTGTTCAACTTCGATCTAGATCAGTGAGGGGATGATAGGGGTCTTACAGGCCAAATTGTTCCCCCAACCCCAATTCATATGTGGAACCTCTAACCCCAGTACCTCAGAATGTGACTGGATTTGGAGATAGGACCTTCAAAGAGATGGCTACATTAAAATGAAACTCTGAGATTGGATCCTAATCCAATCTGATAAATGTCCTTATAAGAAGAGGAAATCTGGACATACAAGAGGGACACTTGTACAGAGAGATGGCATCTACAAGCTGAAGAGAGGGGCCTCAGAGGAACCAGCCCTGCCTGTGGCTTGATTTTGGACTTCCAGCCTCCAGAACTGTGAGAAAATTAATTTCTGTGGCTTAAGCCCCCTCGTCAGGGATATCCTGTTATGGCAGCCTGGCAAACGAAGGCCAGGGGTACCCAGTCAGGGACCTAGAGTCAGCAGGGCTCTTTAGCACAACTTTAAAACTCAGAGAGCTTTATCTGAGGCCCTGTGGCTTCTGAGAGCCTATACATGGTTTGTGGGCGTGATAAGGGGTGGTGGTATAAACACCTTCTGCCTGCAGATAATTCCAAACTTTTTAGCTCTTGCTCTCAACCTTCCCCCATACCAAACCTCCACGATTTACTAAATCTTTGTGACCAAGAGACTGATTTGAAATCCTGAGTCTAGCCTTTGTGATGGCCCAGATAGATCAAGGGTGGGCACGGAAAATAAGAAGTCTAGAAAATCCCCCACCTGGCTAATCAGCCCCTTTATAGGTAGCTCTAAGTTAGTTGTACCTAACACGACGGAAATGAAAGCTTACAGCACAGGAAAAGTAACTGATGGACTATTAACTTGACATTCTCCATTTGGGAAACATAGATAATAAATTCATTATCTCAGCCCCCTCTCTTTAACGGTATACATTTGATTGTCCTCTTGCCTACAGTTAATTCTCCATCAAAATTAAATTCACCAGCTTGTTCTCAATTTTATAAACTATGCAGGCAGGGAAAGAGGAGGTCAGGCAGAGGCTGGTGGGGCTGGGAAGAAGGTTATCTCCCCTAGGGCGGCGAGGACGCTAGTCCTCAAGGTCTCTGAACCCTCGGCCTTGCCCTGTGCCTGCATTCACGGTCCCACAGCGACATCAGCTGGTCAGGTCCCAAACCAAAGCCTTGGCTGGGAGTAAATGGCCCAGGAAAAGCGTTTAAAAATCAACTATAGCCAAGAATCGCTGTGTAAATGTATTTTTTCAGCACCTGCACATACGCTAGATTTCAAAGTCTTTTATAATGATTCTTCCAAATACGTAATATGAATAACTGGTGATAAGCACAAATTTAAAAGTAAACTTAGAAATGAGGATTTTAAACTTTATGCCAATAAGCCCAAATAAGGTACATTGAATATATAGATTATGAATGGATTTTAATTTTAAAATATAAGGTGGAAGCAAAGCACAGTGTGAGATGGATTCTCAGATGATATTAAGACATAAAGTGACTCCTTTTGGAAGGTTATACAGCTATGGCAATTAGCCCAGGCCCAGTGTGAAATACAAGAAAACTAACAATTCAAGGGTGTGATCATTAAGAAAATACACTCAAGTCTGTCTTGGTTAACCCTCTTTTATTGGGTTGCCAGATGAAGGCTTTTAAGGTAGGTATTTTGGCAGGGTGCTGAGTTTCTCAAAGTGATTTGAGATTTTTTTTTGTATCTGAACTTTTTTTTAAACAGTACCAGAAACTCTGTAGTTGAAACAGGAGTAGAAGGTTCAGATGGGAAAGGAAGAAGAATCTAGAGCCCACACCTATAATTCACAGTAGGGAGCAGAGAAAAGATGAAGACATATTCTCATGATCTGCAGAGCACAGTTTGAAAACAACTGTCTAAAATCTAACAGTGTTCTCAGGAGAAGAGCTCAGTGACCAAGTATTAAATGAGGTAACCCAGGCACTCAGGAAATGATTGATTTCTTAATTCAAGGTAAATTCATTTTAAAGGTAAAGGAAATATTGGCAAAGAAAGAATAAGGAGATAAATTAGAACAGGAAAAGTCTTAAAATTTTAGATATTAGAATGCTGTATTGTCATAAAAACACACACAACCAATCAGTGAAAAACAACTGGAAAATCCAATTCCCTATCAAGTATCCACTACTTGCCAGGTGTTGTGCTAAGAATTACAAAGATAAATAAAACTAAATGAAGTGGGGTACAACCCTAACAAAATCCTGGAACATATGCCTGTTTTCAGGACCAAGTGGTTGGTAGAAGTCCTAAGGGCTTTAAAGAACCTGGAGGCATATCGCAAGAATCTCTTGCCTAGCACTTCATTATATGTTGGGTACGTGGGGTCTAGATAACCATTAGCAGAATCTTAATGATAACCCCAAGGAGGCAGTTGAGGAGAATTCAAAAGAAAATGAAGAAATGTTAGGGAACTCTACAGGAATGGGGATCCTTATGATGTAATGGCAGAAAATTTAGCAACACTGTGGCAAGGAGAGCATGGAAAGAGAAAACGTCCTTCTAAAGGGATAATCTAGCAAAGGAGATTTCCAAGCAGTGTACTAAAGATGCCACTCACCTATATTTGCTGCTAATAGTAAAATGTGAGTAGAGAAATAAAGTAAACTAAATAAAGAACTGTTAAACACAAAGGAATCAGGACTTGTTAGTTTGAATAATAAAACTCCTTCTCATTCTCAGCGAGCAAACAGTTTTAATATTACGAAATACCTTCTAGACAAAGATCAAATTCAAGGCATGGTCAGAGAAACATGGTCTAAAGATAAAACTAAAGGCGTAACAGTAAAACATTTGGTTAAGATCTCAGAAGGCACTCCCTCATTCAAATACAAAAGGTCTCTCTAAAGGTCTTATGTCATTATTCCTCAGCTGCCTTACAGGGAATCTAAGCTACAGAAGATTTTCTTCAAGAAATTTTGGGTATTGGTTTAGTCTAATGGAATGGATTACAAATCAATTCACAAAAACACTATAAATTTTTTTTAAAGAATTATATTATATTGAATTGAAACTATGCCTTTGAATGCTAACATTTCCAGGGTTAGGAAGTAGACTGAGAAATTACTCAGCATCAAACAAAGGGCCACATGTTATGGAAAAGAAAAGCTATTTCGGAGGATACAGCCATGAGCCACCGTGAGCCATTCCTAAGGATTTGGACTGAGCCCTCATCATCGAACTGGCCACATGTGCTTAGCTGGATTTCAGATGGTCATGAACCTGTGATGGCTGTGTGCCTTCACGACGTTTTGAGCAGGGATGTCTACAATGGTTATCCCTCACCTAGCACATCATTATATGTTGGGTAAATGGGGTCCAGATAACTTATCACCTTAGTTCACAGAACTTTAACTCAAAAGGATCAGTTCTCAATGAGTTATTCCAGAAGTACAAAATGTTCAAAAAAGCTTCTTCCTCACCTGGACGAGATTTAAATGATGGGATACTGGACATGGAGTTGGAGACTGACATCGTAATGTGATGAGGCTTTGGGGCAGATATAATTTCCATGTAAGAGGGAATTGCCTTATTGAGGCCAGAAGGAAAACAGGCAGATTGCATTTCCAAAAATGACTGTGACAATGGTTTTAATCCCAGATTCTCTTCCAGACTGTGGCCTCATCTTTATGCAAGAGAGACTGGGAAATGTAGTCTTTATGTCGGACAGTCATGAGTCTGTGTGAGAATCAAAGGTTCCATTACAAAGAAAGAAGAGGAGAACAAATATTAGAAGATACTGAGAGTCGCTGCCACAATCATGGAGGAATTAAAATGTGTGGTCCATGGAAGGAGATGAGAAAAGTCCATTTTCATAAGAATTCAGAGAGTGTAGTAGAGGGAAACTGAAAAAGAAAGCTGGAAAATCCTTGGGGACCACTCAATGCTGAGCCTCTGGTCAAACAGGGGGTTTTAGAATGGTCCTCTGAACATTAAGGATTCATGTAGAGATGTTAAAGTAGATAAATGACACGATTAGAGCATCGCTTTAAGAAGATGCCTCTGGCAGCTGCGAGGTGCTGGCTCTCAAAGTGACAGAGAATACACGTAATCCAGCTATAGTAGATACTCATCACATGTGGCAAACTAGCGTTTCTGAACACCTTCCCAACATGATGGTAATTTCCCTAATTATGAGTTCTACCTTCTCAAGTTAGAAGCTGGAAACTCTTAACCCAAGAGTCCCTTGGAGCTAGACGACTTAGAAGCTGAATAAGACAGGTTCAGAAGCAAGCTATGTGAGGAGGCAGCTGTGCTGACAGTGTTCTGGCAAGTGCAACAGTGAAGAGTCTGGATCGTCAGAAGCAGAGGGGATGGAGCTTCAGCATCTGGTCCTGAGCATCAGAGAGGCCAAGTGGCAAGCAGCAAAATTGCCAAAGTGAATTCTCTTTTGACAAACAACCTTGACTAAAGCAATAGTTCCCTGATGAAAGGGGCATACTTGGCTGGTAAGTGCCTTTTTCTTTGTGCCTTTCTTCCTACCTGGAATGCAGATGCAACAGACATACAGCCCCTATTTTTCAACCACGAAGAGCCACATGTTGGCATCCCAGAGCAGGGAGACAGGAAGAACCCGGGATTTTGAAGTGGACTTTGAAGTGGCCGTGGACTGCCATGGACTGCCACCAACAGATTCCTTCTTACGTAAGAAACTGAAATCCCTTTGGTGAAGCTGGTGTGGCCAGATTTCTGATGTAAGCATGCAAACACAGTCCTAAGTGATAGTCCAAGGTGCCATAGTCCAGACCTGAACCACAAGTGTTGGTTTCATATCCGTCTACCGACACTCGCTCTGCCATACTATCCCTTCTTCAGTGGCAGCCAGAGTGATCTTTAAAAGTGTAGATCAAGTCATGCCCCTCTGCCTAATGCTTCTGAACTTCCCCAGTGCATTTGAAATAATACATAGGCCCTATCATGGCAGGGAGTAGCTGGTCCTCATGTACCACTCTGGTCTCATCTCTGACCTCTCTCAGCTCTATTCACTAAATTCAATTCAACCTCTATTCGATCAAGATCTTTTGTGCTTCAGAGCTTTGCACTTGCTATGTCCTAGAAACGCTCTCAGAGCTGTCTCTTTCACATCTTTCTGGTCTTCCTCCAAAAGTCACCTCCTCAGAGGGGTCTTTCCTGAGCCCATTGCCTAACATAAATCCCTGTTTATTTTCTTAGTAGCATTCATCATTATTGGAATCATTCATTTTGTTTTGGTTGTTTTGCTTTGCTTTTATTATACTACATACAATAAAATGCACAAATTTTGGCATATAGCTTTGATGAATTTTAACATGTATATACACTCATGTAATCATCATCCTAGTCAAGATTATTTGGAATCACTGAAATTATTTACTGCTTGTTCCTTTTTGTATCTATCCAGATGATGCTCCACAAGGACCAATTCACTCTTTCGAGAGGGAAAGGACATGAAAACATCGAGTTTGGCTCATAGGTGAAATTCATGGATAGAAGTACTATAATGGACAACCCAAGTAGTGAGTCGTATGGTATTCCTCCCTTTCCACAGGTCCTTTCCCCCAGACTACAGGGCTGAGAATATACCTTAGCTAAGAAGCACAAGTCATTTCAAAGTTTGTCATTTGCTTAGGGATTTACACAAGTGGGTCATAAAGAGACATTTGCTCAGCAGTGGGCCTTTTGGAAAAATTCCTGCAGGACCTGGGGAGAAGCAATTGGGATGCATGGGAAGGGGTATAAAAAATGGACCAACATTTCTCTTCATAATATACAGAGAAATAACTACATTGGGGTGTTAACAAGGTGGCCAGGGACACATTGCTCTTCCTTATGGATTTAAATCCGAGGTCACAAATACAGTTGCTACAGAGGCCAAGTAAGAAAGAGAAATGGGCTGGGTGGAAAATGATAAATAGCAACTCCTTCACTGCCTTCGGGGATACTTGAGAGAAGATGAGGTCTGTGTCAAACCAGAGACAGAAGGCCCTCTCTTCAAAGCGAGCAGGAGCTGCTCAACCCCAGACGCTAGTCCCTAAGCAGGAAAGAATGCTGAGTGTTGCCAGATTTTCCTAGTCCTGAAGAAAAGCCAGATATCTGGGTTTTCATGTAAAATCTCCTGATTTTAAGTGTTGGCAATGAATTAAAATTTTTAAACCATATGCTGGATAAACAAAACATGTCTGTAGACTGAACCAACTTCACTGGCTGCAAGGTTGTGACCCTTTCGTTTCAATTATACAGCTTGAACTATGAATTAAAGTTTTGCCTTAATTGGAGAAGTGTATTTGCCTTCACAATGACTTGCTGAACAAAATGGAGAATAATGAGGGATAGTAGACACCCTGGCAAGTATTGGACTTGAAATGCTCATATCCTCCTGGAAATTATCAACGCAAAGTCAAAATTTACTGCCCTCCTGCACCCTTCCGCATGACTCAGACTTGGGGAGTGTACTGTTTGGAAGAAAGGAGGCGATCTCAATGAGCATAGGGTAGGGTTTCTGGAAGAACAAAGAACAGCCACATCATGGAAGTTAGAAAAAAAGGAGTGCCTTTGTCAAGCTGTATAAGTCTGTGGTTGACAGAAATGAGATTAAGGTCTGGGAATATGCATGAGAGCCTCCTGCTCAAGACGGGTATAATTCCTGGGACAGGGACCAGCTCTTGAACCAAAGGGGCAGTCAAATTTGGAACTAATTTTAAGCTTCCCCCTTTTGTTGTAATTCCTTGACCCTTCAGTAAAATCAGGGTGTGTAAGAATAAGAAAACGAAGGAAGAGAGCAGAATGCCCAACTTCACCCCTCCACAGGCATGGAGGGAGGGAGCCATATTTATCGAGAAACGATATCTCGCAGAGGAATGAGTAGTTGTCTACAGCAAAGCTGGGAGCAGAGATGAAAAGACCAGTGGCCTTGGAAACAGCCCAGGAGGGGCACAAATCAAAAACTTCCCTTTGAATTTATACCAAGAAAATATCTTTTCAAGAAGAAAGCTTATGTTGCCAATAAAATGGAATCGTGGGGACTTCAGACCTCAACCAGTAATTTCTAAATCTTTAGCAGTGGCTCCTCCCTCCCAAAAAAAAAGTGTTATAATTGTTGAAACTGGGTGATCAGTATACGGATTCATTATCTTGTTCTCTCTACTTGTGTGTATGTTTGAAATTTTCCATAATAAATATTTTTTAAGAAATATGGCACTGAAATTTCATACACAAAATATGTGGTTTAAACACTGTCAAATTATTTTTCCAAGATTCTGCATACTTGCTAAGAATCATTTCCAAAGAATTTTTGGCAGATGATCTGCCATTGCTTAAATGCTTAGAATAACACAAATTTTGAGATAGTCAAAATCCAATAGCTCTGGTTGTGAGAAAATAATGTTGATATCAGTGCAAATGAGAATCAGACAGGTATCTCACCAAGAAAGTGTGTTTATCTTTTTTATTTTATTCAGTGCATTTTCAAATAATCGTGAATGACTGGCATAAGTTTGGTATTCTGAATCACACTAGTATATGTTACAAAGTCTGCTAGAGAGATGCTAAGGGCTATGTTTCTATCCTCTGGGTTACAAAGATGTGAGCAAAATATTTAAGTTAAATTAAGGTACCTACAGGCAAACCTGACAAAGAGTGGTGCATTGGGCTACATAGTAGATTGAGAATTTTTTTTTCATATCATGGTACTCCATCTTCACCTACCTGTCAGCTCCACATCATTTGTTATTAATTGAACACCAGACAGCCTGGAAAGAGCCGCAAGCTAGTGAGTGCACACAAATCAGGAGCAAAGACGTCAAAACCTCCTGGGAGATTCTTGTTCACAAACTTTAAGGGACTTTGAAAAATGCCCCTCAGTTTGGAGGATGCTCGATATGAAATCAAATAAAGTATCGAAATGCACGTTTCAGTTGCCTAATTTAAATACAGAAACTGGGAATAAGACATGGGCATCCAGGTCATCTCTGGAATTCCAAGCAGCAGTGTGGGAGTTCATACCTCTCTTCTTGATTTTCTGTAGCACCTGCTTCCTTAATTACACAGACCTATTCCCAGCATCAGCTGATTCTGAGACAGGGACATGTATGTGCTCCTCAGCGGGATGAGTCGGAGGGAAAAATGTGTCTAGTGTACGGGCTGATTTTTACAGCAGAGCTCCCTCACTAAGAATCATGTTTGGCCTTACACTGAAGAATTATACAAAACAAGCTTTTCCACATTAGCCAAAGTCCAGGCTCAGGTGAGTCGTCTTCATTCCAATACCTTTCCAAATGCCAAGTCCTGCTCTCAAAAATGTTTTAAAACAAAATGACCCTTTAGTGTCAACTACCTGAAAAAAGACCTTCCTCTACTAAATTTCCCAATCAAACCCCAGCTGCTTAGGTCAGTTAGCATATTTGTCCACATCTGTCGAAAGCCAAGGATAAAATCTGAAGTTTGGCACTCATCATAATGTGACGGCAACAGACTGAATGCTCACCAAACCTGTTTCCTCTTCAGAAAATCAGTAAGGGATGCTGAGGCACCAGGAGACTAGCAAGAAGAGAAAGCTAGTACCACCCCAAGGCTATTGACGGCTCTCAGATCACACAGCCTGCCTTCCAGTCTTCCCATACATAAGAGATGGACTCCTTTCCATTTATGCGTTGGGTGCCTCAACGGCCGACATTCTTCATGCCCCAAGAGAGTTTGAAAGAAAGTCTATTGCTTGCACACAGGAACTGTGGAAGGAGGAAGAGTAGGTGCAAGCCTGTCTGAAATGCAAGAGCAAAGAGCAGAGTGTAAGTTTGGCCTTCATAGTGTCTGAGAGGTCAGTACATGCCCAGACTAGGACTGTGAGGGTCAAACACCCCCTTGGTGTCAAGAGCTCAGGAAGTGTGTGGGGTTTCCTTACATAAAGTACCAGATGTGTTGGGGTGGGAAGGGGAATGGTGGAAGCCTAGGACTCATCCCGCTGAGGAGCACATACATGTCCCTGTCTCAGAATCAGCTGATGCTGGGAATAGGTCTGTGTAATTAAGGAAGCAGGTGCTACAGAAAATCAAGAAGAGAGGTATGAACTCCCACACTGCTGCTTGGAATTCCAGAGATGACCTGGATGCCCATGTCTTATTCAACCGCCAAACATTGAAATGGACTCAGGCTCTATTACACAAATGAATACAGGAAGGGAGCAAGGCATAAACATTCCAAATTCTAGCTCACCAATCTCCTGCCTGTGCCTCCCATGCTGGATTTATCTGGAAGCCAGATAGTGAGTGATCCTGGGTGATGTTGTCAATTGGGTGATGTCAGTCTTTGGGGACCAGAGCAGAGCCAAAAAGAGTGGAGAATGGAACCAGGTAGCCAATGCAGAATAGGCAGTCGATACACAGATTACATTACTCAACCTCCCTTCAGTCAGCTATGGCTTCACGACTGAGTTCAGCCAGTGGCACATGGACAAAAGTGATGTGCACATTTCTAGACCTAGCCTGTAACACAGGCATGGCCCCCAATGCACTCCCTCTTTTCCAACCCCAGTTCAGATTGAATGAGTCCAGAGGAGAACTTTGACGCCCCAGAGGATGATGGGGCCACTAGACTATATGAGCCTGAGTTCCTGAATAACAGTGGCTCGAGAAATGAACTCTTCTGTGCTACATTGCTGAGGTTGTGGCATTACTTGTTACAGAGGCAGTTGTAACCAACACACGCATGAATACACTGGGAAAGAAAAAGTATGAACTGAGTCTTTTTTTAAAAGCCATTTAAAAATTGTCAGCAGAGAAAAATCATGAAATAAGAGCTTACTTACTTGGCACCAAAGTTATCAAACCTTTGTTTCACAAGCTTCGCCCCTGTACTTGGTGTCAATATTATGGAAGATGTGCTCTATTGTATGGAAGAAAAGGGAGAAAAATAGCTATTGGGTAGGAATCCGACAGCATCTGCCACAGGTGGGGACATGTTACAAAGCCCATTCTCCTTGGTCAATGCTCTCCTATGTCTCCGTAAGATTCCACTCCTGAGGATTATGATTCACTTAATCTTCATTCATTCATTCTAGAAACATTTCTTGAATGACTACTCTATGTCGGTTGCCTCTTAAGTAACTTTGTGTCGACTCGGCAGAGCCCCAGATGCGAAGAAGTGCAGTGAGGTGTGCCAAGTGCTTCGCTGTAACTGTGCATGGGCGGCCCCACAAGTGGGGGTAGCCAGCTCTGCCTGGGTCCGGCGACAGGGATACAGACGGACTAAGAAATTCTTCAGAGAGATGACCCTGAGCAGACTGAAAGGAAGTGGCTATATGGCACATGTTCCTCAACAGCCTGGACTCCTCTGGAGCAGAAAGAACCCGCCTGATCCAAGGGCTGTATCTGTTCTGTGTACACTGACCACAGGCTGACTCTTCACTCTGGGAGGAGTGAGGGGAACATGCTTCACTTTTGGGCCTTCCTCCAAAGAGGTTAGAAAGATACTCTGCTGCTAAAAATCCTGTGATTATCTGCCACCATTGCCCCCCTGGCTGAGGGTGAAGCTCTTCCCTAACACGTCCTCAGCTCAGCGACAGTCTTGGGGCGAGCCACCACTGCACAGTAGTGACCCTGGATGACTCCCAGGCCAGGCTCCACCCAAGGTCTGAAGAACTGATGACGCCAAGGAGAACCTGAGGCTTCCAGCTGAGCTGCCACTGAGGCTGAGTTACAAGGCGATAGAGAACACATCAGAGTGGGGCAGGCCTCAAAACCTGGGAAATGGGGTTATTTCATTTGTCTGAGGTTCTTCCTTAACTGGAATGCTCTGAAAAATTATTTTCTTATGCTTTTCTGAGCCTCAGTTTCTTTATCTGCAAAATGGGGTAATAATAGAGTTTGCTACAAAAGTTGTCGTAAAAATCCACAAGTTACTACAAGAGCTTAGAACAACACTGTCCAGCACACAGGAGTGACCGACAAATGTTTAATAGTCCAGTTAAAAGGAGGAGGAGGGTGATGAGATGGTAAGTGGCCACCTCTTCAGCTCAGAGAAGGTGATCGATCGATAATGAGTGATTGAGGGCTGAGGAAAGGAAATGATTTTCCTTTAGTAAACTGTTGCTAACTCCTGATCGGTAGTTTCCTGAGAGATTTTCACTAGCATCAGCCTATCCAGCACAGGTGGGTTTTTGCTTTTGGGGTTTCACTATTTCCTTAAAGGCAGAACTCTACCAAATCCTTGTTATTTGTATGTTAGTCATTTGGCCCATTGACCTGGCTTTCAGCATTATTCTGTATTTTTGCGTGTTCATTTATTCATTCAACAGATGACTTTATCCACCGCCCACTCTGTTCCGCGCCTCGTGCCAGGTTCTGATGACTCGGTAATAAACAGGACACAGTCCGCGTCCCAGTGAGACAAGAAGGCAATTGCGATGCAGTGGGGTAATTCTTGTGTAGGAAGCATTCCCCAGGCTGCCCTGAGAGTCAGCGTCTCAGCCCTAAGAGGAACTGGGGAGGGAGGGGAGGGTATTCCTGGGGGAGAGAACCAGAAATGCAAAGGCCCAAAGGCAAGAGAGCACATGGGGATCCAGGAAGGGCTGCAGCATAGAGCACCAGGCAGAAAGTGTCACAAGGCAAGTCTGAAGAAGTGAAAGGAGGTCAAGTTATAAAGGATCTTAGATACTGGGCTAAGGAGGCTGACTAAATTCCAAGTGCTTAGAGAAACCGCAGATCTGTTTTTCTAAGGAGACTGACAAAATAAATTGGCAGTTTAGATAGATCTTAGAGCTGCAGGGTGGAGGACAGATGGGAGGTGAGCAAAATGGATATTAGGACCCCAGAGAGACCACTGAAAAATTTCAGATGGCCAATGATTGCGTTGTGCTGAGGCATAAGCAAGGAGGGTGGGGAGAAGGGGACATAAAGTGCAGCTTTCCAGGGGTGAACAGTAACCAGAAGCAGCCTGGGCCCAAAACTAAATGTAGTGTGAAGACTTTTAGCCAATCTTCCCATGCTGGAGGGGCAGGAAACGGAAGGCTGCTTTGTTCCTGGTCTTGAATCCACTCTTAGATGTCCACGTATGGGACATGAAAGAAGGGAGGAGGGATGGCACCTGGACTTCTGAGTTGACAAATGCTTAATGTCACTCAGTGAGATGGGGGTTGTGAGGGAAGGGGCAGGTCTGGGGAATGGGCCTGACAGGTAGTAGGGTGACTTCAGTTCAGAAATGTTGAGATTGAAGTGCCCTCAGACTCAGCATTGCTGACCTGCCCAGCCCTACCTCTCACCTTTTCACCTGAGCACTTCCTGCAAATAAATGTATTTTCTTTGCTTCCCGGCCTTTCCACATGCAATTCCCACCCACCACTCAGAACTCTGCCAGCACTGCTCCATTCCACCTCTCACCTGACCACCTCCTTTTCATCCTTCAGGTCTCGGCATGGACACCATGACCTCCTGGAAACCTCCCCTGACCTCCTCCGTCCCAGATTAAGTGACACACCCCTCCCCACAGCTATGTTCTTGCATGCTCCCCACTTGCTGATCATTGCCTATCATACCATTCTAATTATTTTCTGGTCACTTCCCTCAAAACACCCTAAGCCTGCCGAGTGTCCCTGGTGCTTAGTTCAGTGCCTGGCCACAGGAACGGCTTAACAAACATATGGGATGAATGCAGGATAGGCGTAGATGTGAGAGGTGTTGGCGACAAAGGAATAAAAGCGTACATAGCACCTGCATCCCCTTATTTAACACACGGCTATGTTGCTTAAACATGGGTTTAAAACCCCAGCATATTCTGAAGTAGAAAGTTAAGCTCTCTTAAAACTGACATTTTTCAGAGAGGCACTGCTAAGAGCAATCTGACACAGTCACAGATTCTGGCACATGCAGCTCATTCTAGCAGATGCCGATATGGCATACAGAAAGCTGGCAGGCTGGCTCCAAAAAGGAGTCAGCCAGTTCATGTTCCACTTGCCAAATTAATTTCATTTGATGTTTAATTTGTATCCTAAGGTACTGTGGATTTAAAACTTGACTCTGACAGCAGATCTGAGAATAGTTCCATTTGACAAAGTCAAATCATCAGGTTACTTTTATTATGAGTGAGGTTGTCTTGATAAGGATATCTGCAATCAGAAAAATCTCCCAAAACATTCAGATCATTAAAAAATACATTTACTGATAATTTTATTTTATATTTTATATTGAAGTAGAGCCGACACATTATATTAGTTTCATGTGTACAACATAGTGATTCAACAGTGATGTACATTATGAAATGCTCATGCTGATAAGTGTAGTCACCATTTGCCACCCTACAAACTTACTACAATATTAACTATATTCCCTATGATGTACTTTTCATCCCCTGATTTAATTATGTTATAACTGGAGTTTATCCCTCTTTATCCCTTTGCCTATTTCCCCTCTGGCAACCAGTAGTTTGTTCTCCATATTTCACATGTCTATTTCTGGTTTTTGTTTTGATTTTTAGATTCCACATGTAACTGAAATCACATTTGTCTTTCTCTGTCTTATTCACTTAGCATAATTGATTATTTTAATTAAAATATCTTTCTCTTCTTTCTTATGCCTAATGTTGAGTGAAGAAGAGCATGCATTAGGTCACCAAAATAACAGAAAGGAGCTGGTAGGCAGTTAGAACTGTGTGGGCTTGAGAAGCTGAAAGCTAAGTTGAAATTTCAGATCCTCCATCTATTAAAGGGAGTCTTAACTCTAGCTACCCATTAGGATCACCTGGAGATTTTTTTTTCTTTTTTAAATACTAATGCTTGGTCCTACCGCAGACAAAATAAATCAAAATCTCCAAGAGTATGGCATGATATCTGCATTTTTAAAAACCCCAAGTGATCATGCAATATCTATTAGCTATGGGAATTTGGACAAGTAATTAAATAACCCTGTATACAAAATGGAGTGTAGTAGATATCCACCAGTCGTGGCTAACCATCGCCTTTTCATTTGTTTTAATTAATAGTTTTTTGCTAGAATATGGCTTGACAAAAGACCCATACATTGCAATTGGTTGACATGTCCTTATAATTCCTTAAATTTATAGATTCCATCTCCTTCTGTCTTTTCTTCTTTCTTTGCACTTTATTTATTGAAACAGATTTGTTCTGTAGTGTTTACTGGACTCTAGAATTTGTTGATTCCCTCCCCACGGTGTAAGTTAACATGTTCCCGTTTCCCACTATTAATTTCAAAAACTGACTGTTACACCAAAAGACTTGATCACATTCAGATTCAGTTGGTGAAGCTACTTCATAGGTTATGATGTGTATATCTTTTGGAAGCACATTGTGTATACTTGCTCCAGTTTTTGTGATATGAACAGTAATTAATAATCATTCCCTAGATCTACAATTTCATTGGGGGATGCAAAACAGCAATATTCTGTTATTTTACCTTCATGTATTAGCTGAAGTTCCTCTATGAAGAAAAACTTCCCTTCATCAGTATTTGGATTCCCTGAAATACACTATCTATAGGGTAATAAAGAAAAAAAATTTTTTTATTTGTTCTCATTGTTTATCACTTCTCAAAATAATAAAAAGGATCTCTAGAATCTTCCATAGGTGGCCAATGAGGATTGTTTTCATTTTGTTCCTGGTTTTTAGTATCATTATGAACTCATAGATTTAAACATATATAAAGTGTTATAATCCATTGCAACTATTCTTAATGACACTCAGAGTCTTAATGACTATAAAGAGTCTTGTCACACTTTAGGATTGTTGCCAATCTACTAGGTGAGAAATGGTATCGATGTGGTTTTAATTTGCATGCCTCTTATTATGAGTATATTTGAGCATCTTTTTGTAGTTTTAAGGGATGTTGTAATATATTTCATGAACTGTCTGCCATATTTCTACCCATTTTTCTGTATAGTGAGTTCCATCTCTTTCTTCTCTTTTTAGGAGTTCTTTTATGCATTAAGGGTATTAGACTTTCATAATGACATAAGTTGCAAACACACAGTTGACCTCTCATTTCCATTTGTATGCCTCTACATAAAGCATGGAATTACTCTCTTGTCTAAGTGCCTTGGCTAAAACCCTCTAACACAATGTTATAAAATAGTGGAACTGGTGAACATTCTTTCCTTGTCCCTGGCCTTAACAGGAAAGCCTCTAATGATTTCCTACTAAATAAAAAATAAACTGCTATATTTGGGACTTAGAGACACATACACATTTTATAATGATAGTAATTGCAAGTGTTTCCCAATTTTTCAAACATTCTTTTTACTTTGTGCATGATTTTTTTTTTGCCATTCAAAAGTTTCTTTATTGTTCTGTAGTCAATGTATGGATCATTTTCCTTATTGCATTTGGATTTGGAGCAATGGTTAAGAATGTTTCCCCCATTCAGAGTCTAGAGGAATATTTTGCTGGACATCTAGAGTTAATTTGTGTGTATGATGAAGGTTATTGAACAACATTTATTAAAAAGTCCATCTTTCCCCCCACTTATTTGATATGTTGTCTTTATTACATATTAACAAATGCAACTATGCCTGTATCTGGAAGTTCTATTCTGTTCCATTGATCTGCCCATGAATATGTCAATACCAGCCAGTTTTGATTATAAAGGATTTATAATAATGTTTTAATTTCTTACAGAGCTCTCCCAGCCCCCACCCTCCATCACTTCTTTTAATCCACAGAGTATTTATGGCTTTTCTTACTTGTCCACTCTTCCAAATGAACTTTTTACCATATCCAGCTCCAGATTAAAAACAAAAACAATAACAAAAAATGCTACCTGTTTTTTTTTTGCTATATTAATGTACAATTACATGAGCAATATTATGGTTACTAGACTCCCCCTATTGTCAAGTCCCCACCACATACCCCATTACAGTCACTGTCCATCAGTGTAGTAAGATGCTACAGAATCACTACTTGTCTTCTCTGTGTTCTACTGCCTTCCCCGTAACCGCACCCCCCACAACATTATGTGTGCTAATCGTAATACCCCTTTTTACCCTTATCCCTCCCTTCCCACCCATCTTCCCCAGTTTCTTTCCCTTTGGTAATTGTTAGTCCGTTCTTGGGTTCTGTGAGTCTGCTGCTGTTTTGTTCCTTTGGTTTTTTCTTTGTTCTTATACTCCATAGATGAGTGAAATCATTTGGTACTTGTCCTTCTCTGCCTGGCTTATTTCACTGAGCATAATACCCTCTAGCTCCATCCATGTTGTTGCAAATGGTAGGATTTTCTTTCTTCTTATGGCTGAATAATATTCCATTGTATAGATGTACCATATCTTCTACATTCATTCATCTGCTGATGGACACTTCGGTTGCTTCCATTTCTTGGCTATTGTGAATAGTGCTGCGATAAACATAGGGGTACATATGTCTTTTACAAACTGGGCAGCTCCATTCTTAGGGTAAATTTCTAGGAGTAGAATTCCTGGGTTAAATGGTATTTCTATTTTTAGTTTTTTGACGAACCTCCATACTTCTTTCCACAATGGTTGAACTAATTTACATTCCCACCAGCAGGGTAGGAGGGTTCGCCTTTCTCCACATCCTCACCAACATTTGTTGTTGTCTTTTGGATGGCGGCCATCCTAACTGGTGTGAGGTGATATCTCATTGTGCTTTTAATTTGCATTTCTCTGATGATTGGTGATGTGGAGCATCTTTTCATGTGCCTGTTGGCCATCTGAATTTCTTCTTTGGAGAAGTGTCTGTTCAGCTCCTCTGCCCATTTTTTAATTGGCTTATTTGCTTTTTCTTTGTTGAGGTGTGTGAGCTCTTTATATAACTTGGATGTTAACCCCTTATCGGATATTTCACTTATGAATATATTCTCCCATACTGTAGGATGTCTTTTTTTTCTATTGATGGTGTCCTTTGCTGTACTGAAGCTTTTTAGTTTGATATAGTCCCACTTGTTCATTTTTGCTTATGTTTTCCTTGCCTGGGGAGATATGTTCATGAAGAAGTTGCTCATACTTATGTCCAAGAGATTTTTGGCTATTTTTTTTTCTAAGTGTTTTATGGTTTCATGACTTATATTCAGGTCTTTGATCCATTTTGAGTTTACTTTTGTGAATGGGGTTACACAACAATCCAATTTCATTCTCTTACATGTAGCTGTTCAGTTTTGCCAACACCAGCTGTTGAAGAGGCTGTCATTTCCCCATTGTATATCCATGGCTCCTTTATCATATATTAATTGACCATATATAGTAGGGTTTATATCAGGGCTTTTTAGTCTCTTCCATTGGTCTATGGGTCTGTTCTTGTGCCAGTACCAGATTGTCTTGAGTACTGTGGCTTTGTGGTAAAGCTTGAAGTTGGGGAGCATAATCACCCCAGCTTTATTCTTCTTTGTCAGGATTGCCTTGGTGATTCGGGGTCTTTTGTGGTACCATATGAATTTTAGAACAATTTTCTCTAGTTTGTTGAAGAATGCTGTTGGTATTTTGATAGGAATTGCATTATATATATGCTCTAGGCAGGATGGCCATTTTGACAATATTAATTCTTTCTTTCCATGAGCTTGGGTTGTGTTCCCATTTATTGGTATCTTCTTTAATTTCTCTCATGAGTGTCTTGTAGTTTTCAGAGTATAGGTCTTTCACTTTCTTGGTTAGGTTTATTGTTAGGTATTCTATACTTTTTGATGCAACTGGGAATGGAACTGTTTTCCTGATTTCTCTTTCTGCTAGTTCATTGTTAGTGTATAGGAATGCCACAGATTTCTGCATATTGGTTTTGTATCCCGCAACTTTGTTGAATTCAGATATTAGATCTAGTAGTTTTGGAGTGGATTCTTTAGGCATTTTTATGTACAATATCATGTCATCTGCAAACAGGGACAGTTTGACTTCTTCCTTGCCAATCTGGATGCCTTTTATTTCTTTGTGTTGTCTGATTGCCGTGGCTAGGACCTCTAGAACTATGTTGAATAAAAGTGGGGAGAGTGAGCATCCTTGTCTTGTTCCTGATCTTAAAGGAAAAACTTTCAGCTCCTCACTGTTAAGTATGTTGGCTGTGGGTTTGTCATATATGGCCTTTATTATGTTGAGGTACTTGCCCTCTATACCCATTTTGTTGAGAGTTTTTATCATGAATGGATGTTGAATTTTGTTGAATGCTTTTTCAGCATCTATGAAGATGATCATGTGGTTTTTGTCCTTCTTTTTGTTGATGTAATAGATGATGTTGATGGCTACCTGTTTTTTAATTGGCATTTACTAATTTATAAATTAACTTAGAGAGGACTGACATCCATATGCATGTCTGTCCATTTGTTCAAATATACTTTTGTAGCCTTAAGCTTTTTTTTAAGCTCTTTATTTTGAAATAATTTAAAACTCATAGAAAAGGGGCAAAAATACCCCAAAATGATTTCAGGATGTTTTTCTCTTAGATTCACCAATAACATCATTCAACCACATTGTTTTATCAGTACTTCTCTAAAAGCACATTTTTTTTCTGAATGAGTTGAGAGCTAATTGCACACAAGATATCCCTTTATGTGTAATGCATCAGTGTGAATTTCTTAGGAGCAAGAACATTCTTGTACATAACCACAGTGCAATGATCAATATCAAGAAACTTAGATTGACATGGTATTGTTAATTAATCTATGGTCCCTACACAAAATTTGCCAATTGTCCCCATAATGTCCTTTATAATGATTTTTTTTTTCTTGGTCCAGGATCTAATCCAGGATCACACGTTGCATTTAGTTGTAATGCCTTTTCGGTCTTCTTTAATATGGACACAGTTCCTTAGACTTACCTTGTCTTTCATTATATTGGCATTTTTGAACAACAGAGCTCAGTTATCTTGTAGATTGTCCCTGAACTTATGTGTGCCTGATGTCTCTTCAGTTTATGCATTTTGGCCAGGAATAGCACAGAAGTACTATTTTGTCCTTCTTAATGCATGATGCCAGGAGACAAAGGGGCCAACAGAATTCTTAATGGTTTAGTGTAACCATTTAGTTCCACTGTTTGGTGAACCCTAGTTCATTGAATCCAATTTCCTATTGGAAAGTATTTTGGTGGATCTCAGTCTTTAAAACTTTATTAAACCATGCCACAATAAATATTCTAGAACATACATATTTGCATGGTTGTCTAATTATTTCCTTAGGCTAAATTCCTAGAAGTGAAATCACTGTGTCAAAGGTCAAGGGTAGACTTATTTTTAAAGCCTTTGGAACCTATGTGTTGCCAAGTCACTCTCCAGAAAGCAGAGCAGGGCCTTACACTCCTGGTGAGACAGGGACTATGGGCTTAGACAGGGTAGGGTGAGGGGCTCTGGAAAGAGCAAGGCAGGATATTTACAGTCAAAGCAATGTAACAGTGTAAAGTCCCAATCAAAACTCTGTGTTCAGCATTATGCAAAGTCAAGGTCACACTAATTCTCTAGGGTGAAGATGCCAGACTAGGAATATAGTGAGATCAGTTAAAGGTCAAAAGGCCAGGAGCACCTTCACCTGGAATGTTTGGGTGTTCCACAAGGGTATCTCAGCATAACCGGTGACTTCACTGTAAACAGTCCTAGCAAACAGACAATAACCCAGCCCACCCTGAGGGCAGGGCAGGTGGTACAAGTCCACACCCTAAGCCCTCAATTCCCCAAAATCCTCAACTGACTATAAATCCCCTAGACAACGCACCACCCTGGGCTCTCTTGTCCCCTCCGGGCATGAGCCAGGAGCTCTTTCCTCTGACTTTATTTCTGAATAAAAGTCTCTACCCTGGCTCTCCTACCTTGGGTGTTTGCTAAGTTCATTCTTCAACCGCTAAGTTCATTCATCTCACGACCCTGGGAATTAGAATCCTCACCACTTTGATGGGTGAAATGGTATCTCATTGCTTTAAATTGCACTTTGTTGTAGGGTTAACATTATTTTCATGTGTGTGATAGTTATCCATGTTTCTTCTCCATGAGTTTTCTGTCCACAATTCTGTCCCGTTGTCCTATGCATGTCGTGGCCCTTTTCCCATCACCTTTCTTGGTGGAGGAGACAGCTGTGGGTATACAGACTGGAGCAGAAGCCCAGTGTGACAAGCCCCTGTCACTATGCTGTCTGGTTTTGCTGACTGTGGCGGGGCTTTAGGGGGAACTTACTGTTCATGAGAAGTGAAAGGAAAACAGGTGGAAACACCAGGCTTCTCGTGGAACCATGAAGGCCTGAGTGGAAGGAATTAAAGTCTCCATTTCTGCCCTGCTCCTGTCCTCATGCTTTTTGTGGAAAGGGAGGCTGAGACACTAGGCTGGAGCTTGAGAGAAAGAAGAGAAAATAGTAACAGACACACAGAAGGAGGTTTGGGTACATGGGGAACCAGGACTGTGGTGGGACAGAAGCTGAGCTTAAAGGCAGTGTCAGGAAGTGCACAGCACACTCCTTGCCCCAGCCCTGCCTCAGGGAAGGCAGTATGCATCTGCTCTGGTGTTGGGAGCTGTGTTTGGGTCCTAGGCACTCTCCCTGGTCTCTAGCACCTTACAGCCCAAAAGAGTATTAATGCTTCCCTAAAAACTTGTTTGTTCTTCCCAGGGACTTCCCTGTGGTCGATGCTGATGAGGTTGGTACCATCATCATTCTAGTAAGCTACAGCATGCCAGGGACACAGAAAGGTCTCTGGTATAAAGTGACCTCTTTCCTTACAACAGCCCTTTAAATAGAGGTTTGTTTTACTCAACTGACTTTTCTCTCACTGTTTATCTCCTGGGAAGAATAAGCCTGTCAATCACTCACAATTAAGTCCTAGGGACTTCTGACCTTAAAAGGATCCACCTCTGAGCTGGGCCTTGATAATGTCACCAAACACAGAGAAGACAGCAGCCCATTGTAGGTGAAGAAACATACAAGAGTGACCTACCCTGAGAGAGATTATCTGTGAATGTGTAGTTGTGGGTAAAATTGCAATTATTTCCAGAATCTCTTGCCTGGCTTTAGTGCATCTCCATATCAATAGGTAATTACCTGGGCAAGCAAGGGCTTATCTGGACCAGAGGTTGGATGGAGCCCTCTCTTCTGCTGCAGCCTGGTAGAGAGAGACAGGGGATGACTGACTGCTTGTAAGAAATAAACAGGTTTCTCCCACTTTATTTCTCCCTTCAACTGATTTCAGTTTCAAAGGTATTTTGCCCCTGGATTTTCCCCCAGAGTTACAACAGTTCAGGAGACAAGCATCTCTTGTTCCCTCAGACTCTGTCTGCTTCTCTGCTGGTTACTCCTCATGTCCCCAACTTCTTACCACTGTAGTGTCCATGGCTCAATCCCTGAGCCTTTTCATTTTTTTATCTGTCCCTGGGTGATCTCATCCAGTCTCACGGCTCCTGACAGATTTAAATATCCTCTATGAAGACTATTTTTGTGCTTGTGACTTTCAATTTTGTGTTTGTAGATTAGACCATTCCCTTGAACTCCAATGTCTAATAAGTACCTCAAACTCAACACGTCATGAACTGATCTGATCTTCTCCTCCAGCCTTGTGCTTTTATATTGTTGTTCATATAGCTGACACTTATGTTTACATCTAAACTTTTAAGTATGTAAATGGGGTCTTCTCTTTAATTATAACCTCTATTGATTTTTGAATGTTAATATCATAATTTGCTACTTTGATAAATTCTTGTATTGTCTGAAGTTTTGCCATTGATTCTCTTCAGTTTTCAAGATGTAAAATCACATTATCTACAAACAGAGATATTTTACCTCTCATTTCCATTTGTGTGCCTCTACACAAGGCATGAAATTACTCTCTTGTCTAAGTGCCTTGGCTAAACCCTCTAACACAATGTTATAGAATAGTGGAGATGGTGAACAGTCTTGCCTTATTCCAGACTTTAACAGCAAAGCCTCTAATGTTTTCCTATTAAATAAAAAATAAACTGCTGCATTTCAAACTTTGGGACACACACACACCGACTCTCTCATATACATACATGTATACATTAATTGCTATTTTATTGAGCATTCTTAATGTGAATGAGTATTAAAAATGTCCAATGACTTTTCTGAGCCTGTGGAGATGATTATATGATTTTTCTCCTTAGACATATGAATATAATGGATTATATTAATAGATTGCCTAATGTTGGACCACCTTAGCATTCTTGGAATAAATTCCACTCATTCATAATTTATTATTTTTTAACGTGCAATTGGATTCTGTTTGCTAATATTTTATTTATGATTTTTACATTTCTGTTACAACAGGTTATTCTGTAGTTTTCTTAAGAGTTTGGAGAAATCTTTGACAGATTTGGGGATCAAAGTTTTACTCTCTTTGTAAAACAAATTTCCAAGTTTTTCCTCCTCTTCTATGCTCTGTAGTTCTGCCAGCATTGGGATCATTCAATCTTTAAGTCTGACAGATGTGCCCCGAGAAAAAATCCTTTTTGCGAGTAGGCTCTTTTACTACCTCCTCTATTTCCTTCTATAGGAATTAGTTTATTTAGAATTTCTGTCCCTTGTGGCAAGCAGAGGGATTTTTGACTATATTGGGTCCCCACTGGAACTATCCTGGCAGGGAGGTGTGGTTTTTACTATGCTAATGATGGAGGGGTGTGATTTCTACTATGTTAATGGATTTTGGGGTGAAGTTTGTGTCAACTGTGGTATATAAATATAGTGGCTTGTTTTTTTGAACAGTGGTTTGTTTTTAGGGGTAGCATGGAGAGAGGAATCAAGGTCGCCCTGTTGTACTCCACTCTTCCTACCAACAGATGAGAAGGAGGGTCAGAGGTACTTTGTGCAGACAGGGCTGGCTTCATGGGCATGCTTAGAAGGGCCTTATGCTTGGTTTAATGCTCTGCTGTTGCCACCTTGAAATTGGCCGGTTCTGGCCAGTCTGTTATCTATAGTCTCACTCGATATCTCAGAACAGCTTACACAAAATTTGCAGAATATAAGCAAGCATCTAGCTCAATGTAAACACTGGGTGACGTCCTCCTTCCCCTCCCCTGCTCACCTCTGGTTATTTGCCTGCTATAACAGGTCTGGAATCCTAGCTTTGAGATAGCTTCTCCAGCCTTCCTAACATAACTGTGAACTTCCTAAAATCCTAGAGACTGCACATCTCCCATTATTGTTGTGAAGACTGAATGATAAAACTTACATTAAGGCACTTAGTACACAACAGTGCTTAGCAAGTACTAGTTTCTTTCTGGGTTCCCTGAGGAAGCAAATGAGTACAGAGGCAGCCATGCTAGACTATGTTGAAGTTACTGAAATAGATCTGCTTCATTAAAGATATATTCCGTTCCTTTTGTCTGGGCACATAATTTGCAAACCTCAAATGCTTCTTGGAATCTTTTTAGTTATTAAACTCAGAGAGCAAAGGTAATAAGCTTAATGTACAGGACTGGCTATATAAGTCATGGGACCTAATGCAAAAGGAAAAGGCAGGGCCCCTTAAAAAACATTTGCTAAGAATTTCAAGGTGGCAACAGCAGAGCATTAAACCAAGCACAGGGCCCTTCTAAGCATGCCCATGAAGCCAGCCCTGTCTGCACAAAGTACCTCTGACCCTCCTTCTCATCTGTGGGTATGAAGAGTAGAGTACAACAGGGCGACCTTGATTCCTCTCTCCATGCCACCCCTAAAAACAAGCCACTGTTCAAAAAAACAAGCCACTATATTTATATAGCACAGTTGGTCACAACAAAAGGTTCTTCCAGCCAGCAATACAAAATTGCATTACTAGTGCAGCTACATTACAAATTTATAATTACAAATTTTATTAGCAGTACAAAAATACATGTTCACTTTAAGGTAAGAATATAGAAAAATGCGTGTTCACTTTAAATACTGAAAGACAAAAAGT
Organism: Smutsia gigantea; assembly: GCA_032199065.1. NCBI lineage: Eukaryota > Metazoa > Chordata > Mammalia > Pholidota > Manidae > Smutsia > Smutsia gigantea. Next base: position 74,176 of record JAVSCE010020828.1, on the reverse strand, counting down.
CAATGCCAAAAGGAACCAGAGAGAATATCTAATCCAATCCCATTAGGTTTTACTTGGGGAAACTGAGTCCCAGTGGGGTTAACCAACTGCCTAGGGTCACACAGCTAGTTAGTGCTGACAAAGAGACTAGAACCTCTGGCTCCTGAAATCCAGTTTAAATATGCCTTTTTAAAATGTGGCACCACCTTCTTTTCTTTTCATCTCAGAAGAGCTGCAGCAGTCAATCAATTTTCTTCCCCAGTCAGGAACATCCACGACAAAAATAAGAATACCAGAAAGGAAATTCAGGGTTAAAAACCTTCAGGAATTGAAGGGAAGAAAGAAGCTTAAAACTACATTAAAACAAACTTTCTTTTTAATTATAAAATCTATCTGTAATAATTCAAAGTGCATAAATTTAAAAATGACATACCACTCATTTACCCAATCTTACTCCCCAAGTTATCACTTTTATCATTCGGGTGGTTATCTGTTCTGGTATTTTATACTGGAATGCAAATCTCATTTTTTTTTAAGTAATATAGGTAAAGCCTTCTTTTAATTATTACACCCACTGATTAGATATCTGAATTTTTTTTAGCGTTTTATTACAAGCAAAAAGTGTACCTAAACACTGAAACTAGATACGTGAATCTTCTCAGAGGACTAGCCTTTTTCTAAGGAGTGTGATAGTCATTCAATTCTCCATATATGGAAAATAAACAGATAATCAATACACAACAATATACTTATACTGGAATTTCCTTTGTATTTTGTTTATGTTGATTTGGCCAAATTCTCTTTTCCTTACATTTACTTCTGCACTGTTAACTCATTATGTACTTTGGGGTAGGGAAGGTGTCACACACCCTGACATCTTTTCCCCCCAAACTTACGTATTTCTGATTTAGTGATTATCTTGTAGTATTTCTTTTCTCAGACTAATACACATTTTGTTTATTCATTCTTCAATATGGAATTTTTTTCTTCAGGAATCATTTGGAAATATTCAGGGCTTCAACATATACTACCCATTTTCTACTCTGAAGATATAAGAATGTAACAACTTAGGTGAAAAATATTTTGTGCAGTGTTGATTTACATACAAAAAGCTTCATAAATTATATTAATACTTTATCTTTCTGGTATTGTAAAGATCATTAAAACTATTAAAGCCTTATTTTCTTGGGTTATAGGAGTTACTCGATACTATCTAACATAACTACTGCTCTATAATCTTTAAATTTATAATTCTACTGCTATTAATGAGTTGTAGCTTGACAGAAGAAAACAATTTTTTCAACTCACCATTACAACACAATTAAAATCCCCATGAATAACGCTTAGAAACTCCTAATAGATTTCGAACTCTGCTATTCGATTAGATTGCCCAAATTCATGAGGCAAACCAAGGTAAATTTTGGTTCCAGTTATGTATCAAGTCTCTCAGCATGCCAAATAAATTAACCGGTTCACTCCGGCCGCCGGGCCAACAGCTTGCTGTTTAGAAATTAGAAGATGCAGTCCGCTGCAGCAACCTAGCCTGCCTCTTGCCAGGCCACAGCATCAATGCGAGAAGCGCTGGGGTTTGCCCTCCTCTCCACCTGTCCCAAGCCTCTCCTCCGCCCCGCCCCTTTCCTTGGCCCCCGCCTCCTGCACGCTTTCCGTTCAGCCAATAACCGGAGACGTTTGTGGGAGTGGGCGTTCCCTTGCGGCCAATGCAGAAGATCCCTGCAGTTCCCGTCTCTCCCTCGCCTGGAGCTCGGGCCGGAAATGGCGGCGGCCGCAGAGCTGACGCTGCTGGAGAAGTCCCTGGGGCTGAGTAAAGCGAACAAATACAGCGCTCAGGGCGAGCGCCAGGTGAGAAGCCGAGGCGGCGCGGAGGGGAAGAGGGGGACGGGAGGGGGGCCTGCTCAGCCCAGGCAGATCGGCTGGCGGGCAGAGGCGGACGGAGGGAGGATGCGGCTCCTCTCCTGCCCACGTGTCTGCCCCGCCGCGTGGGGAGGCCCCTGTCGGTCTCCCCCTGCGGCCCTTGCTCGCGGGTGGAGGAGGGGAACCTGCTGCAGTCAGGCTCGGCCTGACCTTTTCCTCTTGGGAAACTGTCATTAGTCCATTCTGGGAAAGCGAGGAGGGCCCTCAGAGAGCCCTTAGACCAACCTGGATGCCCCGCCTTTGCGCTCAGTGACAGCAGTTACTGCAACAGTACCATTCACACAGTATTGTGCGATGACTGCAAGACACTAACAGGCTGCCAGGTAGCACTGTGCTGGGACTGAGGAATACAGCTGTGGTTACGAAGGACACCCTCCCTCCCCTCAGGAAGCTTGATTTTTTAGTTGGGTGGACAAACATTGCTGCTGTTTTAATTACAATAGTGAAAAGTGCTACGTGGAAGTGTAGATGGCTGAGAGCACATAATGTATCTTGGCCCAAACTGGGAGACTCAGGGAATGCTTTTCTGAGGTCTTGTTCAAGTTGTGTGCAGCGTGCAGAGAAGAAGGGGAAGTTAGGCGGTATGAGATTGGTGAGGTACAAGGATCCAGATTTCTCAGAACACTTGTGTTTCATAAGGATCGTTGTATGACGTTGACGTATACATTTTTTTTACCCTTTTAAATTTTTTTTCCGGATGACGTTAATTTTTTGTTCTTACTTTTTATGATATCGATTTAGTCCATGTTAAGATACTGTCTCAAACGCAGTCCTGTTGGGCTTTTTCCACAGGAAAGTTAAACTGAAGCCTAGGGATAGCAATTTGCATAAGATGAGTCCACTAATTGGTGGCAGGATACGAATAGGCATTGGAGCCAGAGGTCCACTGTTGCTTTTACATCTGGCTTCATGTTGATTCCTTACCTTCAGTCCCTACTCCCTGTTTTTTAGGGAACATTGCCAAGACATGAGTCTTGTCTTCAGGAAGCTTATCTAGTATGAGAAACAGTCATTGTCATTTAACTTAAAACAGAACAAAAAAAGTACTTAACGGAGGAAAATATTGTTAAGGAGTGTGGAGGAGAAAGGTGATTCTGAGAATAAGAATGGGTTTGTAAACTTCACAGAAAGCTGGTACTGAAAGTGTATAAAACCAATAAATTATGAAAGATTAAGTTTGGGGGGAACAAGAAACCAATATGAGGAACGATGCAGCACAAAGTAAACCCAAAATGATAGTTTGAGGGCAATTGTGAGAGCTTTAGGGCTCAGAGTGTGGTTTCTTATTTTAATTACTTTTTCTTAGTGGAGAGCAGCTATTGAAAATTTCTGTTTATGTGTTTGGGAAAAGGGGTGGGCACATAATGAAAAAAACAGCCATTTTTTTGGCAAACAGCTGACAGCAGTAAGCCAGCAATAAGGTATTTTGTGTCACATTACCAATAATACAGTAGTCCCCCCCCACCCCCCTTATCAGCAGTTCCACTCTCTAAAGTTACCTGCCATTAACTAATGGGGAAGCAGATCATCCTCCTTCTGACATATTATCAAAAGGTCAATAGTAGTCTAGGACTGTGTCACAATACCTACATCATTCACCTCACTTCATCTCATGCAGGTATTTTATCATCTCACATTATCACAAGAAGGATCAGTATAGTACAGTAAGATTTTTTTAGAGCAATGCCACATTTTCATAGCTTTTACTATAAGATAACGTTACAGTTCTCTTTTGTATTTGTTATGTTAATCTCTTAACTATGCTAATTTATAAGGTAAACTTATCATAGGTATGTATGTATAGGAAAAATCAGTTTATATGGGGTTTGGTGACACTCACAGTTTCAGGCATCCACTGGGAGGGTCTTGGAATGTTCCCCCAAGAATAAGTAGGAGCTACTCTAATTAAAAATGGAAAATATTCCAGAGGTCCAGCAGTAGGAGAAGGGTGCATTAAATTATGGAGCATCGGCACATTGGAAATGTTGAAGGTGATCCCTTTGAAGACCCTGGAACCCTAAAATGAATGTGAAAATACTATGTGTTCTGTAACTACAACTGTATGAAATCTGTGTACTTCAGGCTATACAAAGGAAAGAGAATGGACATTCAAGCCAGTTGTACTTTATTTAAACCCTGATTTTGTCATTACAAATTGGGTGACCTTGGTTCTTCATCTGTAATATATGATGAGATTACTTATCTATTTTATCAGATGTAATGGTTTAATGAGAAGGTAATGGAATTTTTTGAGCTAGCATGGTGAGGTTGTGGATAATTTATCTTAACAAATCTCTTTAGAATTAAATGTCATTTTTCCACCCCCACTCAAAGATTGCAAGTTCTTTTCTGTTGTTGTCTTTGTTTCTTTTTAAGTGTGATACACATTCATAAAAGTGTAAAAATCTCAGTGAGTTAACACAAAGTGAACATACCCAGGTGCAGAGTCCAGCTCTGCAATCCCCTCGAACCTGAGAGGGGTGGGTGGGAGATGCAAGAAGAACACAGAGATCAAAGTTGCGATGACAGGAGGTCCACTGACCACTGGTGGTGGACCAGTGGCGCAGTTTCATCTCAAAGCACTGATCATATACACAGGCTCACTTCCGTGAGCTGCCCACAGTGATCTCACTTCAGCCCTCCACATCTCCCCCTTTCTTCTTTACTAAAAACCTCAAGCAGATAGATAAATACAGTAAAGATTATAACAAGCAGGTCTCCCAACACAGCCCTTCCCTTCAGCTGCCCTTACTGGGTGGTACAAGATAGAAACGGGAGAATGAGGGGGCAGCTGCTGTCAGGTCTCTGTCCGCTACCTGTGTCCCGATCTGAGCTGGGCATGGGCAGCAAAGCAGCCATGTGGGCAAGAGACCTCAGAATTGATGAAGATTCAGGCCTCTGCAAAGGTGGGTGGGGGGTGTGAGGAACTGTGCTCCACCTCTTTTGGCCCCAAGTCCTCTCCTGATAGCCCTTCTGCAACTGTGCCTGTCTTGGGTTGTTCCTCCCTTGAGGAATCTTACCCGTCGCTAGCTAACCAACCATCCTCCAGGACAAAACAGTATGATGTGAGGCATATGCGTGAGAGAGAAGTAGCATCCCCCAAGAAGGACAGTTCTGTCTCCTAGGTTGTTTATGTCCCCGTGGCTTCCGCACCCAGTACCTGCCTTGAGGTCCCCTCACCAGCCGGCAGGGCCTCGGGTCTGGTCACATGTCTTGGGGAACCCAGGTGTCTTTTTCAGAGAGGGCCTTTGGCACAAGGCAACTCCATGTATGGGGATTCTAGAAAGGGTTGTGTTTAGGAAGGAAGAAGAAAGGTAACAAAACCAGCAAACAGGAAGAAAAGTGAGAAGACTGGAAAGATCCCAGGGCAAAGCTGGAGATGGAACCCTCTTTAATTGATGCCATAGGTGATGTAGGTTCAGTCGGTCTGCATGGATTCTTTTCTTGAGGGCTCGCCAGCCAACTAATACTAAGCAAAACAAAATGATTACTGCAAACAGGAAAGCAAGCAGATACCAGAGGGTGTGGTTCAGCATATTGAATGGGTTTAAGCCCTTAAGATGTTCCAGGACTTCCTTTGCCAGGTCTCGGGGGCCAATTATATCTAATCAGGCATTTTTGATATCTAATATCTCTTGATGCAAGTTATGTAGATTGAAACTAAGGTTTGTGTGTTGCCACACTCCTAGATGGCTCCGAATTTTGTTCCATTCCCATTGGGAACTGTCACAAGGTGCACTGGTAACACAGACGCTTTTATTTGCAGCATGACATCGGAGCCATAACTGCTATTAGAGGGTGTCCACCTCATCATCTATGGCTATCACTGTACTTTCCAGGCTGGCAAGTCGGCTATCTTTACATCAATGGCTTCTTGAGTTTTTAGAGCTTGAGGTGTTATGGGCCAATTGATTGACAATTGGGCAGTGTGTATAGATTGTGAAAGGGCCATAGCTGCAGTAACAGCAATGATGAGACTAGAAATAGCAGCCACTAATTCAGCAATTATGAGTCCAATAGTTCTCCAGCTCCTGGAGAGCTCATTTTTCATTTCTATAAGGGTTTGTGTCCCTGGGTCATCATACCACGGTTCAGATAGATTGGAGGGCAGCATAATACATGGTGGTTGGGAAAGGACTAAAACGTTCTTTCCTTTGTTCCAGGTGGACACATAATGTTGTTAGGTTGCGGTCTTTTTGGGGGCATGGGTTTTGTGTACGCCTGATTGTTTTTTGTAGTGTGGCCGCCTAGACTGCACCCTGCGTGTAGGAAGATCCCACATCTGTGTAAAGTTTGATAAAGTCAGAAAGAGTTCCCTTCTTTTTATAAGGCAGAATGAGGCTCTGACATGTACTGTTTGTGTATTCATAGGCCAACTGTCTAGCGAGAATATTCCTTGCCTCAGAATCTGGAACTACTCTGGATATTGCCTGCAGTAAACGAGACACAGATTCCTGAAATGGCTCATCGGGGCCTTGCCAAATGCTACTGAGCTCCTCAGTTTTAGCTCCTGTGGTGGGCAGGCTCCTCTGAGCCTTGCTTCCACATGTGTTAATTTGCTGATATGCTTGCAAAGTGAACTGAAGCTGATCTATCAAGGCAGAATACTGCCCTTCTCTATTAGTATATCCAGGCTGATGGGAATGTTATGCATTCAATTTCTATCTGCCTGTTGTACACACAAGTCCACAAATTCACTCTTTCATAGCAAATAATCACCTCCAGTGAGACAAGCCTTAGCAAGCATTTTACAGTCATTAGGAGCCAGAGCGTCAGTTGATATTGCCTACAAGAGAGCAAGGGTAAAAGGAGCAGTTGGGCCATATTGACAGCAGGAGTTTTTGAGCTCTTTCAAAGTTTTGAATGGGATAGGATTATGTTGTCTGATAGGATTTCTATCCCCTTCCCGCCTTTCAATGACTGGTAGGCAGAGGGAGTGGAAACCAGATATGTCCTCACTCCACTTTTGGGCTTCCTGGAAGCTGCACTGCAAAGCTGAGCAGCAAGCAGAACCGGCAGTTACTTTGGTGGTTAACAGAAATGGAAGGTCCCCGGTTAGACTGACTACTAGGGGGGCGCGGCGGCACGGAGAGGTTTCCTGCTTGCAGTCCACAGCTCTGAGGCCTATCAGGACAGAGTGGTAATTGCAGGGGTTTAAGAGACGACACTTTCAATTTTTAAAAAGCCGTCAAAACAGACCCAGTATCGGTCGGAGGTTTCAAGGTATTAGAGAGCCCTGTGTCGCCCTCTTCCTCCATCTCAAGAGTTCGAGGAGGTAGATTTCCTCCTGCTCACAATATGAATTCTCCCGGTCGCCATATTGGACGCCGTAGGCGCCAGTTGCCCATTTCTGAGGGGCTCCTTTTCACATTGGTGTTCCTCTTCTATACTCTAGCTCATACCTGGGAGGCAGTAGCTCATTGTCTTGGTCATACTCGGGAGGTAACGGCTCACAAGGGCTTGTGGCATTAGCCAAAGCCTCATAAATAGTGACCCTTTGTTTCAATTGTTCGACTACAAAGCCTTCCTCTGGAAGTCTCAGGCAAATGGGTAACATCGGGGGATGGGTCCAAACTTTCCTTCACTAAATCCCATAAAGCAAATGTTTCTAGGGAAAGTCCCAAGGCCTGTGAAAGGTGGAAGGCTGTTTAAGCTGCAGCCCCACCTTTTGCCAAGTCTGCTCATTTATGGTTCCTTCTTAAGGGAACCAGGGGCAGGTATACTGCACAAAAGTGAGAAAAGATTCTAGCTACTGACTGTGCACAGTACTGCCGCGGGTGCGAAGCATAGCTTTAAGCATATGTACAAACATTTCTCAGTCCTTAGACCCTGATTGTCCCATGTTTTACTCCTGATTTTTATTGCTCCCATACCTCACTCTGGACTCTATTGCCATACCTTGTTTTCTGACATCCCAGACGTCTGATGCGCGTCTGATCCTCAGGGAGTCTCCTCACTTAAATTTTTTTCACCCCGTTCTCAGGTCCCTGTTCGGGCGCCACCTGCGGAGACCAGCTCCGCAAACCAGCTGAACCTGAGAGGGGTGGATGGGAGATGCAAGAAAAATGCAGAGATAGCAAGAAAGACACAGAAACCAAAGTTGGGGTCAGGAGGTCCCCTGGCTGCTGGTGGTGGACAAGTGACACAGTTTTAGTGCAAAGCACAGCTTATATACAAAGGCTCACTTCCGTGAGCCGCCCACAATGATCTCACTTCCCGTGATCTCACTTCTGACCCTGTACACCCAGGTAAACACACAGTCAAGGAACAGAACATCATTAGCACCCCAGAGGACTGCATACTGTTTGCATTTAATGTATTTTTTAAATGAAGTTATTGGTGATCTTACAGTGTCTTCAGTTGAGCGTGAAGGCAAAAGTGAGAATTCAAGGCGCCAAGTTAATGTGAATGGGAAGTAGGTGAGGAAGTAGACTGTGGGAGAGTACCTTTCATTAAGTTTTAACTTTTTGGAGGTAACCTTTGAATCTTTATCTGTAAAATGTTCAACTCCCTGTATATGTCACAGAGTTCTGTTGATCTAGATGTGAGTAGGAAAGTGCCCTGCAAAATATAAATCACTTTACATGTACAAGACACTATTTCATGGAGGAAAAGAACAGCTTCCTTCCCCAAAGAAAATAATCTTTGCAATGGTTTGGTTAGATCTTTTAGGTTGTATACTGGTTATTTCTAACTGGTTAGTTTCCCTAGTGGATGATATTTTCCATTTCCTTTTAAATTTCTCACAGAGCTTCACTTAGTTCTGCATCAAGGACATTTAAATTAATTGGCATTTTCTTACAAGTAGTTTCTATAATCTCACCCTTTGTATTGCTGTTGTAATAGGGGGACATAAAAAGCAACACTTTTCAGATGATTACCAGAAGTCCACACTTTATTATCAGTGATCCCAATTATATTTTGGAATGTTTTTTAAAATGTGGAATATTGGCCAACATTGACATCACTCTAAATGACTCCAAAATTGATGGATATGCAACCCAGGGCAACCAAATCACCATCACAGTCCCCATCTAGTTAGTGAGATAGCTGATTATGTTAGGGTCACAGCACTGAAACCAGCCTACATCTCATTTTGTAGTTCTGACTATATCAACATTTTTCAGTGTTACTATAATTGTTTCTTATTTTTGTCATTCCAGAAGTCAGGTTTACTTAAGTCTATTCATCTTGCTAAAATAGGGTATGGGGAAATTTGGTCAAAATTAAGGCAGTGTTATTAAGATTTCCATTTTTTCTTCTTGTACATGCACAGTTATAAATTATGTAGAAACATACTGATTGTTGTGATGTTATTTCCAGTTTCATGTCATTTGTTACCAAATTGTAAATTATGTAACTGCTATTTTCCTGACTTCCATTTGTATGTAATTTAGTGTCTTAGAGTAAAATCCTAGAGTGCCTGAAAAACTGTTGAGGAATTTAGCAATTACTTACAACCTAAAATCCTGATGGTATTTATTTTTTAAATGTATCTGAAGAACTTTTTTTTCTTTTTAAGATTCCAGTTCTTCAAACAAACAATGGTCCAAGTCTAATAGGATTAACTACTATAGCCGCTCATCTAGTCAAGCAAGCCAACAAAGAGTATTTGCTTGGGAGCACCGCAGAAGAAAAAGCAATAGTTCAACAATGGCTAGAATACAGGGTAACTCGGGTAGACGGACAGGCCAGTAAAGATGATATCCGCACTCTGTTGAAGGTATGGTGACTTCTCTTTAGAGGCTGAAATGCTTAAACTATTAATAGCTGGAATCTGTCTCCTCTGAGAGCCGGTGGCTGAGGCTATAGGCCTTCTTCACTGTTTCCTTCTGCCGCAGGGTAGTTTATACCTGTTATTACCACCTGTGCCTGGGACAGACTGACCTCTCTGCCAGCTCTCCCCCTTCAGATCTCAGCTCAGATAGCCGTTCCTCAGAAACGTCCTTGACTTCCTCCCCTCAGACAGATGTGGGTCCCTGTTCTATATGCTTTTCCTTCACGCCACAGCACCCCTCTACTTTTCCTTCATAATACTTGTCATAGCCAATAATTATAACTTTGTTTGAATTTTCTCTCTTTTTTTAATGCGATGGCTTAATATTTATTTTCCCAATTTTGCAGTCCTGATTCCCTAAGCAGGAAAGTACTTTGTCAAAGACAGGAGGAATCAGAATCTTAGGGAGTTGTAATTTGAAAAAACTGTCAGACTCACCTGAGAAAGTCCACATTTCCCTCCCTTGAGACATAATGCTTTAAGATTTGTATTTTCTTTCCAAATAAGTCAAATTAGAATAAAATAATCTACTGATGTAAAATATAAACCGACTGTGGCTCTAGAGTCACCAAGAATGAAAAACATTTCAAATAAAATTACTTTTGTTAATTATATTTTTTAAAAGCAGATTTTTTTTTCATATTTTTAGAAAAGCTTATAATTTGAGGGAACCTTAGAGATCTTCCAGACAACTACATATCATTGAAAGAATCCCTTCTGTTTCCTAATATTATTCCCATTATCATTTAAATTGGTAGTATAAGATGTACAAGAAGATACAGTACTTGAAAGTTGTTCATCTGTCACTCGGGAAAATCATTTAAACCATATTCTTGATAGATACCATCAAGAGAACTGGTAGAAAATAAATTTCAGGTCTTACTCCTTTATAGGTCTGTCATGATCAACTATTCATTTTTAATATCCATACTGACCCAAACCTCTGGCCCCTGCCATGCTCAGCAGCATTTTAGAGGGAAGCAAGCATGTCTTCCCACTAAGTAAATGTCAGATTTCAGGCGAATAAAAAGTAAATATAACTATCTCATAGTTTCCCAAAAGAAAAAAATAGAAATAAAGTACTTAATTCTGAAATAAACGAACAGGATATCAGTGAATTGGATTTGTGAAATTCAAAAGTTGCATTCATAGATTGGGTATTTGGAACATAGAAGTAATTCCACCAAAACATTGTATCTGGGATATATAAATGTTACCTGAAATTCCAATTGGGAGAATCTGACTGGAGATATTACCATTTTATATTTAATGTACAAGGAGCTGGGTGATTTGGGTTGCCTTCCTTGCTCTGACATAGTTTGCTCATCTGCATCTATAGTGATGTTCCTGGTACAGCTCTAGGGGCTAGTGAGCCAGCTGACCCAGCAGACACAGGCCCTGCGCTTACAGAGCTCAGACCAGTGTAGGAGACTGGACAGTGGACTGCAGTGTGGTTTTGGCCAAAAGAGCAGATGAATAGGGTTGTTTTCTATTTTGCTCTGCTTTTTGCATGATAGAATTTTTATTTTAAAGGAAGTAAATATTTATTGTGGAAATTTAAGAAATGCAAATAAGCAAATAAAATATTTCAAACATTTGTAGTCCCACTATAAAGAGAGAACTATTAATGACACTTATGTTCAGTCATCAAATAGTAATTGAACCTCTTCATATGTACATGTATGATCTCTTAAAAACGGGCAGGTATTGGACACTATAACTTTTTTTGTTGTTTACTGACAATGTGTTATGAACATCTTTTCATGTCCATAAATATACTCATACTATCTTTTTGATAAACTGTTAATATTCCATCATATAGTTCTACCAGAGTTTAAATTATTTTTTAAAAATTAAATACTTATACGTATTCTTTGCCATTTTTATACTAGGCTATTTATCTTTGTTTTACTTCTTTTTAAAACTCTTGGATTAGGATTTTATGAAAGGGTTTAATTCTTACCTTCTAAAGTTCCCTTTCAATACTAAAACCATGATTCTAAATGTAAATGGCTCATAATTAAGGTAATAAGTAATTTCAAAAACACATTCTAAAACATTAATATTCTTTCATCTATATGGAAGATATTTATTATACTGCTTCTTCACTATTCTTAGAAAGTTTAATAATAGGAACAAAAAAGAAAAATCAAATGGAACTCTGTAGGGGGAATGTTTTTTAAAGTTTGGCTATGGCATCAGAAAGATTTGTAGAAAACAAAAAGAAATGAATGTCAGATGTTAGTTCTAGGAATATTTTGAGTGTGTGAAATTCTGTGTTTTGATAGGAAAAATTTTGACTTATATCACTAATTGAAGAAATAATACCTAACCATAGATTTTTAATCACTTTTTAAATCCTTAGTTATGAAGATTAAAATTTAAGAGTCTTTTTAACTGAAACTTAGGTATGGATTCCATTTTAAGATTATACAAAGCAGTGTTACTGTTTCACACACTATCTTATATAAGATATTATTATTAAATATTTCAAAGTTGTTTCATTTGAAGACCTTTGGAGAGAAACCATCTCCATTCAACAGATTACTATAGAATTTAAGTGGTAACTCCTAATATAGCAGTATATTTTACCCTTCCTACCCAAATTTTATTTTGAATCTTTTGCATTTGTCTCTTTACATATGTCCACATTCCTTTATGCCATCATCTGTACCACCCCAGAAGCCCCGTGTTCATAAACCATTTTGAAAATTACTGTCTTTTAAGTGAAGATGTATACAAACTTAAAGAGATTAAATTCAGTTCAGCAGACATTTACTGATTACTGAACCATTCTGTGCCAGACATTTGGGATGTGATTTGAGAAAATAAAATGCTGTCTCTAAAGTTTAAAGAATTTTACCAGAATAAATGCTTTTGACCACTGAGCAGTGTTTTATAATTAGTCTTAAGGGGAGCCTATGAGAATATCTGACAATAGTTCACATAACCTACTTATAAACTTCTCTATAAAGGTTATGTGAATCTTTTGTCTCATTTAATTTGAATGTAATTTAACATAAATTTCTGTGTTTTTAAAGTACATGCTAATTTTGAGAGGGACCAAAAGTACTCATATTATTTTTTTATCTAGATTTTTTTTCTCTGGAAACTAATTGGTATTCCTGCTGGTCTAACAGACAATACTTGTAATTTAGTTTTGGACCTTTTAAGATTTTTATTTCAGTTTTTAACATGTATTTAAATTTTTGTTTTCTTCAGAAGTGCCTATTGGCTATTTGGAAGACTTGATGCTTTTTTTTTTAATGATTTTTAAATGAATTATTTCATTGTATTTACTTAAATTAATATAATCTTTAAAAAATTGATGGTCACTGTCTGGAGAACAAATGACAGAGAACTTTCTGTAGCTTTAAATAGTGCTGGGAAAACTAGATATCCAGTTGCGGAAGAATGAAGTTGGGCCCTTACCTTACATGGTATGTAAAATATTAGTGCAGAATGGATCGAAGTCCTAAATGTAAGACCTAACACTATGCAACTCTTAGAAGCAAACAGAGAAAAAGTACCGTCATTTGATTTGGCATTGATTTCTTGGACATGACACCAACAAAAACACAGGCAACAGAAGTAAAAATGGATTAATTGGGCTACATCAAAATTTGAAACTTCTGTGCATCAATGGACATAATAACACAGTGAAAAGGAAACCCTAAATCACTATCAGTTAGTGAAATGTAAATCAAACCACAAGATACCACCTCACATCCACTAAGTTGGTTACTACAAAATAACTAGTGTTGGCAAGGATGTGCAGAAATGGGAAACCTTGTGCACTGTTTGTGGGAATGTAAAATGGTGCTATTGCTGTGGAGTACCCTATCATGATTCCTCAAAAGATTAAAAATAGAATTACCAAATCATCCAGTAACTCCATTTAGGGGTACATTGCCAAAAGGTTTCAAACTGAGTCTCAGAGAGATATTTGTATACCCAGGTTCATAACAATACTATTCACAATAGCCAAGAGGTGTAAAAAAACCCAGGTGCCCACTGCTGGATGAATACATAAACAAAATATGGTATATACGAACAATGGAATATTATTCAGCCTTTAAAAGGAAGAAAATTCTGATACATATTACAACCTGGATGAACCTTCAGGGTTTTATGCTGAGTGAAATAAATTAGTCACAAAAGACAAATACTCTCTGATTCCACTTGTAAATATAGTATCTAAAGTAGTCAAGTTCATAGAAAGAGAAAGCACAATGGTGGTTACCAGGGCCTGTGGTGAGGGGGCAATAGGGAGTTACTTAATAGGTATGGTGTTTTGGTTTTACATGATGAAAAATTTCTGAAGTTTGGTTACACAATAATGTTACTATTCTTGACACTCATTGAATTATACACTTAAAAATTATTAAGATGGCATATTTTATGTTACGTGTAGTCTATCACAACTAAGCTTTTTAAATATATAAGAAATGCAACAATCCAATAAATTGTAATTCTTTTAAAAGATAGAAATTGTTAAGGAGCTTTTTACATTTTAATGGACAAGGTAAATCTAACATAAGCATGATGTATAAAATGTTTTCCTCAAAAAACATAAAAATTGGAGTCTTTGAAAAGATCAGAGATGGCATTCTGGTATAATTTTTAATATTTTCTTATTTATTTAAAATAAAATAATAATGTTTACCCTATTTTTAAAATAAGGTGATTGATATATAATGTGATTTTGAGTAAATCCGAATCTTAATGTCCAAGATTAAATTCCTTAAATGTCAGTATTTTGTTTTCTAATAGCCTTCCAAATGTTTTAATTAAATCAAATGATATGGCAGTTAACTGTATTATTAGTGTTTTTTAAATTAATATTTTATTTGTTTTTCTCTAGGATCTTAATTCATATCTTGAAGATAAAGTCTACCTTACAGGATATAACTTCACCTTGGCAGATATCCTATTATACTATGGACTTCATCGCTTTATAGTGAGTATTTGACTAGTCATTAGTTATTTTGCTATCAAAATGATTTTTTGATGTTTTCTTGAATTTAAATCAAATATGCATTTTTAACTTAATAAATTAAAACGAAAAGAATATATTTTTTTACAGAAGGTATGGATATGTTATGGAAATACTCCGTCCATGTATCCATTAAACATGATAGTTTCCTGCTCTTTGACCTACTTAATTCCTGTTCTTGTTTCTGTTCTTCTTTGCAACTACTTCTCTTGCCACTGTTTGGACTTCATCATCATCATTACCTGAACCCCGTCATCACCCACTGTTCTTCTCTACATCTTAATTCCAGTACCCATCTTCTGTGCGACCTCTTATCCTTAGCTCTCAATCTCTTTCTCCCTAATCCCATCATTATCTAAAGTAACTGGGTTCCTTCCCTTTTTAAAAATCTGTATACTTTCTTCCCCATATAACCTAGATCCCTTTTTGTGTAACTTCAACTGCATCCTCTTATTAGCATGTTCAGCTTCTTTGCTCCACTCTACATTCACCACCCTTTCCCTGTAAAGTCCTCAGCTCTTGGTCTGTCCAAATAAATGCCTTCAGTCCTATATCCAAGCAGAGGTTTGTTGGAAAATCACAAGGCTACAGATTGTACCACCATAAATTTACCCACTTTCAGCTGAACTCTCATACTTTTGAGCTTTCATTCCTCCCAGGCATACTTCCAGACCTTTACCAATTTGCTAAAGCCCCACCACTTTTTCCTTTGCTTTTATTTATCTTCAGTCATTATTACAGAGCCTTCCTCCTTCATTCAGCTAGAAAATGGAGCCTATCCATTTGAATCTCCTCATCTTCCAGCCCTGCCTACATACACATCCTCATCCATCTCGTCTCCTTTTTCTGGCCTCAGAAAGCATGTCTTGCTTTTTCCTTGGCTAATCCTTTCATCTTACTTCAACTCCCCCTCCACCTCCCCCCCTCGCTTTCTGGATCTTGTTCCCAGTTTATATCCTTTCACATGTCTTTTAATTTTTCACTTTGGTCAATCTCTGCTTTAAATTGTTTCCCATCTTAAGTATATTTACAGTTCTCTGGCACTCACATGTTCTATAGGGACTATAAATACATTATAAATATTAACTCATCGAATCCTTACAACAGCCCTGTGAAGTAGGTACTATTATCATCCACATTTTACAGATTAAGTCACTGAAGTATAGAGAGGCCAAATTACATTGTCAGAAAAATATCTGCAGAATTTAGATGGCTTTGGCTACCCAAGAGAATTTTCATTCAGAAAGCTTATGGTAAGTTTGATTATAAATTCTGCTTTTAAGAAGAATGATGATTTGATTTCTCATCCAAAACACTTCTGACAATGAAAAGAAGCCTACTTATAATTACATGTTACAACAGAAATAAATGCGACTAATGTTTCCCATAATTAGAGGGAGTAAGACAATTTTAAGCAACATGAAAATTGAGGAGCATCATGTCATATTTCTCATTGTAACCCTTCCAGCTTTTAGCACAATGCCTTGTGCAGCTAGCTACTCATTGAGATTGACAATATGTAGCACTCTCCATCTCTTTATATTTCCATTCTTAGGTTGTGTATCTTTATAGTGAAAGTATAATCTTCAGTTACATACTTCAATATCTTAAAGTAATCATACTTAAATGTGAAGACAGTTTAAGTAGAGCTGAAGTACTGTGATCACAGCAGCCTCATTTCATTCCATTCTAGGTTCAAAATATTTTAGTAGCTTTTTGAATTTATAATGATAACATGGCACAAATTAACTCATTTTAAAATGCAAAAAGCCTCCAAGGTAAAGAGCATTCGCTATTAAGATGTCTAAGTATGTTTTTCCTGGTGGCAAACCTGCAGTCGTCCAACCTGGAAGAATCGGCATTTGGTTTGAGTAAGACTGCTGCTAAGAAGAGCAGGGCTACCTTATAAAGAGGACCCAGAGCAATTCATATCTAAAACAACACACTTGCTGACGTCTTTAAAGCATTTAAGTGTGACACTACTTAATTTTAAAGCTTTGTATTAAAAGAAATATCATCTCTCATCCTACATATACATATGTGATCCTGTATATGTGATGCCTGTCAGCAGGCCAGTGAAGGCCTGTCAGGACCACCTGGCTTGGTGTAGCATTGAGCTGTCATTAGGAAGGAGAACATTTCTGCCATCTAACTTAAAAAAAAAGAAAGATGGCAACAATGAAGTGTAATAAGTGTGTATTTACATTTTTCTGTTTTCTCGTTCATGCAGGTCATGTCGTAGGGAGAGGAAATATTCTGAGAAAGTGGGAGCTTGTGTGGAATTTCTTTGCCAGCAGAGTAAAGAAGGTCCTAATTCCATAATGAAAAATAGTCACAGCTGTAGCTGCAGTTATTTAATTATGAGGCTAGGTGCCCCCGAGGGGCTTTGGTTTTTAGGCAGGTTAAAAGTGTTTTGCTCAATGCTGCATGTTAAAACTAGGGTTACGTTAACAGTATTTAATGATCTGTACCTACTTTTATAGTTAGGTGGAATCTAGTTCCACTTCATATGCAGCCTTTATGATTATGAAGCCTGCTTATTAAGGATTTTATGCTTATCTTTTTCAGAACAGAATTGAGTGAAATAATATGTAAATCATTCTGTTAAGCATCGCTTTGGGTCCATAAAATGATTCCATAACCAAAGCATCTCTCCTCCCTGGTCCAAGTGTAGGCAAAGTACATTGGAGAAATAAACACGTCCTCAAAGAACAGTCTTCACAGACTAAAACCTATACTGTGACAGAATTGCACTATGGTATCAAATGACATCCCTACTGAGTAAGGTGTAAATACACCCCATTGAGAAAAGAATAATTACTAGGTATTAAATTCAAGCAGAGTTCAGATTAGCTACCTGGTTATATTCATCAGACAAGTTCTTACGTTTTGTTTGCTTTGACAGGATATTTATTTTTGCCCTCATGCATTCCCTCATTCGTTTGTTCATGTTATTAAATACATAATATGTAATCAGTGCAGAGTATGCAGTGGCAGTTGGGAACCTTCAAGTCATCAAATAATCCAACTGTATTTTGTTCAGTGTGAGCTCAAGTTTAATTGTGGCTGAGTTGTTCTAAGATTTGGTCTATCTTAATTCCCCTTGAGGAATATTATGTTGTTCTTCCTTTGTTAAACTGCCAGCTAGTGTGGCTGTTTATTAACACACAGTTACTCATTGCTTTCTTAAAGTGATTTCACTAGTAGATATCAGTCCCTATGAACAGACTGTTACCCAAGATTATTAAAATCCTTTGTAGCATTATGTGCTGTTTGACTATAAGATTGCTATCAGTTGAAATGTATTTGTTTTGAAGTTCAGGACACCAGTAGAAGTATGTCATTTTTTACAGAGGAAAAGTAAAAGAAATAGCTACAGAGCAGTTCAGGAATGTTAGCCATAAAGCATGTCCTGAAGGAAGAGTGGTGCCACTTGGAAAGGGAGCAAACCAGCATTTCATCCTGCTCTGGAATGGGTGGCTTAGAGTGTTTCTCATGTGTCTTCATGGAATATTAGTGACTGAGAATATTATCTGTTTGGCTTTAAAGTTCAAACTAGGTATAGAGTGCCAGTATAAATGAAAAGGAATGATTAGGTAGAAAGAGCCCAGCATCACTGTAGGCACACTGGCACGTAAGCCAGTAAGAAGCAGGAAACGGTAACTAGAGCAGTTGCATTGTGTTTCCTTTTGTACAAAAAGAAAAAAATTTGGCAACTAGAAAGGAGTGATGGAAGTGCAGTGTTGTAGGTGAAATAGCTCAGGAGATCCCATCTGAAAAGTTCTAAAACACTGTAAGTTTGGTGGGGAGGAAATCTGTTTTTTTGTTTGTTTGTTTGTGTACAATAAGTTCAGAAATAGGATGTCTACCAAAAATGTAGCAGAGATAGTAAATTAAGGTCAGTCATAATTTTCTCAGAGTCAAGGAACCAGTTCCAAAGTTTAAATTAAAGGAGGTTAAGTGGTGACCTGATCATTTTGTAAAAGTTCTGTGTATTTCTGGCAAAATATTCTGAGGGTAAATGAACATTCTCTAAATTTTCTGAGGGAAAATTTATATTATCTAAAATGGAGCATGTAGCTAAAAATTATGGAATAAATTAGGAAGTGTTTGAAGAAGCTTGGGAAGCCCTTGGAATAAAAATTATTTGGTATTCTGGGTCTGCTCATAACCCTTAAAGACTCTAAATGTGAAATTTTTAAGTTGGAGAATATTGATTTTCTGTGTGTTGCATTTTTTTGTTGTTACTATTTTAAATAATAGGCCTGCTAGCAGCATATACTGGTCCTGTATGATAGCAAATGCTGTTCTGAAATATAAACAGTAAACATAATTGCCCTGTTTACCCTGTTTCAAAATCTGAGTGAACAACTTAAACATAGATCAAATAAGTATTAGTACTTTATTGTTTGGAAATGCTTTCTTCTCCATGTATTTTAACTCATTTGGAAAAATAACATCTCACAAAATTCTGTGAACTGCCATATCCACTGAAGATAGAGTTTGGCTTTACTGCAAACAGAATTTAGGTCTCTTGTTCATCTGAGGTATACGCCACTGGAAATAGCCCTTCTTCCTTTTATTAAGCAATAATCACTTGAAATTAAATGAGTCATTGTCTTCTTGAGTAAAGTTTTTCCCCAGTTTAGTAGAAAGAAAGGAGTGGTCTACATAAACATATATACCAGCTGTCTATAAATACATATATATTTGAGTTTACAAAGGTAAATAGATGCCAATAAACCTTTTTTTTAATGTGTGCTGAAGAAATATTGGAGGAAGAGCCATATCTTAGCCTTTTGGAATCTATTCTCTTCCTTCCTCCTATCTTCCAAAAAAGTAAAAAACTCTTTGAGCCCACAGATTCTGGATTAATGTAAATTTTGCATTTGTTGAAAACTTGAGACATCCTTAGAAAGCACATCTGGTTTTGAACTGTACATAAAAGGCATTAGACAAACATAGCTCTTCCAAGTGGCTCAGACTTTTACTCCTATCTGAATATGTTGGCTTTTGAGAACTGGGTAGTAGTAGTTCTTGTTTTTTCTTCCAGCTTCTATCTCCTATTCAGATGATATTAATAGCTGTACTTATGTATGGTCTGTGTTGTGTGTGTTTTTAATCTCTTTAGGTTGACCTGACATTTCAAGAAAAGGAGAAATATCTTAATGTGTCTCGCTGGTTTTGTCACATTCAGCATTATCCAGGCATCAGACAACATCTGTCCAGTGTTGTCTTCATCAAGAACAGACTATATACTAATTCCCACTAGAAGATACCCATGCTGTATGGAAGAGTGATTAAAAATATTTTAAATGGAAAGTGTATTCTGGACCAGAGGACTAATGTAAATTGATATTCATTCTTTATTTGTTGAAGTGGATAGAATTTTTGAAGTATAAACTTATATCTGAGTGTTTAATTTTTTCTTTAAAGTTTTGCAGTTTTTTATGTAAAAATTTAACAGCTGTCAAAACATGAGGTGAGATCAAGTTATAAATTACCTTGCTTGGATAAGAAATTTATTTTAATAGAAGTTGCAAATCAGTTGCTTAATCATAAAAATATAATCCTTTCAATAGTTGATCTATTTGGCTATTTGATGTTTTTCATATTTTAAAATCCATTTCCACTTATGGATATTTACAGTACTTTGTTTATTAAGAACTACATAATAAATTGTGCCAAGGATCCAGAAAGGGAAGACAGGCGGGTTTGTTTTCAAATATTTATGTGAGCCAGTAAATGTGGTTGAAAAAATCTTTTTTGTTTTCTTTCTTTCCTTGTAGTCAGTGTTCACTGAGGTCAAATTAACTACCGAGCTGCCCCAGCGGCAAGTGGAATAAGATATATTCGCTTAGGTTAATGGTTCTGCTGCTGTCGGACTCATTAGAATATTCAGTGGCTAACAAAAAAATGGAAAATCCTGCTAATTTGGGACTTGATGACTACTAGGATTTTGCAAAACTAAAAGCCAACTCATAGAAAGGTTGCTATTAAGCACTGCATGAAGACACTATTAACAAAATCTATACATTTTCTAACACTTACTGGCTGAGTTAAGTAAGTAATCAACTATTGAGAGCTAAAGAGCTTGTTTCCAAATAACAAGAAAATTATAGAGTCCTTGAGCACATTACTGTTTAATGCTGTTGACTCTTTTGGTGCTGATGCTGAACCTAATATACAGTTAAAAAGTGAGTCGAGTGGAAAGAGCAGGCTCAGAACATATATTCAGCCCTTTGGTTGAGTCCTGCTTTTATCACTTAATAGCTGTATGGCCTTAAGCAAATCAGTTAACCGTATTTTCTTAATCTGTAAAAGTAAAAATAAAGATAGCTCTAAGTTATGAGGATAAACTGAGACACCATCTGGAAAAGCCTGTGGCTTTCAGTAAAGGTTTCTCTTTTTGTTTGTAGGAGCCCCTGCCCATTTTTACCCTTCATTTCCAATTCAGGAGATTTAATAGCCAAGTGTGTGAGTATATCATAAGACATCAAGACAGTTTTCACAGGTTTAGATTTCACAATTCATTGCCCTTGTGAGCATTTTTAATTGTATAAAATGGCCTTTCAATAGAAACTGTAGACTTGTATTTGCATGTTCAGGGACTCTTGCGAGTCAGTGTGTGTGCCATGGAGGCAGGTTCAGTCAGTGACTTTTCATGCAAACTGTCCCCACTAGATCTGCGCATGTTCCGTATCATGTTTCACTGCTGCCGATTACTCCCCCGTGCTCTTCCCTGCTCCCCTTGGACTGCAGAAGGAGGTGAGCAGGACAGACTTCCCAGCCTTCCCATCCCAATCATTTCATTCCTTCCCTTCAGTGTAGGTTGGCTGTGAGGAAGTAAAGGAGGTCACCTGTTTACTTCTTTGACAAATATCGCCCTTCCCACTTCTACCTTGTGAGTCTTAGCACTCTGAATCCTCCTGTCTGCTAGTCAATTTACAGAAGTGCACAACACGGCTTCAACAGATAGTACCTGCTACTACAGTGTGCCTGGACTTTCTGCAGCTAACTTAGATCTTAAAGGGTGAGGAGATGGCAGAAATACGAAGACCTGGCTCCTGTAGGCAAAGGTTAGGTAATGTTCTCATGATCTAAATCAAAACAGTCCATTTCCTTATACAGATGCTGCTGTTCATCATGGGTCATTTCTGTCCGGCACTTACTTCTCTGCCTGAAATGCCTTTTCCTTCTCACTTGATAACCTCTTCAATATTCAACTTTGTGAAGTCCTGAAAGTCAAGTCTGTCACGACCAACCATTCTTCCCATTCCCCTGAACTGACACAAACATTATTGTACTATTTTTGATTATTTGTCTCTTCCACCAGACTGTTAATTCTTTGAGACAGAGACTGTCTTTTCCCTTGCATAGCCAGCCCTCAAAACAAAGTCAGGCACACAACAGCAGATACATTGTTGAAAGAATGTAGAATTTTTTTAAGTCTATTTTGTGTTGACCAAGAAGAATGTGTGAACTACAATTAAGTATAACTGTATATAGCAGAAAAAAACAAATAACATTAAAGTGGGTTGTTCTTCTCTCATGTAAAGATAGACAGCCCACAGTCGGTATTGGGCTTCTAGGTCACATCTTTCTGCTTCTCCATACTGAACAAATAGGTTCCTTTTTCAAGTTCAACTTATGGTGCAAGACAGCTATGGGAGTTACAGATATCAAGTCAGTCATCAAGGCCCAGAGTCAAGGAAAAGAGGAAGGACAAAAAGAATCTTCCAACTGAGTCAGTCCACTTGAAGAGCCTTTCCTGGAAGCCCTATTCAGCACTATCTATTTATCTCTTTGGCCATCCCACTGGAAGGGAGGCCAAAATCTGTGCTCTTTCAATAAGGAAGAAGGAAAAAAGGGAGACTAGGTCAGCAGCTAGGTATCTTGTCACAGTAAGTAGTACTTAACTGAGAAAATATCTTTTGAATGCCAAATAATCAACTTGTAAAAAAACAATTACTGAATTGTTGGCATTCTATGGATCATCAGTTTGCAAAGAATTAGAATACAATAAAAGAAATACTTTTCACTGACCACAATTTTCATGATTCAGAAGTTACTTTAGGATCCTACATTATTCAGAGTTACCAGTAAGATCTGTTAATGTACTTCTTTTTTTTTTTTTTGAACAGCAGAATGAGGCTTTAATGGCGGTCCTGCAAGAACAGGTGTCTGATGAGCAGGCATACCTTGTTAATGTACTTCTAACAACCACAAAAATAGCTGACATTTACTGGGCATGTAGTATGTATCTGGTTGTATTCTAAGTGCTCCAAGCGAATTCACTCCTTTAATTACTCTCTTCTTGCAGGTAAGGAAACAGGCACAGATTGGTTAAGGAACTTGCACAAGATCACACAACCAGTATCAAGAGGCTGGGATTCAGACAAGGGTCTGGCTCAAACTTAACTTGTAAACCACTTTACCAGTGTGCCAGTAAAGCTCTGCTTAATCAGCTTGAGAAAATAATTTTTACCTAGAGAAAAGCTGCCCTAGGCAGTGGATAAATAAATATGTAGATAACTTCAAGAATAAATGAGATGGTTACACACTATATATACACTAAAACCCCAAACTTGAACACTTTAAATGGATAAATTCTGTGATATGTGAATTATAGCTCAATTAAGCAGTTAAAAAAGTGGAGTCAAATACATCAATCTCACCATAAATTTGTTATGATGCTTTGGATAAGCCACTGCTCATGAAATTGCTTTTATGAAATAGAGGTAAAGATTACTGAGCTCATTGTTTGATTTGTAATCAATGTATAAAACTTACTGGCATAGTGCCAAATACACAGAAAGTGATCAGCGAAGGACAAACCACTGCAGAAGATGGTAAACTCATACATAACCTGTGATTTTATAAAGTCGAATTCTTAAACTAATTCTTGTCTTTTCCCACCTGCTGTCCCTGCACCTGCACAACATGAGCCCATCTGAGAGAAGACAACTTGGCAGAGCATCCTGTGATTTTGGTAAATCAAGAATTCATCTTATTACCAGTTTGGTCCTCATTTTTTCAAGCTGTGTACTTGCAAAAGATCAGTGAGACTTCTCTAAAAGAAAGTGGGGCCATCTTTGTTCATGCTATTCCTTCTGAAAAGTGAATTCCCCTTCCAACCCATTTTCTTTCTGCAATTCCCGGAAGCACTGATTATTTAACAGTCCCTCAAAAATGTACTTAGCACCTACTATGTATCAGAAATTGTGCTGAGCCCTGGGGATAACACAATTACATCCTTGCTCTTATAGTGTACAATCCAATGGTCTGTCAACTAATTCCTGAAACAGCGTGTAAAACATTCTTTGGATGGCTGCCAGCCACTCAGCACTCTTTGAAAGTAAATAAAAGTAATCATAACCATTTACCGAGCATCTACTATGTTCCAGACTCTATACCAGACACTTTACAACATTCATGTGAACTCACGTTAATTTCGGAGCTGGGGGAGGCACACACCCACATGCTCATTAGACCATGGCCACCTCAATTAGACCATGGCCAGAGTGATTGGGAATTGTACAATTTCAGAGTTAGAGGACAAAATCTGTCACCATATTGTGCAGTGGGGTTGATTTGACCATCATGGCTAGATACAGGGCTCTGTCTCCATATTCCACATGCAATTTTTAAAAACATAAATGTCAAATAGGAAGGATAATTCTTTAGTCAAGGATCCATGAATTTTCACTAATTAAACACTGGTTTTAAAACAAATAATGAAAGTGGAGACAATATCAAAAAGCCATTTGTCTTTAGGCACAGTTAGAGCCAAAGCATCCAAGATGTCATGAAGCTGTGGAGTTTTGTGATTGTAATCTCAAATAATGGCTGTTACATACAGAAAAAAAAAAAAGACTTACCTTCAGGAATGACATAATCTTCTCTCCATGACCCAGCTTACTGGTTAAACTCCGCCCCATTTCCACCCAGTCAGAATAAGATTATTGCCCTTAGGTTCTTAACAAGTATGTGGGTATTCTCATTTTTACTCCCTGTTAAACATAGGTCCTCTGTTGGCTCCACCCACTTAAGCATGAAGGTACAGTTAACCAGCCAGTAATTTGGTGTCCTGCCGGAGTGAAGGCAGGAAGGGGAAGATGCCCACTGCCGGTGCACCATATGAGAGTCCTGCTGAAAGTTCTTACAGAAAAGCTTCAAGATGTATTGATAAAAATTTAAGCAGACATTATTAGGAAAGAATAGAACTGTATTATAATCAGATACATGTACATCACAATGAAAGATAAAATACACAATTATTTAACAAGTAAATTAGAATTCTTGTGAAGTATAGTGTTTTCATTTATTTCTAACATTTAACTTCATTCCTTCAAAAAAATGCTACATGAAGTTTAATATTTATGCTTTGGCAGAGATGTGGTGGTTTAATGGATTAGGGCATTTAGCTTTTTACCCCCGAGAGCAATATTTCTTCTTTCTTTCTGTAATTAGATAATCTGCTCCCACCCATTACCAGGGCACTAAATTTCAAATTCTCCATACACCTAAGCAGGCTGTTACATATCTGGGCACCTTAATTTTAGTCTTGATTTATTGAAGCTGAATTACACTCTAACTTCTGGAGCTCTGGGTGAATTTTATTGCAAAAGCATTGGGGAGGAAGTTACCATCATATATCTCTCTTGCTGGGAAGAGCTTTTAGATACACAAGGGGCTCTATATCCCACTGCTTCATGTCTTGTATGCTGGATTTATAACAGTGAAGCCCAGCTCTAGGGTTACATACAGGCATATCAGAGATAAGATGGGGATTTTGATTTTGCAATAATGATTATTTGCTGGAGCTCACATTCCTGCAGCCTTTATTCTCAATACTGCTGGTGAATAAAACTAATTCCAACTGCTCCCTAATTTAGCAAAACTCATCTTTCACTTACAAGAGAGGCCAAAAGAAGGTAGGAAGTCAGGAGAATCTCAGATGTTGGCCATTTTTGCTATTATGTCTCAAGGATTTCTCTTCCCATTATCCTAATTCTTTAAGGAATATTTACATCTTTTAAACTTTCATTTCTTTGTTGGGGGAGAGAGCTTTTGCATCATTTCCAGCCTGGTGAGTTAATCTGATGGCTCATTCGAGCTGTCTCTTCCACTTCAGAGGCTGGGTCCCTCGGGCTAGCCAATCGTATTATGGATCCTGCAGATCCTCACAGATTTGGCTTGCTGTTTCTGCTGAGTGTCATCTGTCCTTGCAGTCTTGCAGTGGATGATTTTTGTCCTACCTAACATCATCTGCTTGAAGAATTTGTGCCTCGCAGGCCTGTCTATCCAAGTTAAGCTTGAAATACAGTAGTCACACAATTAATTTGACAAGGCATAGTGCTAAACAATAAGGCCACACGCTTGCTTTGACCAAGACCACAAACTTCCAGCCATCTGAATTCCAAAGTTCCTGTGGTGCAGTCCATGAGTTAGTCTGTTCATGTAGTGTAGGTTATCCTTCCTCCACTGCCCAACCTTTCCCTGACCTTCTGCAACACACACACACACAAACACACACATCCTTACCTTAAAAGCCCTTAAGATATTTTTAACCTTCTGGTTGGCCTCATTAGCTTTGCAGTTCCTTACTGTTTCCAGCATTTGCCTTAAACCTTGTTACTTGGATAAAAGAACTCTAGAGTTGGTTATCATTGTCAGAAGTTTGGGGAATGGGTCACAGACACTGCACTCAAATGGTGGTTCTCAGGAGTTAGCATGCATAGTAATCACCTGAGGCTTCTCAAACCACAGACTGCCAGGCCTCCATCTGAGTCTGATTCCAGAGGTCTGATGTGGTGCCCACACCATGAGGGCCACTATACTACACCTGTCTGGAGCTTGGATGACAGCCAGGCATAGAGCAGCTGAATTCATCCAAACACTCATGCTTTTCTTTTTTACATAGCTGAGTGAAACTTCCAGGTGTGGCCAGTGTGGTGATGTGGACCCCTGCATTCCAATCAGCCCTATCGCAGGAGCACAGTTTCTTTCCGTAGCAGCTCTCAGAAAAGTGCTGCGTGATCTCCAAGTGACATAGCTACACTAGAAGCCTGTCTGGGGGAACAAGCAGGATTCGGTACAAAGTCTGGCACAGGACTAGAAAGTTGCTGTTGTCCAGAAGATAGCAGATGCCACTGCACAGCCTGCTACTTGGCACCTTCACTCTCAGGCCTAGTGTGCCAGATGCAGCTCCAAGTCTTCATGAGATGAATGTGCAATAATATTTACTATCTTACCCCAAAACACCCCCTTAAGCTTGTCCCCTCCTCCGTTTCTTCCATTTTTAATTTTCTTAACCTTCAAAAATAGTTAGACAAAAGGGGATAAACAGTAATGCCAACAGAAATGTTCCAGAATAAATCTCATAAAGTGGATCTGATAAAAAGCAAAATAAATTTAGTAGTCCCCCCTCTGCAGTATGCATTTCCTTGATGGGCTGACACTAAGGAATGAATTTCAATTTTCTTCTCAATATACATGTAATTAAAAACTTGTTTTTATTTTCTAATTTTCATAAGATTTAATATGGAAGTAGCAGATTATTTACCCCAAATCATAAATTTCCTTCTACTAAATTAATATTATTTCCATGATTTAGATATCTTAACTCTCAAAAAGCACAGTAATTGGAAAAATCCCTTTGTAATTCCATGGCTTCAAGTGTCTGATATTGAGTCTCTGAAAAATGGCCTTATACAAAGTGCTATGCAGGATGAACAAGTGGGACTATATCAAGCTGAAAAGCTTCTGTACAGCAAAGGACACCATCAGTAGAACAAAAAAACATCCTACAGTATGGGAGAATATATTCATAAAAAACGTATCTGATAAAGGGTTGACATCCAAAATATATAAAGAACTCATGCACCTTAACAAACAGAAAGCAAATAATCCAATTAAGAAATGGGCAGAGGACATGAATAGACACTTCTCCAAAGAAGAAATTCAGATGGCCAACAGGCACATGAAAAGATGCTCCACATCGCTAATCATCAGAGAAATGCAGATTAAAATCACAATGAGATATCACCTCACACCAGTGAGGATGGCCAACATTCAAAACACAAACAACAAGAAATGTTGGCGAGGATGTGGAGAAAAGGGAACCCTCCTACACTGCTGGTGGGAATGCAAATTAGTTCAACCATTGTGGAAAGCAGTATGGAGGTTCCTCAAAAAACTCAAAATAGAAATACCATTTGACCCAGGAATTCCACTCCTAGGAATTTACCCTAAGAATGCAGCAGCCCAATTTGAAAAGGACAGATGCACCCCTATGTTTATCGCAGCACTATTTACAATAGCCAAGAAATGGAAGCAACCTAAGTGTCCATCAGTAGATGAATGGATAAAGAAGATGTGGTACATATACACAATGGAATATTCAGCCATAAGAAGAAAACAAATCCTACCATTTGCAACAACATGGATGGAGCTAGAGGGTATTATGCTCAGTGAAATAAGCCAAGCCGAAAAAGACAAGTATCAAGTGATTTCACTCATATGTGGAGTATAAGAACAAAGAAAAAATACTGAAGGAACAAAACAGCAGCAGACTCACAGAACCCAAGAACGGACTAATAGTTACCAAAGGGAAAGGGACTGGGGAAAATGGGCGGGAAGGGAGGGATAAGAGGGAAAAAGGGGCATTACGATTAGCAGATGTAATGTTGGGGGGGCACGGGGAGGGCTGTACAACTCAGAGAAGACAAGTAGTGATTCTATAGCATCTCACTACGCTGATGGACAGTGACTGTAATGGGGTTGGTGGGGGGGACCTGATGAAGGGGTAGTTTAATAACCATAATATTGCACATGTAATTGTAGATTAATGGTACCAAAATAAATTATTTTTTTTAAAGTGCTATGCAGGTAAAAAAAAGGGGGGCTATTCTTAAAAACACAAGAGAAGCACTTAGGGTGTGATTGCATTTATGTAATATTTTTGAAATGATGAAATTTTAGAAATGGAGGATACATTATTCATAGCTTGGGGTTGGGGGCCGGGACAGGGACAGAGAGCAAGGTAGGTGTGCTTACACTGGGGAATCCTTATGGCTTTGAAACTGTTTAATACCTTGACTGTGATGATGGGAGCATACACTTTCACATGATAAAATTGTATAGAGTGACACACACACACAAGTAAAAGGAGATATCTGAATAAGATTGGTGGGTTGTATCAATATCAATATCCTGGTGGTATTATTAATATGTGCAAAATGTTACCATTGGAGGAAAATGGCAAAGCCTACAAGGAATCCTCTGCATTTCTTAGAACTGTGTGAAAATCTACAATTATCTCCATAAAAGTTTCACTTTAAAAAGTCTCATCAATCCAAATACAACAAGAGCTAACACAAGACCATCAGGGAGATGACACACAGTCCTCTTTAGCCTCAAATCGCTGAGATTCCACAGGCCAAAGACCAAGAACACAGCAGCCCCAACCCCAGCTGAAGGTGCAGGGCAGAACAAAGCAATCAACGTGGGTCCTCTCTGATTCTCTCCTCATTGTCTGAGTTGCAGTTTAAAGATTTCTGGAAAAGGGGAGAGAGAAACAGAGTCATGCACTGGACCTGCCCACCCTAGAGAAGTTGAGTGGGCAGAATAACATGAACAGCTACAACAGGCATCTACAGGCTAAAAGCAACAGAACTGCAGGAAGGTAATTGTATAGTGATTTAATATTGTCCTCTCTGGTAGACACTACCTTCAGTGAGGGAAGGAAAAGGCTGGGCAGTCTAGCTCACTGCTACATCTCAGCCCCTAGCACCACACTTGGCACACAAAGTGCTCAGTACATACTTGTAAGATGAGTTTGAATGAAAAAATGAAAAGCCTTGCAGAGTTAGTATGGCTTCTCTTCCTTCCCTCCAAATCTCCCTTCCCGGATCTCTCCTCACCCACTACCTGCACTTAAATATATACACAAGGACTAAGGCTGTTTCTGCCACATCCAAGTTGGGCAGCCATTTAAGCTCTTTGTGCCTCAGCCTCCTCTTTTGTTAAGTGAGGTAATAATAACTACTTCAAAGGGCTGCCAGGAGGGTTAAATGAATTAATATGTGTAGAGCACCTGCAACATTATGTGGCTTGGCTTAAGTGTTTGTTCAGTTGCAACACAATTCTGACACTAATTACGAGAGTTAGCTAAGACCTTACAGGTGAGGGCACCATCCTTCACAAGACCCATCATTTCAGATACCAGCCATGAGGCCACCTGCACTTCTGACCAGCTGTCCCCAAATTTGGGGGGCTCAACGCTTTACCTCTGTGTTTCATAATTTGCTAGAATAACTCACAAAGTCAGGG
Source organism: Smutsia gigantea (assembly GCA_032199065.1). Taxonomy (NCBI): domain Eukaryota; kingdom Metazoa; phylum Chordata; class Mammalia; order Pholidota; family Manidae; genus Smutsia; species Smutsia gigantea. Next base: position 44,156 of record JAVSCE010020828.1, on the reverse strand, counting down.
AACTGCTGTATTTAAGATTATAGTTTTCTTGCAAAGGATACAAACAGGACCAGCCAAATAAACATTCATGGGGTGAGGTTGGGGAGGGTCCCAAACTAGAAGTTGATGTGTACTCAGTATGCCTCACCCTTTCCGTACATCGATGTATGATTACCAACCAGGAAGCTCACTGGAGCATCGGTGTTCAGTAGGTTCTTGTTGGGGTTTCATTACATAGGCAAAAATGATTGTCTGTGTGACTGAACTCTGTCCAACCCCTCTCCTCCCCAGAGGGTGGGCTCATGTTACATGGCTCAAAGCCGCAACCCTCAATCACATGGAGGTTTTCAGGCAAGGCCAGCCCCCATCTTGACATCATCTAGGGGACCATATGGTCATCCTGTTAGCATCAACTCAGGCCACCATGAATAACAAAGACACACCTATCATTTGGGAAATTCCAAGGATTTAGAGGTTATCTTTCAGGAACCAGGGACAAAGATTAGTCAAATTCTTTATTATACAACATAAATAAAGCTTACTGAATTGAACAGGCAGAGAAGGTAAGGAAAGCATTCCAGGAAAGGGATGTCTAAAAATAAAGAGGCAGAAATATATGTGGCACAGTCATAGCACAGTAGAAAGCCCCCTGGCTGATTGGGCTTTGCCATTTAGAATGCACCAGCCTTGAAGTTGAAAGACCAGGGCTCTGACCATGGTTCTGCTATCTGGTAACAGTGGTGCTGTCTAGTGGTTGTGTAATATCATTGTAAGCCTCTTAAATCCTTTCTGTGAAAGGTGGGCATAATATAAACACACATATATACACAACTTAGGGATTAAAAGAACAAAATTCATTACTTTTCACACGTTGTGGGCTGACTAGGATCCAGGTGCTGGTATGGGCTCCACTGCAGTTCATGGGAATGCATACAGCTTGCTGATAGCCAGACCAGAAGATCCAAGGAGGCCTCCCTCACACAGCTGGACCTGGTGCCGAACTGCTAGGGTGGCTCAGTACTCACCCACACAGCCTCTCTAATGATCCTTCATCTTCCAGGGCTTCTCCACACAATGGCTTTTTTACAGCAGGATAGCCTGAACATCCTGACGAGAGAGCAAAAGCAGAGACTAGCAGGTGTCTTAAGGTCTAGAGCTGACACAGCATTTTTCATTGGTCAAAGTAAGTCATAGGGCCAGTCAAGGGGATGGGAAGCAAACTTCATCTCTTAATGGGAGGAGCAGCATGTTACATGTGCGTACAAGGAGGGGAGAAACCACTGCAGCCATCTTTAGAGACTACTATATTCTCTGATCCTCAGTTTATTCACCCCAAAATGGGTATTTTAATGTCTACATCACTACATTAATGAGAAGATTAAGAGACATATGCTATACCATATATGATAGCATTTCATAAGTTGTGAAGTGCTAAAAATGTACAAAATATTATAGTGGTGGGTGATGAAAGCAGATTAGAAAAATGAGAGCAGATTGTACAGGGCTTTAAAAGGACATACAGGAGGTTATTATAATAGTAATACTATTTATTGAACATTTCCTCTGTGCCAGGCACTGTACTAAGTGCTTTACAGGTATTATCTTTTGTAATCATCACAACCTTATAAAATGGATATTTTATTGCCATTTTACAGGAAAGGAATTGCAGGCAAGTTGGCAGAGCCAGAATTAAACCCAGTTTTGTCTGGTTCCATACTGCACCCAGAGTTCTTTTATCACTTATAATCAATTGGAAGTTGGGGAGGAGAGAGAGCAGCTAAGCTATCCCAGAACTCCTAAGCATAATGTTTGGAGGTGGAACCTAGAATCTGCATGTTTAATAACCACATTAATGTGGGAGAAGCATTGGCCCTCACTGAATTATAATGAGCCTTCTCAGGTTTTTCAGTAATTCAAAGACACTAAGAAGACAAGATTAGAGGAAATTTAGGCTTGCAGGTGCAGAAGAAAACTTGAATAACAAAACTTCCTACAAGTGGGGAGAATAATAAAGGACTTAAAAAATGATTTTAAATAATTACACTTTCGGGGACTTCTGGGAAGATGGCAGCGTGAGCAGGGCAGCAGAAATCTCCTCCCAAAACCATATATATTGGTGAAAATACAACAAATACAACTACTCCTAAAAGAGAGACCAGAAGATACAGTACAACAGACAGGCTACAGCTACATCTGTGAGAACTCAGTGCCTCACAAAATGGGTAAGATACAAAGCCGTGACCTGGGAGGACCCGAGCACTCCGCCACCCCAGGTCACCAGCGGTAGGAAAAGAATCAGAGTGGGGAGGGAGTGGAAGCACAGGACTGCTAAATAACCAGCCCTGGTGATCTGCATCAGGAGCACAGACACACATCACATGGCATATTGGAGATTAGAGAAACAGAAGGGCAGGATCCAAGATGAAGACTGCAAGCGGGTCCCCACAGCTGGCTCCCCTGGGACAAAAGAAAAGTGGGTGCTTTTTTAAAGTCTTAAAGACACAAGGGCAAAACAGCGGAACAAAATCATCCCAGTGCACTCAGTCCAGCAGGCTGGGAATTTTGAGGAATTTCGAGCCCCCTAACCGGCTGCTGGGTAAAGCAGCCCCGCCGAAGCCCCTCAGAGGGATAAGCAGCCTGCCATTCATTCACCCTGGCCGGCACTGCAAACGGTCCAGTAGATCCGCCACAGCTGCAGAACAGCGGGAGAGTGGCCCTGCCCACAGCAACCACACAGAATCTCCTCCCAGCAGGCGCACAGCTAACTGGGAAGGGCCATGGAAGCCAGAACAAGGTCCGGAAGGTACCAAGGGGCGCAGAACACATGTGACATAACTGCAAATCCCCCCAGTGCTTTAGGCTAGCCTGAGGGTGGCCCCGCACACAGAAGCTCAGGGGATTATCCCAGGGACTGCCTCCCGGTGTGTGGGTAACCAGCACAGGCTGTGTAGAAGGGCAAGGAGAACAACCAGCAGGAAGGGACTTTGTTCTCCCAGCTGACACACGTGGCACCTGCCTGCGACCACTTCTACCATCAAGAAAAGACAGAAGAATATGGTCCAGTCAAAGATCACCCAGACAACCCCAGAGAGAGCCTGGTGGGATAGATTTAAACAATCTTCCTGAAAAAAAATTCAGAATAAAAGTCATAACCATGCTGATGGACCTACAGAGAAATATACAAGAGCTAAGGGAGGAAGGAAGGAGGGACATTAGAGAAATGAAACAATCGATTGACCGGTTTTAGAGCTGACTGGATGAGGTGCAAGAGACTGTTAATGGAATAGAAATCAGAGAACAGGAGTACAGAGAAGCTGAGGCAGAGAGAGATAAAAGGTTCTCTAGGAATGAAAAAATATTAAGAGAACTGTGTGACGAATCCAAATGGAACAATATTCGCATTACAGGAGTACCAGAAGAAGAAGAAGAGAGAGAAAAAGGGATAGAAGGTGTCTTTGAAGACATAATTGAGGAAAACTTCCCCAAGCTGGTAAAAGAAATACTTTCTCAGACCATGGAAGCCCACAGATCTCCCAATACAAGGGACCAAGGGAAGACAACACCAAGACACATAATAATAAAAATGGCAAAGATCAAAGACAAGTACAGAGTACTAAAGGCAGCCAGAGAGAGAAAAAAGATCACCTACAAAGGAAACCCATCAGACTATCATCAGACATCTCAACAGAAACCTTACAGGCCAGAAGTGAATGGCATGATATATTTAACGCAATGAAACAGAAGAGCTTGACCCAAGAATTCTGTATCCAGCACGATTATCATTTAAATTTCAGGGAGGGATTAAACGATTCCCAGAGAAGCAAAAGTTGAGGGAATTTGCCTCACACAAACTGCCTCTACAGGATATCTTAAAGGGACTGCTCAAGATGGAAGCACTCCTAAGGCCAAAAAGATGTCACCAGAGAAAATAAAATCATAGCAAAGAAAGCAAAACATCCAAATACTAACTAAAGGCAAAAAATAAAATCAACTATCCACAAAAACAGTCAAAGGAAATGTAAAAGCGTACAGAATAAAACACCTAGCATGTACAGAATGGAGGAGGAAGAATAAGAAGGGACAGAAATAAAGAATCATCAGTCTGTGTTTATAATAGCTTAATAAGAGAGTTAAGTTAGATAGTAAAGAAGCTACCCTTGAACCTTTGGTAACCACGAACCTTAAGCCAGCAATGGCAATAAGTATATATCTATCAATAATCACCCTAAATGTAAATGGATTGAATGCACCAATCAAAAGACACAGAGTTATTGAATGGATAAAAAAGCAAGACCGATCTATATACTGCTTACAAGAGACTCAGCTCAAACCCAAAGATATACACAGACTAAAAGTGAAGGGATGGAAAAAGATATTTCATGCAAACAACAAGGAGAAAAAAGAAAGTTATGCAGTACTTGTATCAGACAAAATAGATTTTAAAACAAAGAAAGTAGCAAGAGATAAAGAAGGACATAACATAATGATAAAGGGGTCAGTCCAACAAGAGGATATAACCATTATAAGTATATATGCACCCAACAAAGAATCACCTACATATGTGAAACAAATACTAACAGAATTAAAGGAGGAAATAGAAAGCAATGCATTCATTTTAGGAGACTTCAACACACCACTCCCTCCAAAGGACAGATCAATCAGACAGAAAATAAGTAAAGACACAGAGGCATTGAACAGCACACTAGAACAGATGGACCTAACAGACATCTACAGAACTCTACACCCAAAAGCAGCAGGAAACACATTCTTCTCATGTGCACATGGAACATTTTCCAGAATAGACCACATATTAGGCCACAAAAAGAACCTCAGTAAATTCAAAAATATTAAAATTCTACCAACCAATTTCTCAGATCACAAAGGTATAAAACTAGAAATAAATTGTACAAAGAAAACAAAAAGGCTCACAAATACATGGAGGTTTAACAACATGCTCCTAAAAAAATCAATGGATCAATGACCAAATTAAAACAGAGATCACACAATATATGGAGACAAATGACAACAACAGCACAAAGCCCCAACTTCTGTGGGACGCATGCAGGAAAGGCAGTTCTAAGAGGAAAGTATATTGCAATCCAGGCCTATTTAAAGAAGGAAGAACAATCCCAAATGAATAGTCTAAAGACACAATTATTGAAATTGGAAAAAGAAGAACAAATGAGGCCCAAAGTCACCAGAAGGAGGGACATAATAAAGATTAGAGAAGAAATAAATAAAATTGAGAAGAACAAAACAATAGGAAAAATCAATGAAACCAAGAGCTGGTTCTTTGAAAAAATAAACAAAATAGATAAACCCCTAGCTAAACTTATTAAGAGAAAAAGATAATCTACACACACAAACAGAATCAGAAATGAGAAAGGAAAAATCACGACGGACCCCACAGAAATACAAAGAATTATAAGAGAATACTATGAGAATCTATATGCTTGCAAGCTGGAAAACGTAGAAGAAATGGACAACTTCTTAGAAAAATACAACCTTCCAGGACTGACCAAGGAAGAAACAGAAAACCTACACAGACCAATTACCAGCAATGAAACTGAATCGGTAATCAGAAAACTACCCAAGAACAAAACCCCCGGGCCAGATGGACTCACCTCTGAATTTTATAAGACATATAGGGAAGAAATATACCCATTCTCCTTAAAGTTTTCCAAAAAATAGAAGAGGAGGGAATACTTCCAAACTCATTCTATGAAGCCAGCATTGCTCTAATACCAAAACCTGGCAAAGACCCCACCAAAAAAGAAAATTACAGACCAATATCCCTGTTGATCATTGTTGCAAAAATACTCAACAAAATATTAGCAAACTGAATTCAAAAATACATCAAGAGTATAATACACCATGATCAAGTGGAATTCATCCCACGGATGCAAGGATGGTACAACATTTGAAATTCCATCAACATCATCCACCACATCAACAAAAAGAACGACAAAAATCCACATGATCTTCTCCATAGATGCTGAAAAAGCATTTGACAAAATTCAACATCCATTCATGATAAAACTCTTTAAAAAAATGGGTATAGAAAGCAAGTAACTCAACATAATAAAGGCCATATGTGACAAACCCACAGCCAACATCATTCTTAACAGCGAGAAGCTGAAAGATTTTCATCTAAGATCGGAAACAAGACATGGATGCCCACTCTCCCCACTGTTATTCAACATAGTACTGGAGGTCCTAGCCACAGCAATCAGACAAAACAAAGAAATACAAGGGATCCAGATTGGTAAAGTAGTCAAACTGTCCCTGTTTGCAGATGACATGATATTGTACATAAAAAACCCTAAAGTCTCCACTCCAAAATGACTAGAAATCTGAACTCAACAAAGTTGCAGGATAGAATATTAATACACAGAAATGTGTTGCTTTCCTATACACTAACGATGAGCTAACAGAGAGAGAAATCAGGAAAACAATTCCATTCACTATTGCATCAAAAAGAATAAAATACCTAGGAATAAACCTAACGAAGCAAGTGAAAGACCTATACCCTGAAAACTACAAGACACTCCTAAGAGAAATTAAAGAGGACACTAACAAATGGAAATTCATCCCATGCACTTGACTAGGAAGAATAAATATTGTCAAAATGGCTATACTACCTAAAGCAATCTACAGATTCAATGCAATCCTTATCAAAAATACCAACAGCATTCTTCAATGAACTGGAACAAAGCATTCTAAAATTCACATGGAACCACAAAAGACCCCGAATAGCCAAAGCAATCCTGAGAAGGAAGGATAAAACAGGGGAAATTATGCTCCCAGACTTCAAGCTCTACTACAAAGCTACAGTAATCAAGACAATTTGGTATTGGCACAAAAACAGACCCACAGATGAGTGGAACAGAATAGAGTCCAGACATTAACCCAAACATATACAGTCAATTAATATACGATAAAGGAGTCTTGGATATACAATGGGGAAATAACAACCTCTTCAACAGCTGGTGTTGGCAAAACTGGACAGCTACATGTAAGAGAATGAAACTGGATTACTGTCTAACCCCATACACAAAAGTAAACTCAAAATGGATCAAAGACCTGAATGTAAGTCATGAACCATAAAACTCTTAGAAAAAAACATAGGTAAAAATCTTTTGGACATAAACATGTGCAACTTCTTCATGAACATATCTCCCTGGGCAAGGGAAACAAAAGCAAAAATGAACAAGTGGGACTATATCAAGCTGAAAAACTTCTGTACAGCAAAAGACACCATCAGTAGAACAAAAAGACTTCCTACAGTATGAGAGAATATATTCATAAATGACATGTCCGATAAGGGGTTGACATCCAAAATATATAAAGAATTCACGCACCTCAACAAACAAAAAGCAAATAATCCAATTAAAAAATGGGCAGAGGATATGAATAGACACTTCTCCAAAGAAGAAATTCAGATGGCCAACAGGCATATGAAAAGATGCTCCACATCACTAGTCATCAGAGAAATGCAAACTAAAACCACAGTTCGATATCACCTCACACCAGTAAGGATGGCCAACATCCAAAACACAAACAACAGCAAATGTTGGCGAGGATGTGGAGAAAGGGGAACCCTCCTACACTGCTGGTGGGAATGCAAATTAGTTCAACTATTGTGGAAAGCAGTATGGAGGTTCCTCAAAAACTCAAAATAGAAATACCATTTGACACAGGAATTCAACTCCTACGAATTGACCCTAAGAATGCAGCAGCCCAGTTTGAAAAAGACATATGCACCACTATGTTTATCGCAGCACTAATTACAATAGCCAAGAAATGGAAGCAACCTAAGTGTCCATCAGTAGATGAATGCATAAAGAAGGTGTGGTACATATACACAATGGTATATTATTCAGCCATAAGAAGAAAACAAATACAGACATTTGCAACAACAATGGACGGAGCTAGAGGGTATTATGCTCAGTGAAATAAGCCAGGCAGAAAAAGACAAGTATCATATGATTTCAGTCATATGTGGAGTATAAAAGAAAGAAAAAACTGAAGGAAGAAAACAGTGGCAGACTCACAGAACCCAAGAGTGGACTAATAGTTACCAAAGGGAAAGGAACTGAGGAGGATGGGTGGGAAGGGAGGGTCAAGGGGGAAAAAGGGGCATTACGATTAGCAGACATAATGTAGGGGGGGGTGCATGGGGAGGGCTGTACAACTCAGAGAAGACAAGTAGTGATTCTATAGCATCTCAGTACAGTGATGGACAGTGACTGTAATGGGGTATGTGGGGGGGACTTGATGAAGTGGGGAGTTTAGTAACCATAATGTTGCAAATGTAATTGTAGATTAACGATACCAAAGTAAAGATAATAATAATTACATTTTCTAGAGGTTGATTCTAAAGCTATGGACTAGAAAGGTTAGAAGCCAGACTCAACAACTTTCCAGGTTACATTTTATTTATTCTCTGCTAGAAAACCCCAAGGTCCATCTTCACCCCACCCAACCTGCCTACCATTATTTCAGTTCTGAGGACAAATATGTGCTTCCTGTGAGAAGTCTTTCCTGGCCTCCTCCCATCCCCAAGTGTTTGAAATGTGTGTGCCACTTTTCTCCATCCTATCATTTATAGATGCTGTTACTGTAAATGCTGGTTTATGTTCCTACTTCAGAAGCACTAGACTTCCAGTCCCTTGAGGGTAGGGGCTGTGCAGCAACAGAGAAGGGAGAAAGGCAAAGATTGAGATATTCTTAGAAAGACTCACTGGATGAACACAGGAAGTGAAGGGGCCACTGCAAAATTGCATTGTCTGGACTTTTGAACAGGCATGAAGACTCGTTGAGAATACAAGATGAACTTCATGTCGTTTGCCAATCATGAACTTTATGGAGTTTACCAAACAGCAGCAGTTAGATACATGGCAACCCCGTAGTTGCCTCTTCATGACTACAGCAATTAAAGGCAGTCTAGTAAACCTGTCCTTTCCATAATTAGTTCTGTCTTATCTTAGGCCATATAACAACTTGTTGAAATTTTGTAAAAATGCCAAGAACAGATACATTTTTTCCCTCACATGGGCACGAATGACTTTGAAAAGTGATTTGGTCAAGTTCCTTAAACTCTAACTCAGTTTCTTCACTTGTTAGAAATGGTAAAAAAACCGTTCCCGGAGTGGCCATGATGACGAAATGCGGCAATGCAAGTCAAAATGCTTTATAAAATATTTATGGCCGGTAATACAGACAATAGTTAATATAGATATGTTAGCATTACCAATATTATTCCATGACTGTACCCCCTCTAGCCCAACGTCTCTAAACCACAATAAATTCCAACTGGTTTAGGGAGGAATAATACAGTTCAACTCTAAATACCAAGCACCTTATTGTTCCGGCAGCATTTGCCGTAATCCAGCATGGCGGCATCGGCTTCTTCAAGTTTACATTCCTGGCTGTGCTACAGGGGCCTTACCAGAACAGAACCGCCTTCCAGGACATCTTTTGATGACGTAAGATCCGCGCCTGGAAACTGGTCAGAGCCGGTTTGCGCAGGCGCGACCTGAGCGCCGCAGCCGCGGGTGGGCGGAGCTGGTCAGGATGAACGGTGGAGGGACTGAAACCCCTGTGAGTTATGAGACCTCCCCGGGCGGCGGCGAGAAGAAGAGGGACTCGTTTGGGACCGCGGGCTCGCCAGCGCACCTCATTATCAAGGGTACGGAGTGGTAGGGCTAGCTCTCTGGTGGAACCCAGCGTAGCCCCACCTCCCAGGAGGCGCCCTCTGACCCGGCGCCGCACTCCAGGTCGCTCCGCCGCTCCCTGGCTACCTCGCGTTTGCAGGGATGCAGGAATCGCGACCGATGCCCGTCCGTTTCTCCGCTAGATACTTCCTAGTAGCAAGCCAACCCTGTCCCGCTACTTCCTCCAAATATCCGAAGAAGGGAGCCCTGGGGCTCGCCTCCTCTCCTCGTCCTCATGCCCGGGACCCGGGGCCCAGAGCTGCTTTGGACGCCCCGCACTACCGACCTGTAATGCAGAGAGCACCGAGCTTGGGAGTCAGGAAGGGCCTGCGCCCGCGTTTAAGTCACTCATGAGTCGCGCGACTCTGGCTCCATTGCTTTACCCACTTTGGGTCTGCAAGGAGTAAACGAGATAAGAAAGCCTCTGAAAACACTAAAACGCCATACACATGTACAGATAGATGTCCGTTTGTCCTGTCTGCTTTGTGCTGGGAGAAGGGTGCAACCTGCTTACAACCTGGATTCTCACAGAACCAGAATTAAGTTTGATTACCAAAGCTCACAACAACCCTGTTTCCCGCAGCCGGATTTTTGACAGATACTGCACGCTAACCCTGTGCTTACTGTCAGCCCCACAATGTTGTAGTGTTGAAGCCCTTGTAGGATTCCCGAGTGCTTCAGAACTACCCAGAGAATGGCATCCTTGGGTTGCCGCGTATTTCATTTTAACCTCATCTGTCAGGATTCTGGACTACCCTAACACAGCAGGCTTTGGCAATCTATTTCTAGACTTCAGATTGTCTTAAATCAATTAGGAGTGCAGGAGTGTTGCCTGGGTGTTAGGACTAAATTATAATTGGGTCCACATGCAATCTTAAGTGAACTACTAACATTTTTTTTAATTGTAAGAATACATGTAACAAAATTCACCATCTTAACCAGTCTTTACAGTGGTTTTTTTTAATTGACGTATAGTTGATATATTGGTTTCAAGTATATAACATAGTGATTCAACATTATTAAATGCTGTAGTTTAATATAAATTATGTAAATAATGTAGTTTTCTATTAAATGCTCACTCAATTTGTGTAGTTACTATCTGTCAACATAGAAAGATGTTACAGAATATTGACTGTATTCTCTATGCTGTACTTTCATCCTCGTAACTAACATGTTATGATTGAGATTTTGTGCCTCTATCCCCTTCACCTATTTTACCCACCCACCCCAATCCCTCCCCTATGGTAACCACCAGTCGTTTCTCAGTGTCTGTGAGTCTTATTTTTGTTTCTTTTTTGTGTTCTTTTGTTTTTAGATTCTACATATAAGTGAAATTATATGGCATTTGTCTTTCTCTGCCTGGCTTATTTCACTTAGCATAATATCCTCTAGGTCCATTCATGTTGCAAATGGCAACATTTTTCTTTTTTATGGCTGAATAATATCCCACTGTGTAAATGTACCACCTCTTCTTTATCCATTCATCTGTTGACCTACACTTTGATTGCTTCCATATCTTGGCTACTGTAAATAATGCAGCAGTAAACATAGAGGCCCATATATCTTTTTGAATCATTGATTTTGTTTTTTTCGGGTAAATTCCCAGAATTGAAATTACCCAGTTATTGGTGTTTCTATTTTTAGTTTTTTGAGGACCCTCCATACTACTTTGCATAGTGGCTGTACGAATTTACAGTCCACCAACAGTGCAGAAGGTTCTTAACCATTTTTTAGGGTACAGTTCAGTGGCATGAAGTACATTCACATTGTGCACCATTACCACCACCCATTTCTAGGACTTTCTTAGCTTCCCAAACTGAAACTCTATACCCTAATTTCCCTTCCTTCCCTTTTCCCAGCCCCTAGCAATCTCCATTCTACTTTGTCTCTGAATATAACTACTCTAGGTACTTCATGTAAGTGAAGTCGTGCAGTCATTTGACCTTTTGTGACTTGCTTATGTCACTTGGCATAGTGTCCTCAATGTGGGTCCATGTTGTAGCATGTGTTAGAATTTCCTTCCTCATTAAAGCTAAATAACATTCTGTTGTGTATATATATATATATATATATATATATATATATATATATATATATATATATATATGTATACCACATTGTGTGTATCTGTTCATCTGTGGATGGTCACTCAGGTTGCTTCCACCTTCTGGATATTGTGAATAATGCTGCCGTGAATATGGGTATGCAAATATGTTTGAGTCCCCGCTTTCAATTCTTTTGAGTATATATCCAGAACTGGAATTGCTGGTTTGAATAATAATTACATTTTGAAGTTTTTGAGCATCACCATACTGTTTTCCATAGTGGCTGCACTATTTTATATTCTTACTAACAGTGCATGAAGTTTCTGACTTCTCCACATCCTCTCCAACAGTTCTTTTTCTCTGTTTTTTTGGTGGTGGCCCTTCTAATGGGTATGAGGTAGTATCTTGTAGTTTTGATTTGCATTTCCTTCTTGATTAATGATGTCAAGCATCTTTTTATGTGCTTATTGGCTATTTGAATATCTTTGGAGAAATGTTTATTCAAGTCCTTTGCCCTCTTTTAAATCAGGTAATTTGCTCTTTTTTGTTGAGTTGTAGTAGTTCTTTACCCCTTTTCAGATTTCATGATTTGCATGTACTTTCTCCCATTACATGGGAGATATATGTATTTTCACTCTGTTGAGAAGTTTTTGATTTTGATATATTACTTTTTTAAAGAATAATTCAAGGGAGTTCTTGAAGTTAATCCAAATTTGAGTCATAATTGAAAATATGTCTAGAACTTACTTGAATTTTTTTATGAAGCCATTCACTGTTTTCATTCTGAAAACCTATTTTGTGTTCATCTTGATGACCATCATTTGTGAATAGATACTTGTTGAATTTTTTTGCCAGAGTCTCATAAGAAGGAAACATAAATAAATGACTTCATAACTTCTGTCCTGGGTCTTTTAGGGTTTCTGGTCCATGGGTAGGTGTTAGGAGGTGAGGACTCAGAAACAGGAAGGGCTTTCCGGAGATTGGAGTGTCTGATCTGAGTCTTGAAGAATAGTATTAGCAGTTAAGAAAGAGGGCAAAGGTATTTTGACTGTTTGGCACAGCGTAAGCAAAGGCATGGAGACCTGAAAGGGCATGGCGTGTTGGGGAAAGTACACATATTCTTACAGTGTGACTCTGAAGGGGGAGGAGTTTGGTGGAAATCAGACCATAGAGGACTTCCTGGATTCTTAAGGAGATTGGGCTTTTTTCTTGAATGGCAGGAAATGATCCAGCAACAACCAGTCAGGTCAGGTGGTTAGATTTGTATTTTAAATAGAGAACTCATGTAGCTAACAGTCCATCCTCATCTTGCAGATTGTGTAATTTGAATTTTGAATTTACCTACTTGCAAAAGTGAATTTGTAACTCCAAAATCACATTTCCCCCATGCAGAGCTGAGAAAATCGTGAGTCTCTCTACGCTCATATTAGACAAGGCAACACTCTTTTTTGTTACAGCTCTCATACTGTAAACAAGTGTCAATCTTGTTTTATATTTAGTGCCATGTTTTTTGCATTTTTGTGTTTTTTTTGTTGGTGATTTTGCTGTTTAAAATGGTCCCCAGGTGTAGTACTGACGTGTCCCCAAGTCCAAGAAGGCTGTGATATGCCTTACAGAGAAAATATCTGTATTAGAGAAGTTTCTTTCAGGGACGAGTCAAGTGCTGTTTGCTGTGAGTTTAATGGTAATCAATCAGCAGTCCAGAAAAAGGAGGGAATTTTACTCATCTGTATATGAGGTCACTCCAGAAAGTGCCCAGGTAACATTTACAGTGTGTGATGAAGTGATGGAAAAGCACTTAAGTTTGTGGATTCTTGAGGTGACAGCTAATAAAGGAAATGCAGTGGACAGCATTGTTGTGAAGCAGAAGCCAAAGAAAATTTTTTTTTTAAGTTCAGTTGCCCAGGGTTAGGAAAATGTTAACCCTTCTGGGCCAGTGCTGGCTGGTGCTTTCAAAGGTGGTGCAGTGTAAAAAATGTTCAGTTTACAAGCAAAGTAGGTTATGCAAATCAGGAGACTGTGAAGGAACTTTAAAAATACCTGCTAAGTGTTGTACAAGAAAAAGTGTTATTGGAAGAGCAGATTTTCAACGCTAAGACTGGCTCATTTTACAGGGATGTCGGTATACATCTCTGGTGTTTTGGTTGACAAAAATGTGACCAGATGCTTGCAGGAACCTAACCTTGTATTTCCTGTAGGAACAATAGTTCAGTATTTGCTAATTTAGTGTTCTGAACAACTTTATAAACTTAAGTACTGCAAATAACAAGAGTTAACCCTGTGGAGTGCATTACAAAGAGGTGTGGCTCAGTCTGTTGAGATAGTCCAAGTGAGTCAAGAGGTGATGGATTTGAGAAGCAGTGAGAAAGAGTAACATCTGTATGGGGACGCTCTAGGTGTTACCAGGAAAAATTGCTGTGCAGTATGCTGTACCTTATCATATGACATTAAAGGCCTCCAAATTCAGGACCAGAAAAAAACTTTTACTAGATCCTGAGAGATCTGCAGTTTACTGTGTTTGTCCTTGTTCTGTAGTCACATAGTGTATTGATCTTGCATTAAAGTGCTTATCTCTGTCTTTTATGTGACTGGATATTTGACTCTCACATTAGAGTATGAACTTTCGGAGAACAAAAGATTACATTTTTTGTCTTGTATATTAAACAACAAAAGAATGCTTTGCATGTAGCAGGGTGAGGGTTTGACTTATGTGAAATTCTGTAGCTTACATTCACATTTTGAAACTTAGAGAATTTGTGATCCCTGGGACTCCTACTAAAAGCTCTGAATCATGATAGTGTGCTTGATTTGTTAAAATGTTATAACAAAACTAGTTAGTAGCTTAATTTCTATGATAATGTGTATATTTTTTCGCCCAAATCTTCACTAACTTAAATTTTGGAGCATAATTGGGGTTTTAGAAGTGATCACTATCCACTTCTAAACAAGAGTTGAATTCTCTCTGCAAAAGCTAAGTAAATTCCCATGATATCAGGCCACAGAATCAGGAAAGCTTAATGGTTTCTCATAGAAAAAAATACATGTTAACCCATATATCCTCTGTGGATAATATAAATAATAGTAATTTGGCCTCTGTGATCCTTACTGGAAGAGAGATATAATTTCAAGATAACATAGTAAGTGGTATGATAGAAGTATATGCCTAGATGCTTTGGGAGCAGAAAGTAGGGGCACTCTGAAACTAGGAGGAAGCTAGAGAGAATCAATGAAAATTTCAAGGTGTGATGTCTGAGCAATTTTGAAGGAAGAGCAGGGATTAGGTATTTGGGGGAGGGTACCAGGTGGTGACCATAGCATGAACTGTGGCAAGGATGCATAAGGCAGCATGATGTGTTTGGAAAACTGCAAATATTTCAGCATTGCTGAGATGGTGAGAGGAGGCTGGAGCCAGACCATGGAGACCTTATGCTGCTTCTAGGAGACTTGGACTTTAGCCTGTTAGAAAGTTGTGTTTCAGAGACACTGGTGTTTGTTGAAATGTGAATGGATACTCTTTGCAAAGTAGGTTTTCTTGTCACATAAGGTCCATAAATTTCTGCATACTGTAGCTGGCCATCACTTGGGCATCCATAATTCATGTGAGTATACTACAGGCTCCCAGAAGTCTGAGGTAACAAAACCTGTGTAATTTGATTTTAGCTAATGTTTTTTAAATTTAAGCATATAGAGCTTTTTTTTTTAAATGAACTCCTATTATTTTCTTATAGAAATGTTCTGGGTAATGAACCATTGAAAGATTTAAGCAAAAGTAGTGCTTCTACTTATATTTTTTTACTTAACATACTTTCCTAATAAAGATGCATCCTAATAAAACTCATTAAAATAGAGAATTGAAATTTACCTCATTTTATGTATGTCTACAAAAGTAAAAAATTCAGGACAGATTATACCAATAAATGAACATGAATGGTACACATGTTCTTATTTGGAGATTTAATTCCTCCAGGAATTTATAGTTGTTTCTAAGTAAATAAATAGAGTGACTCTACAAAAATGATTAAAATTAAGAACTTTTTCCCTTAATTTGTGACTTTCCCTCACCTCTCAAAAGTATAGAGACTTACAATGAACACTCACCATCCACATTAATAAATATTAAAAGCCTGCTGTGTACCTGCTCTAATTGCATTGTTCTCCCTCCTCTCCAAAGTTAACCACTGTCTTATCCATGCATTTCTTTATAGTGTTATTGCTTCCGTATGTGTCCCCAAAACAGGTGTTTTTTAACATATTTTCTAAGTTTATATAAGTGGCTTTATACTTCTGAAACTTGCTTTTTTGTGGGATTTATCCCTGTTGGTAAATGGAACTCTAGTGTGTTTATTTTTACTTGCAGATCTATAGTAGTCTGTGATGTATGTTCAGTTTGTTTTCTTTTGCCATCACACTCATGCTGTAGTAAACATTTATAAATGACTCTCTTACCTGTGTTAAGAGTTTTTCTAGGGCTCTTACCTAAGCATCAAGTTGCTAGGTATACATGTCTTCAACTTTATTAGACATTGCCAAATTACTTTGAAAAGTACTTGTACTAATTTACTAGCAGTGGTTGAGATTTACTGTTAATCTGTAGTCTAAAATAGGTTTTAACCTTCATATGTTCGTGGGAAACAGGAAGAGTACAGCAAGCTAGAGATTGTGCCACTTAGTGTGGATTAACCTTGAATTTCATTTTGTCTTTATAGACCTTGGAGAAATTCATTCGAGGCTTTTAGATCACAGACCAGTTATTCAAGGTGAAACCCGTTATTTTGTGAAAGAATTTGAAGTGAGTATTTAAAACTTATTTTGTAACAATTCTGCCCTAATTGTTAGTGTGTTAATATATGCGAGGGCAAATCTGTAGTTTTAAAATTTCTGATTTCCATTGGTGTGTTTGTAAAATACACAAATTAAAACCCATTAAGAGGCATTGCCATTAATGGAAGGAGGCCAGGACAAGCCGTGGGAGACTTGGGCTCAACTGCAGGTGCCTACTCTGGGCTGTTCAGTGTCTGTTGATCTCAGTTTTTTGTTTTTTGTTTTCATTTATAAAATGAGATATGGTAAAAAAAAAAAAAGATTTTAAAGAGTGATGGGCCTGTTTTCTGTATCTTTTTTCTCAGCTGGGGCATTAGCACCCACCCAAATGAGAATCATCCTTAGCTATTTTCTCCCCTTTAGGTTCCATATTCAGTGAGCAATTCTTCTAGATGTTACTCAGAAATCTATCCCTTCTGGTTTGTGTGCCTGCTTTATCAACCCAGTCAAACCCTGCTGCCAGAGTGCTCTGGCATTATTTCACTTTTAAAACTGTGAATATTTGCTGTCTACAGATGAAGTCTAAGCAGCCTTCACAATCTGGCCCCTAACCTTCTAACTTTACCATCTGCCACCCCACCTTGCAATGCTGTGCTCCAGCAATGCTGATGCACCAGTCTGCATCCTCTTGCTACCACTGTTGTTCCGCAGGTGCTTATTGGTTCATTGTGCATTAAACAGTAACATTCCAAGCTATTGTTGGATAGGTGGTAAATGGTGTTGGACAATTTTGTGATTCTCTGTAAGCTGGGGTCCTATTATCAAATGAGACTCCAACAATTCAGGAAGTCTAAACTTGCCAAAAGGAGAGAATCATTTCATAAGCCCTTTAAAACCACAGAAAGCCTGTGTCATAGAGTACTCAAAACAGGGACAGAGCTGCAGCATTAGATACCATTTCTGGTTTCAACAGACTCAAAATCTGCATAATACCTACCTCACAGAGAAGGTTAAAGGTGTGTGTGCATGCACAAACATGCATTTATCTGTATGTGTGTATCTTAGAATATTATCTGGTCCCTAGGAATAACTAACTGTTAACTGTCTTCATCATTGTAATTGTTGCGGGATAAGAATAATGTGGGACACACAGAAGTTATCCAGAGACTCTTCCCTTATGCTGTGTAAGGGTTATTACCAATTCCTCTGTGAAAATAAAGTCTGGGCATGGCATGGCTGGATTCTCTGTTCAGTCTCTCAAAGCTAAAATCACGGCGTTAGCCAGATTTTATTCTTATTTGGGGCTTGGAGTCCTTTTCCTAATTCACGATGTGGTGGGACTCAGTTCGGTGGGACTCAGTTCCTTGCTGCGGTAGAATGAGGTACCTGTTCCTTGTCTGCTGTCGGCCGGGGCGCCTCTCAGCTCCTCTAGGCCGCTTGCATGTCTTGCTTCATGGCCCCTTCCATCTCAGAGCCCTGCATGGAGTCTCCCTCATGTGGAATCTCTCCCATGCTTGCCAAGAAGAGCACGCTCCCTGTTAAGGATTCGCTTGATTATCAAGTCAGGCCTACTCAGGATAATCTTCCTTTCTTAAAGTCAGCTGATGGGACCTTAATATATTTGCACCTAGATTAGAGTTTGATTGACTAACTGAGAGAAGGTGTGTGTACACTAGGGGTGGGGGTCCTGGGGGCTATCTTAGAATTCTATCAAAAACTCTTAAAACCACATGGTATTTTTCTTGTTATTTACCTACTTATTGTCTGTCTTCCTTCCTTAGAATATAGGCACCATGAGAGTAGGGACTTATCTTTCTTACTCTCTGTTGTATTAAAAATGCCTAAACCAACGTCTCATGCAATGTAGATGCTTATTATGATTCAAAAGAACATGTAGCAGAGCGTAACTAAACCTTGGGTTTTCTGACACCCAGTGATGTCATCTTTTTCATAAGTCATCTTTTCTGCCAGTATGCTTAGTTTGAAATACTAACTAGTTTTTATTTTAAAAAATTGTAAATACAACTTTAAAGACCTACTGTATATTAAAAGAAGCATAAAATTGTGGAATTAAGATGGATTCTCTGATATAACCCCCTAACTTTGTAGAAACTGAGCCCAGAGATGGAAAGCAATGTGTGAAAAGTCATACAGCTAATTAGTGGCTGAATTATCTTTAGAACACAAGTGTCATCATACTTATCTCAGTGTTCTTTAAATAATGTAGGTGATTTCTGTGAAAGTGCCATCCAAGTGAAACTGAGTCTTGAATGGAAGATGAAAGAAGTGTTACCTTAATGCTGTTGAGTGTGTTCTATTCAGGAGCTGACTTCCTGTTGAAGCCAACACCGCTTTTAACTGGGGTACATTTGCCTGGACAAGATGGGCATATATTTGAGGGGAGAGGAATTGCCTGCATTCCACATTGTTAGAGCTTCCAAGATCCTTGTGGAGAGGAGGCTTGTGTTGAAGACTAAAAGAAGAGAGACCTTGGACATGTCTGGGATCAAATTCTGGCACCCCTCTTACTAGCTATGATTACTTGTTTTACTAAGGCTTAGTTTCCTCATTTTAAAAATGGGAGCAGTAATACATACTGTAGAGTTTTTGTATGGAATAAATGATAACATCATTTAAAAAATTCCTGGTATTTAGGTGTCAGACAAATATTGCTAACTGTTATTCACAGGAAGGTAGTAGCACTACAATCAAATGAAAATGTATTAATTCAGATTTTGCAATATTTTGAATGTGTTTGGGTTCAATTTGTAATATCTTTAGGGAAAATAAGGATTTGCTTAGCAAGTTATATAAGTGTTAGGAAAATGTTTACTAAAGAATAAAATTTTCACACTGAGTATGACAGGTAAGGCTTATTTTGTATATGTCTTGAGCATTTACTTTGTGTGAGACAATGTGAGGAACCAATGGAATATTGGTGAATAAAACAGAATAAGACAGGCACAGACCCACTCTTTGTGAAGCAAGCATTCCCATATTGTCATTGAAGAATGGTCTCTGAAAGGCTCAAAAATATTTTGTCGGCTAAGTTTTTACCTTTTACTAAATGTAATACTACTCCTTTTCCTGGAAAGTGCTTGATCCAGTCTTTGCACAG
The DNA here is from genome assembly GCA_032199065.1 of Smutsia gigantea. Classification (NCBI taxonomy): domain Eukaryota; kingdom Metazoa; phylum Chordata; class Mammalia; order Pholidota; family Manidae; genus Smutsia; species Smutsia gigantea. The sequence continues at coordinate 24,537 of JAVSCE010020828.1, read as the reverse complement.
TAACCTCCCAGCTGCATTTCCTGAGGGTTTAGTGTAACACAGAAATGTTCATATGCATCAGGTTCACCTGCCTTTTCTATATATTATATTCTAACATTCACCCTCCAATTAGAAAAGAAAAGCTGAAAACATTTTAGAGACTTTAGATTTGGATAGATATCTGCATTATTTACAATTCTTTTCTCTCTTGGTCCAAACAGTAACATCCTCTAAATAGCAAAGATAGTCTTTGCCCAAAATTGCTGGTTGGACAGAGAGGGATGGTGAAGCAGAGCTAGCAGTACTTCCTAGATGTTTCAGCTTCTCTACACCATTCAGATGTAGTTCACTTGAAGAAAAACTGGCTGGTATTTAAAATTAAAGTTGTTTATAACTTACATATCTAAAAAAGTTAATGCACATGGCAGTGATCATTTTTTCCTTTTACAGTTTTATTTCTAAGAGAAGGGAATAAGTGCCACATGGTGGCAGCGTTACTTAAATTATTGAAGTTCTATTTTATGCTCTTCATTTGGGTTTGTTAGTATTTCCAGACAGTTGACTATCTGTCTCCCAATTTTATGCAAATCTTTTACTTCCTTGATTCCACTGAATATTATGAACAGAGATTGCAGTGGAGCCCTCAGTGAGCATCAGTCTGGTCGTGTCAGTGGGTAGAGGCATTGTCTTCTGCACCAGTGTCTTTCTAGACAGAGGAGATGTCATGGCCTCTCTCGTGTGAAAGAAAGGAGAGACCCGTGGTAGTCAGCAGTTATGAAGTGCTGATGGGGTATGGGGTCCTGTACCAGTTACTTATTTCATTTTTAGCAGACTTCATTCTTTGAGTGCTTTACTGAGTAGTTACTGAGTATCTAGGTATATCAATAAAGAATGTGTTTAGTTACTAGTAACAGATAACTTAAAAATAGTGGCTTTAACAAATGCTTATTTTTCTCTTACAATACCCAGAGCCTGCCTAGCTGCTGGTATGATGGATCTATGATGTCACCTTTTTCTTCCAACATTTCCTTTCACCACCCTGGTGTTTTGCTCATGTCCTTACGCTTACAAGGTGGCTTTGGCAGCTCCCACCAGGACACCTGCATTTCATGTAGCAAAAAGGAAGGCAGGTAGGAAACTGCAGCCCATTTACAGGCACATTACTACTCCAAATAATATTTGGGTGTCTTTAGGAAGAAAGAAGAGGAGAACAGATCCAGTTAGAACTATCACACTGCGTATGTAAAATAAGTAAGGAGCAGTCCTGCCTCCACAAATTTACAATGTAGGGAGAAGAAAGACATATAAACAAATAACTTTAATGATAGAATTATATGACAGAGTAAGCTCAAAGTGCTTGAGATCTCAAGGGGACACAACTCTCTAACAGAGCTGGGAAGAACATGTTCATAGAGGGAATGATGTTTGAGCTGAGAAATAAAAAATAGATATTAGCCAAAAGGAAAAAAATTGAAGAAATGATGATTAAAATTAGAGGTTAAAAAAATGTACTCAAATAAGTATATAGTAATTACAGGAGTTGGGAGGGGGTTGTGTTGATAAGTTTGAATGTGGATTAAATTGATTAAGACAAAAATCCTGTAAAATATAGGAGAGACTAGAATTTCACTTGGTATCCTGCTCCCAATTTTTAGTTAGGTAATTAGAATTAACTGTCAGATTATTAAATGTCAGGATAAAGTCTCCATATATATATATATTACATATATATATATACATAATATGGTTTTAAATTTGTGAGACTCTCCAGTTTTGTGATTGAAAGAAAATTTTAAATTATTATATCAGTCTTTTGTTCCCTTTCTAATATATCAAATTACATCTTTAATGTAAAATTATAGAAACTGTACTATTATCATTAATGTTAACATTTTTAAGTGTTTAGTGCCAGCCACTGTTTTAAGGATGTTACTTGAGTACTTGCTATAATTTCAACCTAAGAAAAATTAACTGTATATGCAATTTTATGGGGTGTTACACATCAGAAATCAAGCTTCATTAGTGTTGAACTGTGTTCAGAGAATCTTCACCCCGAAATACTATACAAATGAACATGTTAGTTTATAGTCTTCCTTTTGTATTAAGTGTCAGCAGTATGCCTTAGTCAAAAAAACCAGCATTAAAACAAGCACATGCCAGATGGTACGTTTAAGGGCAGAGACAGTTTTTAACACCCTGTCTTGTGTAACATGATCACTAGCCTGTTTGTTGTTTAAATTAATTATTATTGTAATAAGCTCCTAGAGAGGTGGGGCTACAAATTCACTTACTGCAACCTGTGACTACCAGTTATCTGCTAGAAGAAATAATCCTTTAAATAAATGGTTTTTTAACTTTAGTAAAAGTCATGGACTTGTTAGAGAATTTTCACCCCAGAAAAATGCATACAGGACATGTATATTCAATTTGAGTACAAATTCAAAGGGGATTCTGGAACCCCAAAGCCCACCCATGGACCACAGAGTAAGATCTGTACTCCCGAGTGCAGCTGCAGGACCCCTCCTCTGCTCTTCCTTGTCTTTGTATTTGAATTGAGAGACCATTCTTTTGCATCTTAAAAAGTTAATATACCATAAAGAATGAAATAATCTCCCCTAGTCTTGATTCTTCCAGATTCTAATGCCATCTGGAAAAGATGGCGGCAGCTGTGACATAGTTTTTTTTGTTGTTGTTTTTCTCCCTAAATTTGTCTATTAAACCAGAACAACTAGGATAGCAAAACCAAGCAACATATGTAGTAAAACTAGGGGACACGGTATGCCCCAGTACCAAATAACCACATCATCAACAACTGGAAGGCTTTTGTGGTATCAGAAACTGCAGGGAGAAGTAGAGGGAAGAAGAGGGTCTTGTAAAGCTTAAGAGCTAGAAAATCTCAAACTACCATCAAGTGTTTTTGCAAAGCTTGAAGGACCATTCTGAGAGCAGCAGCAGGATGCAGGGAGGGGGCCTCACAGGCTCCAGTTCATGAGCGAGTGCTAGCAGGTAAAAGGAAAGGCTAACGATGCCGAAGCAGTTTGTGAGTTTGAAACTTACACATAAACCCCCCTCTGGAATAAGGCCCTGCACAGTGGAGAAACTGTAGGAAATTGAACACTTTGTAAACAGCAAAAAAAGGGAGTTCTAGAACTTTAAAATTAGAAAGGCTGTCCTAACCACCACACTTCTAAAAACAGGAAACCTCATTTCACTTACAATTAAGCAGAAGTCAAACCCACACAAATAAGAGGATAAAGAGCAGAATAATGTCCTTTAAGGTAATGAGTGTAAGAAAGTCTGACCACAAAAAAAGTTAACACTATAACCTAATTTGAAATGAGCTTAAGGAGTGTAAGAAAATTATAGAACAATGGTAATATCAGAATTATAAAAAAGATGGCAGCATGACAGGTGAGACACCAGCTTCCTGCTAAAACTGCATATAATACGAAAATATAATTAATACAACTAATCCTGAAAGAGCAACAGGAAAGAGGACTGACTGTGCCAGACTGCATACGCCTGGAGAAAAGAGTCGACTTCACAGAACAGGGTAACATACCAAAGCTGTGGCCTGGTGGGACCCAAGCCCTTCCCCCACCCAAGCTCACTGGTGGGAGGAAGAGAAACCACTCAGGGAGGGAGTGGAGGCCTGGGACTGCTGAATACCTCACTTCAGAGATCTGCTCTGGGAGCACAAACCTATAATTCATGGTGCTTGCATTATACTCTTGTGATTATGGGGTTGGAAAACTAAGACAGGCAGAATTCCTGGAGAAACTGAGATTCCAGCTGCTTGTGGAAAGCAGGGATACATATCCGGCTGCTATGGGACAAAAAAAAGGCAGGCAGTCTGAGAGACTTCCTAACAAGGAAGCCCTTAACAAGAGGGCTGCTAAAGGGGCAAGGATTGCACAGAGTTTACTGCTCAGGAGAGAGGACAGGTAGACAAAATTCTCCGGGTGCACTCTGCCCAGCAGGTTGTGAGCTTTCATGATCTTCAGGTGCTCCATCTCCCAGGCTGCCTACACAGCTCCAAGAACCCCCTCCATGATAGGCAGCCTACTGCACCTTTCTCCTGGCCAGTCCCACCTGGCTCGCAAACCGGCAAACCCTACCCTGGTTTTAGGCCAGCCAGAGGGAAGATCTGTCTACAGCAACTACAAACACAAAGCATAGAGGCTTATACCTGTGTGCTCAGCCCACTGGTTCAGGCAGTGGAGACAGGCATAGCAGCCAGGAAGGAGGAAAAAGCTCTTTCCTCTCCCCCGGGCACCTATACCACTCCCCTTCAACCCCCGACATTGCTTCAGGGGCTGAGCAGCTCCAGGGAGTAGAGCTTCTGGGCACTAGAGGGCGCCATACACAAATGTGAAATGCCAAAGGAACTCGGTTCAAAGTAAAATTAATAATACTCCTGAGAAAGATTTAAATGACATCGACCTTATGACTCTCCCTGAAAGGGAGTTCAAAATAAAAGTAATTAGCATGCTCATGGAGGTACGGAAAGCTATTCAAGAACTCAGGAATGAATTCCAGCTGGAGATCCAATCATTGAAGAGCACAATTGAAGGTATTAAAAGCAGATTGGATATGGTGGAGGAGACGATAAATGAAATAGAAACTAGAGAAGAGGAATACAAAGAAGCTGAGGTACAGAGAGAAAAAAAGATGTATAAGAATGAAAGAATATTGAGAGAACTGTGACCAATCCAAACGGAACAATATTCGCATTATAGGGGTACCAGAAGAAGAAGAGAGGAAAAGGGATAGAAAGTGCCTTTGAGGAGGTAATTACTGAAAAATTCCCCAATCTGGGGAAGGAGATAGTCTCTAAGGCCATGGAGATGCACAGATCTCACAACACAAGGGACCCAAGGAAGACAACACCAAGAAATATAGTAATTAAAATGGCAAAGATCAAGGATAAGGACAGACTATTAAAAGCAGCCAGAGAGAGAAATAAGATCACATACAAAGGAAAGCCCATCAGGCTATCATCAGACTTCTCAACAGAAACCTTACAGTCCAGAAGGGAGTGGCATGATGTATTTAATGCAATGAAGCGGAAGGGCCTTGAACCAAGAACAGTTTATCCGGCAAGATTATCATTTTAATTTGAAGGCGGGATTAAGCAATTTCCAGGTAAGCAAAAGCTGAGAGAATTTACCTCCCACAAACCATCTCTACAGTTTATTTTGGAGGGACTGCTATAGATGGAAGTGTTCCTAAGGTTTAATAGCTGTCACCAGAGGTAAAAAAAAAAAACCACAGTAAAGAAAGTAGAACAGCTAATTACTAAGCAAATGCAAAATTAAATTAACTATCCCCAAAGTCAATCAAGAGATAGACAAAGAGTAGAGAATGTCATACCTAATATATAAAGAATGGAGGAGGAAGGAAAAAAAAGAGAACCTTTAGATTGTGTTTGTAATAGCATCCAAAGTGAGTTAAGTTAGACTCTTAGATAGTAAGGAAGTTAACCTTGGACCTGTGGTAACCACAAATCTAAAGCCTGCAATGACAGTAAGTACATACCTATCAATAATCACCCTAAATGTAAATGGATTGAATGCACCAATCAAAAGACATAGAGTCACTGAATGGATAAAATAACAAGACCCATCTATATGCTGCCTACAAGAGACTCACTTTAAGCCCAAAGACGTGCACAGACTAAAAGTGAAGGGATGGAAAAAGATATTTCATGCAACCAATAGGGAGAAAAAAGCAGGAGTTGCAGTACTTGTATCAGACAAAATAGACTTCAAAACAAAGAAAGTCACAAGAGACAAAGAAGGACATTACATAATGATAAAAGGGTCAATCCAACAAGAAGATATAACCATTGTAAATATCTATGTGCCCAACACAGGATCACCTACATAGGTGAAACAAATACTTACAGAATTAAAAGGGGAAATAAAACGCAATGTATTCATTCTAGGAGACTTCAATACTCCACACACTCTTAAGGACAGTTCAACCAGACAGAAAATAAGTAAGGAGACAAAGACACTGAACAACACAATAGAACAGATGGACCTAACAGACATCTACCGAACTGTACACCCAAAAGCAGCAGAATACACATTCTTCTCAAGTGCACATGAAATATTTTCAAGAATAGATCATATACAAGGCCACAAAAAGAGCCTCGGTAAATTTAAAAAGATTGAAATTGTACCAACCAGTTTCTCATATCACAAAGGTATGAAACTGGAAATAAATTATGCAAAGAAAACAAAAAATCCACAAACACATGGAGGCTTCACAACATGGTCCTAAATAACCAATGGATCAATGGCCAAATAAAAACAGATCAAGCAATATATGGAGACAAATGACAACAATAATTCAACACCACAAAATCTGTGGGATGCAGCAAAGGCCATGCTAAGAGGAAAGTGTATTGCAATACACGCCTACCTAAGGAAAGAAGAACAATCCCATATAAGCAGTCTAAATTCACAATTAACAAAACTAGGAAAAGAAGAACAAATTGAGGCCCAAAGTCAGTAGAAGGAGGGACATAATAAAGATTAAAGCAGAAATAAATAAAATTGAGAAGAATGAAATAATAGAATCAATGAAAGCAGGAGCTTGTTCTTTGAGAAAATAAACAAAATAGATAAACCCCTAGACAGACTTATCAAGAAAAAAAAGAGTCTACTCACATAAACAATCAGAAATGAGAAAGGAAAAATCACTATGGACACCACAGAAATACAAAGAATTATTAGAGAATACTATGAAAATTATATGCTAACAAACTGGATAACCTAGAAGAAATGGACAACTTTCTAGAAATATACAACCTTCCACAGCTGACCCAGGAAGAAATAGAAAATCTGAACAGACCAATTACCAGCAACAAAATTGAACGGGTAATCAAGAACCTACCTAAGAACAAAACACCTGGACCAGATGGCTACACCACTGAATTTTATCCAACAGTTAGTGAAGATCTAATACCCATCCTCCTTAAAGTTTTCCAAAGAGTAGAAGAAGAGGGAATACTTCCAAACTCATTTTATGAGGCTAACATCACTTTAATACCAAAACCAGGCAAAGACACCACACAAAAAGAAAATTAAGACCAATGTCCCTGATGAACATAGGTGCAAAAATACTCAACAAAATATTACGAAACTGAATTCAAAAATGCATCAAAAAGATCATCCATCATGATCAAGTGGGATTCATCCCAGGGCTCCAAGGATGGTACAACATTCAAAAATCCATCAACATCATCTACCACATCAACAAAAAGAAGGACAAAGTCCACATGATCATCTCCATTCATGCCAAAAAAGCATTTGACAAAATTCAACATCCATTCATGACAAAAACTCTCAACAAAATGGGTACTGAGGGCAAGTACCTCAACATAATAAAGGCCATATATGACAAACCCACAGCCAACATATTTAACAGCGAGAAGCTGAAAGCTTTTCCTTTAAGATCGGGAGCAAGACAAGGATGCCCACTCTCCCCACTTCTATTCAGCATGGTGCTGGAGGTCCTAGCCACGGCAGTCAGACAACACAAAGAAATAAAAGGCATCCAGACTGGCAAGGAAGAAGTTAAAACTGTCCCTGTTTGCAGATGACATGATATTGTACATAAAAAACCCTAAAGACTCCACTCCAAAACTACTAGATCTAATATCTGAATTCAGCAAAGTTGTGGGATACAAAATTAATACACAGAAATCTGTGGCATTCCTGTACACTAACGATGAACTAGCAGAAAGAGAAATCAGGAAAACAATTCCATTCACAGTTGCATCAAAAAGAATAAAATACCTAGGAATAAACCTAACCAAGGAAGTGAAAGATCTATACTCTGAAAACTACAAGACACCCATGAGAGAAATTAAAGAAGATACCAATAAATGGAAACACATCCCGTGCTCATGGATATGAAGAATTAATATTGTTAAAATGGCCATCCTGCCTAAAGCAATCTACAGATTTAATGCAATTCCTATCAAAATACCAACAGCATTCTTCAATTAACTAGAGAAAATCATTCTAGAATTCATATGGACCCACAAAAGACGCCGAATAGCCAAAGCAATCCTGACAAGGAAGAATAAAGCTGGGGGGATTATGCTCCCCAACTTCAAGCTTTACTACAAAGCCACAGTTCTCAAGACAATTTGGTACTGACACAAGAACAGACCAATAGACCAATGGAACAGACTAGAGAGCCCTGATATAAACCCTACCATATATGGTCAATTAATATATGATAAAGGAGCCATGGACATACAGTGGGGAAATGACAGCCTCTTCAATAGCTGGTGTTGGCAAAACTGGACAGCTACATGCAAGAGAATGAAACTGGATTATTGTTTAACCCCATATGCAAAAGTAAACTCGAAATGGATCAAAGACCTGAATGTAAGTCATGAAACCATAAAACTCTTAGAAGACAACTTAGACAAAAATCTCCTGAATATAAGCATGAGCAACTTCTTCCTGAACGCATCTCAAGCAAGGGAACCAAAAGCAAAAATGAACTCATGGGAGTACATCAAACTAAAAAGTTTCTGTACCGCAAAGGACACCATCAACAGAACAAAAAGGCATCCTACAACATGGGAGAATATATTTGTAAATGACATATCTGACAAGGGGTTAATACCCAAAATATATAAAGAAGTTACGCACCTCAACACCCAAAAAGCAAATAACCCTATTAAAAAATGGGCACAGGATATGAAGAGACAGTTCTCCAAAGAAGAAATTCAGGTGGCCAACAGACACATGAAAAAATGCTCTACACACGAATCATCAGGGAAATGCAAATTAAAACCACAATGAGATATCACCCCACACCAGTAAGGATGGCCAGCATCCAAAAGACTAAGAACAACAAATGATGGCGAGGATGCGGAGAAAGGGGAACCCTCCTACACTGCTGCTGGGAATGTAAGCTAGTTCAACCATTGTGGAAAGCAGTATGGAGGTTCCTCAAAAAACTAAAAATACAAACACCATTTGACCCGGGAATCCCACTCCTTGGAATTTACCCAAAGAATACAACTTCTCAGATTGAAAAAGACATATGCACCCCTGAGTTTATTACAGCACTTTTTACATTAGCCAAGATATGGAAGCAACCTAAGTGTCCATCAGTAGATGAATGGATAAAGAAGAAGTGGTACATACACACAATGGAATACTATTCAGCCATAAGAAGGAAACAAATCGTGCCATTTACAACAACATAGATGGAGCTGGAGGATATTATGCTCAGTGAAATAAGCCAGGCGGAGAAAGGCAAGTGCCAAATGATTTCCCTCATTTGTGGAGTATGACAACGAAGCAAAACTGAAGGAACAAAATAGTAGCAGACTCAGAAACTCCAAGAAGGAACTGGTGGTTACCAAAGGTGAGGGGTGTGGGAGGGTGGGTGGGGAGGAAGGGAGAAGGAGATTGTGGGGTATTATGTTTAGTACACATGGTGTGGGGGATCACTGGGACTGAATTATGGTATGAGTGGGGACTTGATAATATGGGTAAATGTAGTAACCACATTGTTTTTTCATGTGAAGCCTTCGTAAGATTGTATGTCAATTATACTTTAATAAATAAAAATAAAATAAAATAAATGCTATAAAAAAACATTCAAAATATATAAAGAACTTACATGCCTCAACACCCAAAGCAAAGAACCGGATTAAAAAATAGGCAGAGGATATGAAGAGACAGTTCTCCAAAGAAGAAATTCAAATGGCCTACAGACACATGAAAAGATGCTCCACATCGCAATTCATCAGGGAAATGCAAATTAAAACCACAATGAGATATCACCCCACACCAGTAAGGATGGCCAGCATCCAAAAGACTAAGAACAGCAAATGCTGGTGAGGATGCGGAGAAAGGAAAACCATCGTACACTGCTGGTGGGAATGTAAGCTAGTTCAACCATTGTGGAAAACAATATGTAGGTTCCTCAAAAAACTAAAAATAGGAATACCGTTTTACCCAGGAAGTCCACTCCTTGGAATTTACGCAAAGAATATAACTTCTCAGATTGAAAAAGACATATGCACCCCTATGTTTATTGCAACGCTATTTACAATATCCACGATACGGAAGCAACCTAAGTGTCCATCAGTAGATGAATGGATAAAGAAGAGGTTACACAATGGAATACTATTCAGCCATAAGAAAGAAAGAAATCCTAACATTTGCAACAACATGGATGCTGCTGGGGGATATTATGCTCTGTGATATAAGCCAGACGGAGAAAGACAAATGCCAAATGATTTCTCTCATTTGTGGTGTATAACAATGAAGCAAAATTGAAGGAATGAAATAGCAGCAGACTGAGAGACTCCAAGAAGGAACTAGTGGTTACCAAAGGGAAGGCTTGTGGGAGGACGGGTAGGGAGGGTGGGAGAAGGAGATTGAGGTATATTATGTTTAGTACACTTGGTGTGGGGGATCACGGGGAAAACAGTGTAACACAGAGAAGGCAAATAGTGAATCTGTGGCATCTTACTACACCCAAAGACAGTGACTACATTGGGGTATGGGTCGGGACTTGATAATATGGGTAAATGTAGTAACCACATTGTTTTTTCATGTGAAACATTCATAAGAGTGTATATCAATAATACCTTTATAAAAAAATGAAGTATAGGCACAAAAAAAGAATTACAAAGACTCAAAGGATTATATAAAATAGAAATAGAAAAACTTCAGTAATAAAATTTTTTAATTACTTCAGAAGTGAAGACTAAACTAGAAGGAACTTGATAGTGATTAAACACAGTGCATAGTCATTCAGTGAAATTACAAATAGGAAGGTTTAAAATTTTAAAGATGACTAAAGAGAGAAAAATCAAAGGAAAGTACTGATATTTACAGAAGATCCAATGTGTGTGATAATGAGTCCTTAGAGATGAAAATCAAGGCAGTGTAATAGAATAAATGTAAGAACTTGAACTCAAGAAAACATTCCTGAAATAAAAATAATACTCAGACAAAAGGACTAAGTCCCTTCTTAGGGGAAGAAAACCCAATGGTTAACAGATTTATCTGTCTCATGCCAGGAGACAGTGGAGTAACAGGGATTTTCTGTCTAGCCAAACTGGTATTGGGAGCACAGATACACTGTTAGGGTCATGCGAGACTGGGAATATTGTTCAAATGATCATGCCTGAAGAGTCTGTTACATAATAAACAATGAATTTTAGACAACCAAATTGATTGGAGAGACTACTACCTGACAACAGTTTTCAAACATTAAATAAGACTAAGTGATGGTTAAGGGAGACAGTGTAACATGTAGTGGCTCTGCTTTGACAGTGTAGGTACAGTCTGTCAGAAAATGGAAGGAGAGGAGGGTGTGTGAAAAGTAGTATATCCTCACTCGTTGCCTTATGAATGTTAACTGGGAATAAAAGCATACTATTTCAAATTGGATCCTGAGGGAGAGGGAAAGCCTAGAGAAAGAAGACATGATCACCTACTATTAATATTGCTTATTGAAAGGAACCAATAGACAACCAAAAAAGAGGAGACCAAGGGTGTTAGAAAAAAAACATGAGAGCTAAAACGCCAACTTTTCTAAATATTGAAATACCGAACAGAACAGATGAACAACATGAGCACATAAAGATTATATATATATATATATTGTGTGTGTTTATGAATTTGACTCATAAAGTACATTAAGAGCAGTCTGTAATGTTTCACATGAAGACAGTAATGACTATAGCATTTTACTACACTGATAGTGACTGCTTTAGGGGTGGTGAAGACTTGATAATATGGGTGAATGTTAAAATCACAATGTTGTTCATGTGAAACTTTGATAAGATTGTATATCAGTGATACTTTTAATAAAAAAAGACAAGTCTGTATTTCATGTTTCTGTTTAAGAAGGAAAGAATTGGAAAAAATATATGTATACTTATACATGTGTATATACATAACACATATGTACCTTTATATATGTGTGTGTGTATAGATATACATATACAGATGTATATCCTTAAACTTAAAACAACGGCAGGATAAAAATTTTTAAATAATTACCTAAAGAGAGAGTGGTGAGGGAATAGGATGTAAAAGATAGAAGCTAGACTATTTTGAGGATATATAGTCTTATAGATACAGTTTTGGAGCCATGTAAATATTTTACATAATTTAAAAGAAAATTTAATTTTAAGGAGTAATCCCTAAAATCCAAGTAAAAATTTAAAAAACAAACCTATGTTTCCAGGTGGTGGCATCACCATACCGAGAGAAATTGTTCCAAGTAACTTTAAAATACAGTAATTTGATTGTACATTCCTAGTGGAATATCCCTTCAAAACAAAAAGTAAAAAAAAAATCTTAAGTTGTTTTCAGTAATCATTTTGTTGAAGCTAGTATTGTTATTATTTGATTGAATTGTTGATAAAACAAATGAGTAAATATGTTGGCATTTTGAGAACTGGGAAGAAACAGGAGGGTAGTTAAAAACCCTTTAGTCTGAATTTAAGGTTTTTTTTTTAATTGACTATAAGTTATGAACTTAAAATGTATCTTTTCTTTTAAAAACAATGCCCATTTCCTAGCCTTGTCCACTGAAAGGTCTAGAAATAATGGCCAACTCAGTAACATTGAGCACTAAATACCATTTCTAAATACCAGCAGTACTTAGAGACCTGCTGATTCCAAGTCTGGAAATGTCCAAGACAAGCCTGGAGCATCAGGTCATATCAGAAAGCAAAGATGACACTAAAGAACATTGGAGCTTTGTCTAAAGCATTCCAGAGCTGACTTGAATAGGCTCTTACTGGACAAAGATAGTACAGTTTGAGCACCAATAAGGAAAAATGCTATTATGGATTAAAAAACTTCGAATGTTTAAATCTATGAGTCATATGAATGCGTAAGACCAAACAATAGCCTTTAGAGGATACTAGGGAACCAAATCATAATTTTTAAAACTAGTAAATATGGGGAAATAGTCATGTTTTATTTTGCCTTTCATGTATGAACATGCTCTTCAAAGTAAAGAGTTGATAAGGGGTAATTTCTCTTTATAGAGGTATTTCTGCTAACAAATGAAGATGGAATGCTACCAACATCCTGTTGAAAGTACGCTACCAATCTCTGAAATGAAATATTCTTGCAAACAAAAAAACCACAAAACCCTGCATCTGATCAAACCTCTAGTTCTAGCTAATTCACAGGAAAATGAAGAGACTGTGTTACACCATGGGAATTCATTCAATGAAAAGACTGTGAGAAAATGCGCAGAACAATCACTTTTTTTAACACATTGCAAGAGAAAAAAAGTGATGGGAAATCTATAGATTAAAAAAATTTAAGGAACTGATTAACCAACTGAAATTTGTTAATCTTATTTAGATTTTGGTTAAACAAACTAGGGAATAAAAACATTTACGGGACATTTGAGGGAACATGAGTATTTATCATGATATTAAAGAATTATTGTTGAGTGTGTGTGTGTGTGTGAGAGAGAGAAAGGAGGGGGCAGAGAGGTGGTCTTGTATCTTTCTGAAGAGGAGTCTTTATCTTTTAAAGATAGATGTTGAAATATTTACAGTTCAAATTACTGGGATTTGCTTCAAAAGAATCTGGGATTGTAGGCAGAGGAGTGTTTGGAGGATTGTAGAGGGAACACAATCAGCTGTGAGTTGAGATTATTGAAGCCGGTGATGAAGATTCATTATTTTATTCTTTCTCAACCATTGTATAAGTTGTGCATTTTTTATTATGGAAAAATTAGAGTAAAAATATGACCACAGAGGCTTCATAAGAATGACTCAAAACAAAACAAAATCCCAGTAACCTAACTTATTACTTCCTTACATTCAAGTCTACCACCATTCTTTATTTAGTGAACTCTTTGTTTTGTATTAATTTTAGATTTACATTAAAGTTGCTAAGACAGTACAGAGAGTTTGCGTCACTTAGTTCTATTAATGTCTTACATTAAAGTGCTACATTGGTTGGAACTTAAGAAACTGACATTGGTACATTACTATTAATGAAACACCAGACTTTACTTGGATTTCACCAGTTTTCTATTCCATCCCTCTTTCTTTTCCAGTATCTAATCTAAATGCAGCCATGTTGTAGTTAATTGTCATGTTTCTAGACTTCTTTGGTCTGTGACAGTTTCTCTGTCTTTACTCGTGTTTCATGATCTCGACAGTCTTGAGTACTGGTCAGTGTCCTACAGAATGTCCTCCAGTCTGGTTTTGTCTGATGTTTTTCTTGAGAATAAACTGAGGTTATGGTTTTTGGGAAGAGTACCCCAGAGTTAAAGTACCTTTCTCGTCACACTACATCAGGGGGTGCATGCTGTCACCATGACGTCAGTGATAATGTCGATTTCATTTGTTTCCACTGTGAAGTTAATATTTGTCCCTTTCCCTACTCTATTCTTTGCAAGCAAGTCACTATAAGTCTAGATGACCCTCAGGGCAGGGGTTGTTAAGCGAAGCTTTCTGGTGGGGGGATGTGTCGGGGGTCCTCAAGACCACGCCCAGTGATTCACTAACAGGACTCAGCATATGGTCATACCGGTGGCTAGGCTTTATTATGGCAAAAGGATGAAGCACAAAATGAGCAAAGGGAACTGGTGCATGGAGAGAAATCTGTGTCAAGTCACACAGAGTGAGCTTCATTCACCTAGCAACACATATGAAATGTCTACCTGGGTAGCTCACGTGAGCCTAGGAGTCCAGAATTTTTATTGGGGACTCGTTAAGTAGGCAGTCTTTGCTTATCAAGCATCAAAATTCCAGATTCCCAGACACAGAGAGTTTGACACTAGTGTAGGAAACTGCTTACTGTCAAGTTCCCAGCCTCCAACCAAGGGCCAACCTTGCAAGCAGGCCTTTCTAAGTATAGCAGTCAATGTTAACTCCTTTCTGCAGAGCAAAGTATTTCTATATTATTACCTTTATCACACACCTTTATTAGAGAAAAATGGAATCAGAAAAAAAAGTACATATAAAAATAGAAACTATGTGATGTCAGCACGACAAAATTGAAATCAGATCAAGGGTACCTACTTTCTTTGCTGTACAGAATGAATATGTGACAATATAAGCTTCTTTTTCCTTTAGAATTTCTCATGCCCATTTTAAAGCATTGCTATAAAAATGTTACTCAAATTGCAACTTTTGGAGCACGTCATAATAAAAAAAAATGCCTCCAGGTTGTGACCTCATTTCTTGCCAAATAATTGGAAGAAGGCGATGTCAATTTCAGTAGTAAGTCATAACATAACCAAAATCTGGGTGGAATTCCCAGGTAGTAAATAAAGACTTAAGACGCAATGTGCACTAGTCATTTACTTTCTTTTAATAGGAAAAACGTGGTCTTCGAGAAATGCGAGTTCTTGAAAATTTGAAGAATATGATCCGTGAAACAAATGAGCACACTCTTCCCAAATGTAGAGAAACAATGCAGGACAACTTAAGCCAAGTTCTTCGGAGATGTAAGCCAGTAATTTTATTTTATACTGCTTTATTTCAAATGAATGCTATGCCAAAGTGTATTTCCTTAGGTATTTTGGTAGAGGTGGTGAGAGAATTCTTAAGTGAAACATAGGAGATGCAGGTCCTGTCACAGAGAAAGTGGTTGTATAGTGATTAATGTGTGTTGCCACTGATGTTGAGATAATTAATCTCCAAAGTGAGATGTGTGCATCTGGGGTGCACAAGACAGTCCTTTTAGGATGTGAGAAAATGGAATCATTTTTTACCTTTCTTGAAAAAACTTACCCATATGAAAAAGTTTGATGACCAGGAATTCATATAGGAAATGAAACTTTTTTCAAAAAAGAATCCTGTTGTGAATGTTTATATTTTAGCACTTTTTTTCATTAAGCAATATATTTTTTAACATGGAGAGGTAGTTGGTCAAAATATTTATTAAACATCAAATCATAACAGAATAAAGGGTGTTTTGTTAATAACTGATTTTAAAATTAGAAGTATATCAGAAACTCAAGACTTCTCCTTGGATTTATGTTGACACTATTCAACTTAGGATAGATAATGCTGGTAAATAAGGATGGATTACTGAAGTGCACAATGAAAAAATACCTTTATGCGGGGGAAAAATACTGGCCAGTAATATAGTGTCCTGAAAAGGAAAACAACAGAGAGACTTGGTTAATAAATTAGTTGACTTGCACATCCAAGTTAGTCTTGTGGACCCTAATACTAAAGAGATGGGAGAGGAAAATCTCCCATGATTGGTTTCTTTGAGTGGAACAGCCAAAAGTCTAAAACTGGCTTCAGGCTTTTGCATTTTACTATACACATGCACTTGCTTATTCATACGGTCACTTCATTAACCTTGATAAACATTCAAGGTTTGACATACATAGAATAAATAACATTATATATTATCCTAAAAGTAAAACTCAATACTAATAGGAATGCTTATCTATGTATTTGAGATTTGCCTATAACTTTGCTTTTCTACACTTTGAGTATATAAAAATAAGTTGGGTAAAACTTGGTATAAATCTATGGATGGTTATTTTAACTTCATTCTTGGCCTAAATTTATTTCTGATGTGAGTACTAGACTCTTAAAAGTAGAGTCTCCATAATGAAACTAA
Organism: Smutsia gigantea; assembly: GCA_032199065.1. NCBI lineage: Eukaryota > Metazoa > Chordata > Mammalia > Pholidota > Manidae > Smutsia > Smutsia gigantea. Next base: position 7,939 of record JAVSCE010020828.1, on the reverse strand, counting down.
AAAGGGTTATTGGTAATATGGAATCCAGACTGTAAATGTATTCCACAGAAAGGAAGAATTAAAACACCAGCAATGCAAAGTTAAAAATAAGATTTTAACATCTGTGGACTACTTTGGGTGTTATTGTTAGCTTTAAAAACCAAGCAGTGGCTTTGGGAGATGTTTGGAGTTCTTCAGTGAACTCCAACGTATTTTCTTGTAGTTATCACAAGCATCAGTAAAATGGAGATAACTGTCTGCTTTTAAAGCTGATATAGTTTTAAAAATTCGCCTGGGCCTAGCTGTTCTTCCTGGGGAATTTCATATTTAAAAACTTGATACTTTAAGTCATAGCACTGGCTTGTTTATTCTCATTGCTAATTGACCAGGTTGTTGTGCAAAATCATGCAAGCTAGTTTATATATGGAATATATTCTGATCTAAGTAATAATTTACAAGACCAGTGACAAGTTGAGTTTTGTTTTATGCCTATTAGTAGAACTTCCACATTTATTTCTACCTGTGCATGTTTGAGAGCTGTGCTAGGAGTGTAGTCAGCTGGGCATCTCAGAACTCTACAGGTGTGGATCTGAAGCTATTGGTCTAAGATGGTGCACAAAACAAAGGAACTGGAGGAGTAAGGTGGGGAATCTCAGATTATTTGAATGTAGACCTGTCTCTGCTTTTGGCTGTGTAGCCGCCCACCTTACAAAGTGTTTTGGGATTGGGGTAGCAGAGGCTGTAGAACAAAAACTTAGCTGTGGTTCTTTAAAAACCATAAAAAGTAAATGAGAGCTCTGGTAGAGTACATAGAGGCAACCTATAAAGTAATTTGTCATCAACACACAGCCTTTATGTTTTTCTTTCCCTGAAAACACTAATAGTGTCCATGTTCTACTTACTAGTTGTTTGACAGACTTACTGATTTCACTAAGTTTGTTGTCTGAGGTCTTGCCTTAGTATTCAGGACCTAGTCCTTGAATTTAGAGAGTAGGAAGGACAGAAAGCTTCTAGATTATTCCTCATTCCAATTAACTGTGGTCATAATAAAAGGATTTTCTTTCCATTCCTGCCTCCCTCTCTCTTTTTAGGAAGATGACTATTTTTTTATTATTTAAACAAAAAGATATGTTTAGGTAATTAGAAAAAATAAGAAAGAAGGAAAAGGAAGAAAGCAATAGATGACCTTAATAACTACTTATAGATAACCATTGCTTTTTAAGTTTGGTGAATATCATCGAGATCTTTTTGTCTATCCAAATAGAGGGACGGATGGAGGGATGAATAGCTGAATGAACAGGTGGGAATGAAGGGGAGAGAAAACATTTCATAAGAATGACATCATACAATTTCTAAGTTAAGGTGTTCATTTTACATTTTATTTGAATTTAAAAAAACAAAAACTTAAGTAAAACTGAAGGAAATACCTTAAAATAAGTGTGTCTTTACTGTAAAAGATCATAGTTACTGAAAGATCATTTGAAGAAACATAATTGTAAAAACATGCAGAATTAGAATTGTGCTGTTGCATTTCCATGTCAGTTAAGGCCACGGGAGATGAAGGGGTCAGGGTGCTCATGCCTTCCCTCTTGCCTCTGTCCTCTAGCCCCTTACCTGTGAAGGTTACCTTTGTCAGGGCTTACAGTATGTGTTTTCTGTTCTACAATTAGAATGTTGCCAACTGTTTAGTCTTAAGCTATTCAGTTTCCTTCTGTTTCTGATTTATTTATTAGATCTGTAATGCTGTTCTCAGCTTGTTTCCTTAGCTCTGCAGTCTCATTTTTCATATCATGCCCTATGGTTGATCCCTTGTAATAGATTCACATTGTTATTTTGTGTTATAAAGTACATATGGAGAATTTTTTTAGGTTTTCTTTCAAAACAGATGCTTTGTCCTTCTTATCCATCTCTCACATGTTGTGTACCTTTCTCCCCAACCCCCAAATGTGTTTCTCTATAACTTAAAGCATAGAGTTCTAAGAACTCTTTCACTTTGATTTCTTCTGAATGTTGAGGGATGGAGTAGTTATGGTGGGATTAGGAGTCTCAGTTCTCTACTAGAGTCTGTGCTCTTATCCTTGGCCACCACTTTTCAAAGCTTATACTATATGATTGTAATTTTTCCTTGTTCAGGAAATTATGGACATTTTTTACCACTTAAAAAAACTTTGTTTTTTGGGGTATTTGGGGGACTAAATTACTCTTATTTTGCTTAGTGAAGCCTCTTTACCTAGAAATCTTTAAGAATTCATTCTTATTTAAACAAAAATTTTTTTATTAAGGTATTGATACACACTCTTATGAAGGTTTCACATGAAAAACAACGTGGTTACTACATTCAGCCATATTATCGAGTCCTCCTCCATACCCCATTGCATTCACTGTCCATCAGTGTAGTAAGATGCAACAGAGTCACTGTTTGCCTTCTCTGTGCTACACCGTCTTCCCCATGATCTCCCCACACCATGTGTGCCAATCATAATACCCCTCAATCCCCTTCTCCCGCCTTCCCCACCCACCCTCCCACACCCCTCCCCTTTGGTAACCGCTAGCCCCTTCTTGGAGTCTGAGTCTGCTGCGGCTTTGTTCCTTCAGTTTTGCTTCGTTGTTATACTCCACAAGTGAGGGAAATCATTTGGCACTTGTCTTTCTCCACCTGGCTTATTTCACTGAGTATAATATCCCCCAGCTCCATCCATGTTGTTGCAAATGGTAGGATTTGTTTCTTTCTTACAGCTGAATAGTATTCCATTGTGTATATGTGCCACCTCTTCTTTATCCATTCATCTACTGATGGACACTTAGGTTGCTCCCATGTCTTCGCTATTGTAAAAAGTGCTGCAATAAACATAGGGGTGCATAAGTCTTTTTGAATCTGAGAACTTGTATTCTTTGGGTAAATTCCTAGGACTGGAATGCCCAGGTCAAATGGTATTTCTATTTTTAGTTTTTTGAGGAACCTCCATATTGCTTTCCACCATGGTTGAACTTGCTTACATTCCCACCAGCAGTGTAGGAGGGTTCCCCTTTCTCCACATCCTCGCCAGCATTTGTTATTCTTAGTCTTTTTGGTACTGGCCAGCCTAACTGGTGTGAGGTGATATCTCATTGTGGTTTTAATTTGTATTTCTCTGACGATTAGCGATGTGGAGCATCTTTTTATGTGCCTATTGACCATCTGAAATTCTTCTTTGGAGAAGTGTTCAGATTCTCTGCCCATTTTTTAATTGGATTATTTACATTTTGTTTGTTGAGGTGCGTGAGCTCTTTGTATATTTTGGATGTCAACCCCTTATCAGATATGTCATTTATGAATATATTCTCCCATACTGTAGGATGCCTTTTTCTTCTTCTGATGGTATCCTTTGCTCTACAGAAGCTTTTTAGTTTGATATAGTCCCACTTGTTCATTTTTGCTTTTGTTTCCCTTGCTCAAGGAGATGTGTTCAGGGAAAAGTTGCTCATGTTTATATTCAGGAGATTTTTGCCTATGTTTTCTTCTAAGAGTTTTATTGTTTCATGACTTACATTCAGGTCTTTGATCCATTTCGAGTTTACTTTTGTGTATGGAGTTAGATTAGACAATCATCCAATTTCATTTTTACATGTAGCTCTCCAGTTTTGACAACACCAGTTGTTGAAGAAGCTGTCATTTCCCCATTGTATGTCCATGGCTCCTTTATTGTATATTAATTGGCCATATATGCTTGGGTTTATATCTGGGCTCACTAGTCTGTGCAATTGGTCTATGGTTCTGTTCTTGTGCCAGTACCAAAATTGTCTTGATTACTGTAGCTTTGTAGCATAGCTTGAAGTCAGGGAGTATATAATCCCCCAGCTTTATTCTTTCTTCTCAGGATTACTTTGGCTATTCAGGGTCTCTTTTGGTTCCATATGAATTTTAGAACTATTTGCTCTAGTTCATTGAAGAATGCTGTTGATCAACACCACAAAATCTGTGCGAGGCAGCGAAGGCCGTGCTAAGAGGGAAATATACAGCAATACAGGCCTACCTCAGGAAAGGAGAACAATCCCAAAGGAACAGTCTAAACTCACAATTAATGAAACTAGAAAAGGAAGAACAAATGAGGCCCAAAGTCAGTAGAAAGAGGGACATAATAAAGATTAAAGCAGAAATAAATAAAATCGAGAAGAATAAAACAATAGAAAGAATCAATGAAAGCAGGAGCTGGTTCTTCGAGAAAATAAACAAAATAGATAAACCACTAGGCAGACTTATATCAAAAAAAAAGAGTCTACCCACATAAATAGAATCAGAAATGAGAAAGGAAAAATCACTGTGGACACTACAGAAATATGAAGACTTATGAGACAATACTATGAAAAACTATATGCTAACAAACTGGATAACCTAGAAGAAATGGACAACTTTCTAGAAAAATACAACCTTCCAAGGCTGATCAAGGAAGAAACAGAAAATCTGAACAGATGAATTACCAGCAATGAAATTGAACTGGTAATCAAAAACCTACCTAAGAACAAAACACCTGGACCAGATGGTTTCACTGCTGAATTTTATCAAACATTTAGTGAATACCTAATACCCATTCTCCTTAAAGTGTTCTAAAAAGTAGAAGAGGAGGAAATACTCCCATACTCATTCTATGAGGCCAACATCACTCCAATACCAAAACCAGGCAAAGACACCACAAAAAAGAAAATTACAGACCAATATCTCTGATGAACATAGATGCAAAGATACTTAACAAAATATTAGCAAACCGAATTCAAAAATACATCAAGAAGATCATCCATCATAATCAAGTGGGATTCATCCCAGTGATGCAAGGATGGTGCAACATTCAAAAATCCATCAACACCATCCCCTACATCAACAAAAAGAAGGACAAAAACCACATGATCATCTCCATAGATGCTGAAAAAGCATTTGACAAAATTCAACATCCATTCATGATAAAAACTCCCAACAAAATGGGTAGAGAGGGCAAAGTACCTCAACATAATAAAGGCCATATATGACAAACCCACAGCCAACATTATACTTAACAGCGAGAAGCTGAAAGCTTTTCCTTTAAGATCGAGAACAAGACAAGGATGCCCACTCTCCCCACTTCTATTCAACATAGCACTGGAGGTCCTAGCCATGGCAATCAGACAACACAAAGAATAAAAGGCATCCAGATTGGCAAGGAAGAAGTCAGACTGTCCCTGTTTGCAGATGACATGATATTGTACATAAAAAACCCTAAAGAATCTACTCCAAAACTACTACATTTAATATCTGAATTCAGCAAAGTTGTGGGATACAAAATTAATAGACCGAAATCTGTTGCATTTCTATACACTAACGATGAACTAGCAGAAAGAGAAATCAAAAAAACAATTCCATTCACAATTGCATCAAAAAGAATATAATACCTAGGAATAAACCTAACCAAGGATGTGAAAGACCTATACCCTGAAAACTACAAGACACTCTTATGAGAATTAAACAGAACACTAATAAATGGAAATTCATCCCATGCTCTTGGCTAGGAAGAATTAGTATTGTCAAAATGGCCATCCCGCCTAAAGCAATCTACAGATTCAGTGCAGTCCCTATCAAAATACCTACAGCATTCTTCAATGAACTAGAGCAAATAGTTCTAAAATTCATATGGAATGACAAATAGCCAAAGCAGTCCTGAGAAGGAAGAATAAAGCAGGGGGAATTACGCTCCCTGATGTCAAGCTCTACTACAAAGCCACAGTAATCATAATTTGGTACTGGCACAAGAATGACCCATAGACCAGTGGAACAGACTAGAGAGCCCAGATATAAACCCAAGCATATATGGTCAATTAATATACGATAAAGGAGCCACGACTATGCAATGGGGAAATGAAAGCCTCTTCAACAGTTGGTGTTGGCAATACTGGACAACTACATATAAGAGAATGAAACTGGATTGCTGTCTAACTCCATACACAAAAGTAAACACAAAATGGATCGAAGACATGAATGTAAGTCATGAAACCATAAAACTCGAAAAAAATATAGGCAAAAATCTCTTTGACCTTACCATGAGCAACTTCTCCATGAACACATCTCCCCAGGCAAGTGAAACAAAAGCAAAAATGTACAAGTTTGACTAAATCAAACTGAAAAGCTTCTGTACAGCAAAGGACACCATCAGTAGAACAAAAAGACATCCTACAGTATGGGAGAATATATTCACAAATGACATCTCCAATAAGTGGTTGTCATCCAAATTATGTAAAGAGCTCACTCACGTTAACAAACAAAAAGCAAATAATCCAATTAAAAAATGGGTAGAAGAACTGAACAGACACTTCTCCAGGGAAGAAATTCAGGTGGCCAACAGGCACATGAAAAGATGCTCCACATCGCCAATCATCAGAGAAATGAAAATTAAAACCACAATGAGATACTACCTTATACCAGGTAGGATGGCCAACATAGAAAAGACAGACAACAAGAAATCTTGACAAAGATGTGGAGAAAGGCAACCCTCCTACACTGCTGGTGGGAATGTAAACTAGTTCAACCATTGTGGAAATCAGTATAGAGGTTCCTCAAAAAACTCAAAATAGAAATACCATTTGACCCAGGAATTCCACTCCTAGGAATTTACCCTAAGAATGCAACAGCCCAGTTTGAAAAAGACCTATGTACCCCTATGTTTATTGCAGCACTATTTACAATAGCCAAGAAATAGGAGCAACCTAAGTGTCCATCAGTAGATGAATGCATAAAGAAGAGGTGGTACATATACACAATGGAATATTAATCAGCCATAAGAAGAAAACAAATCCTACCATTTGCAACAGCATGGATGGAGCTAGAGGGTATTATGCTCAGTGAAATAAGCCAGGCGGAGAAAGAGAAATATCAAATGATTTCATTCATATGTGGAGTATAAGAACAAAGAAAAAACTGAAGGAACAAAGCAGCAGCAGACTCACAGAACCCAAGAATGGACTAACAGTTACCAAAGGGAAAGGGATTGGTGAGGATGGGTGGGAAGGGAGCGATAAGGGAGGGAAAGGGGCATTATGATTAGCACACATAATGTGAGGGGTGGAACACGGGGACGGCAGTATTTACAGAGAAGACAAGTGATTCTATAACATCTTACTGCACTGATGGACAGTGACTGTAATGTTTTATGTTGGGGGGGACTTGATAATAGGGGGTCTAGTAACCATAATGTTGTTCAAGTAATTGTACATTAAGGATAACAAACAAACAAAAAAGAATGCTGTTGGTATTTTAATAGGGATTGTATTGAATCTGTAGATTGCTTTCGGCAGGATGGCAGACGCAGATGTCATTTGCAGGTGACATGATATTGTACTTAAAAAACCCTAAAGAATCCACTCCAAACGACAAAGTTAATACACAGAAATCTGTTGCACTCCTATACACTAATGATGAACTAACAGAAAGAGAAATCAGGAAAACAATTCCATTCACAATTTTATCAAAAAGAATAAAATACCTAGGAATAAACGTAACAAAGGAAGTGAAAGACCTATACTCTGAAAACTACAAGACCCTCATGAGAGAAATTAAAGAAGATACCAATAAATGGAAATATACCCCATGCTCATGGATAGGAAGAATTAATATTCTCCTTATGATTTAAAATGATAATTTTTTGTAGCACCTTTCTAGTTAGACTTTTCTCCTGTGTTTTCTTCTTCGACTGTTGTAACTCTGTAAAATGAATGTTTATCATCCTCCTCACTTTGTAGTTGAGGAAACTGAAATTTGCAGTGTCTCAGCATCCATGGTTCTCCAAAATTAATTGGAGGATTATAATGCAAACCTAGTTCTGATGCTAAATCTCAAATTCTTTCAAGTCAAAGATATTGATTCTGTGCATCTTTGAAGAAGTAATGAAAAAAGTCCACCTTCACTTCTGGGACATCACTTTCTCTTGAATTTTCTCCTACAATATAAGTTCCTCCATCT